>OW028575.1:22420852-23620852 GCA_932294295.1 Alitta virens
GAATGGTTCAAATTATGAAAGTTATGAAAGATAAAAAGAATAATTCAAATTATGAGTTATGAAAAATTATGATAGATAAAAAGAATAATTCAAATTATGAGAGTTATGAAAAATAAAAAGATTGCACATAATAAATTATGTTCATGGGTAAATAATATATATATATATACATACATATGTTGAGTTTAGAGTCCCATGACAGATTTTATACCAACTATCAGAAATAAGAATATCCCCCTTATGCTTAAATTTTCACAAGGTTATCTCAGTAGTGCTTTTCGCAAATATATTATACCATATTTTCAAATTATCATTATTATGCATATAATTATTTACGTATTCCAATAAAGTCTCTTGTATCGCTGGCCAGCAATTAACTTTTTGTGGGGTCTCCAATGCGCTTAGAAAAAGTACGTTGAACCTCTCATATATAAGACAAATAAACAGAGTCTGAGTCTAGTCTAAAAAATAGCTCATTTTTTGCTAACCCCCCCCCCCCCCCCCCCCCACCCACGGCATCTGATTTATGACCATTCTTCAACCTATCACTGATGTTGCTGTGAAGCTATTGCATCATCTCAGAAAACCAAATCTTAGCATGTTTTTGAGATTCTGATTACCATACAGATATAATCAAGCAGTATTAAGTTAATTAACAAGCTTTGAATAAGTTTATTATGTTCAGATAAGCATGGATTGCAGTTGAATTAAATTAAAATTAAAATTTCTATTTGCACTATTAAAATAGTTTTAATCATTTAACTCTTACATTAATTCTTTGCTTTTCAATGAAAGGGAAGAATTAAAAAGAAAACTGTATTTCAGATTGTTCACATGTATGATTGACAGTTTGAAATGGACAGTCAACATAATTTGTTTTTTCAATTAACAAAAGCTAAAAACTCATCTTATTTTCTCTAACAAGTTTGGAAATCTGTATCCTTTCAACACAAAATTGTTACAAATCAATAGCAATACATTCCAATGCTGGAACTGTTGCTCTCAACATATCCTTGCTTCAGGAAAGACAGACTGAATAACCTACTAGGTTAAATTTGTTTGCTACAAGTCGTAAATATTACAAGGGTTATATGGTTTAGAGTGAACTGAGGTTGAATGAAAATGTTAGGGGTTGACAAACATTCCCTACAGTCCCTGCCAGCCTTTTGATCTTGGATCCTCTGCTCTCTGATTTATGCTTGACTTGACAGATAAATAACTATTATGTGCTGCTACAGACTATACAGTGCAGCTGGAAACTGTGTTTTAAATCTATTAACCTCTGGTTATGGAGAATTTGTAATATTCATCACATGTTTTTGCAAGATTTAGTGTTTTCATGCTTGTATATCACATACAAATGATACAACAGCCCTGCCTGCTCCACACCAGCCCAAAGAGGGCAGCACCTGTCAGTTGAATGGCTGGAAATGGGAGTGAAACATCTGTATGTTGTCTGTGAGTGTATGTAGTTGCACAGAAAAAACCACAAACCACAACCATCTGGAGAAATGGGGTATGCCCACATATGGAAAACTTCAGATCCAATAAAATAATCATCACCAAAAGATAAGGCTGGAATAGGGGGTAAAACCAAAACTTGCAGCTTTATACAGGCCTGAAAATGCTATACTTCTTATGATTAGATAGTAACATTTGGCTATTTGTTTTTGGAACTTATATTATATTAAGTTTGCTCAATGAATTATCATTTAACAATATAATTTGAATTACATACTCTGCAAATTAACATCTGATAATAGGATTTAAATATTGATTTAATTTCACTGATTTTATTGCCCCACTAAAAGTCTCCCTGTGTTTCAGCTGACCATTTGATATTGAATGATTTTTTGACGGAATGTTGGCCAGGGTTAATTTCAGCAAATTCAGTGATTATCTGGTGAAAGTCTATGTAATCGATGAAAACATTCACTATATCATACCACTACTACAAAATAGCATGTAGTCAGTATTAAAAAAAAAAACCCCTGCAAAACAGGTTTAAACTTTTTTAATCACTGTAATTTTATTAATTATAGATTAATTCAGAACTTATACTTTCCAAACTGTATATTATTATTCCTAATAGGTCGTACAGAAGCTTCGGCTTGGGTCATATATTTTGTATTACATTGAATGTGACACCATGATTTAAAACGACTTTAAATACAATTTTACTACCTCTAATTTAAAATTTTTGCTAATTGCATGTACCGTTTATGTGCAGAAATATGGCTGACATATTTATTTACAAAATCCAATGCATATCCTTTTGGTGGGGAGTATACAATCACAAAATTCCCTTGGAAGATTAATTAGGACTGATTATCTAAAAATGAGCTAGGTAAAACCATGTTGATATATTATCAATATTAATCAAATTCTAAAATTTAGGTTTGTGGAAATCCTGGATGGGAAAATTTTAGTATATGAGGTCAAAGAATTTCTGGGGATAGATCAAAGATATATGTCTGATCTATCCCCAATTGTAAGATGTCATAAGTGAGATGGATGTTGCCAGGTTTAAGAAAACTTGGCAAAACTGCCAAGCATGCACCTACATTTTCCCTTATATTTCCCAAAAATTCTTTAGGATGGGGAAAAAGCCAGCCTGCATCTTTGCCATTTGCTCCCCTCCCCCCCCCCCCCCAGCCAAACACTTGGGGCCTGCTGCTATGCGCCCGCCGTGCATTTTAATAATATTATTTTAGGATCCCCAAGCATACTGCGTCTCTGTGGAAATGGACATGAAAATTAGATACATTTAAAGCAAAACCAGTGGCAGATGTTTACATAGCAGCCACATTATAAATAAACAAACACAAGTTTTATTTAAAGTCTGTGGCACTATTTTAGGCAATGACTATTTGCATATACTGTTCCACCACAGATAAGGTTGTAGTACAATATTTTTGATAATTAACAGTTATAACATTACCCAATTAACCAGCCCACTAATTTTTTTAGTAACGTTCCAGAAAGAATACTGTAGTGATGGATGTCATACATCCTTGCTATAATCATTGGCAAAAAAAGTGATAACACACACAAAATAAAGTTAATAATCTAATTATTGGTCATTATGACCTCGAAAATAACGAAAATTAGATATCTTATAATTAATTTCTAGCAACGTAATCATAATTCTTAATCTATTTTTAACTGCCTAAATGCAATTACCTATGTGATGTTCATTCTATTAATTAAAATCAAAAATGAGCAGTTCAGAGGGAAGAATCTTTTTTAAGAGCTGTATAGGGTCCAATAGTGCTTGCCCTGTTGAAAGCATGAGAGTTTTGAAATAAAGTCTCGCATAAAATACAGCTATACTACTAGCTCTACAGTTGGTAATTATATTTATCAAATGTTTGGTAGATGTAGTGAAATTTATCAGAAAACTCAAAGTCAATTTTCATAACAGATAGAGCTGCAAAAAAACAGCATTTTTTTTTGCCTTTTTAGTGTTACATTTTGAAATTAGTGAAATATCCTTGTTTATTTCAATAATTTGTGCTAATAATTCAATATCCCAGGCTATGATATTCTAATGTATATTTAGCCTACTCATTTTAAACTAAGATAATTTTGCATTTATTCTTTGCTCTGCCTGTTCACTGCTCATTTCACAAAAGACACTCTTCATACTAAAATTAGGAAAAATTTCATATTTAAGTTTTTGTTGAAGAAATTATTCAAGTAATTTAGCATATAGATTGCTGAATTTATGGAGAAAGATAGTAATAATAGTTGTTAAAATATCTGCAACTCAAACTTTAAAATAGCTTTTTCCTTGTTTCACTGGTATCTATGAATTAGAGGGAAGATTATTTTGTTGATCATATCATGCCAGCCTTTTAAAAATTCCTTATGTTACCAATTAATGTAGTTAGAGCCCAACAAAAATAGAAAATGGGTGTCCCGAGCGTTATGCCCTTACATCAATGTTCTTAAATTCTCTGTTCCAATCAATAAAATTAACAATCCTGTCACAAGATAATCAAATTGAAGGACTGAGCCACCTGTTTACCTGTGTTATTGGCCAATTAAAACAAGAATATGATTAATTTGCGGTGTCTAGAAGAGGGATATCAAACTGTTGTTGAATTTATTGAAAAATGAAACTTACAATAGTATTGATACGAGAATTACAGTTATAGAGAAGGTCGTTACCTTTTATGAAGATTTAACATAGTGAGGTCAGGACATGGGGACATGGTCAGGGGGCATGCTCCAGGAAAAGTTTCAAAATATTACATTTGTTATTTATGAAAGTCTGCATTCTGGAGTATTCTGAAATGCATCATTTAAATCAAAAGACTTCTGTTTTAAATGTCCCATCATGCCAGTCAATACCATGATGGTGAAGAGACTCATGATTCCCAATCATGTACAAACATTTGGGTAATAGAAAATCTAGCTATGTAAGGTCGGTGGTGACAATAAAACAAAAAATATATGATACAGTAGCTTTTAACCGAACAATATAATAACAAAAACAAGATTTATATATTTATATGTGAGCAATGTTTTAATTGGGTAAAAAACCCTTAATATGTCGTATATAGTGTAGTAGTGCCTTTTGGGTTTTCATGGGCCAAAATAATAATATTAGGGAAAATACTCTATATGGCCTAGTTGTGCAATTTGATGATCACATTGACATGTCTCGCATATGTTTTACAAAGTTTGACAAAAAAAAAATTGTATTTGTTGCCGGAGCAGAACTCTCACACTAGTGCACCTAGATACCCAAAACTTGCCAGAATAAATGCTGATGTGCCTTTTGGGGGCCTCATGACCATTTATAATTCGAAATTGAAGTATAATAAGGTGAAAGTAAGAACAACTCTTGTTCCTTCAAACATCCCTGTCTAAAGTACAATCAATCGCACATGAGTGAAATTTTCCATATAACTTATCTAAATTAAAGTTATTTTACTTATGAACTTAACTTGGACATCCATGTTATGCTTAATGTAAATTCTGGAAAAATGCTAAAAATTGTGTAACATGTATTTACAGGCCAGACCAATCTTTGCATGTTATTCTGCACCCAGACCAATCTTTGCATGTTATTCTGCACCCATCTGAATTAATTTTTTCCAAATTTTGTAAAACATAGCCAATACATATTATGTAAGTGGCTATCAAAAGGCACATCTACGCCACATAGATTATTACTGTAAGAAATCTGGTTTGTGTAATTGCATTAGTGTGTAAGTTCTGCTCCAGAAAAAAAGTATCTCAAGGAAGGACATGCATGAATGTTTGTCAGTGAAAACAATTACCCTCTTCTAAGTACATTCAAATGATTCGATGAGGAATAACAAATGCCTGTTAGGTTTGCTTGTAAATACTAGTTATCACTATAGAATGGTTTAAGGGATGGATAACATGGAACGCTGTGTTAATTTTTGTTCTGTTTAGTTTGTACACTCAAATGTTAATTCTATTTTACAGGCAAAAACCTGGTCCCAGAACAAAATGTGGTAATGAATGAGCTGTGGGATAGAGGTATGACATCTACGGCATCTTGCCACCAGCCTTACATGTTAGAAGCAACCGAACGAACTGGACATTCTTTGGCAGAAATTAAGGTAAATGCAACAAAATATTTTCATGTGTGTCTTCTGATTCTATAGAGAATTTCCAGCCAAGGGTAATGCAATGTATTTTTCACCCAAATAGAGTATGCCAAATATTAGGTTTATATAAATCCTTTTGTTTCAGAACAAGATCGGTGTAATGGCAAGGACAAAAAAAACCCCTAAAACTAAGAAGGTACACTGTCAGGGTCCTACGCGAGGTCCATCTGCCATATCCCTGTTTGCTAAGGGCTTTGTTGCAGGTAAAAACAAATCTAATGGCAATTTATGCAATTACATACAAGTTTATAGAAAAGCATTTCCAATTTCTAATGAATTTTTGTAAATCAATATATTATTTTATTTTTTTTGGTCATTGCAGAAGATAGAGAAAATTATCTTAAAAGTATGCATGAAAGCTGGAAAGAGCAGCCACAGGCACGAAAAGAAGAATTAGCCCTGGAAGCAAAAAAAATCAGAGAAAGGCCAGATAATGAACTTTCTGAAGAAGACCAGAGCAGCCGGATTTCATCTTTTTTCATCACAGTTATTCTGCCAAGGTTAAGACAACCTTTACCTTTTATAAGTGCAATGTAATTTTTCCATTTTAATCAATTTCAGCGGCTACCAATGACCTTGTGGTGACAAATGAAGGTAATTATATTTATACAATATAAACTTTTATAAGTGCAATGATTAATCTAATGCTGTATATCATAGACAAGACTTATATTACATAAGTAATTTTTCCATTTTAATCAATTTCAGCGGCTACCAATGACCTTGTGATGACAAATGAAGGTAATTATATTTATACAATATAAACTTTTATAAGTGCAATGATTAATCTAATGCTGTATATCATAGACAAGACTTATGTTACATAAGTAATTTTTCCATTTTAATCAATTTCAGCGGCTACCAATGACCTTGTGGTGACAAATGAAGGTAATTATATTTATACAATATAAACTTTTATAAGTGCAATGATTAATCTAATGCTGTATATCATAGACAAGACTTATGTTACATAAGTAATTTTTCCATTTTAATCAATTTCAGCGGCTACCAATGACCTTGTGGTGACAAATGAAGGTAATTATATTTATACAATATAAACTTTTATAAGTGCAATGATTAATCTAATGCTGTATATCATAGACAAGACTTATGTTACATAAGTAATTTTTCCATTTTAATCAATTCCAGCGGCTACCAATGACCTTGTGATGACAAATGAAGGTAATTATATTTATACAATATAAACTTTTATAAGTGCAATGATTAATCTAATGCTGTATATCATAGACAAGACTTATGTTACATAAGTAATTTTTCCATTTTAATCAATTTCAGCGGCTACCAATGACCTTGTGGTGACAAATGAAGGTAATTATATTTATACAATATAAACTTTTATAAGTTCAATGATTAATCTACAGCTGTACATCATAGACAAGACTTATGTTACATAAGTAATTTTTCCATTTTAATCAATTTCAGCGGCTACCAATGACCTTGTGGTGACAAATGAAGGTAATTATATTTATACAATATAAACTTTTATAAGTGCAATGATTAATCTAATGCTGTATATCATAGACAAGACTTATGTTACATAAGTAATTTTTCCATTTTAATCAATTTCAGCAGCTACCAATGACCTTGTGGTGACAAATGAAGGTAATTATATTTTATACAATATAATGGTTTTTGTCATAGTATTTAAAGTAATTAATCCCTTTGCCAGCAACACAGTTAATCTGCAAAGGTCAGGTAACACAGGCCAAACATTTTTGTTGTTTCTAAGGGCAATGATTAATCTGTATCATAGACAAGACTTAGAATTTCATAGCAACTAATATTTACATTTTATTTAATTTAGAATCAGAAACTGTTATTTTCTTGTGTAATATCATCCATAGGACTTTCATAATAACTAATAATGTTTGAAATTCATTGCAGAAACTGCCGGGTCTGCAGAAGTAGAGCTTGAAAACGTTCCAAGTGTATCTGAAGGTAAACTTACGATATATATTTACATGATAATAATGCCTCTGTGTCATATGATTTTTATGCACTTTGTAAATCCAAAATAAATTCTTTTTTATCTAATTCCCAGACTAGGTCTCCAAAATGACCTAAATAAGATGCAATGACTTGCCATGGCAGCAAAATATTTTGTATTTCTGAAGATTTTCTAATGCACTTAGGATACACGTTATCTGCAACTGATCATTGTGACCATTGTTTAATTATACTGATCTCCAGATAATATTTAATGACCTGTCTCAGAGAAAACCATGCAAAATTAGGGCAATGGTTTGGATGACCATCTCAGATTACTTTTTAACATAACACAATTACCAATATGAAGAAGTAAAACTTGATAGCAGGAATATAGTGCACCTTCAGTTGGAGTATTATCAGTAGATTTTTAATGCCAAGCCATTATATATTTTGCGTCACAACCCAGATAGCATTCCAAATCGTTTTAACCTTGGCGAGATGTTGGCGTGTTAATGTTGTTACAACAGTGGGCTACATGGAAACGATGCTGGGCTGATTTGGAATGCAATCTGGGAAAAATGTCATTTATTTTACTTGACCAACAGTAAGCAGCACTTGGCGCACCATATTTTCATCTCTTTTCTTTTGCCAGAAAAAATCATCACTATATGATAATACTATCAAATACAAATGATATTACTATTTGAAACAGAATATGGAAAAAATAAATTATTTTATTGCAAAAGAACCATACGATAAGTCTTCTTTTTACTTGTTTTTTTTTTAAATGTTGCAGAAATAAAAAAATTGTGAAATTCACATTCACAGTATTTTCCTGAAATCAAAAAATTCATACGCATTTGACACCTGATTTCCTAAATTAAAGTGTTTGGCTATTAAGAAACAGGGCAGATGAAAGTGATAGTATAAAAGATATTAGGATGTCAGCGGCTTTTTGTAATCGGCGCCCAGCGCCTGCGCCCAGCACCCAACTCCCACACCTAATGCCCACTCCAAAATGTCCCTTTAACGTTTTGTGGAAATTATGCTGCTTTTTAAGCATTAATTTGCTTTTCAACTACAGCATATGTACAGTTGCTTTTACACATAGGCAGTGTCATAGATGAGGGGGGGGGCACGGGTTTTAAGCAAATTTTGTTAAATCTTATCAAAATTACAGAAAAATATAGTTTGTTCGGGCAATTCACTCCTTAAAAGTCCATAATAGCCCATATTTTGCTGATATTACCCCAAAATTCATCCCATCTTATCCTTCTTAGATATTATTCAGATAGTTTTCAAGGGTTTCCCCACACAGAAATTTTAGTCAACATCAAAACAAGCCTATTAATTATTAGTCTTGACTAGCTGGCAGCACGAATCTAATTCGAGTTATGTAATTAGTACTAATAACTCCTAGGCCAAACCAAAGCCACCCCCACCAGTTGCCCCCTCTCTCCTAGGGCAAACAACATCCTGGCTACGCCACTGCATTATAATTATACAGACAGCATGTGCACATATATAAATACAAAATATAATGTCATGTAATATAGCATATAGTGAGTTGAAAAGGATTTAGTGTTGTTCAAATGAAGTGGTCAGTCACACTTCATTCTAGGGCATGGAGACAAGAGTACTCTATGTGCTGGGGTAATCAAAGCACTGGGCGCTGGGAGCGGGCGCTGGGCGCCGATTACAAAAAGCCATGTCAACATAGTACAAATGATGCCGTAACCTAAAAGTTTATAAAAAAAAAAAAAATTCTTGTGCAAAACGGTAAATCGTCATTTTATAAAACTTCTGGGAGTTTTATTTATTTAATGAACCCTCATAGATCTTGCTGTTGCGGCAGAGCAAATTTATGAGAATAATGGCTCCGATAGGCAACTGCCTTGAGATGCTCCTGTAGAAAAAAAAAATACAACCTAAGAATTCTGACCTAATTTTTTATGGTTTATATGGAGGTTAATCTTTTGGAGCAAAATAAAGGAAATTCTGAGAATCTCATTCAAAACCACTCTGAAAGATTTTCTCTGTGACAGGTCTTTGTTCAATCTTGGATGAACTAGAACCTACCTGCAACAAATGCAAGTACATATATATGCAGGTATAATGTTCTTTTCAGCAATGGCATATGCCAAGAAAATGGCAAACAGGCAATCAAGGAGGAGGAAGTTCCTTTCAAAAAAGGATGCGAAGGAAGAAGATGCCATGTGCCTCTATTGTGCCATGTCATACCTGACCACTGGAGGCACATGGATTAAGTGTCAGGTTTGCCATAAATGGGCACATATGGAGTGCTCATCTTCAGATGGCCAAACGTTTATATGTGAACTGTATTTATTTTTTCTGCTGTTTAATGAAAGTCAACAATTGCTCAGTGAAAGTTATCTTAACATCCGATTTGACCAGAAAAATGTTTCTTTATTAGTAATTGTATTGTAAGTTTAATCTCACCACACAAATAGGACATTTCAGGGGCCGGCAATAAACCTGCCCGCCAGCCCCTGCTCCCTACCCATACGCCCGCCGTACCCCTCTCGGTTCCATATAAAAAGCACTGTGGCAATAAAACATTAAATACTGATTACTTCACTTCCAGTAAACATTTTGTCAAAATTTAAACCGATTCTGAATGCTAGGAAATTTGTAATGATTGTTTTAATATCAATTTAGTGTTCATAGACTATCATACACAGTAAACATTATATTTAATTATATAAGGCCTACATATATTCTGTATTTCACTCATTAAAAAACGTCACAAATGATAAAGCCTACATTTTAAAATATGACTATTATGTTGTGATATACATAAATATATAGTATTGGTTTTAGAGTATAACTGAAGTGTTTGTGTAACAACTACATAGACAACTATATATCTATCTATCTATCTATCTCATGGGTGTTAGCTAGCTAGTCAGTGTTATAACTGACCCTAGATATAGTTAATCATTGTTAATTATGACTTGGTAATTTTATCTTGAAGATACAACAGCAGTCTACTGTTGAGAACACTTGCCAGCGTCAGGCTGGGAATCCGATTGACTGGTCATTTAAACTAGGTTGGATTTTTTTTCATATACAGTCCTAGGAAATCCTGCAGAGGACAGCTCTCAGCGAGCGGTTGTTTCATCATAGGTAGCCCTTGTCACTTTTAACACGGATTTATGTCATTATAATTGCATGTTGACACATATGGAAAAACCACAACCCTCTCACCCAAGAGTAGGAAGTATACATGTCAGTACTTAGAACCCCATTTAGTACTGTACTACAAGTTTGCAACTACCCCTTATAAAATTCCATTTGAGCATGGATGTAAAAGCTTTTACGTCCATGATTTGAGTCATTGACCAAAATAAAAAGCAGCTAGTTTGCCTATTATAGAAGTAGTTGTTTGTCGCATGCACGTATTGTCACTTACCGTATTTTACTATGAAATTATCAAATTAACTCAGTTATTAGAATTGCTAATAATTGCATAACTTCTCAAATAAGTCTTTTTTTTTTTTTTTTTTTTAGAACATCAAGCCCAAAATGTGTATTGATTTTCATATATAAAAATCATGGATAAATCTCTATTTATCCAAGCTTTTCTGAGCTTATTGTCACGAGTTTTGTGACACCTTTACTGTTACTAAATATTTTTTTTAATGGCCTGTATTTTTATTATTTTTTTCTGCTATTAGAAGGGTAAAACATTGCACACCAATAATGAATATTATAGTGTGCCAATGAATGCACCTTTTCTGTCTTAAACATTACATGATAAAGTACTTATTTTTATATACTTAAAACTGAAATAGTGCCAATATTGCTTAAATTCATTTAGGTTCGTGGATAAACGCTTATGTTTATGTCATGAAAAAATAATTTAATTTGTTTTGTATGTGGTGATTTTTTTTAATTTGATGAAATGACATGAATAAATATTTTAAAGCATATATGGCTTGTATCCTCCAGATTTGATAAATATTTCTTAGACTTTCTTTCTGATAATTCCATTAACAGTGCCTATATGTTGTGTCACACATGTGGCATCATCTGGTAAAACCATTAAATTTAACGGTGGGGCTTGTGGTGGCAGAGGGGTAAAATGCTCAGTGTGCAGGATTTCCTAGGACTGTATATATTTTAATATGTTCAAGTGAAAACAAACAAGAAATACCTCAAATTCGAGTTTTTAATTAAATTATCAATTCTAGGCGTGTTTCTGAATGTTGAATATTCATGGAGCAGCATCATTTAGCTGCTTGCTGTTAGAACTAAATTGCACAAAACGTCATTTTTGCCATAGCAACATCTTTAACCAGTGACCCCAGTACCGCAGTATTATGCTGTGATGTCCAAAATTCATATGTCTTGTATTATTGCCATGCATAAAATATTTAGGAAATTTATAATGATTAGGCAATCGGTGCCTCTTCTTTTCCTTATGAGTGATATCTATTACGGTTCATATTTGGAACAGTACTTATATACTGAATGTTAGAATCATTGTTTTGTAGATTATTTATTTCACAAATAGCTTTGTATAATATATATTATATAAGCTGGGCTCACATTATGCGATTTTGTCGGCCAACACGGGGCTGGCGATTTTTGCGCCGATTTGTCGCACAGTCTCACACTACGCGATTTTTCCAGCCGATTTTGCAAAGTTGCAGATGAGTGCTTAAGGGGGGTAATATATCATGTATATGGCATTGTGCCAGCATAATAATACAGTTGGATCTCTAGCTTAAAGACCACACTACATCTAACACCTGGTTTATAATAGGCATATTATGTTGTGATTGACAGGTTTGTAAAACTATTTTATTTTACTGAATCTACATAGTAAGAGTATTGAGTGTTACTGCACAAAATAGCAAAGAAATTATGGTTTAGATAAACTATGTCTGGAAATTTTTGCAGGCGTTTGCATTTGACTTTCAAGATCACATGCCATTCTCATATTTATTAATAATAATCACACAGTTACAGAAGGATATCAGTTCAGTCATATAGTGGAAAATATCTAGCAGAATTTCATTTAAAAATGATAGCAACCACAAAAAAAATTATACCAAAACAGCGTGGATGATAATTACCTACAAAATATACATGTTTTGAATGATTATAATATATTAGGCCTATGATCAGAAAAAAGAGGGAGTGACCTATATATTATGTGCAGTGCAATATACCTAAACAATAGCTACGGGGGGGGGGGGGGGGGGGGGTTAGCAATGTTTCTTTCAGCTAAGTACTATACACTTATGTTAAGGGTGTTTGGAAGTTAAATGCTTAATTGTCACTGTTTTCAGATGGTTTACATAGACTCCTGATTATAATTAATATCAAAATATTTTCATGCTTATGAATGACATGATGTATGTTACCAACATTTGGCATGCACCACCATGTTGTGTATATATTGTCTACATTGTGAAAGTAATTGTTTTTTTGTTTTTTTCGGAGGGGGGGGGGGACATTTGAGCTGTGCCCTTGTCACTACAGCCAGCTGAGTGCATAGAAAGACTATTGCACGAAATGATCAAATTTGATGGTTCACCATTTCACATCATTGAAAATGATAAGTTAAGTTTTTATAAATAATCCAACGAAAAAATATGAAGACTGCTGCATGGCCCTCAATACTCAGACAGTGTCAGACACAAAATCCTTTCATGTTTTATAATATTAGTAGTACTCAGGTTAATATATTTGACATCAAAAATCTGCTGAGGCAAACTTGTATAATTAACACTATTTAACAAAAATTTAATGTCTTCCTTCTACACACCTGGAATTCATCATTATTTTACTGTTTAGCTACTAGCATGACATTTATTTTGCACTTCAGTGAGTGAGAAACACTTTTTGCCTTGGCTTAAATCTTGGCCTATATTCAGAAACTGCTCACTTTTTGCTAAATAATATATAATCAACAACTGTCAAAAGTTCATTGAACCCAACAAAACTGAGCTGTCGATCATCTATATAGGTCTAGGCATGGTTTGCATTATTAGACGCTTGGTAAACAATTACACTTGACTGGCTATTCAGTTAACAGTTGTTACAATTAGTTGGTGTTTTGACTGGGCCCGCTCACATTGCGTAATCATTTCAGTGTCATTATGTCACTGCAGGGGGTGGAGCTTAAGTTTGATTGACATGCTGTGATTAATGATTGACATCGCTGTTAATTAAGAGTTGTTTAACTTCATACATTTAAGGTCAAGATCGCAAATTATGTCAGACATTTTGCTGGTGATCAATAGCTATCAGTTGAGCTATTCAAGTATTTACATTCAATTTAATTGATATTGAATTTATTTTCTTGGATTGTTAGCAAAACTTCACTTCTAATGATAAAATTATGATGTTTTAATTTCTGCTGGAAGATGCATTTTTAATTTCTGCTGAAAGTAAAATCAGATAGATCTACATATGACATATTTTCTGTGTGTACTTCAATCTGGTTGTGCTAGTCAGAGCTAGAATTTTGCCAAATATAAATATTACTTGTTTACTAAAGTGAACATCAGAAAATTAGAAGCATGACCTTTGACCGAATCCCCCCCCCCCCAATCTGATTTTTTCCCAGGCTACAATTGATTAAAACAAAAAGTAATGCTGTAATGAATGAATAAAAGGATTATATAATAGTTATGCACAAAACATAATAATATGATTTGCAGAAAACTGCATAATTTTATTATTGCTAGAAGTGGAGTTATGTGAGATACAGTTCTGTGATCATTATAAATATAAGAGATGCAGGTGAAAGATCAAGTCAAGTGCAGTTCCTGCAAAATTTTCAGACATTGTTTATGCTACTTTTTGGTTACATGGTAATCAAACTATCACTGCAAACACTTGTTACATAATCTGTAAGTCATTGACCTATTAACCAATCAAATTAAAGTAAAACTGTAATGCCCCTCCCACTGAACACATTGGCCAATTGAATAGGGGGAATGTTTATATTGCGGACACTGACTGGGACCCATGATAGTGTGGTCTTTCAGGTAGAGATTCAACTGTATATGGCTACTTCTTTTAGAGTGCTTGACCTTAGAGGAACAGTTAACAGTCAGAAATTAATACTGAACAGGCCCCTGGATGCCAGTGAATGGTGATTGTCGGCCGATTTTCTTTGACATGCCAGACTCCTTGCGACACCAATTTATATCATATTTGATACCATTTAAAGATGAGTTTGCTATTTAAAACATAATACGTGAATGACACGACTAATATCATATACTTAGCAATTTTTTTAAACAAAACAAGTATTTAAAATATATGGCCTGAGGTCGCCCACTTAGGGCCGATGTCAAAACAATGTCTAGTGCTATCTAGGCAGTCGCTGCCAGCCATGAACCCACGTTGACTTTCAGTATAAATGAAAAATATTGACATACCTAAACTGAGGTGAATTTGTAAAAGTACATCCAGCTTGATGAAAAAAATAGATTGCATCCAACCAAACTTTCACCATCAAAATAGGTGTTGTCATGGGTAAGTTCCAGTGAAATACTCATATGAAAGGACAACCTGACAGGAATTCTTTAGTGTTTTATTGCTCTGTAAATTTATGATGGTTACAACAGTTACAGCTGTATATGTCCTCAGTTACTTGTCTATGTTATTCAGACCATTAGTCTACAAGAATACTGGAGTGAACTTGTTAGGTCAAAAGAGGTGAAAACTAATTTATTGCCCAAATGTTGGGGTGATTTAATTCTTATCAAATGTTCCAATCAGTTCGAAAAGTCGTTATACATTATAATGTTTGCTATTTGGTGGGGTGGGCAGCGCTACGTACACACAGTGAAAAACCAAAATTAATGTTGTTCCTTTACATATACATGTAATCAATGCTGGTATAATTTTTTGCTGTGCATGTGTTGGTTGTTACAGCGTTTTGTACATATCTTTATTATTGATAGATGTACCGCATATAGAAGTTTGCTCACCCTACTTCTTGTTTAATTACCATAGACTTATTTTAATACAATTAAATATACAAAATGGCCCAAAGCAAGTGGCTCATATGTTATTATTGTATTGCATTGTATTGTATTGTATTGTGTTGTGTTGTGTTGAGGATTTATGGTAGGTATTTTAACATGTTGTATATGACCAGATACCAGAGGTACATGGTAGCAGTTTACAAAAGCAAAAAAACAATATATGAGACAGTGTTATGCCAATGACCAGGGCCCTAGCAAGCTTTGAGGTCACCTTTATTAGTGTCTGCCCTGAGTGGCACGTACTCTGGACCTACTGTTATCAGATCTGGTCTCCATTATGGAATGTTTCATCTGTGCTGATAAATTTATGTTACGGTATATCTGTGCAATCTATAAAAATTCCAAAGATATTTATTTATTTTATGCAAATACATTTTATGTATAAACTATTTTGAAATACATTCTCTATTATTGCTTGCTATTGTTCAAGAAATTATTAAATATATTTGAAAATAAATTATGTGTGAATTTATTCCCGGATATTTTTACTTTGTTTCATGTGTATGCACAAATATTATATATAAAATACATCTAAGTTCATGTATCAATAAATATTGGTAATTTTGAAATAAACTGTTGACATTGAATTGGTCTCGAGTTCATTATGTATGTGAGGTCGTTAGCTATAACTTTTTAAAGGGTCACTCATTTCAATAATGACAATTTCATATTAAATAACATAGGACATGTTATTTTTTTTATTAGTCAGTCGGCGCAGGGCCGATCTGAGAAGCTTCAAAATATGAAAGTGTGGCATAAGCAATATACTCAAGATATATCATAGTAATAACATTAATTACACCATTGGGCAGTACAGAAGTAGGACTAACAGTACTGCAATGCTCATGTACTGTGGGGTGGTGGGGACGGGGAGTTCAGTCAGTGGCGTAGGCAGGGTATTGCTGCTTGAGAAGGAGGAAAGTGCCAATTAACAATAAAGACTTTTTCGTGATAAGGTCATTACATTTGTAAGTTAGATTTCCAGAGGGGCAAAGGAAATTTTACAGGTTGGGGGGGGGGAGGGGTTGAGCCCCACTGCTGTTGAGTTAATTTGAGGGGGGGGGAGGACTGAGCTACCCTGTTCAGATCCTCACTTTCATTGGGTAGTGTAATATATATATATCTTCCGCATTAATTGCTACTACAGCGCTCCCTATGAGGTATTCCATCATGGTTATATGTTTTGTGCTGTCATCTGGTGTTATGTTCACAAGGCTCTGGAAGTTGCTGGACAAGCTTCAAGACAGTTTGCAATTCATTGTACAAGTGGCGACACCTGGAGTCATAACTATTTGGTGTACTCCGGCCTAACTGAAGTTTAGGCATCATATCAAACTGGCTGTTGCTTAGACCTAACTTGTATTAATATAGCCATATAATTTTACTTGTATTATATAGCCATATAATTTTGTATTATATAGCCATATAATTTTACCAGGACTACGACCAGCATGATCAGAAATATCCTTAATGATATATAGGCCTAGGCCTAGCATGTATTGTACAGAGTATCATTTTTTGATTGAGAATGTTTTGCATATATGAAATATAACCATACTAATATATATATATATATATATATATATATATATATATATATATATATATATATATATATAGTAATAGTATTTAGGCCTATTCATATAAACTACATATAGATAGCAATGATTTCTCCCTTAGACATATGTGACGTGGTAGCTCAGCTGGGAAGATGGTAGAAATTAGCACAAGCAAAGCATTCATGAGTCGTAGGTTCGAGTCCCACTCTTTTTCATCTAGAACAGTCCTCCCTCGCACTCCTTCTTTTTTTCTTTTTTCTTTTTAGATAAAAGGGATCAGATTATCTGATTTCTGCACAAAGTACTAGGAACATGCCTACAGATAAGAATATAGGCCTAATTAATATTATTAATTAACCTACATGTATTTGTAGGCCTATTTTTATGGTTCTGTATCAGTAATTTGTTGACCAGTATTACGTTTAAGAATCATCATACATTATAATTAAGCTCAAATGGACCAGCAAAATGCGTGGCTATCCGATATAGGAGCTTACAGGCGTCTATAAGGATTTAACAGCTAGGCAGTTGATAATCTCGTGTAACAGTGTTTTGACCATATCTTGGCATCTCTCAAGAGGTTGAGAGACGTCTCTTGACCCTCTATTTACAGTGGTCAAAGTCATGTTAAAAGCCTCTAGCTAGAGGGCGCAATCACGTGTATAACCTGTACCCTTGGGGGCGAATCATTTCTCTGTAGCTGTATGTGTTCCGCTGTGTTCTGCTGTCCTAATGTGTATATCTCTGCGTCATGATGTACTTTTTGCTCCGTGTAATGTCACGATGTCTGCCGGCCAGTCTGCCTCCAAGCTAAATCGCATCTCATGTGGTCTCTTCATAAAACGGTCTCTGCTATACTTGATGGTGCCATGGTCATGGAATGGATTGATGGATTACTATGTAGGTTAATGCGATAAAGTAATTTTTATCATACTGAGACTGTGATTGATGAAGGTTCTCAGCATTATTGAACAAATAATTTGATATCATAATATAGTTTTTGTTGTCATTACCGCAGCATTTCATATACACATTAATTAGTCACTACAATAAACTCTTATAATACTTGATGTTATGAAATTGAATTTTTGATTAGTCAATCTAATTACATGATGATACTTTGCTATGAATTTGACGAATAATACTTTCATTAATGGACAATGTAGTTAGAGCCGCAGCTATAAGCCTGTATTACACATTTTCGCTGCTGCAATTTCTGCCATCAAATGGAAAGTTTGATTAATCTAATGCGTCCCAAGAATTTTATTTATTTCCAACCACCTATATATATGAAATATAATTAACCACAAATATTAAGCCAATTGCCGACACATATATAGATTCTATTTCTATGCGAATTCATGCATCAGTGTATTTACATATAATGGTATTAAGTCTGGCCAGTGAACCTGCAGGTGTCATAAACATAATCTGTGCCTCTCATAAGAATGTTCATCACACGAAACAGAATGCAGAGATGCGCCGTGCACTTGGCAAGATATCTGGATTCAGGAAATACTTGGCTGTCACCAGTAGTTATAGGGCTACGATAAAACGGTAGCTTCTGGCGGCCTACGACAGGCGGTGCTAGTGGTACCTACGACGATATGTATGGACGACGTACCTCGAAAGGGGGGCCCGAAGGCCTAAACGACGTGCTCCGCGTGAGGGATGAGCAGGTTGAACGCCAGGAGCTACAAGCTATGAATTTAGACGACATGATATGTTTACCAAGAGTAGAATTATCCTGTTGATTAATGAGCTGTCAGACACTTATTGTACTAATTTACACTTCGCGCAGTCAACGACAGGCGGAGCTAGTGGTTATGGGTGAACCCCTGGGGCTATAGCTTGATTACTACAAATACATTAACTTATGCATTCGAACATGTGCTGAGGCTCAGTATTAAGGAACCATTTATGTTCTAGACATAACATTCCCACAATCAACAACAGACTGTGCTACATTCTAATTGTATGAGAACTGTATAACTAGTGTTATATATATATATATATATATATATATGCACAGCTGGAGTTAGCATGGCATACACAATAAGTTGGTGCGTTTTTTCATATCCTGATTGTGAGGATCCTAAGTGTTTGACACTGTTGTACAGCTCAGAGAATGTTTTTTCTTCTTTAAATGAATGTATAAGTGATTATTATCTATCTGGTGTACCATCTAAATGTATGGAGCAATGCACAGAATGGATTGTTAAATTTTATGCCTTAGGAGACTGCAAACGCGTACCATCAGAGACATACAACCTAACGTGGGTTGCCTTTAACATTGTGCCCTGTTTAATGTGTGCCGAAGAACATTACATAGAAGTGGTAAGGAGTGACGACTCCTTTACAGATCTTATTACATGTTTGAAGAACTATCATGATAACCTTGATATTGATAAATATGATCCTGCACAAAGAACCATTGTTAATGTTGAAGTTACCCGTCACAATCATCGATAACGTACAGGATGCTAGGATATGACTCGTCATGTAAGGTTAGTATAGTTATAGGATTAATATGCTATTATTATGTTCTTATTCTACTGATTTACTAAATAGTATGACATCGTGTTTCAGAAGATGGTATTGCAGTACGTACAACAAATCGCAGAACATACAACAAATCGTATAGCAGGACAACACAGCCACTTATATTTATGTACCAACACTAATTTCAATAAATGAGCACCAGTCGCACACTACCTCGTTGTTATGTATATAGCTGTATTATATTGATATATCAGTTGAGAATGAGTATACCATAGACATCGCATGTAGTTGACAGAGCGATTGTTATATTATGTATTAAGCAGATAGCAAGCAGTCTTTATTCGTAATAGCCTTCGTAGTTATCATTATGGCTCACAAATCGTTTGAGATAGATCAGTTTTTGAGTGGTATCTATTACACAATAGGTCAACCTGGTAGTTATTCAGGTGTACGAAAGTTGTGGAACGAAGTAAAGAAGAGACAAATCAAGCCTAAAGGTATCACGTTATCAGTCGTTGGCAAATGGTTGAAAGAGCAGACAACTCATAACATACATAGTACGCCTACAAAAATATTTAATACTGAACATATAATAGTTGAACATATTGATGACCAATGGGATAGTGATATCATACAGATGGACGAATTAGCCAAATATAATAGAGGATACAAATATATCTTAATATGTATAGATCTTTTCTCACGTTATGCATGGGCGCGGCCCCTTAAGTTTAAAAAATCAACAGATGTTACGATAGCATTTACAGATATTGTTAAAACGTCAGGCAGGGAATGTAAGACTATACGCACTGATCAAGGTGGAGAATATACAGGAGCCTCATTTCAAAGACTTGTACATAGCAGAGGTATAAATCACATGATAGCATATGGCCGTCACAAAGCTTCTTACAGTGAACGATTCAATAGAACATTAGAAAATAAACTGTTTAAGTACTTTTATGAACAACAGACAGCAATGTACATAGACATTCTGGATGATGTCATGTTCAGCTATAATAACACAGTCCACCACTCTATTAACATGGCGCCTGCTGATGTTAACACAGAAAATTCACATACTATATATGAACAAGTGTACATACCCATACTTAACAGATGGGCTAACACACCTGTCAAGTTCACTATAACTCTAGGAAGTCTGGTTAGACTGAGTTTATACACTGGCCCTTTTTCACGAGGCTATCACGAAAAGTGGACTGAGGAACTATTCACAGTTTGTAATCGAATTCCATCACATCCACCTAGATATAAAGTGCAGGATCTCAATGGAGAGAGTATCAAAGGGTCATTCTACACAGAAGAGCTGCTATTAGCATCTGTTCAAAACTTAGATGATATAACATATAAAATCGACAGAGTTATAAAGACTAAAAAGGTTAAAGGTCACAAACTAAGCCTTATTAAATGGTATGGTTATTCTGACAAGTTTAACACTTACATACCAACAACATCCATACAGCATTACAAAAGCAAACAATAATGTTTGTGTACATATCATCCGATGTTGATAAGGAGAACTACTTTCCTGGTAATACACCAACATCATTCAGGGTTAAACTACCAGGCAGGGTAACATTCAGCCCCCAAGGTAATTGGGAAGTTGCCTTATTAGACATAGATTTACCTAGACCTGTTGACAAGTATAACTCTATATATATCACCATTAACTCATCTATATGTAAACCTAGTCCTGTCAATGCTATATTGTCACCTATTTTAAACAGAGTGTACTTCAACCAAATCAGCAGAGGGGCACCAGTGTATTTTGATAACCCGCGCTATGTACCTCTGGGTGTTGATGGTTTAGACATTATAGACATATATTTAACAGATAACACAGGTGTATACCCATCATTCAAACAAGGGAAGGTCAATGGGACACTACACTTCAGGTTAATAACATAGAGACTACAGATCTCCTTACATGTAGATATATTATGGCTGATAATGCGAAGTATTACTCGTTTAATAAGGGTGTAGATTATGACATTCTACTAAAACATTTCAAAGGTCAAGCAGATGGTTCGGTAGCACCATATCTTACTAGCTCGCGTTTTCATAACAAAAGAACGTACGCTAATTCACACACACGTCGTATAATTATTGTTAATAAGCCGAAAACTAATACTAAGACTACAAACGAGAAAGATATAAGTACTGGCGACGTTATTGACCCTACAGAGGCGCAACGTCGTAGGGCGTTGAATGAATTAGAAGTAGCAGCTACTAATATAACTACTGAACAGAAGACTCATCCTAATCACACGGTTTTGAGTAGAGCTAATAGTAAGACATACCATAAGAGACACATAGTATATAGGACACCTGCAGAAAAGAGAAAAAGAGTGAAGAAGACCGTTGATAAGGTTATACAACGTACGAAGGACGTGTTTGATTAATATACTAACCATGAGTCAGGAAGTGTTAGAGGATGCCTATATAGGTTATTCCGAAGAATTAGCTATTTTCCAGAAACCTATCCAGAATGTTGGTATCAAGAATACCCATGTAACAACATTCTATCCTGTGAACGATTTTTCAACACAAGGCGTTATTCAGTTCCAAGTGAACAATAACAGTAGTAACTATTTAGATTTACGTAGAACAAGGCTTAATATTACATGCAAAATAGTAAAGCAGAATGGAGACAAGATCGAACCTGTCACTGTAGCGGGTAATAGATCAAAACGCTCTAAAGATACCGAAGACACGAGCACTGCAGCTAGCACTACAGCTACAACAACAACTACTAAGGCCGAGGCTTCTGTTGGCGTTGTTAACAATTTTATGCATTCAATGTTCAGTCGTGTTGACGTATCCCTGCAGAACAAAGTGTTAACACACTCTGATGAATCATACCCCTACTTAGCTTACTTCAAGGCTTTACTACATACAAACAGTGAGCTGAAAGAAACAACATTACAGATGGGGATGTTTTACAAAGATACACCAGGGAAGTTAGGGGATCCTAATTGGCAGTTGGGTGATAACAAAGGGTTGAAACAAAGATCCAGCTACTTTGCTAACTCACGTGAAGTTGATATGTCCGGACATCTGTATTGTGATGTTTTAGACATATATAAGTTTGTTCCTAATGGTGTGAGTTTAGGTATAACATTATATCCTAGCACACCTGAGTTTTGCTTAATGGCTCCAGAGGTAACAGTAGGTAGTTACAAAGTACAGATTACTAGAGCTTCTCTGAGTGTTTCAATGATAGAAGTAATTCCTGAAATTCTGGTTTCACATGCAGAAATAATGGTGAATAAGCCTGCCATCTTCCCCTACATTAAAACTGAAGTAAAAAAATTTACTCTGGGTAAGGGGCAATTTTCATGTACAATTAATGATCCATTCACAGGCCGTGTACCATGCGAGCTGGTTTGTGGTCTTGTTACTGATGTAGGTAACCATGGTACGTTGTTCACCAATCCTTTCATGTTTGAGCACACATCACTTAACTTTATTCAAGTCACTGTGGATGGACATGATTTAGGTCAAGGTCCTATCATGCCAGTATATAAAAGCAAGCCTGAGGCAAGTTCATACATTGATGCATACAAAACTCTTTGCGGTATAGAGTATGGTGACCATTTTAATCCTCTCAGTCGTGAGGAGTACATGCAAGGTTACACATTCTATAGATTTGTTGCTGGCTCACAATGTGATTCTAATAATGATGATATACTCCCCTTGAAACGCTCAGGTAATTTACGCATTAGTTTAAGGTTCTCTAATGCTCTGCCCGAACCAACAACGCTAATTGTGTTTGCAAAGTTCCCTGCCTCGGTTATGATTGATAAATATCGCGGTGTAACCGATTTATAGTTAGTTGATGCAAAGTTGTTACATGTACAACATCATGACGGAACAAGAGAATATATGTTTAATACCTTTTAAGCTCCCGCAAAATATATCAGTGCAAGGATCCACACAAGCAGGAAAAACGGAATTTGTCAAACGTTTACTCCTAAATTATAAGACTATGTTCACGCCTCAAGTTAATAAGATTATATATGTATATACGGTATGGCAGGACAAATTTGATCATTTGGAGCACGCCTTGAACGATATAATAGAGTTTAGAAAAGATATACCGTCGAAAGAGTATTTAACAGGCCTGTGGGAGGCAACCAGAGCCCCCAGTTTACTTGTTCTTGACGACCAAATGAGCAATTTAAGTGACAGTCGCCAGGGTGCACATGTAGCTGAAATAGTGTGTGTTCTCAGCCATCATTGTCATGTGTCATGCATTATAACACTACAAGATATGTTTTATGAAAGTAAAGCTGCTCGATTAATCAGTAGAAACTCGCACTGTATCTGTTTATTTCGTAACCATAGGAATGGCAGGCAGGTGTCAGCATTAGCAAGCCAGGTTTTACCGGGTCAAACAAAATATTTTATGGATAGTTATGAACGTGCTACTAAGCGTAACTATGGTTATCTAATAATCGATTTATCATCTAATGCTGATGACAGGTATAAATTGCGTTCTAATATCTTTCCAGGTGAGGAAACAGTTGTGTTTCTACCGCAGTCATGAAACTGATTAAAGAAAACATGATATTCTTAAAGGCTGTAGCATCGCTTAACAAGGACCAAGTTAAAGCTCTGTTGTCACATGTAAACAAAGAACAGATCCTGACAGTAGCAGAAATAGCTAGAAATATACTTACAGGTGTTGTAACACTTCCTCATAAGTATAAAAGATCCTTAAAGTTATACAAACGCGTCATTAGAGAATTATCTAACAACGAGGTAACACTTAACACTAAGAGATATTTAATATATAGTAAAGCTGAAGTTGTATCTCTATTGATAAAGAGCATACTGACTAAACTTGTAACAGTTGTTGGTCATGGCTGAGGAAAATGTTGTTATACCTAGAGACAGGTACAACAGAATGTTGGAACAGTTAAAAAATAGTAAAGATGATAAACTAACACAACAGGTAGATAACACTACTGACATTAAACCTGTTGACCTTGCAACACCAGCGCCTGATAACGATAAAGTTGCACATACAGTAAGAACAAAGGATGACATCATTCTTAAAGAGAGCCACCACCCTCCTGGTCTTAAACATAATGATATAGATATATTTATGAAAAGAATTGCTACACAAAAATCTAGAAAGAATACAAAGTTGACAACACATGCAAAGCATAAGACCAGAAAGTCCAAACTTAAAGCAAACTGGATCAGTATTTCTAAATGATAGTGATGCATTAGGTTTGACATAACAATGGATGGTTATTTAAGGACATAATCAGTAGTCCTAGGATACCGCTATATACGGAGTGTGTGATGATAGTTACAACAGATATATGTGAACTCCATACATATCAGCTTAATAATGATAGTTGAAGGAGTATATAAAGACTTAGCGAGTGCAAACATTTACACACTTGTTCTAAGAGCGTTACATCCTATTATCAGAGATTATCGCACAGACTGCTTCCCTACTCAACACGATGGCAACCTGCACACCAATTCGAAAATATTATAACCTGGGTGGCACTCAGGTGAAGGGCGTGTTTCTGTGGTACAGGGAGATCAGCTCTAGGAAGTTCTTGACTCTCCAGAGATATAAGGGGAAGGTGTCTCTGCACATCAGAGTTTACACAATCGACGACCAGGATTATTGCCTTATTCCTACAAAAAAAGGCGTAATGCTAGACAAGCAGCAATCAAGGGATCTGATGGCCTCAATGCATAACTTGGCTACATTTATAGGAGTCGTAAGTAATTTATAATATCATCTATAATACGCCAGACTGTCTATATAATAAGAGACTACGTATATGTATTGTATTAATACTATCTATAATAAGAGACTGTAAATATTGATTTGTAAGTATATATGTCTCATTATTATGCAGGTTACACCGGGCGGTCAGACATCTCCCCCTGACGATACTGCTGATGGATCCCTTGCAATTGACGCCATGGTTGACGATGTAGAGTGGTGCATGGATGGTCGTGATTCGTTTGCTGATCATTCAGATGTAGATGAGTACTCTCAGCACATTTTTAAGGTGCACGTTGGCAAGAACGTTCACTGCAGAGCCAAGAAGGCATCCAATACGATCGACATAAGACATAGCTTCTTCCGCAACATGTCAACAACTTCCGAGCACCCAACGCAAAGAGGAATCAAACTAACTAAGTATGAATTCACAAAACTTCTTGGGTTTCTTCCACAATTGGAGACAAAATGGAGTGGGTTAGCTGACTTAGCAGCTTGCTACACTACTCACACAACGCACGATAACCTCCAGGCCTGCCACCACTGCACTCCTAAGCCCTTACCGCCTAGGCCTCTACATGCACGTTCTAACATCAGCACTGGAATGCAAGACCCCCAGCCCTCAACTTCAACAGCAACAATGACTGATAGGGAACCCATGATTCAATAAAATGTATCAACAGTGGGGTTTACATATATCGGTTATTAAGACACAACTCCTAGTACATATTAATGTGTTATAATCTACTGCTATACCTCATTGAGCTATATAACCAATACTAATTATATATTGCTATGCTTATATTCTTCATGTACTACTATTCATATATTCGTGACATTATATCACGTTTACTACTATGTTACAATGTTCAATTCGTTATATATTACCTATGTTACAATGTACTCTTATATTTAATAAATAAACTCGTCAGTACATTCTGTTGTTATACCTCTTCATTGTCATCAGTATGTTATGATCATACATATGCTCTACATAATAGTAATACTAGTCATTACTATCAATATATGAATATATGCATATATATATATATATATATATATATTACCCCCCTCAGGGGTCTCTCGTTAAAAATATATATCTACTTTATGAGAGCAATTAATTTTATTACTTTCACCGGTATACATATATAGAGGAGCGTGAACCATGCCTATATACAGATATCATCTTAGTACTACTGCACTTCACACAATGGAAGTATTGAGGGATTACGCTGATATATTGATCAACAAGATTAATACAAACGAGATATGTATGATACTACGTTGCGAAGGCTTACTTAAAGATTCTGATCTAATCGTTATCAGATCTAAACAAACACAATTCGATAAGACGAAAACGCTGTTAAACACCTTGTATACACGCAAGAGCTACAAAGGTACAGCATTATTATTCAAGTATCTACAGCGAGAGTACGAGGCTGTTGTTAACACAATTCCTGAACTAATAGGAGGTAGCCGCACAAGTCTAGCCATCACCACAGCGGTAACACTCTGCGTTATGTGCACAGACGGCGATGTAACTATCCAGCTGACAGATAATCAGGTAAGTTGATATTATACATGCGCACTCCTTACACATTCACGCATATATATGTACTATATTAACTGAGCAGTATTTGTATACATCTTAGTTATATAACAGTATTCTCATTTGTTTAGGATGACATCCTCAAGGAAGAGTTAGCAGTGACATTACCGTTACAACAATTCGTGAACATGGTGTATTATATACCAACTTTAGCGTTCGGAGAAATCGATACAACTGTACATTTGGGGGGCTTTTTCTACCTGGTTAAAAAAGGATGTTCTACAGAGGTATGCAAGATCACGAAGAATACCATTAAGGATGAAAAAGTGACCTTAACTAACGAGGACATACAGACTATTGATGTTTTGTTAGAACATGTTGAACACGCCGCTCCTGAGATGTCCCTGCTAACGCCTTATTTTTGTTACATATAGTTAATATCGTGATAAAGAATAAGGCGAATCATTGTCTGTTCTTTTATAACGTGATAAAGAATAAGGCGAATCATTGTCTGCTCTTTTATAACGTTTAATATGTAGTAATACATAGTATAACAATGTATATGTGCATATATTTATACACTGTAATAAAGATACATAATCCGTAATAAAACAATTTGAAATATTACTACAGTTTTAATAATCGTTATCTATATACATTACATATATATCGGAGGCGTTACAATAATGCTACACAATATAATCATGCAGTAACAGTGCGTAACACATTACTACAGTCATGTCATACTACTAATAGTAATATATTACATAGTATAGGCATTTAAGTAACGCAGCTGTCTACACAATAATGCTACACAGTATAATCATGTAATGAAACAGTTGGTAAAGCATTACTACATTTGCAATACAAATAGTACACGTATCTGTCAGAGACAGTTAATAGTAAACATGATGCAGTTAAGCTTATGATCACACAATAGTAACGTGTGTTTACATACATTCGTAGATGATCTCTCACAATATTTAAGCTACAGATATCAGTGGACGGTAATAGAACAGTTGAACAATACATATATATATCGCTATTACATACTAATATAAAGTAAACATATTATAACTAGGCGCTAGTGCTCAAGAGTTGGGGTAATAATGTTAATCGTAAGTTTAGATAGCAAATACATTGGTCATGTTAATGACCACAGTGATCATAACAGCGATGGTACATGTCTAGACAGGTGTACACTTGCCACTGTAACTTCGTAATTTTGACCTGTACAGCGAGGGTGATTCGTCGTCTGAGGTGTTGGGGTACGACAACCTCACCTGCACATCAGTCATAGATCCATGGGTCGTTGTTTTTGGGGTTTCGCTTAATAGACATTCATCACAAGCGGCGACTGCACCTTGAAGACTGTCAACGGCTGGAGGCGTGCTGGCAGGGGCGGAATTCAGGGGGGCAACAGCGCAGGCTATATTCACGGGGCAAACAGCTCCATCCACGGGGGTCAAGTGGTCGCATGTGCTATAAGAGAGAGTGTACAGCATATATAGATAGTAACAATAAGCTCATCAGTAGTGCAAATGTACCGTATACAAGGTATAAACCATAGATATAGTACTACAATTGTATACCTTGTGCTGTCAGATGTAGTACTACTACCGCGGCGTAATCTGTTGTGCGCTCCTGCAAGGGTATGGCGGGCCATGCTGACCACCCCCGTTAGTACAGCTGTACCAGTCGCAGGATCCCTCTGAAAAGACGGATAAAACGTTATAAGTACTGTAGCAACAGAAGGAGTACAACGGCGTAGCTAAATGACACAGTCTTACCGATGGAACATGCTTAGCGAGTAGTATAGCGTAGAATGACAGTAGTACGAACTTATAGATATAATAGATTACGAGGGTTCAATCATGAGGTGTACAATACAGATATATGTAATAACGTACCTTATATATCCAAATACCGACACCAGTTGATACAAGCAGTAATAACACTGCAGCAACTGTAGAAACAACAACTGCAGCTGTGGTAGGATGGTTAACCACTCTATTGTGCTGGCCATCATGCGATCCAAGGTTAAATGCACCTAGACCCTGGTTCTGCATATCCTTGTTGACGGCCCGTTTGCATACAATCTGTGCAGAAACATCATGTGTAGGTGGCGTGCGCGAATGACAATAAAGAGTCCCCGTCATATCGACAAAAGATAGCATACTGTATTCCATCGCCGAGAATTCTTCAATTGGTACTTGAGCCAGAGATGGTGATTTCGTGCAGTCGGCCCTGATACTCGTACCATCGTTTACCACTTTACATAAGCACAGCCTGTTAGCACATATGTACCTGTAGCCATCACACCATGTCAATAAGGCTAGGCTTAGCAGATAAAACATAAAGCGTTGCATATTTCCTGTCTTACTCCTTGAACTGTTTAGAACAAACTGAGCAGAAGTTCTAGACTGTGAGGGGGGTAATTATGTAATTACCCCCCTCTGCGATTTTATTATATAATTAGCAACCACCCCTTTGACTCCTTAACAGGGGTGCCACCAATATTAGGTAATTAACAGGGTGGTGTCAACTATTTTGGGTAACGCTAGGAGCTGTAAACACTGAGATGCTAACTGTTTAAGCAGTACCCCACCCTATGGGGTCCATTGTTCATGAACAATAGCTAGCTATATTCCATAGAATACAGTGTGTAGGATTATGCTATCAATTACCTATGATGCTGCTTATATGTTATTAGTATATATCTCAGATATTGCCAAGTTGTTACTATTATGAGTTCTGTTGCACAATGTATGATATACGTTCACACGTGCTATATATATATTAATGTATGATACATTAACATGTACTGTGATAATATACGAGTGTGGCTTGCTTCTATGTGTTAGAATCGAGGTGTCATACTGATGAGCCGTGGATAACACGCTCTAACTGCAGGGTTATTATAATAACTGAATCTGACCAGTACAATGTGTTATACACTGTAGAAGTAGTAATTGTTAATACGCATGTCTGAGATATATGATAATAGTATAATAAACGTACAACACAAGTGTCATTGTGGTCAAATAACTTTATATACTTAGTATAGCAATATATGCAATGAGACATTACATGTGTAGACATGAGAGTTTATGAATAACATGTATATAGCATCTATACATTGTGTACAGTATAACATGACCCTCCCTAATATTTAGAGCAGATATATCGTGTATAATAATAATAGTACTCAGATATCTGTTAAAGTTATTTACGAATCATTATATAATTGTGCAATCAGTGTATGAATAACAGGTATAGCATCTATATATTGAGCAGATATATCATATATAATAGTATTCAGATATCTGCTAAAAGTTATGTATGACATTATATAAAGTGTGCAAATCAGTTTTTACGGCCATTATCGAGTATTACGATTATATATATATATATATATATATATATATTGTATATGTATACGTAGTGTACTCTACACTAACGCTTCTTGTGAGACCGTCATAGCAGTATCTAATTGGATCCGCAGTCTTGCGCTCCTGAGACGTTGTCCGAATGCAGCTATTATTATACCAACCTGTAATGAAGTGATTTAAGCGTTAATATGAGAGACGGTTACACGGTAATCGTATGGTATGAACTAATAGCATGTATACGTACCTTGAGTATAATGTATATCAAGACAATGCATGACACACTAAACTGGAAGACGTTAACCGCGTTTATGGTCTTACTAGACCAGTAATATATGGCACTGGGTCGACTAGGTGCAGCGCTAGTAGAGTGTACTATGGTGTTGTAAACATTCCTCGTAAACATCGTAATCTCTGAAACGTTCTGGGCACTTGTGTGTACAACCTGTATGGTACTCATAGCACCTGTAGATACCTCTGAAACATAATAATAATAGTATTGATTAAGGATGTATAGGATATAATAATATAATAATGTGTGCAATATATCTACGTTACTCACCTGAAGCTCTGTCTAAGCATAGGATTGTTTTGTTGTGTACAGTTGTCCTTACTGTTGCATTACGACAGAACACAGTGCCAGACATGTCGATTGATGTCATAAGATGTAGAATATCCATTGCGAATGAGGGGAGTTGTATAGGATGTATAGGATATAATAATATAATAATGTGTGCAATATATCTACGTTACTCACCTGAAGCTCTGTCTAAGCATAGGATTGTTTTGTTGTGTACAGTTGTCCTTACTGTTGCATTACGACAGAACACAGTGCCAGACATGTCGATTGATGTCATAAGATGTAGAATATCCATTGCGAATGAGGGGAGTTCAAATGTTGTGCATGTACATACACCAAAATGATCCAAAGGTTTATAAGATCCGCACAGTATATTACCGCTAATGATAAGTGGTATGTAGAGAGCTACAGCATAGAACAGCATTCTAAATGTTGTAAACTTTAACTAGTGCTTACATTAACCTCGGCAAGCGCTCACTAGTACGTGTCACGTGTCTAAGGTTAACATATAGAACATTACACCGTATGGTTTAGCAAGGTCATGTTCTAAAAAGTTTTCAGCATAGCGCAACCATTATTAGCTATGATGCTTAGCAATACATCAATAACCATAAGGTAATGTATTGTATGTATCCCTACCTATAACACGCTTATCAAAAACTTTTCTGAATACTTTACTTACAGATCTATTGTACACTATACCTCGGTGTTTAACACGAGATATTTGATTGCTCTGAGGGAGCCTAACAGAAGTGACCTGTCCAAAAACTATCTGTTTCATACTTTCAAAATCTATAAGCGTGTCATTCGAGTAGTTGAACGAAATTCCTTTGATTTTCCGCACAGTGACATCTGTGTTTAATTTGTAAGAGTAGCTCTTAGGACCTGTTGATAGAAATGTTTTAATATAAGTGTCGGGTTGTAATTCATCAGTTAAATCACCTAACAGATCTCCTGTCTCAACAACTGATTCACCATTACGTTCAACGAATATGACGGAGTCTGTATCATAATATAATGTGTTGCGCCCCGTTTTATTTAACACCTGTAGTAAATGTAGACGTGCTAATGATGTGGTAAATATACCAATGACTTCATTTGTGAATGTTGATTCCTCTTCAAAGGTCTCAGTATTTGTAACGTCAACCACGACATAATCCTCAGAGATTAAATGGAAATTCATTATACATTTTGTAGGGTCATTCTTCATTTGTGTGTATTCTTTAACAGACTTCATGTATATAGATTTAGGTAAGTTCTGGCGTTGTACAAATTTCCCCCACACACTGTTGAGAAACAACTTGCAGATTGTCCTCAAAGAAGGATTGTGGGTAATGGATTCTTTATCGAGCATTATACCTTGTTCTTTATTGTAATATGCAATGTATCGATCCTTATCAGCATCTGTAGTTACCCATTGTGGATAACCTGATGCTTGCTGTTTCTGTTTAAGAAACATCTTAACATAGTCCGTGAAAATACTACCAAAAACATCATCTTGTGTCGTAGTAGGGAAATGATATACTTCATATATCTTCAGTAGTATGTAGCCTTGCTTAATAGCTTCTTTCAACTCTGGTGTTGTCCATGTACCAAACAGAGCTCTCTTAGCATCACTGCATGTACACATAGCCTGTGTTTCACATGAGGAACATGTACTGCATAAAGGAAACTTCAGTTTGCCCCTACAGCGAACGGGTAGAACAGGTATATATAAACCTCGTGGTGGTAGGATCCGCACCTGGGCCAGACCGTAATAAGTTTGTAGCGTGTAGTCAAAGGTAGCTGGATCCTTGAGTACTGTAGCATGTGACGTAGGATAAACTCCAGACATCGTGATATAAGGATATAATGAAGTTACGTCGTAAAAACGTATCCTCTCATCATCCTGTGTATCATAATATAGTGTTGTGGGTTCAACCCTCCCTCCTGAAAAACTATCACGGATTTGTAACGGTTTCACAGTATCGCAACCGTTAACGAATTCCCTCATGGGAGAATTAGTCTTTAAAAGCTCATCATAATGACACTCCCATATAGATTTAATTTTGTAACCTAGTTTTCTGATTTCAGCGAGACGTTCCAATGTTCTGTCGTAGAGAGCTTTCAATGTCATGCGCGTGCGAGGATCTCGCACGTGCCTGTCTTGTAAACATGTGTGACCGTGAAAACGACACCCTAGGTATTCATAAACAGTATTACTGTCTATATGTATACCATCAACGGTGTATCGTGTTCCAGGGATACGGTGCTCCCCACCGTTCCTAGCATGCTGTATATGTCTATTTTCAGAATAGCTTAACCATTCTAGCCATAAGGTTGACTTCTGGCTAGCGTTATGATGTTTACCATACCCTTGTGCAGGTATCTGAGGTATAGGTGATTTAATAAACTTTGATGTAGATATGATGTCTGCATTTATGATGCTGCCATCAAAATACCATATATCGCGTCTTAACACTGCTTCCCCAACCCTACCATCAGTTAACGTTACATTATAAACCTCATACAACATCAGTTGCCGGATTACCTGCATAGCGCAAGATGCCAGGGTTGCATGGGCAAATGGATCGATACCTGGGACACTGGAGTCTGCTATAGTTGTGACAGATTGTATAAGAGCCCTAAAATTAGTGCATGCTTCTCTAAGGATTGTAACATCTGAGCGTGTGTAATCTAACATTTCCTGCTGAAAATTAAATGTCTTACCACTCTGTTCATTATACCATATGAAGAAATCAGTTCTATCGGCTGTCGACATAAAATCAGCACCGTAATAGTAAGGAGCAAACATCGGCCCAATATATGTTTGATTTTCTAGAGTGTTTGCTAAGTGCGGGAAGTCACCTTTCTTAAGTTCACCATGTAAACCTAACGCCTTAGGTAAGTTCTTTAATCGCATAGGCAGAAAATTCAAGCTATCTATAAACCTAATGTTCACACCTTGGTTTATACTCATCAACATGATCTTAGTACCAGCAAATATAATTTCTGGGAAGATGCCGTTGTCAACACAATATCCCAGTATAAAATGAGCATCAAAAGCTTTCGCATTATGAGCTATTGCTGTTACATCTTTATGTTGGGGCGTTAACAGCCATTTACAAAAGTCCTCTGTTGTATTAGAACCTCTGAATATGTTTTCCCTCTTACCACATGTGTCAAGAGAACACAACTCTCGTACAAAGGTTTTTGCTAGTTTGTCCTTAACGGAACAGACATTACATCTATCGCCGCAGTTAGCACACTTGGATTGTGGTGTGAACTCATGATCTTTACATACATCGCACACTGTTTGACAAACCAGAAAATTAGGAATATGTCTTTGTAATCCACAGTATGATCTCTTACAGTTTACACATTTACGACATAGCGTGCACTGATATGTTGTGGTACACTTATCACAACCATCTCGTGGTTTATTCTTGTAGCCACGATCACAATTAATGATGGTGTTTTGACATGTTTCAAAATCATAGTAAAGAAACTTGCCTGATGACTTTTTAGGTTTCTTTATTCTGTAATAGCATAGATGATTGCCTAGGACATACTCATGACAGCATGTACAAAGCCACTCTCCACATGTATGCAGATGTTTGGCTCTTTGTAAAGTATCCAGTATTACGAAACATGTATTACATCTGTAGTACTGATTACAGAGTGATGGTTGATCTTTCCCCCTAAGTGCACCTACGCTATATTGTCGTTGCTCTTTATGCCGTTCATAGCATGATGTGTTACGACATGTCATGTTACAATCTGAACAATCTATTGAATTATTGTCAAACATACAATGTTCTGAACAGCATGTACTGCACACATCATCGCAGCCATGCTTTTTGTTCTTACTGTACACTTCAAAACAGTGGACACATATCTTTCTATTCACATAAAAACCTTGGATTCTAGTAATGCTGTGATAATGCTCATCTTTGAGATATAGAAATATCTTGCGAGGTCTTGTAAACAAACCTTTATATATCACATCATTGCCTGTATCGCCGGATATAACTATGATTTGGATATCTAATGCTGTCTCGAATTTATGTAGCTCCTTAACTTTAACTGGACTAGTTGTGGGTACATCAGCCTGTCTATGTAGTCTGATAGCGTAGCTACGTTGTGATTCATAGTCTTTACTTGAAACTCTGTCTTTTCTAATAAGTTTTGCAAACTTGGCTGCCGGTATGTTATCTAACTTAGCTTTGCATGTGATAATAGCTCTAGCAGCGCACAAATGTTCATTGCGTACAACAGGAATGAATACCATTGAGCGTTTTTTCCTAATTGTACAATTAGCAGATAGCGGGTCTGTATCTACAATGGCTCTACTGCATCCTCCCCCCTGGTCATCAGCATTCATTATGCCTATGTTAACTTCAAACGTATCATCGATATTCAAGGACTTGTTCGATTGGAGAACTGTGTTTATTCTGTAAATAATAATACACATAACTATTACTAATGTGAATATCGTGTATGCCATGTTATAATATGTTATACTTCCCATATTATGTAATGATAGTGTTAATGATGTATTATATATGTGAAACTTTGATAAATCTTACCTATCCATTATCACCTCGGCTGTGATATTATGCTGCGGTTGGCAATGTATAAACACTTCTCTCTCTAATCCTGAGTGATTAATTGTGACGCGTGCTTTATCATTCTTGTTTGGATGTTTATCTTTAACTAGTTCCATGATATCTGTGAACATATTGTGTAGATCATCTTGCATATTGATCAGCTGCTCTCCTTGTAAGTCGTTGTTGAATTTAGCTTTGTATGTTACCTCCTCAATACCGAATTTTCTTGATATCCGTTCCCTCACAGGGTGAATAATGTATGGTTTCGTATTAATACCATCCACCTCTGTCTTATTCTTTTTTGCTGGTATGTCAGCCATTACTTTGGTGTAATATGCAGCTATTAGTAGCAATATCTATCTACATATCACTCTTTGCAATATTATTCTTACATAATGCGTGATAGTTCATTCATCAACCTTTATGTACAGACAACAACAACAATGGTCTACACATTATCATACCTACGGCATACTATACTGCACCCTCTAGGGCAACCTGTTGCCAACTTGCTTAAGGGGATCCTGTTAGATCATTTATCAAACTTTGGTACACATCTGATATCCATACTTATTGTTACCACAGTATGTGTGCATACTTGTACAGTCTGTTGTCAGTTTAATGCATTGTCCTGTTGGATAAATGTTTCATCAATACTGGTCTTCGTACATAACTATAACACCTTGTGTTATGACCTTAAGTGTTGGGGGATACCAGCTCCATACACAAGCCCTAACAATAATCCCAAAACTTGGTACACATCTCACATCCTCTATAGTAATCAAACTGTCATCAATACTGGTATTCGCACATTACTACAACATATTGTGTTATGACCTTAAGTGTTTGGGAGATCATCAGTCATGCAGATGTGACAAGAATGGCTCTCTGTCATCCTGCACCTAGGTTTGCAAGACCTATATCCTTTACTTGTATGTTAAGAGAGACATATCTATTGATATATTGTTCTTACCATATTATTCTTTATCATCTTCAGCTCCATACACAAACCCAACAACAATCTACACATTGTTATACAGCATCAGGTCACTAGTCCTGACTATCCTCTGTTTTGGGTGACGTTTAACGTTAATGTAATAAGTATCCTACAGATCATTATTCAACAAACTGATATGCACATCATGTCCACTATGTAACATGCTAATCTTAAGCCTCATAGTACCCACCTCGCGTACTCCCCATAATAAATCTATAGCCCCTGGTCTTCCACAGGCTCATCCGTCAAGCTAAGCACGTCAGTCAGGCCTTCGGGCACTCATCACCGGTACCACTAGCACCGCCTGTCGTAGGCCACCAGAAGCTACCGTTTTATCGTAGCCCTATAACTACTGTCACCTGCTGGTGGCAAAGTATTAATTTTTGCTTACGAACAATTTCTGCTTCTCTTTGACATTCCTGCCATAATCTACACAGGGCAACACCCTCATCTTCCATTAATCAAGTCGGCTCAGGTAGTTCACCTTTGAACTTCTGAACAAATAGGCCTATAATACATTACATAGTTGCAGGAAAAAAATTGATGAATTGATACTGACAGCATAAAAGGTGATACTATACGAAGGACTTAACTTTTAGAAGAAATTATATTTATATAACTAACTAACTAACTAACTAACTAACTAACTAACTAACTAACTAACTAACTAGCTAACTAACTAGCTAACTAGCTAACTAGCTAGCTAACTATGACTGACTGACTGATTTCTATAACTATCTAAGTAACCAACTAACTGAATGACTGACTGACTGAATGAATGAATGACTGACTGGCTGACTGACTGACTGGCTGACTGACTGACTGACTGACAGAATTCCGAAAAATTAAACTGATTGACTGATTGACTGATTTACTGACTGACTGACTGATGAACAATTGATTAACAGCATAAGAGTTGGTATCAAGGTCAAGGACCCTACTAACTGACGAATTAACTAACGAATTTAATATCGAATTAACATTAACTAACTAACTAGATTTAATTGATATACATTAGCAGTTTTTCTTGTAAATGATGTTTTTAATGTTGGGTTTCTCTGAAGTTATCTAACAGGAAAATCTTACTTTTTAAAGTTTCTCATGTTACTGAACTCCTCAACATAAATCTCCCAGCTAATTGAGTAAAGATCGGATTTTCTAACTTCCTCTGTGCTCTAAAAGAAGCCCCTTGTTCACAATATGTAGGAAGTATTCTTGACTGTTCTGAATTCCCACACCACACAATCGATCTAGGCAGTTCCAAACACGATTTATCGGCTTAATCTAAGTAGGCCTATCTTGAAATTCCAAGATGAAGAAATCAATAAAAAGGATTTTGAGTATTATATTTTTTTTCTTCTTATCATCTTATTTCTTCAGAGGTACAGCGGTACATATATTTTATCATTGTGATTGAATTGTGCATAAAATCATGAAGGTGACAAAAAGGTTATTTATTTGATGGATAGTTAATTGTATTTTTCCCAAGTAGAATTTGGGCACGGCTGTGTGTTATGTTTATTCTGCAGGTTTTATCGGAATAATTATATTATTATAGTAACAAACTACAACATGTTAGTTTATCACATTTATGCATTGGTTGACGGTTCACTTTGTCCAGTTGATTACTTCAGGGAAGTCCAATATAGGTTGAAGTGACACCTGTGAAGCACACAGCAAATACACTTGGATCAGGTGGCTCACTGAACGGAGGTCATTGAACCTAAAGTAGTTTCTATTTTTAGATTTGGTCCACGCCTTAATTAGCTTGTTTGGGTATATTGGGATATCAGATCTTTGTATTGTGTGGCTGGTGAATCACTCCAAACGTATCATGAACAAAGAACTGGGTTTTTATATTTGAAAATTGCAAGATTGTAAGGAAAAAAAGTTATGGAAAAATGCAGTAAAATCCCTTTTCAGATACAAATACTTTATTTACTCTTTTTTCTATTGTATAGCTATCATTTTGTTAATAGAGGAAGCATGTTTTCAGTTTGCAAGAACTATATATATATATATATATATATATATATATATATATATATATATATATGTCCAATAAGTACCTATCTATAAGCCATACATAATATTATCCCTTGTACACTGAATGCTGAACAAACAAATATTTTATCTTTAAAAATAATGTAATAATGTAAAAAAAAAAAAAGTATGATCATTTATGTACTATGTCGACATCAAGTATATATACCCTTGATAAATAGCCGTATTGATAAATCAGTCTTATTTTGTGATCTGTCGTGTTTATTGGACTGATCGTCCAAAAAGTGTGATAAATCAGCATCAATAGTTTGTCACATCGATTATTTCCAACTGAAAGAACAGGCCTCTATATACCTATCATTACTTCTGACATGTCACCACTTGTTTCACAATATAGGCTTTATGTGTAGATTCTATGCATAATATTTTATATGTGTTGATAGAGAATTGCAAACTCTAATTAGCACTATCACCCAATGACAAAACCATACCATATCTAGATAGCAATTACCATAAAGAATCATATCACCATAATCACAAACATGACTGGTAATATATTACCTTACATCATGCTCTAGAGACAGGGCACACATAAGAATGGGCCATTCTCTGCATAGGGCACACCAATTCTAAGGGCTAATCAATCTTCTCCCAGGTTGCATAGAAAACATTCCATCATGGTTTAGCAATGTCGTGGGTCTGATTCAGCCTCCGCAGCATTCAATGATGCTCCTCATCATTATATGCTCATGCTCTGCCCATCAATGTTTGCACGGCATGATTGCCTCTGCTGCTGCTTTTGCTGCTGCTGCTGCTGCTACTACTGCTGCTGCTGCTGCTGATGTTTGTGCTGCTAGAACTACAGAATTTAGATAAGCAATCTGTGAAAAAATGGGTTGGTTGTCCATAAAACTTCTTTGAGGTAATTACACCACACAAGGGCCATTTGGAACCACCATAATTGTAGCTTGCAGGGAGTTTGATTGATTTTAAGATTTTGTTGGGAGACCATGTATGATTTGCTTCAGTGTTGTCTTATACCTAATGCATGAAGTTTGGTGGTTTAAAAAAAAAAAATCACATGACTACATGTCAATCCAATTGTTTTTCATGATAACAGGTAACAATAATAATTTCTACTACATGCTTTATGAAAAGGTAGGAATTGCAACTATCTAGCTTTCTAGTGGTTAAGGCCTTGGCTATAGCACTGCTGAAGGTCCTGGGGTTTGAATCCTGGTCCTTGCACTCTTCATGAGCTAGACATCTCACAGGTGGATGTCAACATGAGACGCTAAAGTGGTGATGCCTTGAACTCCGTGTCTATGCTGGGGAACGTCAAGACCCCAGCCATGGGGTTAATGTGTATCTTTGGTTGGTCACAAGCCTATTCTCATCATTATGTCTGCCCTCTGGCAGATGATCATATAAGCTGACCAAGCTTCGCACAGTAGCATTGAGACACACAACACCAAAAATAAATAAATAAACACTAAAAAATCACACATCAGAAAACAGCAATGAAAATAAAACTGTCTGAATAAAGTGGTGGTCTTAATCGAAGTGTTTTCTTAATAGTGGGGTGGTTTATGTAAGGATCAAACGTATCGTATATCGAAGTACGTGACCTAGATCTGTCCTATGAATATTGGAGCATTTTTAGCATTAATGTGATGCTTATCATGTCCCTAGGTCACCGCCGCAGCCAGGGCACTGGAATCTATCAGATATTGGCAATCTAACTCAGACTAGCAGGGCTAGTGGACATTCAGATTGACCCCAACTGACCCCAGGGCAACATGAAGGGTGACAGCCAGGAAATCAAGGGAGATTTGGAGATCTGTCGAACCAGCCAAATAATACTTGTCCTGGCTTGCTTGGGCCTGTTAGCTTGGGCCTGCTTGGGCTATGACCTGACACACCAGGTTCTAAATTCACCAATTAATTATCCCAGGATCCAATTTAGCTTGCCCCATACACCATTTTGTGTTGTGACTCCTCTGATCCGATTTCAGTCTACAACCAAATAGAGTTTATGGTTTCTGTTTATTGTTGCTTCGAATTACAATACCCAAGAGGGTTGGAAACGAGGAAAGAAGAGACGAGGAGATTTCATTGGAAAAACGGAAGCTCAAAATTGCTTGGGATTTATAATACCCAACCTAAATTAAACACAACATCACATTCATTGGAATTAGGAAAATTAAAATTCTGATCTCTTTCACCGTTTTCAATTAGAGTATAAATGATTTATTGTGCTACTATTTGAAAATATCGTACTTATTTTATTTTGTTGATTGCCAGCGAGCTGTATGCTCAGATAAATTTAATTGTCTACTACAACTTTCTTTGGCAAAAAAGCCAGACATTTGCAGAAATGAGATATATGGCTTGGTATATCACAGGAACAACAGATATATTTGTCAGTGATGCTTTTAGGGTAATTGCCTTAAGACATAAAAGGTAGGAATTAGGATATTGACAGATATATCTCTCTATGATTTCATACCAATAATCTTTCAGCAATCGAAATATCTAGTCCACTAGAAAATCGCATACACACAGTTGGTCACATGGTTCAGAAATCAATTTTCAGTTATTGTGGGACCTCGATATAAACCTTGCTTGGCACAGACATTGGTGGAGTTAATTAGCAGTGAAGTGGCCTTAATTTTAAGGTTATTATAATAAACACAGAAAGGTCCAAAGTTTGTTGATCTATTTTAATAATGTGTTTATAACATAACTGGGCTAACTATATAAAGGTGAGATTTACCTACACAAGAATTATCACCATACGTAAATCTTCTCTCCTCTATATGATCCAAAATATATGGGAGACCTCCCTGCCTTGTCTCTCCCCACCTGACTTGCCCTCTCCTCACCTCTACTGCTCTCTCTACACCTTATTCCCACTCTCTCCCCACCTGGGGTGCTGACAGTCTGATTAGACCTGCAAATTAACTGGCTGATAAGCATATCACAAATTCCATGGATTGCAATCAAGAGGTCACCACAGTGCGATTGTAACAGGATCACATCAACCCTTCTTCTTCTTCTTCTCCTTTTTCTTCTTTTTCTTTTTTTCTTCTTAAAATACAGTCGTCTGCATGTATGTATCCATGAGCTTGATCTCATAAAGTTATTCTTAATCAGAATTTGGGTTGAAGCCTCCTCCTCCGTCTCTCCTCCTCCTCCTCCTCCTCCTCCTCCTCCTCCTCCTCCTCCTCTCCTCCTCCTCCTCCTTCTCCTCCTCATCCGTCTCTTCTCCTCCTCCTCCTCTCTCCTCCCTCCTCCTCCCTCCTCCTCCCCCTACGCCTCCTCCTCCGTCTCTTTCTCCTCCTTCTCCTCCGTCTCTTCCTTCTTCTCCTCCTCCTTGTATTCTTAAGGTTAATGCAGTTGTAATCGGAAATTGATCGGAATTTCCCTTTTGGGTTGAATTGAATCAAAGCTGATACACAATCGCAATTTGCACAAGAAATCATATATTTAAATATCCTGGTATATAGTATAAATATCTTAACTTATGTTGCCTTTTGAAACAGCTGAGCTCTTTTTCTCTGTTTCCTTGCTTTTAACTTCACACTGAATTATCTGTTGCTCAATATATTAGAGAAGTATAGCGCAAAAAAATAGTGGTCAACTGGAATTCATTTCAAATAGACCCCGGCAGTCGATTGCAATGCTGTACAGATTTATAACAGAAGACTTCGAGCTGGGCCAACTAGCTGGATTCTTCAACTGCTTGAAACTGAGCTGAGTTGATGGAGGCAATAAAATGACCCCCCTCCCCTTCCTCTAGATCACGACCATCCTTCAAGGACTATCAGACAGATCCCGGGCCTGCTGTTCCCCAAGGCCCAACGGGGCATGGCTCCAGTCCCAAGCTGGGCATGCTGGCTCCCTGGGGCTCCTTGGGGAACCCCGTGGCTCGCTCAGGCTGGCTCAGTGTGGCTCCCAAGGTCCATGGAACCATGGCTCAATTCTGGAAGTACATAATATATTATGTAGTATGTACATACATAGTCATACATGCAATTGAAACTGTTGCAATTAAAACTGTTGCAATTAAAACTGTTGAGTTATACATCACCCTTCAAAACTATAATAAAGGAGAGGCAAACTGACAATTTCTATGAAGCGGTGACACGTAAAGACCTGATGGTCATATTACACATCATTTTAATCCCAAATTTCCAATTTCATGAATTTTTATGTTTGCCATGTCGAAAGTGGTAAATAAGGGTCTTAACATTTGTTTCCATGGCAACAAATCCCTTAATTTCTAAACCCAATATTGAAACTTATATTCTCTAACTTTAACAATAATGTGTAATATGACCATCAGGTCTTTAAGTGTCACCAACTTCTTAAATATGCATCTTTTTTGGAGTTTGCCTCTCCGCTTTTGTGTACAAGCTGAAGAAAATTCATTGAGGGCGGTTTACAACATATACAGACTCAAATTAACCTATGTAGATTGACATTTGTGCTTATGCTTTACAGTGGAATTTAACACCACTTCACGACCATTTGATTAATACGACAATACAATATTAAGTTCTCTGCAGCTTAATTTGAATGATATAATTTAATACTCTAACCATACAGACCAGGAATGCTTCAACAAGGCAGCCTGGTTGGTCGTATTTAGGTCTTATTACCGAGGTTCTGTTGCACAATATTTCATATGTAGACAGCTAGTGTCTAGTGTCCACCCAAGAGGCACTGTGGCTACTGTAATTTTCTGCTTCCGGTTCAATTATTTTGGAATTACACTCTTCCTATAGTGCCTGTTGTACCTAGCCTTGGCTATTGCATATATAGTAACAATCGTTTTATAATACTTGTGATTGTTTTCAATATTATAGCTAATATTATAGCTATCATTACTAATTCCCAGCAATGTTACAGCTATCATGTCAACTGCAGTGTTCTATCTGTCTGTCTATCTGTCTGTCTATCTGTCTATCTATCTATCTATCTATCTATCTATCTATAGATCTAAAGATTTGTCTCTCAATCTATCCATCTATCCATCTATCTATCTATCATGCCTTTAATTCTGAGAACACAATTTACTCCATTGGTGAGCTATATTTAAAGGTTATATCATGGGTTGATGCCGTATATCCCTGATATACTCCCCCGAGACTCTGTATACTGGTCAAGAGGGGGAGTATATCGGGATATACTGCATCAGCCCATGGTATGACCTTTTTTTACCATGCCTCAGATTTTGTAATTTTTAATTTGTATTATCAGTATACTGCTAACTTTCCCTCTAGGGGAGAAAATGTACCTAGGCATGGGATAATACTTACCACAGCCCACAGCCCACAGCATAGACAATGAGTACAAGGTCTCAATTGTTGCCCAAGGTATAATAATATAGTCAGGGCCGTAGCTTGCGGGGGGGGGGGGCAGAGGGGGAGGCATCTGCCCCTCTCCCCTAGAATTTTGCCAAATATAGTACATGTTTGTTTACTGCATGGAGTCACTAGAGACTCCATCATGGTTACTGAAATGAACATCAGAACGTCAGAGGCGTGACTTTTGACCGAACTGCTCCCCCCCCCCCCTCCCCCAAGATTTTTTTCAGGCTACGGCCCTGATATGATACTATGAGAATGTCCGTCTCCTAATTCTGGGGGTCAACACTATTGAGTATACGCCTGAACAATAAGTCACTGCCATGTAAATTCCAATAATAGAAAAAGAGAATAAAAAAAAAGGAAAGAAAAAAGCAATAAATTTCCTGAATATTCACAGCTGGTCATTCTAATCATTCCTTTTTTCTTTTGTCAAGAACATGTCATGGTTAATGGGCCATTTTTTTGGCCTTGTTTTTTTTCTTCCAGGAACACTCATTTATACCTCCAAGCTGTGACAGTTCCTGGTCACAATGGTGTCAGTGTCAGAGTGTCAATTCCGGGTGTCAATGCATGGTGTCAGTGTCCACACTTCGTGACTTGAATAGCTGCTATTTTTATTTTCCTTTCTCTCAATCCATAGACACCAGCTGTGTGGTACTCTGCCTGCTTTTTATCGTTTCAGGGAGCCAAAGAGTCATGTTTGAGAATTTCACATGATAAAACTTTCACATGGGTGACATGTTAAATCTTAATGAACACACAATGTTATGTCATCTGCAAGGGCAAGGACCTGCAAGGACAGAATAGTTTGGATACATGCCTAGAATTATATCAGGTGTCTATATTAAGATATATATTTCTTAGCCATTAGTATAACACTATGTGTACAAATACATTTGTACCACTCACCAGTGAAATTTAGCATTATGTACGCCGCGTTGTACAAATCCTCATGTACAACAGTTGGCCAGCCACATATATACATCTATCTATTGCGTTATTACATTCTGCATTCCTATATTAATTCATTTGCAACGATATAAATAGGGCCTACGATAAAAATAATTCTTAACAATTAACAAATTATTCTCAGTAACTTTTTTCTGTCTTTAAACTTTATAACTGTATGCATGAGATTGAAAATATGTATAATAATAATTCATCAATCATAAGATCTATAATATTTCAAACTCAATATTTCGGTAAGCAATCCATCAAGTTATGAAAATTTAACAAGTAGGACGGACCAAGGACACATATTTCAGGAAATGGCTTGAGGGTGCAACTGTCCGATATTCAGCTATCACGTTACTATGGCAACGTCATATTTGGCTTGGGAATTTCTCAAATCTAAACACCCTTGTACCATGGAGTGCTTATGACTCTTTAAGTGTCGAAAATACCCGCCCTGTAATACCCGCCCTGTCGATAATACCCTCCTTTTCGGTATATAGATTGCAAACGGGCCTATGATTCAATGTCATGTCAATAAATGCTCCTTAATTTAATGACTGCTATTATGGCAATTTTGCTTACGTAACAGCTATAAAAGGTTATCAGGTGGGCTTAAGTTCTTAATTGCTGATTGTAATGTTAACAGGTTAAGGACACTATGAAGTCAGTCCTAAAATGCTTAAGGCTATAAGTCTACAAAAAAAAAATATGTAAAAATTTCCACCAAGTAAAATATATATGATGTTATTTTTAATATTTTTATTTTGTTATTACAATTTTCTTACAACCACCGTTTTTAATAAAAAAAAATTATTATTATTTTTTTTTTTCGCTACTGTATTGCCACTTAAGGTGTGCGAATAAAATAAATATATATATATATTTTTATTGACATGATATTATCATAATTGATACATGGGTCAAACATACAAATAACATACAATAATAACATACAATAATACAGTACTTTTACAGTAATAAGAAAATAATACTAAAAGTGTTAAGCTAACAGTCTATATTAAATGTTGTAACTATGTATTTTATAGCTAGTTGGTCCCGGTTGTGACTAGTTAAAATACTAATAATACAAATAAAAAAACAGACAAATATATACTGCTTGTCCCAGTGGTTTAACCAATCTGGCTATCCATGTATGGTTTATAAATAATAGTATGCGGAGCCCAGGGGAAGAAAAAAAACTAAAATAAATAAATTTATAGGACATGGTTTAGAAATATGCCAAGAGCATTAACTACACCTTCTTTGCTGGACATAATTGCTTGAAACTGTTCAGTTGGGGTTAGATTATTGAAGTCAGAAATATATTTACTCAGTTCTTTATTTAGCTCTATTCTTGGAACATTATTGGCAATACATATTATGTATGTATGTATGTATGTATGTATGTATGTATGTATGTATGTATCTATCTATCTATCTATATCTGTATAACTATCTATATATCTAATCTAGACATTTAGATATCCACAGAGATCTACACAATATATTGAAATATGAGGGACTTGTAGAGGGTACTTTAATCACGTAACGTATATTATATAATTGGGAATTAGTCACGTAAGAGGTTTCTTTAATGATTATGGCTGTCATGTGATATATGTCATTAACATGTCACATAAATCATGATCTTGTTTTTTTTTAAGTCAAGTATTGTATCAGAAAATTGTTGTCACAGTTTTAATGACAGGCCATTAACATTTGATTAAAGAACCATGTTGTTTTTATTTTTTTAAACTCTCTGAAACCACTACAGCAAGCTTGTGCCGCTTAATTGCCACCCGCAGAAGTCATGATGAGATGACAGGCCTCTAAATCTACGACCTATTAATTACATTTTTAAAAAAAATCTAAAAGAAAGTTGCTCTGCATCTCAGTGCATTCCAACTTATCACAAATTATAGGGATTTATCTTATCATATGCAATGTATTGTTAGGTCTTATGCAATGTATTTCAAACGTGATCTGACCGTTGAAAATTCAGCTATATAATTTTCTGGAATTCCTGGGTTTGGTCGTGACTATTGCGACAATGCTCTGTTGTGCAACTCTTGCTGGAATTATGACCTGGAGGAAAAAATAATGGTAGCATTTTCCACAGGCATTGACAATGGCATGACTATTCATGATCTGCTTGCTCTAGTAACTTAACTGAGGTCATGCTGAGGACCTGTAAACATAAAACGATCCAAGAACTGTATAATTCCCAGAAACAAACATTAGTATGTTGACACAGAGACACTGGGGTGACTGCATGAACGTGAGGCACATGTATATACAAGGCATGTGACCTTTGACCTGCACCCCTATCTATATGCAGTGCCACAGATAAGAAGGGGTGTAGTGCCTCTGTCTTGCATCTCTGTAAGCTCCTGTATCTTCAGATTGACACCCAATTACTTTCAGAGCCATTTGAGGCAGATCAACGAATGTTTATTTACAAGAAGGTTTAAATACTGGTCAAACAATGCAAAAGGTTGACACTAAAAGCATGCTAAAAGTATGTGGGTGGGGCAGCTTTAATGCACTGCATGTTGGAGACCATCTCATGATCTCAATTAATTACGAAACAATGACGTAACAATGACAATAGGACTTCCAATTATTAAGACACTAATTAATAAGAATAGTAACAACATGAATTGAAACTTATTTATATATATGTATATTAATAAACTAACTCCTCTCAATGAAAAAGTTCAAAATTAACGCACTCCATTCCATATTATAATTTATTGTTCTAAGATAAAGTATAAAATTATTCTCCAAAAACTTGAAAGATAGGACTGTGTCATTATCAAACTCGGCTGCACGACTATCAAATTCTTGAATGCTTAAAATAAGAATACTACAAAGTGCTGTATATTGGATAAACCAGTTTATCCAAGGATTTACTAATCGCAATTATAAACACCTGAAAATACTTTTAGTCAAAATGCAACTTTACACACAGGGACAATGTATAACAACCACATTCATGGCAAAAGGTCAATATAACTGGGAGTATCAATTGTTTGTGAGTGAAGCTTCGCATCCTCACAGCCTCTTATCCCCTAGGGCTAATTCTGTGTCCATGAAGTGCATGTCCACCATCAGTTTGGAGTTGCAGCCATAAAACTGAATAGATGCTAACAATATTTATCACTAAAGGCCACAGAAACACATGTCCACTTCAAGGGTGGTCAAACTCCATGCCATGATGACTAAACAGTTCACTGCAATTATAAACAATTGAAACAGCATGTTGTGAGTCATGAGTATCTATCTATCTATATATATGTGTCTACATAATGTATGTATCTATGTAGCTTTGTAGCTATGTATGTATGAATCTATCTATCTATGTATCTATCTATGTATCTATCTATCTATATATGTATGTATGTATGTATGTATGTATGTATGTATGTATGTATGTATGTATGTATGTATGTATCTATGTATCTATCTATATCTATATAACTATCTATATAACTATCTATATATCTAATCTAGACATTTAGACATCCACAGAGATCTACACACATGTATCTTGTCTTGGGCATCTATAGTTATCAATCTGTACATCTCGAAACATTACATCTGCACGAGCAATATTTCAGCACAAGTAATGAGCGAAGATTTTTATTCTTTTTTTTTTTCATTTTGCTACGTAAAAGCCCTTATCACCCACCCTAGGCTCATTTTGCTACATTAGAAGATGAGAATGAAGGCAGGAATACGAAGGCAGGTACTATAATATTAAGTAATATGATTAATAATTTTCACTTCTCTTTTTGCATATAATAATTTCGTTGCCAATATAGTTCACGTATTTCCCACTGCTTTAAGTACAATGAATGAACCAAGAAATATTCATATCGTAAGCTCCTGAGAATTGGGTTCTTTCATATACCCTAAAGCAGATTAAGTGACAAAATATTTATACTAAGAACCTCCAAAAACTGCCAGGAACTCAAGAGCATTACTGCAAATCAACTTTGCTACCAGAGGGTTCAGTAGTCTTGGTTGCAAAGCAAACATGTATAAATATCAACCCACTTTTTTGCATTGCTTTTTTTCTGCCTGGTTATCCTTCCAAAAATATACAGTGTATATATCAATAGCATCTTAAACCACTCCCTAGCCACACCACAGTAACGCCTAGAAATAATTTATAATCATATCTGTGAGAAGTCTGAAGATGCAGATAAATATCCGTGCATCCAATTGATAAATGTCACTTGCATGTATATACAGCTGGATGCTGCTGCTGTATCATGTTCTATCAATGATGCGCAAGTGATATATCCGTCTCAATTTATTTTTGCTGAGCGATAATTGACATGATGCTGAATTTAGCTGTGAGTTATTGAAGAAGATAACCATTGCAACCCCTACCAGTGGTATTTTGCTGAATAAAATGCATCCATGGAATCGGTGTCCTAGCTATACCTTGATATCACTGATATTTATGATTAAAAAACATTATCATCCTGATCGAACATAATTATATGTCCCATCATGTAAATATGCCACAGATATGTAAATAATAATTGAACTTCCCAGGTCTAACGAGATTATCATCCCATCATTACGTTTGTCCAAGGTGGGCTGATTAAAAAAAAAAGCTATTTAAACATTTCTGTCTGTCTATCTATCTATTTATCTATCTATCTATCTATTTCTCTGTCTCTCTATCTATTTCTCTGTCTCTCTATCTCTCTGTCTCTCTGTCTATCTCTCTGTCTATCTGTCTATTTATCTATCTATCTATATCAATCTATCTATTTATATGAATCTAGCTATCTCTCTGTCTATCTGCCTATCTATCTATCTATCTATCTATCTATCTATCCCTCCCTTATTTCCTGTAATACTTCCTCGTCGGATCTCTTGAAACCTTATCCATCACAGTGCATTCAATATTAATGGATACCCAATACAACACATAGACCACATTGAGATATACATGCCCTACACACGGCAATCCATTTGGGTGTGATGAACTGGAAAGAAGCAACTAAATTGGCATTTGACATCTTGTCAAGCCCCAATGTATTTATTGATGATGCAAGGCAAGGGCAACCAAGGACATTTGTGGGGGCACCAAGATAGGAGTCCTCAGAACACCGTATTTTATTGATTGGAAACCAGTGGCTACAGTCTGGGTTTAGTAAGAATGACCTTGAAAACTAAAGCTGCGCTGTCTGTCAAATTTGCGATTTTGTAAGACTCAATCAAATAGTTCATAAATAACCTTTATTAATCAAGGCACACTAAATTTGTGTGATCTAATGATTTTATCAGACATTAATTACAAAAAAAATAAATAAATGATACATTGAGAGAAAATCAAGACCAAAACATTGGAAACACAATGGAAATGACATCATCACCATTGTTTAGTATTATGATGTCATCACTGGGTTTTTTTACATATTGAGTTTTTGATGGCATGAAAAACTAATATTTATATTAGTTATTGTAAATTAAACTAAATTGTTGATCAAAAATGGGCATGTAATGTTAAATATGTCATGAAACAAGAAAGAAGGCAGTATTTATATCATTACTTTTATGTGCAAATTTGACAGACAGTGCACCTTTAATATTATGTTTTTTTTGCTCCATGCCAATGGTCTGGAAAGCTTAGCCAGAAACAGAGGTAATGATGAGATGATAAGGCTTGAAGTCCACACCATGTCACACATTGACCGACATGGATGGTGTTTTACTTGCCTCAGCATAGACACCGAGTACAAGGCACCTCCAATATTTAACGTCTCATGCCATCATCAACATCCAGTTGGGATATACTTATCATGTTAATTGAGTGGAAAATACAATCAAGTCTCATAAATTTCAAAGCCAGGAAGTTTCCCCCTTAAAATGATAGAGACCAGGGATTATAATCAAGAAAATACGGTAAGATGCACTTGGTCTTTGCAGTCCCTATAGATGCTCTCAAGGACGTCTCCAATACTCTCCACACAACTAGGCTATTCATCTAAATCGGCTTTCCTACGAGTGGGATTTCTGCACCAACATCAGCTATTCCACGTTGGTCCTTTGCAGCAGCTGTAGTCCAACTTGGACATACAGATCTATTATATATGTATTTATTTCGGTCAAATGCCTTTAAAAAGTCCTGTCTGCTGCAGACAGCTGTGTTTGTCCTCATTGTCTGACTGAAATAGTACTAAGTTGTTGGTTTACAACACTGTTATCCAGTGGGTGCACATGTGCATTGAAAGAAGGCTGATTCCTTACATCGTGAAAAAATATATAACACTTCATACATAATTATCTATGATTATGATCTGGTCACTGTTAAAAAAATAATCATATATATTTGATATATTGCATTGATGTAAGTTGGAACATGAACATGAAGAATGAATATGTTAGTCAAGTCAAGAGCCTAGTCATGATGAGTGATGGGTTTAAAATAATCCAAAAATTAGTTTGAATGGTTTGTGGTCTGTAAGCTGTAAGATCCGATGCACCTAGGCCACCCTGATAGAAATGCTGTTTTGTTCCATAGCTTATAGGAACACTGCTGCCTGCATAAGCTGAAAGGGATTATGGACAGGAGAATAGCCCATTGGACCTCATAGACTATGACTGGGGTGTTTTTGTTTGTAAATGACCAGAGTTTCTTGGGCCTAAGCCTAACACCCACACTCCCCATGTGGTGTGGTATGATGCTGGGTTTGTATATTATTCACTGTCTGTACAGATGCCCTATCCCACTATGTAATGCTCTGGGTCACTCTAAGTCTTCCCTCAAGTAATCAGTTCAGTGACCTGAAGGTAAGAATGATAATGCTCCCTCTAACACTAAAAGGCTGCCAAGGAAGTTTTCAGAAAGCAATGCATGCACAGAATTTCTAGAGTATAGGAGTAAATAATGGTACACTGTCTTGGGTTCTCTTTGTGTGATTGTCTGACTGTTAAGCCTAGGTCACACATAGCCAGTTTTGCCGTAGTGAACCCGTAGTATTACATAACGGTTATGCAACAGCTTTTTTCGCCGGGTTGGCGAAGGATTCTGGCAGGTTCTACGGGTGACTCGCCGTGTTCTACGGGTGACTCGCCGAGTTGTAGGAGTGACTCGCAGGGTTGTACGATAGACTCGGCGAGTCTCTCGTAGAACCCGGTGAGTCACTCGTCGAATGATATTTTGCACATGCAGCAGCGGAGGGGGTTGTATATATTTTAAAAGGCTGCTGCTCCCCTTATATAAGTCCGATTTTCGTCAAATAAGACTGAATTGTAGTATAGTTCTTACTGATTCCATACGTGTTATTGGATCGAAAATAGACCAAATATTAAGCTATATTATATAATAAGCATATAAATCTATCTGTCTCTCTAAACTATCTATCTACATATCTACATATCTATGTATCTATCTATCTATGTATCTATCTATCTATCTATCTATCTACATATCTATCTATCTAACTATCTACATTAAAGAACAGAGATTTATGTTGGGGGCGTTTTTTACAAGAATATTCTTGTTTTTGCCTAGTATACTCCATTAATTTTCCTCACCTTATCTATTTTATAAATTTTATTTGACGAAAATCGGACTATATACAAATAAAGACTGAATTGTTCATGGAAATGTGTAGAATTTATATTATAGTTAAGGTGGGGAAAATTAATGGAGTATACTAGGCACAAACAAGAATATTCTTGTTAATGAAGTTAGTAATACCTCATAGAGTATAGATATGTAGATATGGTGATAGACAGATAGTTATAATTTCTTCACCTAATAATACGTTACTATCAATAATTCATTGAATCGTAATCAATAAAAAATTAAAATAAACAATGATAGAAACTATCTGTAGATAGATATACTCTAGTTTAGAGTAATCATTTTACATATTTATTTAATTTTATATAAATTATTAATATTTCGTTCTTGTTGTTTCTGAAAATAATCCAACTGGAATTAAAATTGATAGTGCATGTTCCATCCATGATCAAAACAAATTATAGACAATCTCCCTCTTTAATATGCATAATAAAAGTTGAAATTCAGAATTTCAATTAATGCTTGTGATCAATGATGAAAAAGCATGATTTACCCCATTCTTTGTATCGTTCAAAATGCTAATAGCAATTGACATAACGGTCAATTCAGAATTTCAATTCATGTTTGTGATCAATGATGAAAAAGCATGATTTACTCCATTCTTTGTATCATTCAAAATGCTAATAGCAATTGACATAACGGTCATGGCAGATTGCTATTACATATATAGGTTAATTGACTTTTACAAAACCCAAGGAAAAGTCCTTGCCATTGGCCAGTTGGCAGAATGAGTAGAAATGAATTGCAATAAAGCTCATCCAAACATTGTATATATGATGGTCAATACTATTGACTACACCATTCGAGTCTTGACTGTACACTTCGAAAATGCCAAAGAGAAAAGCATCAGTCCAGCACCCTTATGTTTCCTGCAGCACGGCAGTATATAATAGATAAGGTGAGGAAAATTAATAAGGTATACTGGGCCAAAAACAAGAATATTCTTCTCAAAAACGCCCCCAACATTAATCGCTGTTCTTTAATGTAGATAGTTCGATAGATAGATAGATAGATAGTTTAGAGAGACAGATAGATGTATATGCTTATTATACAATATAGAATATCTCGCTTAATATTTTCGATCTGAAAACACGTATGGAATCAGTATGAACTAAACTACAATTCAGTCTTTATTTGACAAAAATTGGACTAATATTAGAGGAGCAGCAGCCTTTTAAAGAAGCGCTCAGCTCTGCCTGCATTGATACAGTCCGGGCAGGGATGCTTGAGGGAGCAACAGTTTGCCACCGCCAGCCTACCTGCCTCTCAGAAGAATATCAGTAAGAACTATACTACAATCCAGTCTTTATTTGATGAAAATCAGACTAATATTAGGGGAGCATTTGATGTATATCCAGTCATACAGTGTTATAATGTCTTTGTGTGTACTTTGTATTCAGCTTACGTTTACTGTTTATCTTTGTACTTTTGAACACTATAAGCAGACTTATGATTCACAGTAATAACAGATTATGAAGTGTATTTAAGGCAATGAAAGGTGCCAAACTGGGATAGGACAATCTCATATGATTACCTCTGTTTGATCGTATATCACATGGAATGCAATTATATCAAAACTACTCTCCAAAATTGCCAAATGCAATTCCCTCACATGAGCACTTGGTTTTTTTTCTTTCTCATATTTGGAAAGTATTCAATATTTGCTTGGGGCATTTGATCACAAGATGGATGAGATAAGCAGAGAAATATTTTGATGGTATGATAATGACGTGAATTGAAGCAATTTCCCAATCACCATGTTCTATATTTGCATTGCCAACAATTTAGCTGGTAGTGACCTCCCACCAATTAATTACGTTTGGGTTGTATGGTAGCATGCATGGGACCATAAACATGCTGTACAATAAGTGCTATGAAAACATATATATATGTATATATTGTTGTATGATAGTCTGGACAATCATGCTGATGATATCACTTGTATATATGCATTAATATTGTATCATGATAATATATATGGTATTTCATAGTGTTATTACATACATAGAATAACTGTATATATAGCGTATAGTGTATAGTAGTACAGCTGTGTAGCTATATGTAAATCTGTATAGAGTAGAAATGACAGGTTTATAGTACATCAGTGATGTGTATACTAAGTAGGTAATTATAACAATTACTAGCCATGAGATTACTGCAAGGTGATTATCATCATGTTAATATGGTCTTAAGTCATTAATTGCTATGCTATGTTAGGGTGGTGACAAAGACTCAGGAACCTCCACAATACAAACTATGAATAATTGAATAATTGTGGGAGATTAACAAGCCTATACTTTCTTTTATTTCGGTCAATAATCTGAAACGTTTTGTTCACAATAAAGAATTTTTTTTTTTTTTCACAATTTCTTGACATCTTTCTCAAGTGCAGACCTATGTTAATCTGGCCCAATGTAAGGATATCATACAGTCTACAATTTTGTGGTACACTAATATACTCTACTTGTACAATTAGTTTCATTAAAAACAGCCCGTCAAGTTGAACCTAGCCAAAGCTGTCATAGCTGGCTACTCAAAACCTGATCATAAAAGTACATATTTATGATATATATTAGATTAATTTCTACATTTACCAAGGTTTATATTTATTTGGTGATAGATGTAAGCCGATTATTCGCTATAAAAGTGGACAGACCACAGCCAGTACAGGTCGCCATGCACAGACAGCTAGAGTCAACCGTATTTTATGTAACTAACTACTACTGTGGGCAGGGCATGTTACAAGAAAGGTCTATGAGTAGGTGGACCTGGAGTGGTCAAGTGGACGCCAGTGGCCAGCCATGATGTTACATGTAAATAATTGATTTGGAACAAGACGAATTTGTCAGCTAAATGGTCACTGGACACTGGTCATTCTCACTGGCTTACATGCATGATCACCTAATTATGCATCATGCATTGGTTATTAGGATAATTACCCATGATTCTATTGGGGCCTATTATGATAATTGTTAATAGCAATAATTACCGTAATTACAATTAATGGCAGATCTATATACATACATGAGAACCCTGAGGAAAAAAACTTAATTAATATGTATTGGTAAAGATTCTTCTTTTCTTTATTTGACCAAAAATATTCAAAACCATGTTTCATATTAAAGCATTTTAATAACATTTATCAGTTGTGTGATTTTAAGAATCCTTCCTATCACTGCTACCAGTATTAAGATTAGATCTACCTAAGTGAAAGCAGAAAAAAATTAAATCCTATTTCAAAATACTCAAGCATGAACATCGAAGTATTCCAACCTCCAGCTTCAAGAATTAACATTAATGCAAGCTATTTTCAGACAATTTTATTGACATTTATTCTATTAACCCTTTATATGCTCATGTCAGAGTAACAGTAACCTGCTGCAATAACAGAGAAGTCCTAGCCAAAGTCTCAAGCATACTGGATAAACTGAAGTACCAACAACATAAACTAGACATTGTATTCTTGTGAGACTTCATCAAAAGTTTCCATAGCTCTTTCATAAGTTAATATTTCCTCAAATAGTTCTTAAAAATCATACACCATATTGTATCCAAGGATAACAGTTAGCAGTAATGCCAATAAAATACTCTCGAGACATCATAATGCTTAAATGAAATAATCCCAAATGATCAATATTTTCCTCCAGGGCAAGTTTAAGAAACACCACAATACACAATATTCGAACATTGCCATTGAAACCACATATAATGCAAAACGTACAAGCCTGAATTTGGAGGTGGTGCTCAAGGTAAATTAGACTGTAAAAAATGTTGTGGGTCTTAATGACGATGCTATCTTATTAATTGAGTTGGGGCCTAGCTCAGTGGTAGCGCACTGGGCTTCCAACCAATGGGTCCCGGGTTTGATTCCCGGTCGAGCCTAAGTTGGATGGCTGTTTCATCCTTCATCTCATTGCCATGGTCCCTGCCTATTCTAATTAGCCCATCAGATGCAGACATACAGGACGTAAAGCCCTAATCCATCCCCATCCATCTTATTAATGTGTTTTACTGATACAGCACCCACATGCAATTGCACAATTATATCTCTGTTGGGTCCTCAATAAAAGATAGCTTTAATGGCCAGACTTTCTATTCTGGGATTTCAATATTTAGGACCATATCTGTGGATTCACTTGAGAGGTGGTTTACTAGTTGGGTGACTTTAAAGGGAAAGTTAAAGCTTGGAAGAAATATACGTATATTTCTTCCAAGGTTAAAGTGTAGACATAATATAAAATGGCTCACAATCAATGAATTAATTAACATATTTCTGGGCTCTGGAGTCTTCAAACTTTGCAACTTTATAATATTTGTTTATCACTCCCCAGGGCCCTGAATGCGTCATCCTAGACTGAGTCATTTGGCCATATCCCTACAGCAGATCCCTCTGCAGCTGCAGTTAGTTGCAGTTATGTTGCAGCATGCCTGCAGTGGTTGCCAAGTCTGTTTGTTGTGCTTGCCAACCATGCTGTCTGCTGGTAAAACCTGGTATCATCAGAGATTTCTTTTTTTTTTGTCCACCAGCAGGCACCTATCTGAACTGACTCAACAACATATGGCCACAGACATCCATGTTTTTTTTTTACATATTATTTTTTTAAGGGGGGGGGGGGCAGGGGTGGGAGTTCTTTGAGCAGGAATATCTAATTTATATTCATTGTAGAGTCCTCTCTTTATATATACAATTTCAAATATTATTTATATAATATTATTAATACTATTCAAATAACAAATACACTTTATGTAGAATAGCTATACAAAATGACGTGGGACACATTGATGATCCTATCTTAGCGCATCTAGCACCTTCCTTGGCTCCAAGCCAAATATTACAATATTACTTCCACCTGTTCGTGATTCACAGCTATAGCTACGAAATGTATTAATATAACCTATTGCAGATTTACATTTAATACCTTGGTTACTTATACTTTTTACAAAAAAAAAGATAAACAAAAGATCCACTGTGTAATTATCCACTCAAAGACTGACTAATAATATGTTTATTTTGGTCGATTAGATAGTTATCTGGTCCGACTGGCAAAAATTCCAGATTGAGCCTGGTTTTCCCAACTCTGTTTTACGTGTACTTTGACCAGCAGCTGGGAAAGCCTCAATCAATCAATCAATCAATCAATCAGTCAGTCAGTCAGTCAATCAATCAATCAATCAATCAATCCGACTCTGATATGCTTCCAAAGTCATCGCAATTAAATTAGACTGTAGTTTTACTGTAAGCACTAATAATCAAACCAGGACATTTTCTATTTAATATCCTGACAGGAACAGCATGAGCATAAATTAGTCGAAAGAGCTTGCAGAGAGCTACAGCCAATCTTATTATTTTCAGAATTAATTATATCATTCCTAATTTCATTGGCACTATTTCCAATTTTTCATACTTTAATTATCAATATCAAATGAATATAAATTCTTAATATGAAGCAGCGTGCTTAGCAACACGATTAACACGATTCGTTGCCAAGTGATCAAACTTTGACATTAATTGGTCACAAACAAAATTTGGAACATTATGAGGATTCATGTGCATACTCGTGTCTGTCCCAGCAAGTTTTATGGCACTTCAAAATGTAGAAGTCATGATTAACCAAAGCTATTAAATTGAGCATGAAGATTAGGAGCTATTCAGCTTGGCATAATAGCATAATCTGCGAATGTGATTATCTGCAGACTTCAGTTTGAATAATCGAGCTAGTATTCATCTAGTGCACATCAAATGAAATGCAATTTATATTATCAAGCTTAATATTGCCCATAACTCGTGATAATTAAACTCCCCAGACAAAGGACCAGATTATTATTCTTAATGCGTGTAGCAACATGGATGTCTGGTCACAATAACATGTAAATTTCATCAATGTGTTCCAAATCCAGTGCTCCCCATTCCTGTACATTAAATTGTAATTTGCCAATACACTGTAATTCACTTTGGCCAACGAACAGTTTAAGTCTTATGGTAATCATGCAGGATGTTCTGTGAGTTTCCAGGGCCGTAGAATTTTGTCAAATATAGTACGTATGTATATGGTTACTGAACATCAGAAGCTTGAATTCTGACCAAACTACCGCCCCCGCCTCCCCCCCCCCCCCTTAGAATTATTCTCAGGCCCTGGTTTCTATCATTTCGGGTCATCTTCTTTCAGTGCAAACAAAAGAATCATATGATAAAATATCAATAAAATTAATATAATATTGTTGCTTTAACAAAAAAACAAAGACCAGATAGCTTCAACAGACAGGCCGAATGTACCTAATAATAACTATAGGCTCAACACTGATTAACACATCTATCCAGTATAATGTTTATTAAATAATCTACTTATTAATTTGTGGGGTTCGAGTCTGCCTTTGAAAGATATGTGGTCCCTAAACTGCCACTTAAATTTAAAGCTCCTTCCCCTAATAAAAATACTAATTAATTTCAAGCTCAGTGGTTTTTGTGTCAAAACGTTATCTGCTTGCATCAATCACATGCAACAGATTATTGTTAATGACCATGTCAAACAGCATAAATTTACTGCAAAATGCCATGACAAATGCACTCATTAGGACATTATAATAACACCACCATGCATCATAATGAAGCACCCATATGGTAAATTAAATAGGAGAACAATGCTTCCTAACTAGCTATTGTTCCGCAGCAATTATTTTTTTCTGTCTCCATATTTAATAAAACAAGAATTAGTTTTGACTCAGAAGCATCATTTGACTTTTATAGAAGAAAACAATGAACCTAGCTTTAAATTAATTGCCCCATTGTAGTTAGACGTCAATAACGAGACAGGTATAAGTTACAATGTACATGTATATTATTGTAAATATAACACAATTAAACTATCAAAGGAATACATTTCTGACAAAAATTAACATACTTTCTTACCATTAATTTATATAAAATCATCTATCTTTCATAAAAATCTGATTCATTGATCGAATACAATGCATGAATTTTGAAACTCCCATCTAAAATAACTCAAAATCATTAAACCAATTTACCATGAAGTAATCTTACATTAATCCATATCAAAAATGCTTTGAAACTGAACTAAAATGGCCACATAAATCAGAAATCTAACAAAATCAAATGAATCGAAAATTATAGCTAACATAAAAGACACAGGGAGTCTGTACGATTCTACAAAATCAATGTAATCATGGTAATCGACTATTAGTGATTAGCTACAGGCTAAAGGGAGGAGTCGTGGTATGAGCTATTCTTGTCCGAACAATTTGAACAGGTGGCTCATTGTATCAATATATAGTAAGCTGGGAAAGGTAAACAGAAAATGGGTGGGCAAAGCAAATTAAGTCATTAACTAAATTGAAAAGACTAATCTTACATCAAAAAGTAAATATGAAAGCAACTGGCTGATCAATACATTGGATATTCCGCATTTATGACTCGGTCGATCCAGCGTTTAAATCTAACAACGTTTGACCAGAATTTGAATGATTTTCAATTGATTTATGAAGGAAACTGCAACACCATCACTTTCATTAGAAACCACTGAATACTGATTCAGCTCATTTCATCATTGAAAAATATCTAACGCGTCTCTTGAACTGAGTTATATATACATCAGCGTAACACCGTTAGATTAGTCACCAACAACACAAAACAGAAAACGCCTTGTATTGACAGCAGAGTTAATTCGTACAACAAACATACACAAATTGTGATATTTGTGGTCTTAAGACTTAATAGGAAGTGGGTCTAATAACCAGAATCAAGGGTTTCTCTTATTCTCATAAATCATTGTAACATTGTTGTACCTAAAGAAGTACCACGATTCACATGTATTATAAGTTTTCTAGATCATGATTCATGGAAAAAAAAGTGTGCTGTTTACTGCCTGCTGAGTGGTAAACAGCTTTATAACAGCAATCAAATTCAACCAGCCATAAAAATGTTCATGTCTACAAAACAACCCAAGGCTGTAGAATGGCGGAAGCCGTTCAAAATTTGGCATTCGCCACGCCTACCCGATATTGCATCATTATATGTGATTAAGTATTACCATACAATGAAATCAATAATAGATATAAAACAAACAATTGATATAGGAAAAAACTCAGTTCTGTATTCACAAGTATTATTGCACAATGGACTCAACACATCATAAGTAACCAGTGACTATATACAGCTATACATCACATCTTTAGTACGGAGTTATAATACTATTACAGCTATTGCCAACTCAGGACTTAGGTCACATCACCATAACTCAGGTGTATTACCCGAAGATTGAACATGTTTAAAACATTAGCGATAAGATATAATTGAGGTCACTATTTAAAAACGCGGCATAAAATGACGTTTTCAACACTGACTTAAACACCAGAAGTTGATCTTTGTGGAGCTATGAAACTGTTTACGCAACACTGAGACGGACAAAAAATCAATACTCTATTGATCCATACATCTACCGCCAAGAAGTTTACAAAACAAAATTTGTGGATATGATTCATGCGATAGATATAAATTGGGAGATTCTAAACATTTTACATCGATTTGTTATAAAGCATATATATATATGAGATAGTTACATTAAAAGTTTGCATGGTCAGAAACAACAAAAAAAGGGACTATTAATTTTATCATGCACTCGCAGTAATACAACTGCTACAGACTACAATAATGTCAAATTTAACTCATATTTTGTGACATATCTCAAAAACGTTCAGAAACCATTACTCAATTATATCGTTCACACACAGAAATTGGATTTCTGGTTACCACATTTTATTTCCATAAAATTTGGCAATAATTCTGACAGACAGCACATGAATAGACATTTATAATTTCAGTTATATCCTTTTCATAAAGAAGCTCATGTCCAAATTTTGCATAATAATATACATCATTAAAATGTCATGAATACTTTCAGTACAAGAAGAGTGGACTGTGATAAACACTATTATGTGTGGGTTTACAACTATATAATTATGCATGCATGTCACATTAATGGGTAATATTACACTATTATGTTGAAAAGATCTCACGGATCATGAATGAAACTGGAATTCTTAGAAAATGAAAATTATAAGCTTGAGACCAGATCTGAAAACCATTGAACAAGGCTTTGTTAAATGTGCATACATAAATGAATCTGAGACATCTTTTGACAATATTCATAAATATCCACAATGCTAATTAATATTTCGATAACTCAGAGATTGTGTTTTAATTAATCAAATTTAGGTGATCAGAAAGTATTCACGTCAAAATTAGGCTAACAAGGGTGATACTAAAAATCACAAGGAGATATTTTTCGCACAAAAAATGAATACAGGGAATGTCAAACAATGACAATAATTGACACTACATGACCCAGCATGATGTGTCTCGGAGAAATTGTGTGAGAATTGAGGATTTCTTTACACGTCGTCAGCAAATTAAATCATGCCGATAACAATTAGGTGTCAGATTCAGTCATTAATCATTTATAATCAATACAACTGGAGATTAAATTGACATTAGATTAGAAATGTGCCAGCACATGTTACACTACACAAACGGTTGAATATCTGTCATGGAGCAGACTCTTATGAGTTATCTTGTCTGTACAAATCAGCAAACGCTCAACAGTATCAAATCATAACAAACAAAACAACAAGCTCATTAACGTTCACCATTCAATGCCATAGTCTTTGCAACAAGCTTCATCCCCGTGCAGCGGACACCTTCGATCAATACCCTAACATTTCACGGTTCCATTTCACTTAGAAACTCCAAAAGTACACTGACCCAAAGCACAAAGATTTCATTATGCAAGTATTGGATTATGTGTCCTTAAGTTAAATTGAATATATAATTAAATAATCCTACAACACAGGCATGGTCATCGTTTCTTTTTGGCCTGTTTCTGAGTCTTTCTACGCTTGAGAATCATTTGATACAGCTGCTCTAGTCCTTCATCTAACCCATCTCCAATGATGGCACAGGCGGGTTGCACATGGTAGTAGTGGCTAGCACTGAAATCCCCTAGATTAAGGAGTTTTTCTACCTCCCCTGCATCCTTGGCACCTGGTAAATCCTGTTTATTCGCAACGACAAGGATAGGTACTCCAAGGTTTTCCGGGGTTCGAGCAATACGTATGAGCTCAACCCTTGCTTCCTCCATGCGTTCTACGTCCACACTATCCACAACAAAGACTATTCCATCCGTGTTTCGCGTATAAGATTTCCACAACGGTCTGACTTTGTCTTGACCTCCGACGTCCCAAATATTAAAACTGACACCCTTAGCCTTGCCTAAGGTGCCTTTAACTTTCTCACAATTAAAGCCTACCGTGGGCACTGTGTTGACATACTGGTCAAACTTTAGTCGATAAAGAACTGTAGATTTGCCTGCAGAATCCAAGCCTAGCATCACCACATGGACTGGCTGCAGGCTGTCCAGTTTTGCGAGTCCACTGCCCATGTTTATATGTTACGCAACCCCTTGAGAAGGGTTGCGTCTTGTGCCCTTTGCCTTCACTTAATCCAAACAACGTCGCGGCCACTCAAGCGAAGCCATGTTTGTGATGTTTGCTCGCTATTTCATCTGGTGTCTTCTCTTCACAGCTGCTTCGTCTACATACCAGGTACCCAATCACTATGCGGCCTGACCTGAAAAAATATGGAGTAACAGCTGTTACAAGTGGTCATGAGTCCATCGTGTGTCTGTTTGTATCTCTAAACAAGAGAAATCCAGCGGCTGCTTGCTCTCGGTGATGGAAGCCACACCACAACTTGCACAAGCCTAATGTTGTCAACCACTGCTGACTGTCCAGACAGCGCCGGTCAAATCAGATACAAAATCTCGGTCTAATTTCACTTCAAATACCAACAACCTACCTCAAATGATAATTCAGTTCCTTGTTAACATTACTCCGTATCGAATACGCTACAGCCAAGCCAAAAACAAGCACATTTGTCGCTCTTTCGTGGACCTCTCCAACCAATACCACTGTGGATCTCGTTCTGCAAGAAAAACTAGGTCAGGACGCTGCGCATGCGCATTCACCCAGTTCCCACGTTTGGCCGCTGAGTCTAGCTAATGGAGAGCGCAGGTAGGGGCTGCCATCTTCCAGGAGGGATTCCTCTAGTATGCGTGCGCACTTCTTACTTTGCAATGCGTTTCTTGGAGACCGGAAAAGGTTCCCGGTCTAAAAATAGTACATGTGTTGTACAGCCAATCAGAAAATACAATGCTGGACCAATCAGCCATGGGAAACGGGCAGAGCCTACCCGCCTATCGTGTATAGCGCATAGAAATTATCTTCGTGCTTAGGCAGGAGCCAGCCAACTGCAGTCGGACCCTGCAACCATTGAACTAGAAGAGTATTCTAGTTCAATGCCTGCAACTGCTAGACGGTAAAACAGTTCTAGCTGAGCAGAGGCAGCTTAGCCGAGCCCCCTAGCGGAAAGAGCAGTTTTAACCGTCTATGCAACTGCAGCAATTTGATAGAACTTCAACATAGAAGTTCTTGATTTGATCAGTAGGCCTAATCGCATTGATTGCATATAATGTATAGATAGCAGTGTTACAGTTCAGAAAGGCGTCTTTTTACCGTGGCCCAGAAGTACAAAGTAATTGTGAAGCTGCACGGTAGAAAATTAATGTTGTGCTGTAGAAAAACGTTGCTGCGCACGAAAAACGCGTTGTTGCACTGAAAATAATCGTTGTTGCACGGAAAAAAATCGTTGTTGCGCGTAAAATCACTTCACTAATGTTTCAGTTTTTTAGGCCACATAGTGATTGATAGAACATTTGTAGTTGGTTAATTCCAATTTTACCGATAAATACCAAAATGAGCTAAAATTAAATTGCTCTCCAGCACTTATAAATGTGAAAATGTTATTTGAGTCCATTTTTGCAACTATCCAGGGTAACATATTTTAGTCTGGGAAACATGTTTGTAAACATGCTAGTAACTTTAAATGCCAGTATTTTGCAGAGAATGTACAGATCAAAAAAGTGTATAGGTAATTTAAACTATATATTATATTTCTTGGAATATCCAAAGAAAATTAGTATTTCAGCCCTCTGAAACTCTGTGCAGGTATATTTGGTCATGGCCAAAACGACCTTAAGGGTCCATATCAAATAATCTAGTCGTTATGCATTCTTACTGACTTTTAAAAGCTCGCATTGTGATAAACCAGCAACATTTGTAAATAGGTGTATATTATTGATAAACCTTGTAAACCCCCCCCCCCCCCCATGGCTACGCCACTGCTTGTAGTGCGCAACAACCGTTTTGTAGTGCGCAGCAACCGTTTTTTAGCGCGCAACAACAGTTTTGTAGTGAGCAGCAACCGTTTTTAAGCGCGCAACAACCGTTTTGTAGTGCGCAGCAACCGTTTTTAAGCGCGCAACAACCCTTTTGTAGTGCGCAGCAAACAGATTGTAATTGGCGTGCAATAACAATGAAATAGGGTGCAGGAAGTAATTTCTGTTTTGGCCACTACTTTGTACTTCTGGGCCACGGTATCTTTTTCTTTTTTCTTTTCATAAATATTTTGTTCTATATAATATGTAGCTGTCAATGAGTGAGCGAAGCTATATATTTTCAACTTAAAGTTACTGTGTCTCCAGATTTAGCACATTCAAGTTATTATATATACCAATGCTGCCTTCTTGTCTCATGATATTCTTCACCATTACACATGCCCACGGTTGCAAAACAATTTAGTCTTAATTTACAATAATTTAAGTATTAGTTTTTCATGCCATCATACCCAGTGTGTTTCCAATGTTTTAGTCTGGATTTTCTCTCAATGTAAGATTTATTTTAGTAATAATATCTGATAAAATCATAGTTAATACACACATTTAGTTTGCCCTGAATATTTCTGCTGGGGAATTTTGCATCCAACAGAAATATTGGCCCATTAGTACTATTTGATGAGTTTTAGCAAATTGCAAATTTGACAGACAGTGCATCTTTGAATGTTACAATTTCTCAACTATTAATTAGACTTCATGTAGGTTTTTAAATTTTCAAAATCGGACAATAGATAACAATTTTAGAGGCAAAAGTTGTAATGCGTTTCTCAGCCGCCAGGGGCGCTGCGATCGCTTACAACTGCCCCCTGGTGGGTATCAGGTTAACTCAACGCCAATGCCAACTCACCGCTCACCGCCGTAGTCAGCTCACCGCCTGTTTTTATCGACGGTGACTTGACTAGAGAAAAACAATGTCAAGTCACCGCCCTAAAACGTAAAATGTTAGTTTAATGCTATATGAGAGATTCCCGGAATGACGTCACTTTTATCTTTGTAAACATACAGTCCATGGTTTAGGGAATGTAGCAAACAACACCATTTTGGCATATTCCCACGTTTTCCATTATTATGAAAATGTATACAATATAGCTCAATATGTATGTCAAATTAAAGTTTTGGAGATGGAGAGGTTTGGAAAGTATGGATTTTCCTTTTTCCCTCTTTAGCTCTCGTTAGGCCTATATTATGACTACAAAGAATATGATAATACACATGGTGAACACAGGGATCAGGCCCTTTAGCAGTTGTTCAGGGCATGCAGCAATATTTTTCCTATTTTCCATCATTACAAAAAATTGTGATATGGGTCATTCCAGTCATTTTAAGTGCAAAAAAAAATAAATTTTCAATCTTACAAAAATCCACCAATATTAGACTCTATGCATTTCATACATATCAGTGTTGTAACATGACAACAAAACATTTTTCATCTTTTATATATAAATTGGTTGGTCATGTGACCTGTTATGTCAGAGATAACAGTAATAGGAAGGACAGTAACAGGATTGACATTTAGTGAAACTTTATGCAATATCTGAAAGGGAAATGCAGGTAATATTACCGAAGTTTCCGTTCCATTTTGTAATAAAGTTCTAAGTACTTTTCGAATTGCTTTGAAGCAATTTTTCTGTTCGGCCAGAAATTGAATCCAGGACCCAGTGGGTTGGATGTGATAAATAGTTTCCTTATAAACTTGGTAACAGGAATGACGCGCATACAAGTCACCTCCTGCCAAAACTATTTTCTTTAAAAATCGAGAAATACTAATTGAAATGTAAGATAAGCAGACACCTGAAGTCCCCCATATCAGTGCTTTCATCTCTTGAAAAATGCACAAACCTAAAAAAAAATTTTTAATGTAGCGGCATTGCCATTGATTTTGTGGACTAACTTTAACATACGGGTAATTTTACTTGAACTGCAAATATTTCACAATTTTCTTCACCAGTTACCATATATATATAGTCTGGAGTTCTTCTCCAGAAACATATGCGATTGTCTGCCTGCCTGCCCACCCACCGACCTCTTCAAACATTATTAGTAAAAGAATAACCTTACTATCTATCTATCTATATTTGAAACAATGAGGTAGAAGCCCTATACCTGATATATATATAATCGAGTTCCATTTCTAGGTGTCGCCACCGGCCGTCGATTGACGAAAACGACACCATGCGGCAAAGTAAGCCAATGAGGAATCACATCTTGGAATGAAAGCGTGTTTGAAACGTGGTTTATTGGATAATATTCAAGAAACTTGGTGTCATCTCTCCAATGGCTGTATTTAAGCCTTACAGTTCTTCCTGGGATGACAGGAAGGAGAATGTGTATGGCTACGAATACGATGTAGAGCATTATCCCCATAACATGCACAGTTTGAGTGTTGTCAATCCTGATGGCAATTTTGCGAATGTGCTCTCTCAATTTGAAGTAAATGACATGGGGGTTAATTTCTCTACCTCAAATCACAAGCGTAAGTTCTTTGCAAGAATGTAAGGATAGATCTCTGCGTACATTTTTTAGTGCAAAAATCAAGTTTGTAAATGCTTGTTTTCCAAACGCTTGCAAAGCTACAACTGTAGTGTAGATAATTAAAGGTCTAATTTTAAAATTTTAGGTTTATTTACTACTGTATGTATATATATGTATACCTATGTTATTGCAAAAATGTGTTAAAAAACATGCATGTTGATGTTGAGAGATATATACATAATGATATACTCAGTCTCAGATTATAAAAAAAAAAAAGATTTGTTTTTCTTTCAACAACCATGCCATCCATGGTAATAAGTATTCTGATACAGTCTCAGGCCATCACTATAGCTTTTGAGACATACTGAAGCCAATCAGCGAAGGGTTAATTATTGAGGGTTGAGGTGTCTTGTTTCTGTTAGGTCGTAAAAACCATGTAAAGTGGTTGCAAATTACCATTAAACATGTTTCCAGTCATTTCCAAGTCTATTTGAACCCTATACTTGGATATGATAGGTTGAATACACTTTTTCTGAAAGCGTCACAGTGTGAAAAGAGTGAAATAAATTTCATCACAATGAGCTTATTCAGTGAAAATGTTTCTCATTCAAAATGTTAAAAATGTTTTTTTTTTTATATTCATTAGATATTTGTTGGATATTGGATCAGCTGATATTCTGCTGACTGATGTGAAAAAACAAGTTAAAGAAAACACAATAAACACTGGTTGTAAATAACTACTGAAGATGTTACTTCATATGCTAATGTGTTTTGAAAGTCATTCTTGCCACTGTTACGATTTTTTCGACTTACCTTATACGAATATTCAATATCCAACAAACTTCACACTCATAATTTGTTTCAGGTGATCTGAAAGTGTGGGAGCTGGAAGTTCTTTACAACAGGGCGCTCAAGTATTATCCTGCCAATTCTGAATCCCCGTACAAACCAATACACTACATGTACAGAGACAAGCCAGACAACTTCTTTCAAAAGGCCCTGAACCAAGACAATGGCTTCATGAAATCGTACCCCAAGGACATGGGAGGCGACTCACGATCTCCGATAAATGGAAAGCTTGATGGACTTTTTTTCGCTTGCAATGTTGGCCCAGATGGAATGCCTCCTCCAGTGTCGTACTTTGGAAGTACCCGACTCCGTGTGCCTGCCCCATTTTTCTTCAGTCCTCAATCGCATTATAAGTATGTACCTCACCTACCTGGTGTACCCGATACAGCAGTTTCACCTTATGAGCATTGCGATTTAGCCTGTTAGAAAATATTTTGTTGACAAATCAAAAGTGTGATGTGATGCAAGTTTTCTACCTCCGTTATAGATATCTTAGTGACTTGTTTACCTCAGTAATGCTACTGTCATATCTTCACCTTAACTAAATTTGAAGATTTTACCCCTGCCCCATCTTCATTGAATACACAAATTGCCCTTTTGCAGTCAGTCATTTTATAACCCCCAGCCTCCCTTATCATTTATAACCCCCAGCCTTCCTTATCAAACTTCTGATCTGTCTTGAGATTTCACTTTGATACACCAAATTTAGCGATACTTAATTGAAAACTGCTGTAACATGCTACAGCTGACATCGGACCAATGTCGAGCAGATGTGGCATGTTGTCCTGGTATTACAAATTTAGACATGCTGATGGCTGTTCACTTGTAAGATTTATTCATTGCATGTATGTACTCTGATTTGATTTTAACTTACTGTAATATCATTTCCATGCAAGATTTCCTTAAATTTTAATTTTTTTTCTCCAGACTACGGTATAGCAATTGTTTTGGCCAGATGAGAATTCTTTTTTAAAATCATGGATAATGAAAATAATTTATACTTTTTTTGTCATAGATTTGGCTCTATTGATATTGCTGTAAAGAACTAATGGCACTCTCGTTTTATTGCAGTTACAACACTGAGGGAAACCGGCCAGTGCGGCTTTACTTCACTGATTTCTTTTGCATGAGAGGGACCGGACATTGGGCCACTCTTGTTATAACATATGAGGGAACTTTTGCCGACAAGTTTTGTGATCGAAAGCTCTTGGAACTGGATATTACCAATAATGAACTGCTTATAGTGACAGAACAAGGAGTGTTTATGCGCGATTCAAATTTGATGCTGGAAATATTCTACACAAGTGATGTTGATCTTTGGTATTGGTTAAGTTTTGGAGCTGAGATTGATAACATCAAAGTCGCTGGTAAAGGCTCTTCTACTGTTGGTGGATTGGGGAAAAATGTTCAGTGCAGGAAATGTCAACTGTTGTGAGAACTTGTGACTGTTCAAATCTCACTGCAATTTCACTGTTTATTTGTTTCAGTATTTTAATGCTTGTAGTTAACCTGATTAGCATTATTCATGCTGTTCCAAAAATATTTACTGAACTTAAAAAGAATTTTTGTAAAACGGCTTATAAAAATGATGATATTTATTAATTGTTTTGCTGTTACAATGCATATTATTTGAAAATACGTGGTGTGTATCTTAAATATTTTAAAGGGTATTTAGTGTATATGTTGAAAATCTAACCTTTGTAATGCATAAATTAATGTAATTTTATGTATACTGAGCTAAACAAGAAATGAAACAAATGAAATTGTAAAAGCTTTAATCATTTGTCACAATTGTCTTTATTATATCTGTGCCGTGAAAAGGTATATGATTCAATAATGGAATATATTTGAAGTTCTATATTGTTGAATGCCATAAGAATATAATTGTAACTTACACATTTGTTACAGTAAGACTAAATTCCAAGCCTTAAATTCAACTGTTCTATCATTTCTTATAAATTTTAACTGAATGCATTAAATATCTAGTAAACCTACAGAAAATGTATTTTATTTTATTTTTTGAAGTTGCTTAATTTGTATGAGTAGTACTATGATACTGTATGTGTATATGTTGATAATAAAAAAAAAATTATTACTCTATTATTTTGTATTGCATTATTTACAGTTTTACTATGGCTGTCGAAGTTATTGTGATCTATTAGTAAATCTATATTACATTTTCCATGCATGCATGAGAGTAAAATAAAATTTATCTAAATTACCGGACACTGGTGGATCCGGGAGGAGGGTGCGGGTGTTGGGCATTGGGGCCATGGTACCAATCATAATTTCTTGAAATGAGCTCTCATTCATAATTCATTAGGCCCCCGTAAAGCCTTTGCCCCACCCCGATGCAGTCAGGGCTGAATACGCCAGTGACAGTGTTCCCGGAATCCTCAGCGCATTGCAAATGCAGCGCCGGAAAATTTGCCTTGTGCTGAATTCACCAGGGCTGTATAAATTATAATTTCCATATTTGTAATGATGTTGGATAACAAAGTAGTTTTGGGCAATATATTAAAGGATGGGAATAATATCGCTAGGGGCACCTGTGACAAGATGTAGATACAGCTAGCGCCACCTGGTGAGCATCTTTGCAAATGCGTTCAGGCACTTTCCTCAGATTGAAAGCTGACAGAGACTATGAGGCGGCTCTGGAGCTATAGCTGGTAGCAATGAGAAGACGATAAATATTAGCAAATAGGCTTGTTTATGAACTTATGACGACAGTTTTAGACGAGGTAGGTATATATATATTGCGTCAATAATCTGGTTATTTCAATAATGTTATATTATGGATCATTGTAATTTAAATATGTTCTTTACTGAGTCTCTGGCTGACACTGACACTAGTGACAGTGACTGACGGTGATGGAAGTGAAGCTACCCTAAAAAACAGGGGGAGCTCTGCAATGCTACAGCTCTCCCAATGACATTCCTATTTAATTCTTAATTTGGATTTTTACTACAATATTTGATTTTTGAAGGTACTATAGCTTAGAAATGTTGGTCCTAGGTTCAGGTACTAAGGTTCAGGTGAAATGTCCATAGAAACATTGGGCTATTGACACTGTATATACAGTAGCAAAAACAGTTTGGCTACTGGCATAATTTTGAACATGCTGTATGTAGCTAAAAACAATATTGGCTATGACAACCTTTCATGGTGCAGGTACTAGCATTCCTCAACCTGGAGCTGTCTTCCTGGGCAAATCTCTCTGGTGAAGGGGCTAACTTCCTTTCTTGGGCCAACCTTACAGGTGAAGGTACCAATTAAGCTCCAGTGGGCTTCATGGAAAAGAAGAGTCTTCCTGGTTTTTAGTTTGGGGCCAAACTTGTCCATAAAATGGCCAGCTAACCTTCAAGGGTTGGAGCCATATGTCCAGGTGAATTGCTTGCCAACCCATTACCCTGCCACCGAATGATGGCCCTTCACCAGAGCTTGCCTTTATAATCCAGGTTTAATCCAGTGCCAATATCCAAAATTTTATGTCTATAAGTTTCAGAATGCCCTAATCCAATTGGACTGAAGGGTGCAATATTCATTAATATTCATTAAATACCGTTTAGTCAAACAAAAAAATATCTCATGCTATAGAATAAATTAAAGATATTTAATATTCATGTTATTGAATAAATATAATTTTAAAGATACTTGTAATTTAAATTTTTGTGCTAAGCTGATCCTGTGTGGCTGGCCACTGGGTATGAGTTCCCCCAACCAAAAGTTTCCACTTTTATCGCTGTCTTTACTACGTCTACGGGTACTTCTATGTCACAGTACGTGTGCATTTTTTTATTTTTTCAGTGTCATGTTTCCATATCCGATGCCAGAGGTCCCTGGAAGTCATTATGAAGGTCGGCAGGATCAGTTACAAACCAGTGGGAAAGACTTCAGGTCAACTTCAGACATGAAAGCAGATGCTGACACTAAAACACATGGAGGGAATGAAAACTTGAGTTTCAGAGGTAATGTGCATGGAGATGGACCTCTTTATCAGCCAGGGACGCCTGGTGGCATATTTACATATCAAGGTTCACCTTCGATGTGTCCATATCCAACTCCACCAGGGCTCAGATCACTGGTGCAGATTGTGAATACACCCCCTCCTCCGCCTCCTCCCCCGCCTCCTAGCACCTGGGACCCAACTCGCACTCCGGTGCATGGAGCATACCGCAGCATTGACGCACGTTACACAAGGTCGCCAAGTGATCATGGCTTTGTAGGACTTTCCCGCACACTAAACCAAAGGTGGAAATCGTCGCCTGGTCCTGAACAGTTGGAGAAAAGGCGAGTCTTTGAAAGTGCGCTCGGCAAGAGACCATATTATTTCAAAGGGAGAAAGAATGTCCTGTCCAACTTTTTCCCATTTAACCTGAACATTTTTAGTCGTATGTTTTGTTCAACCGAAGCAGCATACCAGTACTGCAAAGCAGTGTGTGCGGAATGCTGGGATGTGGCAGAGGAACTTGTTTGCTCAAATTCTGGATTGGCAGCAAAAGGCATTGCACGTAAAGTTCCTACAACAGCCAAATGGGATGAAATGAAAGAGCATGCAATGAAAGTCATATTGGAGGCAAAGATGGAACAGTGTGATCCTTTCCGCAGATTTTTGCGCGACAACAGATTTGCATATTTAGTGGAGGACACAGACAACGCATTTTGGGCCAGGGGGTCTGATTACAAAGGAAAGAATATTCTCGGTCACATGATCATGGACTTGAGGGAAAAGCTTGTAAATGGCGATCTTGCTGACCATGAGACACAAAAGAATCTCAAGGAATTTATGAAACTCATTCCAAAATGGCCTGAAGACGGGCCATCAGCACGACGACAGAGCTGGTCTCACTCAAATGTGTCGTCCAACAATTCAAATGCATTGACTTCTAGGTTTTCTACTCCACAGCCAATAAGGCAACCTTATTCTTTTATGGACTCAGATTCAGAAAAGAGGAGACACAAGGATCGCTATGAACAAGATGGTACCCGGAAGAGAAAGCATGAAAGTGATAATGAATCAGCTGTACCTGTCAAGAGCATGAAGAAAGACAGAGAAAGGCAATTTGAAGACAGCAAAGAAGCTCCTCGTGAAAATGATGTAGCATGTGAAAGCAGAACAAAAACTGGGGATGTCGAAGAGAGTGCCATTAGCAAGGAAAAGCATGCAGACACAGAGCATGCAATTAAAAGGGAGAGAGACTCAGATATGGAGCATTCAAGCAAAAGGGTGAAAGACTGTGACACAGAATACTCTGTCAAGAGGGAGTATAAGTCAGACATAGAGCACATAATTAAAAAAGAAGAGGAAAGTGACATTGAGGATTTAAAGAGGAGACCATTGGAAGACATGCAGAATAAAATCATCGGCCAGCAAAGAGAACCATGTTTCAAGAAATTAAAGATGTTAAGATTGGAATGGAGAAAAGAGGAAGATGAAGAAGCTGAGCAAATTGTCACATTACAGAGTAATACAAAGAAGGTAGATGAAAGTAAATGGTGGCCATCAGGCCTGACAGATGGTACTGAAGTTCGAACAATTCAAATCAAGAAAAAAGGTGGAATTTCATCATGTGATACCAGTACTGACAGTTCCGATTCGGAGTCTTACAAAAATCTGAAGAAGAAAAGTAAACTGAGTAGATCTAGTTCGAAAAGAGAGAGGAGAAGCGCTTCTGATACCAGTCTGTCCACATTTTCCAGCAGAAGTTCCCGAAGAAAAAGCAAGAAGAAATCTGTCAAGGTGTCAAGATCATCCTCAGTTGCGTGTTCGCGGAGGTCAGAGTCTGAAAAAAGTGTGGCGTCTCTAAGGGACAAAAAGACTCGTGACAGGAAGAAAAAAGATAAATCCAAAGACTCAAAGAAAAAGAAAAGACCACACACAGAATCTGACTCTTCGAGTAGTCACTCAGACAAGGGAAGGTTATCAAAGAAGAAAAAGAAAAGAGATGTGCCTTCTCCCATTAGTAAAAGAGAAAAGAAGGCCTACTCTAGTGATTCAGACAATGACAGACTCCCTAAAAAGAAGAAAGCAAGCAGAGATGACAAAGACTCAGTTGCACATGGAGTCTCAGAAAAACGACAAATACACATCGAGAAGAAAATCCTCAGTGTTAACCCATCTAGTCCAAAGACTTGTGCAGACAACACCAAAGTTCACAAAAAGACAGAGATGGATCATTTCCATGATACATCACATGATAGAGACAGAGACAGTGGTAGATCACGCATGGAGGATAAGAAAAGATACGCACATGCAGATAGCAGCAGATCACCTGAAAGGAGTAGGAACAGAGAAAGAGATCCCGATGTCAGTGAAAATTACTCGCACAAATCACATAAGAAAAAGAAGAGAGAATCACAGTATCACAATACTGCAGCTTATGAAAGGAAAAAGAAAGGAGATGAAGCAGATGGTGTGCATAAAAATTACCATTCACCAGGACATCAAAGGGATTCAGAAGATATTAAATCACTCAAACGAAAATCGAAGAAAAAAGATGACAGCCCATACACCAGTGATAAAAACGCGCATTCATCATCAGAGACTGAATCTGCCAAATCTATTCGAAAAGAAATTAAGTCAAAAGTGTCAGCGAAGGACGAAAGACCAAGACCTGGTCGAAATAAACAGAGGGTCAAGTCAAGTAGTGATCGTGAATCGGCCAATTCTGTAACACCCTCTAATGCAAAGAGCCGTCAGAAATCAAGGGAAGAAACGAACTGCTGTGATTGTTACAAATGTAAATGCCACTGTCACCAGACCCATGATGACCAACATCAAAAGGTAAATTTGATAGTTGAAGTTTTTTGTTCTTTTGTACATTGAACATTTCTAGGCATTTAAGACTGCTTTAACTTGTCAAAGCCTTGTTTTTTTCCAGGTGCATCAAGAGAAGTCATCAGCGTGAAGAAAGAAGTTCTCTCAAATTGAATGCAGGCATGGTACAATTGAATCAAAACAAAGACTCTTAAATAAATGCAACACATAAATTTTTATTTTATTTATCTTGTAACCACTGCATTAGTGTCATATATCAATGTATATAAAGCAATGTTTCTTTTGTTCAAAATATAAATATACTGATTACCATGATTACAATTATTTCTAAAAAGCAACATGCTGGACAAAATAATATGGAGAAAACCTACATACTTTCTTGAAATAATGCAGTAGTAGAGAATGCATATTTTTAAAATCTTTGATCATGCATATTTAATTATAGTTATATATTTCACAGAAAGACAACAGACATAGGAATTGCCTTGTATGCAATGTTTGCCTGCATGAGAGTCTTTAAAAAGTATTCACTGTTTGCACCTTGTTAATTCATGTAAACGGCTCCACAGTGATCTGGTTTCTCACATATCAGTCATTATGCAACACTATAAAAGCTCAGCTCATGCCAGTAGTTTCCATGGAAGAAATTTGAAAGCCACTGCACATCAGCTGAAAAAAATAAAGTAGACATGGGTTCATATGAGGTTAACAATGGAAAATTAAGCAGAAAACGTTGTGTAAGAAGTTAGACTGTTGACAATAGGTCATGTTATAAGATGTTTTCAAAAGTGGTAATTTTTAATAAAATCTCGACTTGACAAATTGATTACCAGTCATGTTATAAGATATTTTCAAAATGATTTTCATGTAATTTTTAATAAAATTTAAAAAATGAAGTTATATAATTGGTGCCTCACATATTCTTTATTCTTGTGCGACCCCTGCCTCTGCCTGGCCTCTCTTTGGTCACTCGGTTATTGATCTTGATGTCTTCATCTTTTCCAGTGTATATTTGACCGCTAGGTTGATTTAGTTGTTTTGTCTGATACTGCGATGATAACTCCGGAGCAACATAAGGCGTGAAATCTTTAATATCTTCAATCGATTGATTGGATGCACCTCTCTTTTCATATTGGTCTTCTTTTGTAGATGTAATTTGTGAAGACAAGGCTCTTGCAGTTATGATGGGATGTTGTGCGTTGTACGGCTTTGTGACTTTTTGATGGGTCATATTTGTGGACAATCTCTCTTTCATGTCGTGGTAGTACTGCATCAATAATCCTCCTGCTAGAAATCCAAGGAAAAATCCTGTACTAAAATCACCTGCTGTTTCAGAACTGCTTGTGTATTGAGAAAAAACTTGTTCATCTGCTATAACACAGTTTTCAGGTACTGATTCAGTGTCATGTTCATTGAATTGCTCTTCATACCCAGTTATATTCAAATCATAATCTTCCTCACACCCCACTGATGTTTCCGAGCTACTCTCATTGAGAGGGAATATTGGGTCTTCCATTACAGGATCTAAAGAGAGAGATTTTAAATGTTCAAATGCAACTTCACAGGGTCTGCCAGCAGACATGGATTTTAAGTGCCTGTTCTGTTGAATATTTGCATTCTCATCAGCAGATTTCTGAGGCTTATGAAGCTGTCTCCATGTTCTGTTGTCAGGCCAATTGTCTGCCACTTTGCACATAATCTTCTCCCTGAAGCTGACAATATCTTTGGGTGATATTATCATTTCAACAAATTCTCGACGCACTGCCATAAGTAAACGTCCGAGCGTGTTCAACCCTTTTCCATTGGCATAGCCCCAGAATTCATGTTCAGTATTTTCAACCAAAGTTGTTTCTCTCAAATTAATATCTGTCAAAAGCAGTCTAAATTGTGGACACTGTTCAATCTTTGCATATAGGATAGCTTTCATGAGATCTGTCTTGAGTTCTTGCCACACTAATTGATCTCCATCAGACTTGTCAATTTGGATTTGGTGAGAGAGGGCCTTGGCATGTAGACCTGTCCGGGTATTCACAAGTTCTTCCGCAATATCCCAGCACTTGTGAAACACAGCCTTTGCATATTGGTATGCGGATTCAGCAGAACAAAATGTTCTATTAAAAATTTTCAGCCGAAATTCATAGAAATTCGAGTAAACATCTTCTTTTCCTCTAAAATATATTACAGGAGTTTGACAACGAGCCCTCTCGTGTTGAGAATCGTCATTACGGCTAGCCAAACCAGTGCCACGTAGTTTTTGGAATTCTTCGCGAGATATGACGCTGACAGCCATGTCACTGGGGCTGATGATGAGAACGGACCTGGTCGCCGCACTCTACACACAGAATAGAGTCAATAACTTTCGTTAAAACCAAAATCACAGAAGAAAACATGCCATGCCGTCCTTGCTACCCGCCACGACGAAGGTGTCCCCCTCTGCCGGATTTTCTATAATTTGCCTGACCTAGCCGTTGTTTCGTGAGAGTCTTTTTGCCCCACCAGTCTGCCTCTAATTGCCTTTCTTCGGTGCCGTATTCAAGCATTGTTAACCAAAATGACCTGAAACGATATCCTTTTAATTCCATGAATCAGAGAGGAAAGGATCAGACGACAGACGTGGGTGTCAATATCGAAACATCCATTTGTTGGCGGGAATTTTCTAAAAATAGCAACAGTCTTCGTCGATGGTCGACAATTTTCGTGGATCTGTGAAAGTCTTTGAAATAATTTTTTCAATGATTTATCATGAATATCATCCATATATTTTAAGTGTCGTTTTTTAACCTCGTCAAAGTTTTGTTAATGAAAAATTCCAAATAAATCGGAAACGGAAGCTGTGTTGTCATGCTTCTAGCGGCCGTCACTGAAAACATTGGTCTGTGTCATATCGAATGCCTCGCTGAAGCCTGGACTGGGATGGCAAACAATATTGTAAGTCCCCTGCTTATGTTCTAGAAAACTTAAGATTTGAGTAGATACAATCAAAGCAGATCTGAAGTCGTGGTGTCTTAAGTTTAGTAGCCTTTGGCAGAAAGATGATTCTGCTGGTCAGATTCCATTCACTTCTCGATCTCATTGAGTCATTCTGACAAGTGAATCAGCTGTTTTGATGGTTGTGTATACAAACTTAAGAATGCAGCTTTGGATATGTGATGGCCATAACAAATTTCTGGTTTGACAAGCTTTCAATGGCAATCTAATAATCCTTAAAGGCTTGATTGCAAAATTTTGACAGATCTGTCAGGTGTTTGTCAGGTGTCAAATTGCCAGAAACTCACCACTACTGGCTAGTACTGCACTAGTCTAAAGTGAAGTAAAGACTGTGTGAAGTCTTCCTGTATTGTGTATGCAAAGAAGGTTGAAATCCTCAAATGTATCGAGATACATCAAAATTTCTCTGCGTAAATTTATTTGATCAGCATATCTTTTTGCAATGACAGTTTTGAAACATAAGATTTGAAACTGTTAATTAATTTACTTTTGCTCGATATTGTGTCAATATTTTCTTTTTCTCCGTGAGTGACTATATATGTTGTATGCTGCAATTCAGATATATATTTTCATATCTTAAATTTTTTTTGCATGTTAGATTATCAGAGTTCAGTCGCCAGACCATGGAACAAAGAGAGTTGAAGCCAAGCCCACAGAGAGGCTTGCTGACTTCTTTGATAAAGTAAGTATGGCAAAAATTATGATGTACTCTCACTGTTCTGTCTGGTTCATATTATTTGTTATTACCTGATTATTTATTCATATATATCTGTTAACATTTTCAGATACAACAAGAATTCTCCTTACCCAACAAAACCTTTTCTGTGTATCAAAATCGCGATAAAACAGGGAAACTTACCTTGTCCAAATCAAAGACATTATCTTCAATGAAAGTAAAGTAAGTGCTAATTGATATTTGATTCAGTCTGTTATAATAACTATTTCATGGTATCGTGTGATCCTGTATTTAACAGCAAATTTCTTAAAAAAATTATATTTGTATTGTAGACATGGCGATATGCTCTACATGGTCAATGATGGCAGCGATGTGGAAATGGCAGAAACAAGTTCTGCGTCATCGTTAATGTCAAGTAATGGAATCCGGAAACAATGGTCTACAGTTGTAGAGGACGAAATTGACCAATATTTGTCAAAGCAGGATGGCCGTATCTATCGCAGCAAGAATGAACAAATGTAAATGTGGAGATACTTCTAAGAATTGTCAATGTGTGTGCATTGTTGGCCAACTAGATGACCAGGATCTATAACACAATATACTTTAGGAAGTTTAAGAAAACAGTGAAAAATTGTCGGGTGCACTAGGTAGTACGTACTGGGGGAGCAAAAGATGAGAATAGTGAATGTAGATATAGACAGACTGAATATAATTACCAGAATCAAAACTGAGAGGTGTGAGACTTAAGACTCACAAGTGATGTTAAACAGCGTTTTATAGCATAACCTTCCATCTCCTCTCAGTTCGGAGACTAGAGGTGGATTTTAAGAACAGACACTTTTAATTTAATATTCGACAGTGACAAAGTGGGTATGATTCCCATGGATATGTAATGGCCTTCAGTAAACACATGTCAGGCAATTAAATTCTTGGATATCACTCAGGGTTGCACAGCTCAGAATGTATTGAAATGGTTTTCTTAGTATCAGGTTTTAAAGGAAGCATGTAATGAAACGGCTTGGCTAATAACTGAGGTTATAGCAATTTGTTAGTAAATTGTTTTGAGAATTAGCCTTTGACATTTATTATCAGTGATTGCAATTGACGTTGGCTTTTTGTGGTACAGTCTGACCTCCTTATAACGCGTCCTTGGGGGACATATGACAACCGCGATATAGCCGAGGTTCTCTAATTAACGCGGTATACCTGCCACGCCCCCTAGTGGCGATTTGCGTCGTGTTCGCTGAATCGGAACGATCGCGATTAGGCCTATATGTAGCATGTTACGTAAGATCATTACAATGCCAGATGGTCTAAACTTTCTCAAGAATCCACAATAACAAAGCTTTATTTTAAGTCAAACAAATATTATGGCATCATGCATTGAGCTGCTGATTTGTTGTGCCATAAATAGACTCTGCTCATCTGCATGGAATACCCTATGACATGTTAAAATATAAATTACCCCTGGATAATTACAATTAAGTCATTCTATCAAAGCCAAGTAAACTTGCTTCTTACTAAATAGAATGACCCAATACGTCGTACCTTCACGCGTCGCGCCTGATCGCATATTCAGTTGCCGTTGCCTAAGATTACATAATCTATGTCTGGAGAGTTCGGGAGACATGCGGGCACCGCAAATAACGGAGGTGCGCCTTAATTAGAGGCTCGATATAGCGAGGTCAGACTGTACTCTCACATTTAATGCAATTGTCTTCTAAGAGCACAAACTGAACATGACTGGCAAAAGCTAAAAGGATATCTTTTGGCGGTACTTTCTGAGTAGCAGGCCAAATGTTGCAATTCTTAATTTGTGAACTAAGTAGTATCCGTAAATTTTACTGAAGATTGACCATTTATTTGTGTTTTTTTTACAGGTGTCATCATGGTCCTTCAGGAAAATGTTTCCATTGTGTCCCACTTGAGGTATGATAACTTGACTGTTCACCGAAGTTGTTTTTCATAATTTCTGGAGTTTATGTAATATTTCACTTGGAGTTGCTGATTAAACTTTCTTTTTCATTGCATTGCAGCCTTATGATGAGACATACTTGAAGAGTGCAGATCCTCCGATAAAATTCTTGTCTTTTCACTCGCATCTCAGGAAGCTTATGGGTGGTGTAGATAAGTAAGTGAATTTGTATAGATCTGTCGAAAATGCCTACAATTGTTTCAGTGTTCTAGCTAGGCCATTTGAGCATGTTGCGGCGCCATACCCGATGGCCGTTGCACCATGCCCGTGTTGCACCATGCCCGACGGCTGTTGCGCCATGCCCGTTTTTTTGAATGCCATGCCCCAAATTAAGAGAAGACTATTTTTTAGCTGGGTGCCCTAGATGCCCCTGTTTAGTCTGTTTAGGTGCCCTAATATCTTGAGTGCCATGCCCATTTCATATCCTAGCTGGAACACTGTGTTAGCCCTCATACTTAGCCATGTGAACTATCTGCGAGTAGTGTATGTTCAACATTTTATTTCTTTGCAGAGGGAAATTTACCAACTTAGAAAATATAAGCTGTAAGATCAGGCCTGGCTGCACTGGTCACCCCCCATGGCCTGATGGAATCTGCACTAAGTGTCAACCTAATGCTGTTACCCTTAACAGACAGGTAAGTCTGCCTTTCTTTGTATCAAAGCCTCCTTGTCCCCTTTATTAGTTTAACAGAGCAATAGAAGCCATCAGATGTTTAATGGACAATGACATCAGTGTTTTTTCGAACCAAGAGATGAACTATTTGCTATATTTTTTATGCACTACATAATAATATAACCATCAGATTTTGTATTTTATTTTATTCACTCAAATATATATATATATATATATTCTTTATGTAATGCTATACCTCATTTATGAGTGTATAAAATAAAATGTGATTATTATTAGTGGAAGGGCCGCTTTGGCTTATTTTTACTGGTTATTTGCCCTTCAGTACTGATGTACGCAGCAGTAGCCTTCTATGGTCTCATCAATAAGTGACTACAAAAGGAGTTAGACAGGCCACGAAAAGTGTGGAAGGCTTGTAAAAGACCATTGTGAACTTTTGAACATTAATAAGAGGATATTCGAGAGCAACATGTGTGAACTTGTTGCCCCGATCCTAAAAAGATTGTGCTCACCCGCTATATTACTGCTATAGGTATCGAGTACCAAGGACTCGCACTAACAGGTACAAAAATACGTTTGTTCCACGATCTATTGCTCTGTTAAACCAATGATTAATCAGATGCTTGTCACATGTATGCGCCAGAATTTCACCGGTCTCTTGTTTGTGTCGCCAATAAAGGTTGTGTTAGTTGTTCTAAACAGGGCCACTTTGGTTTCTGATCACTGGTTATTTGCATATTAGCATACACCCATTTTTACAACACATTTTACATTGCATTATAGGGAAAAAAAATGGTTTGCACTCATCTAATGTTTGCTTTCAGCCTTACCGTCATGTGGACTATGTCCAGTTTGAAAACCCTTTCATTGTGGAGCAGTTCTTGAATTACTGGCGGAACACTGGAAATCAGAGACTAGGTTTCATGTATGGTAGATACGAGTCATATAAGGAATTGCCGCTGGCCATCAAGGCTGTGGTGTCTGCTATTTATGAACCACCTCAGGTAAGCTTCAGCTATAGACTGTAAATGTAACATGAACATATTTGGCAAGTATGGGTTCAACATACGAATGGGGCTAAAATGTCAAGCCAAGCTTGTCTGGCCAAATTGACAATTTTGAAACAATCATACAGTTAGTTTCATTAAAAATGGCCCGTCAAAGTTGAACTAGACAAAGCTGTCATAGCTGGCTACTCAAAACCAGATCAAAAAGTACAGATTTATGATCGCTAGATTACTTTCTTACATTTACCAAGGTTTATATTTATCTGGTGATAGATGTAAGCCGATTATTAGTTATAGAAGTGGACAGAAGCAGCTGGCATTAGCATGTTCAGACCACAGCCAGGTACAGGTCGCTACAGACAGCTAGAGTCAACCATATTTTATGAAACTAACTGTACCTTCCCTAACAGCCACTTGTATAGAATGGTACCCTGCTGTAAACAATCACTGTTTATTTTACCTGCTGTTAAACAGCCAAATTTATCAATTTTGGATGCTATAATAAGATATGAGCAAACGGGGAGTTGCATGCCGGTCCTCACAACCTTTCTGACGTCATCAATGCACTCAATGAACTGATTGTAAGGACCAGCGTGCATATCCCCCTGTTGCCTCTGAAGTCCCACATTCCCTTGGGTGACCACTTGAGACTGGTTTGACTGTATACTATATAGTATTCACGTATATTCACCCAATTAATCCAAATATATACTTCTTTAACTGATAATAACTTAACAATGTGTAAATTTCCACACAAAACATTCTTAACTTATATTTTACATAGATCTATTAATATGCAGACAGACAGACAGAAAACTTTATTTCGCATAGGACCTTAAATGAAGGGATTGTAAGGATGTACCAGCTCGGCTAAGGGACCATGTTCTGACAATAGCTTCCTTCTGTTTAGGTGTCCACTCGTAACAGTATCAAGTTACTAGAAGATCCAAAAGAAGCAGCGGTGAAACAGGTTGCACAACATCTTGGGCTAGTGTGTGTTGGCTGGATTTTCACTGATCTTATTGCCGAAGATTTGACAAAAGGCTCTGTTAAACATTTCAGGGGTAACATTGTGAGTATACAATCAAATACATTTCACGTACATTGTAACTGCGGTTTACGGAAGTTTGGCTTATGTTATGTCAAGAATAACTTATTGTTTTCCAAGTTTCAGTTAAATTGCATGGAATTCCATTCGTCCTTCATTGTGTTTCAGAACTCACATTTCCTTAGCGCAGAGGAATGTATTATGGCAGCTGATTTCCAAAATAAGCATCCAAGCCCTTGCAAACTCTCCCCAGAAGGTCACTTTGGATCTAAATTTGTGACTGTAGTTGTGACAGGTATGTGGTCATAATATTTGCAGCGCCCGTCAGCCAATTTGTAGGCAATAATATCGATGCCCAGAGGCAGATCCAAAACATTCTGACAGAAAAAGGTAGTATATGAGGGACTTATCTTATTAAAATAGAATGTTTTGGATCCACCCCTGGACGTCATGTTATCACCCGCAACTTTGATGACAGCAACTTCGCTGACAAATTGAAGTGTGTATTACCATTATTTCTCTTATCATTTCATTTGGCTTATTGTTTTTGCAGGCGATTCAAATCAGCAAATTCATTTCGAAGGGTACCAAGTTTCAAACCAATGCATGGCCTTGGTTAAAGACGACTGTTTAATACCTACAAAGGATGCACCTGAGTTAGGCTACATCAAAGAATCCTCCAACACGCAATATGTACCTGATGTATTCTTTAAGGTAATGGAGTTAATAATGCTGTTTGTTTCATATTTGCTAAGTATCTTGCGCTCTAGCATTGTGTCAGATCAGAGGGTTTCCTAACAGTTTCATATGCCTGGGAATTCCATGTAATATAAAAATATCATCGGCAATGCCTGGGCCAAGCGTTTCGCAAAGTGCTTTTCTAGTTCTATTTATAGGAACCTGATGTCACCCTATGGTTAATTATAAAGAATTTTACCAATACACTAGTATTGAATTTCAATGTAAAATTATTTTCTTTTTAACAGAAGTATGAAACTAATAAATTTTTTTTTTATGAAAGGTGAAGGACGAATATGCCAATGAAGTCACTCAGTTGGCCCGGCCTTTACCCGTTGAGTATCTCCTGCTGGATTTACCTGCTGCCTTTCCTGTAGAGCCTCAATTCACATTCACAGCTGGTCATAGCATCAAGCCTTTTCCTCTTGAAAATCGAACAGAGACTGGTGAATCACAAGTAAGTTCAGCAGATGAAAATCTTGAATATTCTATACAATATTGTGTGAACAGATTTACCAGAGCCTGTTCAGTATTTTTACCATTTCTGGTCTTTAAGACGTGATAAAGATGTCTTCTCCTAAAACGTGTTCAAGATGTTTGCATCACTCAAAAAGTGCTACATTTTGAAAACATGTCCATTCAGGATTGATTACGTTTTCAATACCATGATAAGACCATGAAAAAACCACAGAGGCACCGAATCCAGACATACTGCAAACGTGACAAAGATGTTCTATGTTTAACAATGTTTTCAAGAACATCATAATAACCTGACGAAGACGCCCTCAAGGTGCATTCTATACGTCTTGAATACGTTATGCTGATGTTTGCCTCACCCTGCCCAGCCACTGTGAGTTATGCAGCTGATGCTGCTTTTCTGTCCAACATGAACTACAATAATACCTGTGTACAATCTGGAGTCTAATTCATAGAAGTGATCCATTAGTTATCTAAATAATTATTATCTATATCATATAGGAAAGAACAAAAATACAGGTTCATGATGGACAATGGTTTGATTTTTAATTATCCATAATTAAATATTGATAAATATAAGAAAAACTGCACGCTTAAATGTATGGGGCCTCACTTATCTTGCTGAATGAATGAATTTATATATATAGAGGTCACAAAAGACCTATGTCAAATACGCACTGAAGACCTAATTAACAGGTTCTGAATACCCAATGTTAACCTTTTGAGATAAACACTTCTTGAAGACCCAATGTAAACGTTTTGAATCGGTTGGTTCTGCTGCTGCTGGGTTGTAAAATGATTTCTAGATGTCGTCATCACTTCAGATTGCTTACAAAACGTTTCTAAAACGTTTTCCTCACCAAAACCCCTTAAAAACCAGAACGTTTACTTTGGTTTTCAACAAGTGATGGATGACCTATCATCCTGACTGGGGAACTTATGGCTATAGTAAATCTAACCTATGGTTGCAAACGTCTCCTCAACACCATGAAGAAGTTGGTTGGCTTGCAAAACGTTTCCAGAATGTTTTCCTCACCAAAACCCCTTAAAAACGTCTCCATCACCAGAACGCATGGTTCGCTGGGTGTACATGGCTTTCTGTTCGGTAAAATTTTCACATCACTGTTTTTAATTAATTGTTATAGTAACATGCAGAAATATTATCGGCTTGAGAGTTTAATCTTACAAATTTCTGCTCTGTTTCAGGAATTCAGTGATTTTTCCACGTACATGTCTCAGTTCGAACCCGACCAGTTCCTCAAAGCAATGTCAGATTTCCACCTGCTTGTTTTCCTTGCGACCTGTGATATGCTTCCTGTGAAGGTAATGCCAAAAATAATTCTGACTTTCAGAGACATACTCACAGAAACCTTTGGATCAGACACAATAATTATTTGGTGTGGTAAATGATATGTTTCAGGGTCAAATGTCAAGTCTATATGAAGCAGTGAAAAACAAAGATGACACAATAGCGCACCACTGGTCTAAGACTGAAGAATGGGCTACAGTGGAACAAATCCTTCAACATGGTAAGTATCAAAATTAGATAAGATGATGGGCTAGCTACTCCTATACTTATACTTAATTTTATTTCTTATTATTAGACATGCAGTATAAACTGCAATTTAATAATTTGTATTATTGCAATAAACCTATCAAATCTCATACTCGAAGAAGTATGATTGTACACTGGTATATCTTGTCTGATATTTTTTTGTGTAAGTATACTGGTGTTGTCATTATTGATGAAGGTTTGAGAGGTGATTCATATAAATTTCAATGCATAAACATGTTTTTTTATTCCCCAGCCCCTTCAACAGCAAGTGGTACGGCACCTCAAGGACCTTTGGGAGACCCAACAAACTCCGGAGCTGAGGCAGACTGGACATGCCAGCACTGTACGTTCATCAACCCAGCTCACAAGACGAGTTGTGACATGTGCACCCTACCAAAATGATCCTCTCTCGTTTATATTTTACGCTATAGGCTCATGTATATTGTTTAGGACCAGCCGTATGCAATCGTAGCAGTAGACACCATGTTTGAGACGATATAGCCACTAAGTGGTGAACATCTCGCGCTCGGCCTATCATACTTGTGTATCATTTGCTTTCGTGCCAGATTGTTGTCAGTCGTTTTATTTGTTTCTTTATATAACGTCTCGTTTCCATACCCTGTTGCGGTGTCACATGTGACTTTCCTTAAAAATCACGATAACTTCAAATTAATGTGCAATGAAAATGTGCTAGTGTACATATAAATGCGAACCTTTTCCATGGGTTTTTCTTTCGAATGTTCGAATGTTATAGAACATATCATTTGTGAAATAACCTTTCAGGCTTTCACTGTAATTAAAGTGATGGTAATAAATTCAGTCAGTCAAGAAAGAAGCTAATTATTTTGTTGAAGCCTTTGGATTTTATGCGACCTGCTGAGACATTCTGTATATGTTATCTATTCATGTTGCCACTTGTGTGCACCTGTGACAATAAACTGAAAAGAACTGATCCCACAATTTTTATTCTTGTACATTTGTACATAATTTTCCTAAGTCTGTATACTATAACTGGCGGATCTCTAGAAATGTATGAACTTTCAAGATTCTCATAAAACTGTTGAGATATGAATTTAGTACTGTATTTCTGAATCCCAATGAAGGGTATGTGTTGATCATAGCCTTCAGTTGTATCTTCACTTTTGGATTTTCTGCTTTAATGGAGCAGCGATTCCAGCATGTGCAGGGTTTTCTTGCATAAACAGTACGCAGGATTATCCCTGAACTGATTTTGCAGACTAAAGAAACAGATTTTTTTTATAGCTTTTATGATGATCACCATGAGAATAGTGTAGGCTTATATAAATGATTTCAGTCAACCATGTCAGTTGCGGTTTTATCAACAAACGGCAACATTCATGCCATCCTTGTACGTTTACATGTGCATGGGCAACATTTATAAATTTCAATTCTCGATTAAAAAAAAGAAGCAAATCTTGAGAAGATTTGGTGAACAAACTAAATTAATTGAATTCACTCTATCACTTCTGACTTAGAAAGACAAAAAGGCAGTTAAGAATTCAAAAAAAATAAAATACAGGTACTAGAGTTTTCAATGTTTTATTTCTGCTTTTCTTTACAAGCAATAGTTCAATTCAATAAATGTAAAGCAGCACGGAAGCATGCACTTGCACTCCATTGTGTGCGCTCCTGGAGAAAAACAAAACCTCACAGTTTAACCACAGGAAAGCATTGCAATTTTTTCATTTGCAACAAAAAAAAAAAACCGCTTCAGCCATCAAGACAAAGAATATATGACATACAGGGTTATTGTATGCCCATTTCAGTAAACATCAGTTTCCAAATCCTAAATATATATACATAAATCAACTCGAAACCCTGAAACAGTTAACGTATACTTTTAAGTAATGGCATGAAACAACGCTGGTATTAAGTTAACCAATGGTGTAACAGTTACAAAGTGCACTTACTGACATGTTAACATTCCAGATTTAAGTTCTCTGGAATAATTTCAGGAGAAAAAAAAAACTCAAATGAAGGCCTCATCACATGAGCAGAATTGATTATTCTATTATTTCTTTAGGGGCTTGGAGGAAAAACGAATTAAGTAGTCTGTGTACTTCCACCTGGTACGGTAGCAACAATATATTTGATAAAAGTGCCTGGGGCACCACTTACAATGTTCAGTAGAAATGTGAAAACAATGCAGGATAGATACCACAGGAGAGATATAAACAGAAGCTGAACAGCATCATCCAAGTACATGTATTATGTATATTTTTTGGACATGTTCATCGCCTAACTATTTCACATCACTTATACATGTATGGTATGGAAACATGAAATGCAGGTAAAAATTCTTGGAAAATGGCTAAAGACATTATATCTAATTTTCAACTCCCAATAAATTTGTAAAAAGAGGATTTTTCTTTAATCAACAAGTGAAACATAGTAACAAATGACCCTTTTTTCTTTAAAACATTCGACACAGTTCCTCTAACAAAACAAATCTGTGTTAGTCAGTGAATCAAGAATACTCATTCAGAAAACACCGTTCAATTGGTACACACTGATTGCACCTACAAATACTGCTACTTCGGATGACCAAATTTGACGCGGAATCGAAGACAACACTCAACATGGATCACTTACAAAAGCGACATTTTGATTTGCAGTACTATGGATTTCACACTCACACTTTGATGTAGCTTAAAAATTACCAACATCTACATTTAGAGCTATTTAGGCAGGTGGAAAATGTATGTAAACCATTATTTATTCCAGCGTCCTTACACTATTCATTGAGTAAAGCAATAAATTAGGCTACCCTCGCAGCTGCGTTGCTGAATGGGTCCCTGACCAAAAGTTCTTAAAACATCAGTGCACACCAAGTTTCTACTTAGTTCTGTTGATTAGAAATTGCATATATGTAATAAAACGTCAAAAAGATATTATAATAATATCTATGGTAAAAATTAACAAGGTTACATACATTATGTCCACCAACAGGTACTTAAACTACTGCTTTTTTTTATCTTTTTTTTCCTTGCACCAGAATACAATTGTATTAACACCAGACCTAACACTTCAACGGGTTATATATTGATAAAATTTGGAAATGGACATTATGCGCGGCCATATGATCATTCAGAGTTGTGAGTCATTGGGGGGAATTCATTGTCGTCATCCAGTCGTAATCCTGCTACTCCTTGCAGAGGGGTGTCTCCGGGTTCCTCGGGTAGGAAGGGTGGCGACTCTGCAATTAATTACAATTTCAAAGCTTTTATTCAGGATTTTGTGACTAGTTTACGTGTTAACATAACTAATAGCATAAATAAATTAGGCGTCAATTAAGCTGTTATTACTAAATGGCATAGTAAATGTGTATTATGCTAAACATTAACTCGGCAGTTACGAGCTACAACTACAGCCATTAATTTTGTTGTATGTAAAACTGAGAATAAAATGTTCCACCAGTCAGTCAGTGCGCTGATCATAGGTATCTATACACAGAGATAGTATGATCAGTGGGCGGTGGATTTGATAAATTGGGGAAAGCTTAACAATGGTTTCTTAGGTATAATTATTCACCAAGTATCTCTTCGCATTTCGTTACATTATTTACAAAGCATAATCCATGCAAAATTGTACAACTGGTGAGAGCTAGGCAGACTTGTTGACCATTCATAGTAAAAAAGGTTCCACAGAAAAAAAAGTTCATGACGTCACATGACACCTCAAACCCACAGGATTAGACGACGCAAAGTACAGAGACATCAACAAAAAAAAACAGCCAAAGTTTAAAACTGAACAACTTATTAAATCTAATAACTCACCTTGGTCCATTTAAGAGGTTCATAACGTGTCAGGTAATATCAGTTGTAAGAAAATCTAAAAAGCTTCAGCCATGCATGCATTTCAGTATTAGAGATAAGGGTGGTATGGAGCGTTATGTACACAGAAGTGCAATCTCTAGATAATTGCCTGACCTTATAAAGACAGGGTGTTTCTATATTTTGATAACATTGCTTATACTAGTCACAGAACCAGACATAATTAAATTAAAATCTAACAACCGGGTAAGCTGCTAAGTCTTTCAGTGGTTCAGGACATGAACATATGTCACTAAAGTTGTGCTTAACAGACTTTAAGTACAAATCCCATGAAACAATGAACAAAGGTACTGACTACTACTAACTGAGATGTTACAGTGCAAGTCTAAATCAAATATGCAGAGTTTTACATAGTTTCACTTTGTTTAAAACATTCCAGGTCCTCTTGATAAGGGGTTATATCTTATACGATAAATTGACATTATGTCATATCATTTTTTTGTGAGTAACACTAAATTACAATAGCTTTGACTAACACCTTATAACAAAATAAACAGTGCCATAAAAATGTTCTTTGGTTAAACATTATTTAAGAGGCATAAAATAAGTAAAAGTAGTAGCCTGGTCAGTGCAACAGAGTCTTTCATACAAGTGAATGGATTTTGGAGCTTAGGGGGGTCAGACGAAAAGGATTCAGGTCACTGACTGACGGAGCCTTGCTGAGAATTGGGCTGTCTACTGTACCTTGAGGTCTTGCCTCTGCCACCATATCAGAGAGGCTCGGCATATCCTGGGGCCCTCCTCCTCCCTGCCACTTCAACACCGTCGCATAGCTCTCACAGTTCCAGCCATTGGCGTTCGCCTTCTTACCTGGTGGGGGCGTGGTCCGATGAGCTGGTGATGAGGATGTTGATCCATCCCCTGGCCTGACTGATGCAGCGTACGACGCAGGTGGCACCACCATCTTGTCACCTCCAAGGTCTCCTGGTCCTGCCGTGTCCGGGTTTCCGTCAAGTCTTTAAAAACATCACATACATCCCCAATGAACATGACATTCTAGTAGTTCATCGTCTTATTGTGTGTCATTTGATTGAACAACAAAATCAATGCAAAGCCTGCATAAACTTTGGGCAGCGAGTATTCAGTGAGGCAAAAATCAGCCTTGATAAATTTTACACCAATGGTGTGCTATATTGACATTTTCTAATCTTAAAGACATTTATGCTAATCCAAACAATTACACAACTCGACAAGATCAACTCAAGGTGGGTATCAAAGCTCAGGCATGAAATAATTATAGAAAAAAGAAGAAGACCAAGCTTGACCTGGTATTGGATGCTATGTGATTCAATATGAATCAACTGGACAATGGCATAACGATTATTACTTATAACCCAAGATTTTGAGAATGAAATTGCTTGGATAATGTATTCACTGACCGATGCTGTTTCAACAAAGTGCACTCTCCTCCTTCTGAGGGATCCAGGTTGTAGATGTAAAGATAACCGTCATGAGAAGCTACAAGAAGTCTTGGCATTTTTTGGATCCTGAAATGTACGAACATACTTGCACATCGATTATAGCTCACATGAGGTAAAAAATCACTACAGACACAAATATTGCACCAAAATATTACATCAATTAGAGGTCGCTAAGTATAATGGCTATATAGAACCTAGTCAAATTTTGACACAATGGGCCATTTTTAGGTTATGTGTTCAGGCACAGAATTGTTGATGTCATAATTCTGAACAATACTGATGACATCACAAAATATTTCTCTTTTTCACAAAGTACTAACTGGACATAGGTCTGCCCCTAGCACTCCCATTATTATATGTAATATTGTTGTAATTTTGTTTATGTTTTTTTTTAGTACATGACATTACGTGTTAAACAGTATTGCTGTGAGGGCAAATAGAATTTGAACATCACCACCACCCTTTTCAAATTGCTACATCGTAACACAGAGAGTTGTAAATAGACAGGTGTAGCAATATTGACATAGATATCATGAAGAGGGGCGATTATCTTCACAAAGACCAGTATACTCCGACATGGCTTACATAGCTAGACAGCAGACATTTCTAAGTCCATTAAAAGGTAGTCGGGCGCTTGCATGGTCTCTTCCTTGACTGAACATCTCCGTAACTTGGGCAGGCAAATAACTGGCCGAGGCTTTGAATGCTTGTCCAACGTATCCCATCCATCCTTGAGGCTCTTCAATTGGTCTGAAAGCACAAAGAAATAATTTAAAGACTTCTGTTGGATGAACAGGATTTAAAATTGAGACAAACACGTTAAGTCAGGACGGCAGGTGATTAAGTTCACTATGAGGCTTTTGTAAATGTAATGTAGTAAATGGAGTTTAAAGTCTTGAGTTATCACCGTCCAAGCAATCTCAACCGACTTTACAATTACACCCTTGGCAGGCCCTTGGCAGCCCTTGGCAGGCCTTTCAAGTTTGAGCCTTTTTAAACTCCCTGGTGAGTATACAGCCTGTTACACAGAATTACCTGCAGGGGCTTAACGCTTACAATTGCCATCACTGCCTATACTAGGCTATAGCCAAGTACATTTGCAGGACTGCCGCTTTACAACCAAACAAATAATAGGAACCAGGCTTAGGGTTAGACAGCAACACAGCCCCTAAAGCAGGTAAACCGATCAGATGGGAAAACTGTGGCTTGTCAGATAAATAAATAATGTGTGGCTTTCACAAGAAATGAATATACTGAGGTGATAAAAAGCTCGAATCTACAAACCATGCTTTACCTCAGCACAGACTTAGCAGAAGTGTTCAGGCCAGGTATTTTTACCCAGGACCCTGTGAAAAACAGACCACTTTCTCATTTAGCTGTTTAAAGATTCATGTCGATACAAGATAACATCTGTGGAACAAAATTGCATTAATACCATTTTTGAATAGTGCCTCCAAGGACAACATTCCCAATTATGGAACTCTTCCGGTAAAAACTGTGACTTTGAGACTTTTAAGTCCATATGTAGCCCTTGTCTAACTGGATATCAGTAAAGTTTTATTTCATTTCAACTTTTTTCTTCTTTTATCCGGCGCTTTATGTCCAAATTTAATTTAAATTCTGTCAAATTAACCTATGGGTATAGTGTCTTCTGTTTTATGCCAACTGATGTAAAACTAACAGATTTGATTTGCATTGGTAATTTTCTCATGAAAATCACTTCACAATCATCATAATAAAAAAACAATCAGCCAGGATCAGCATTGACCACTTTAATCAAAGTGTGCACAAGGACATTCGTCACTCTCCCAAGGTTTCCCCCAATCATAAAAACATTTCCTGAAAAAATAGTACAATACACTGCTAACCCAACGGTAGCTAAAACTGATCGTTAAATATGCTAATAATACTTTTACAATGTACGTCCATGCTTTTACTGATACCTCTGCTTGTTGCAATACTTTATTTCATAATCAATGCCAAATTCAAAAAGTCTATGACAATAAATTCACAAGTAATACATAAAAGTGAGTTTGTAGTTATGCAGTTTTTTGTTTGTTTGATTTTTTACATCCTTTTGACACTTTGTCACTGTCTAATTGGGTCACATATCAATGAGATAAAACAGACAAATCCCAAAATATTTCTTTTTATATCTTAACATGCATTGGTTGCTTGACATCTCATGGTACATTTGGATATCAGTCTTTCCGAAGTACGCCGGACCTGACCGGCAAAATTTCATTCGGTCCGGCAAAAGACAACCTATTTGACAATGATATTTCATAAAGACAGGGGCTCATTTTGACATTCGGTCCGTCAAAGGACATTTGAACTTCGGGAAGACTGGGATATGCAAATGGGACTTAAGCAAGAAATTACCTGTTCTCATCTTTGACGAAAACAAGATTTAGTGTTTCAATGGCGATGACCAAAAAATAAATGTATTTTCTTCGTCCCAATACACCTTTTTTGCGTATTATGCAGCCTTTGGTGTACACAATTCTTTCTGTTTTAACTGCAAGGATTCTCAGACAATAAAAAGTGCAACAGAAGATACACATTTTAAATTTTATATATACAACATTTATATATGGCATTATATGCCTAACATTGTCTTCAGGATGATCTTAGGGTTTGTGGTGAATTATATACCATGTCCTGAGGCAGTATAAGCATGAATGAACATTCCTTCGCCTGTGTCCATCCAGCATTCATTCACAGTGACCTTCCCTGGAGCTAAATTCGAGCTTCTGTGACCCCTATTACAATTGGTCATGCTCTGTGTCTGACCAGCTGACAGGCAGACACTCTCGTCTAATTCTCTACAGGGTGGTCATGCTGACGTTAGCAGTTAGTAGTGGTTCTATTTTTAGCAGAAACATACAAATCACAACACAGTTATCATATAAGGTTATGGACGACAGCCGCCTCAATTTTAAATCTGGTATAAATTAATGGGAATCTGGTGAAATAATGCATTATCATCAGGCAGAGAAAGTAACGAATCCCCTTAACTCCCCTCACGGTCCCAGTAAGCGTTCAAGGGTGCTTAACTCATTTAGCAATGCAACTTGTGGTGCACACCCCGCCCTTTAATTGTAGGCCATATATGCCATTTTGGCATCAAGCTGCCAGTATGTCATATACTTAAATGAAGGTAATTTTGTATAAATATTTCACATTGTATATCTAACATGGTCCATAAATCTTGAATCAAGTACAGATTCTCATCATGCTCATAAGCTTACAATATTGTTAAGACCCCTATATTTCTCTCATAATATTGTTTGTTTTTTAGCTATGAAATGAAGTATTGTGAGTTCCTTGTTTTTCAGAAAATGCCACGATTTGCAACAATGAAACATATAGCCCTGGTCATTGATTCACTTGAATTCTAGATATAATTCAAGGATGTAAAGTTTATACATGTGTGTACAACAGCCTATTCCCAGCATGAATGAGTGAAACCTTCAATACATCATGTGAGTGAAAATAGTGAGTATGACCTTCACGGTTGACTAACTATTTGTGGTTAAATAAACCACAATAACAAAAACAAATAATTGACCACATTACAATATAATATACATATATATATATATACATGTTATCATGTACAACTGATTATAAAAGTGCATAGATTTAATTTGGCATCCTGCCATGCACCATATGTGTCTGTTATCACAATTTGGTCTGCCATATGTGATATTATGTAAAAATAATTTCACCTTTTCAGATTTTGTACACGTTCGATATCACTGGTGAACCTTCCTGTTCTAGGAAATTACATGTACATTAACGGTGCTTTTCCAATTTAAAAACAGCCAAATGTTTACACAAACAGTCCTATGACTTACATAAAGTGTGAGAAAACATGCAGGAGATAGTTCCAGCTTCTTGGCTTTTACTAAATGCACAAGTACTGGGCTAAAATTGACATTTTTTGAAGGCTAATCACACTTACAGGTCACTCTCATGTAATTCCATTCACTAAACAATATAACACATTTTGTGCAGAAAACTTACAGAGATATAACCATGATAACAAACATTACTTTTTTCCCCGATAAAAAAAAAACCCCTGATTTTACAATTCATCAGACCTATTCCTGCTTTGCCTTTCTCAACCTCACCCCAGGTCCAGTGACATCCACATTGTATTCTACATCATCAATATGTGAGACTTGAACTACAGCCATCTGGTCATAAGCAAATTTCACTTAAAGGAAACTATCATAACACTCAAACTAACTTTCCAATTATCATTATCATTTATTCATGGTGCTTGTACAGTTCAAACAAAGAAATTTCATGAAATGTCTGCCATCACTTTTTGGAAAAAGTGCAGTATAGCGAACCTAAATTTATGACCATATTTAGCGAGCCTCGTTGCCAGGCCCATGACGTAAAAATGCTTGGATTCAATGGATGATGTGCCACACAAACAACGGTGACCATAATTTTCAAGGCAAGAACGTTGTTTATTTTCTTTTTATCAGCCCCCAAACCCCCACTTTTTGACACAAATATTATTCCTATTATTTGCCAGAAAACAATGTGATATAAAAAATGGTGATTATTTTTCATTTTTCATGGATGCCAAACATGGGCATAAATTTGTGTCCACTATGCTGCACTAAACCCCACTTTTTACTTAAAGGTCCATCCCTGATGATTTATCTGTGAGTACCACATATGTGGTCCCTTTTCTTCTTTTTCATTTCATTTGTTTTTCCCGTTTTCCGTAATTCAATTTTCAAGTACAATGCTTTCTTCTTTATTTTCGTTTTTAGGTAGATGCAGTGTTAACAGGCCAAGTGCCTCGTATCATTCTCCTCCATTGCGTTCCAAATTAATTCAATTACAATATTTGGTTTGCTGTCATCTGTGTGACTCTGTTCCACTGTTTATAAGCATTCCATTGTAAATTTATATAAATGACTGACCAATAGGTCACAATAATAAAAGATTATACAACTACGATTAATTAAAGGACGTCTTATGTACACAATCAATATTTGCAATTTGCATGATTTAATCTTACTGTCTAAATAAGCAGCATGATATGGTATGACATGCAATATAACCAATAAACTGAAATGATGTCATGAGAGGTACATTTTACATGCAGGAGCAATCAATATCTCTTCCTAGTCCACAAATAACATTAAATTCCACCTAGTCCCCGTCATGTTTTACTGCACGCTTAAATCCTAGTTCTACGGCAACTCATGGAGTGCACAATTATTAAGTTCAAGAGATCACGCAAAGAATCTTCCTAAGAAGTAGGCTAAGCTGATTATAAGGCGAATGTCCCAATCACAAATCTAACGTAGTCAATCAAATGCCATTACATGTGTCTATTTTGTTTTTTCAATAATTTTTCATACAAAGCAATACAACATAATTTTATTTTTAAGAGCAAATACGCCATATGGTGTCGCTCAACCCTATTCTAAAAAAATCAATTTTGACGTATGTATTTGTTTTTTAAATATGATCTGAATCGTAGTGGTAATAAATTGAATTGAAATTACATTAAAATAAATCATCCCGAGCTAATATCACCAATATCAGGCATACGGTGATAACTGATGTACATAAACACAGAAAAATGTTTAATAATATGAGGGTCCTCTTTTTTTGTTTTTTCCATAACTTCTCATACAACAAAGCATTAAGAAGCAAATATAAAAGGAAAAATATGTCCCAATGACAAATCTATCGCAGTTAATCAAATTCCATTACGTTTTACAGATTAACATTTATCATGTTTATGTTTCTATTCCATTAAAATAAATCATCCCAAACTCTCACCAAATCAAATCTAAACTGTTAATAAAACCTATCGGAAACAATTAATCGTACTGTTCCCACATTATCAAAACAAATCTAAACTGGCTAAATATAGATAACAATGGCTAACTACAAATAAAAAATTCAACCAACTCACTTTTCTTTCTGTGTTTCCAGCTTGAAAATATGTACAGTCTCCGTGTTACTTGACGAACAGAGGAACATGGAATCAGGACTAAAAGCTAAGGAATAGATCTGAACACATCTGCAAGAAAGTAAACAAATAATAAACTTAATAGCATCCGCATAAAATCTGTGTTCATAACCCAAATCACAAGTTTAACAACGTTGCACATTATCCGCAACGAAAAGTATTGGTTCCTTACCGCTTCACGCCTCGTCTGAATTCAAATAATTTTTGACCATCAGGCACTGAGAACACTCTGATCACGGTGCCCTAAAATGAAACAAAATCCTGTTAAAATCAACACAACGTGCAGTACATTGGAAATAGTAAGAAGCCAGGATGACCTCAAACGACAACTTGCAATGGTGAAATTATTAATTGCAGTTCTAATATTTCTTAAATGAAACTAGCGTTATAGTCATCCTTCGATGACTATAATAAGTATATGTAATAAATACCAAGCATCATTGTGATGGATGACAAACCTTTTCCGAGGCAGAAGCTAGTTTTGTTCCCAAAGAGTTAAATGCTACAGCTGCCAAAGCATTGTCATGGGCTGGGATCATAGTAACAGCCCTCTGAAATGAAAAGGATGACTCAGTATTATCAAAAGTATACAGCTCTGAAGCAAGTCGGCGACTGCCTGCTGACAAAACGCCAAGTCTGTAAGTCATTTTCGTGGCGTGAATCGCGGCACACAGACACTATTGTTTTGTGCCCATTGACTTAACATACGTTTTCAAATTTGCCGCTGACCTAGTTGTAAAAGCAGATACAATGCCTTGTCACGCTGGCTTCCGCGGAGCGATGCATACAAAGTCGGCAGCTAATGCTGCCGCCTTTGAAATACATTATCACTTTAAACCTGCTGAATATCTGAATTATGATATTTGGTCACTAAGAGAAACATAGAACTGCTTATGCAGCAAACCCTCTGCAAATGAACAAATACAGCAACAGATAAGAATGCATAGATGTTAGGCATTGTTACCTTTCCTCTTCACAGTCTAGGCACTCAGCCAGAATGTTATTTTAGTTTTGTGCAGTATTAGTAAACATATTGAGGGTAAAATCTTGACAGCTAAAAGTCAGCTTACTTACCAAATTAACACAGTCAAAGATCTGAATTTCTCCGATTTGGTTCGAACCAGGATATGCTAGAAAGCAGTTGTCATTGTTTACGGACAGTGCACACAATCCTCGAGGGTTTGGAGGCGTGTCCCTGATGGTATGAAGTACTTTCATGTCCCGAATATTGTGAATATATAAACTCTCTTCCAGACATACTATCAATCTCTGTGGAAAAAAAAACACCCACATTTTAATGCAATAAACCTAACCTACATCTTTCCGTCTGTTTATTTTTCTTTCTCGTAGATTTGACGCAATACATGTATATAACTAGCAAAAGGAAGACCTTAATCATTGGTTAATAAGACTACATCCTTTGTTATAAATATTAGAAATCAAATACAAGTTTTTATTGAGATTCTAATTGTGGAAAAACCGCTCAAGGACTTGGTCAACTATCCGAAAGAGAAAAAACACCAAAACACGATTCCACAACCTTGATCAAATAAATTTTACTGGACCATGTTGAACACAAAACTAAGTTATCTTATCCATAAAACCTGTCTCTCAAGGTCATTTGAGTGAACAGCAGGTGCAACCATATTAACATAACAGCATGGATTTATATAACTGTGACCCCGCAAATTGATAAATTAAGTCTCTCATTTCATATGCACATCTAGGTTGAAAAATTTCCACAAAAATTTGTTTCACTTACCAAGCGGTTAAGACGCACAGCCAGAATAGTATTTGAATAGCTATAATTGCAAATTTCCGTCCCCTTTTTGAAATGGCAAACCTTCAGCTTCCTTGGTGATGAAAGACTTACAATGGCGACTAGACTACTTGAGAACAATCGTTCAACAATGCAGATATCTTCACTGTCTGCAATGCAAAAGCAACAATTAGCTGTCAGAGTAAAATTCATTATCAGTATTACTTAATAGGGAGGAAAAGTACCACAAGAGGTCACTGACACCGTAGCAGATAAGTATTGTTTAATGACGTCAGATATAGAGTGACGTCATCAATGTAGCAATTAAGCAGTGACGTCATCTTGTTGTCTTTTCATATGCTTCAGCCGTAGTGCTCCTTGTAGGCTCTGTTACTTTTTCTCCCCATTGGCACACAGTCAAACCTGCCTATTTAAACATATATATACACATATTTATATGAATACACTAGTATAGAACGTTAACCTGCTGTAAAGGCGGCTACATTCTAATGTGAGGGCTTGGCCTATTAAAACTCCCCTCAAGTACTGTAAAATACATGGGAGAGGGTATGCCTGGAACCACTCTCAAGCATATGATTATATCTGTGAACATAAAATCTAAAATAATTTGCATGGTGCTATCTTTGTAGGAATTAGCCTAGGGTGCTTATTTATCTATGTATGTGCTTTTTACTGCTTTGGTAAATCACAATAAACTACATATGCACACAGCTATTAGCCGTTATTCATTTCATGGTTCTTTATATTAAAATTCTGGTACTAACAGAACATATAAAGTTATTTTAACCAAACCTACAACTTGTCAATGTTTTCTTTTTATCACATTTAAATATGTGGCCTTTTCCCAATTGATGTGACAAATAGGTCAAGACAGATCTCTCTGTTTGAGAGAATAAAATTACATTCAATGGGATGTTCTAAAGGCCTATCCCCTATTTGTAGACCAGGGCGGGGGGGGGGGGGGGGGGATCAAAGCATTTTCATCTCCGACGCCTACGGTTAACTTTATAATATTGTCACCATAGACTTATGTCACTTTATTGCGATGAAAAGAATTTATGATATTTCCACTTGCAAGAAAAAGAGCTATTTTGAAGGAAAAACCAATTTAACTATCAAATTGATGATCAATGCTCTTTGTATACCTCATAATATCAAGTGGGCTAGGTTGATTCTTTCTCATTTTCACTGTCTGATATCAAGGCCAAATTCACTTATGCTACGAGTACATGTATGCATATAAAAACAAAATCAATATAACAACATAGATTATAGGCCTATATATACCATTGTCATAAATGTTTTCCAACTTGTCAACTGAGTTCAGAGAATACAGTTTGTAACCACTCTTTGTTCCAACTGCCAGAGACCTGAAATAAATGTAAACACAACATGAGATAATCAGTTCCGATAAAAAATACTTTTATTCAGTTTCGATAAAAATAGCTCTGACTACTACCAGTATTGAACGAACTGTTTACATCGATGACATTTCGTTATTCATTGTTTATTGTGAAATAGGTCGTCCATAACTTACGTGCAGTCCTGGTTAAAATTGACAAACAACAAACTTTGGGCTGGATCAGCCCCTTCGCTAGTGAGACTCATCGAGCCTGTATTAATTATAAACAGCTCCACACTTCAATATACAACGTTCGTATAAGAAATAAAGGACATCATCGTCGAAGTTGTTTTCCTTTCACAGCTGACAGTTCTTCAATGCGCATGCGCACCTCTTCCTGAAAGGCCGTCTCTCATTGGCTAATTACAGCGTAATATGTCTCCGTGTTTTTCCGTTTAGTTCCAACTTCCCGCCAAAGATGTCACCACGATCCAGTCAGTTTTCATAATTTATCAACGGATGGCGCTATAGTGCTAATTTAGAAAACACTAGGGGACGCAATAGTCCAGTCTTCATAGATCTAGGTGACAGCACTAATCATAAATAATTTCGACAAATCCTATGATCTTGCTGTAATTGTACACGAGGGTCATTCCATGAAACGGTGCTCCCGGGCCTGTCCCTCAACTTTATAACAAGCAAATGAGGTAATATATACACACTGGGCAGACCAATGTTACAAGAAATTTTTTGTCATAACTGATATTTTGCAACCAAATGCTGTAAAAAGCATATCCCACACCTCATTTGATCTCCATACCATGCTCAATGAATGTTAAGTAGGCCTAAGTGATATTAATTATAATCAGGAGAAGTTGAATTTGCAAATGGCGAAAACTGTTATTTGCAGTTTCAGTAAAATTACCCATGTCACTCCTATGATTACCGTGGTATTAAAATGTCGCTTAGATGAAAAACAAAAATTGTTAATATGGGAACTTCACGATGTCTGATTTGCCTATTTTACAACATTTCAAATATTATTTTTTTAAGAAAAGAGTTTGTACTGACACGGGGTGCTATTTATGTCATTCCTACCAAGTTTATACTCTTGATTCATCCAAAAAGATGCGCCGGCTGAACAGCCCGAAGGATCTTTTTTTGGACTGCAGGTTAATAAAATTTAGTAGAGCATTTACACCTTTGAGGCGGAAAGTGCCATTTTGGATTTTGATCAATTTTCTGTCTTTTCTGTTTAATTACTGGCCAGTCCTCCTGAAAATCATGTGATCATTTTCAGATTAGTTGTAGATTCAACTTCCCTCTGGAATGCCATTATAGTTCTCAATTTTAATTTCATGACCTTGCTGAATCAAAACTGGCAACAACCTTCTTATCATCTAATACCATGATATATATATATGCCAATCTGTCCACAATTTTACCACTATTCAAAAGATAAAATTGTCAGCTCTCTAAAAAGGTTAGAATTTTTGAAATCGGACAAGAATTAACGATTCTAGGACCAAAAAACGTAACAGAAAGTCAATGGTCTGTTCAGTCCACAGATGCAAGCCATTGTGTGGCTGTGTTGCTATGGGCAACATCACAGGAGCGTCATCGCTTCGGTAATACAATCGAATAATACGGAACAATAAAAAATTTTCTGTCCAAATCTAGTATAAAAAACAATTCTGACAAGAAGTATTTAACAACTGGTATGTAAATATCATTCGTAAATTTTTTTATTAAACTCAAAATGTCCCAGAAAGTTTTGAGGTGATGACGTTGTTGACAGTTATGCAATGCTCTGATTGGTCAATGGCAAAAATTGATATTCATGAATTTTTTCTATACTACATGAATGCATAGCTAGGCAGCTCAACTAAAAGTGAAAATTGTGGGGTATAAATAAGACCCAAGTGGATATGTGGTATATTTTTATATTCCCTCACTTGTGGACAGATTGGCTTCAGAATTCACTCATGGCTAACGCCACTCGTGAATCCTGGCCAATCTGTCCACTCGTGGGGAATATAAAAATATACCACATAACCATTGGGTCTTATTATAATATGCACATGTATATAGAAAACATTGAAGGAGGATTCTGTGCAAATATTATATTTTCTGTAGCTTCAGAGGTGTAGTAACTAGTAAATCTCTAATTTGTAAACTTTCTGCAACTAGAGACACCATGCAAGCAGACAGAAATTTGGCTTCCGTGATGTGTGTCACTCAGAACAAGCCCTACAACATGAACCATCTCTATAATTCAGATACTGATATTGTCTGACAATATAAGATCAAAAATATCACAATAACCAATTGCTTATATCTCTACAACTAATCTCGAAATAATCACATGATTTTCAGGAGGATTGGCCAGTTAATTAAACAGAAAAGACAGAAAATTTACCAAAATCCAAAATGGCACTTTCCGCCTCAAAAGTGTCAATGCTCTACCTTCTTATTAAAATTGAATCTATTTGCCCTATTTTTGGCGGCAAAGGACAAGAAAGTTGTCCGTAACACATTTGTATGATCAGTGACATAATCTAATGCTTATATTGCAAAAGCCGAGTTGAAAATCACCTGAAGGTGTGATAAGTGTGCATGTGCTATATTTAGATCCATATTATCTATAATTCTTGAGGAAAAACTAAAATATATTTATAAACATAATTTAGGACTATTATTACTTTCGTGTGTATGATTGCAGCTGCATGCAATTACAGTCAATTGAGGTAATAACAAAAGAGGTAGCAGTAGCTGCTTGTGCAAGTTTTTATGGCGCACCCTGTAGAGCTATCCCGAAAGAGGAGATGCCTGGTGCAAGTGTTTAGGCCGCACCCTGTATCGGCTTTCAGGAAATATATAGTAACCTTTGCCCAGCCAAGTGGGGTCTGACACAGGGACTATAAGAGTCGAGAATTTTTTTGAGCATTTTAGAGGACAATTCAAGAGGTCAACCTAATAGTATGATTTTTATTCACCAACCTTTTATTACCAGGAAAATGCTTTAGGGTCAATCCATATGAATTCACCGAATGCTCCCCAGGTCACCATCTTCAAAAATGTTTTAAAAATTACCGTTTGTAGGTCTATATAATTAATGGAAAAATCCAAGATTTCAGGTCTCCAGTGTCAATGGTTTAGAAGATACAGCAATTTGAAATTTTAATATTTTTTGGTGGAAAAGCACAATGGCATGAATTTCCAAGTTAAGACGTCCATATCTCTCTTATTTTTCATAATGTAGGCATGAAATTTTGTACCTAGAGTAAAGAAGTTGTATTGAAACCATGTATGCTGTTACATTAGGGCTATTGGGGATATTTTTCAAACTCTAATGCTCTGAAAAAAAGGGTGAAAACGGAAAATGTTGCAAAACGATACTTTATTTTTTGCAGGGCTGTGTGGAATCTATGCAAGAATAAGAGCTCATATTTATTTTCTTGCTTCTTATGGTCCACCTGCACATATATGAATGACCAAAACCACCTTATTTGCAAAAAGATGGAAGCCAGAGTAGTTTTAAAAAGACAAATAATATACGGTTGTGAAAAAAGCCCTTTATTCTAATGTAATTTTGACCAACAAGAGAGTTCACCATCACTTCCATATTTTTTTGCTCATCATCAGTGTAGCAAATTGAGTTGAGCTGACAATGGCCATTTAATGTTGACACTGTCAACAGACAAGGGCTGGTGTATGTCTGTGTGGGGGGAGGTTGAGCAGCCTCCTTAATAGAGTGTTTTTTTCCCCTCTTATTACTAATTTTTCTTTTCGTACACAATAGATCATAAATAACTGATTCCATTAATATTATTTTCTCATGGAAATAAGAAATCAACTGAACGATAAGATGTCAAATACACATTAAAATGCACTAAAAATACTGCTGCTTGGATGCACTTTGCTTCAGCCAATCACAACCAAGGGCGGGAACTTTTTGCAGTATTTTGTTATAGCCACCTGGTGGAAATATAAAGAACTTTCCGTGAAAATCCACTATCCCCTATTGTATGTTGTGTGAAATGCTTTCACACTTGGGTGAGTACTAGACCCATAAAAACTACAATATTGGTGTGCTTACCCCGCTGGAGATTGCCCAATAAAGAGTTCACTCTGCCAACAAAGCCACCCTTAAGCTGGCTTTCCATATGTCCGTTTTGCGGTCCGCATACACGTCATCCGTCATCCGTTTTTTCCCTGTATGTGTCCGTCATCCGTTGTCCGTATCTAGCCTTTCCATATGTACACGTGCGTTAGTAGAAAATTAGTCCTATTAGCTAATTGATTGATTTGGCCTAATTGGAATTTACTGTCTCTAAAAAGTGTCACTGTGCCTCACTGAATTGTAATTGACTTGTCAGTATCTATAGTTTGTTCAAAGGTGTCAGTTAATTGCAATTATTGCCTGGTTGATTAGAGTTCATATAAGGGCAAGTCACTGCCTTATTTTATTTTATTTCAACCCCCAAAAACTGGGGAACAAGATATATACAAAATATTCAGTAAAATCATGTAAAATCGTGGTAAAACACCTGATATGAAAACAATATATAAATTGTGTGTTCTTAATAAATGTCCTGAACATAGTAATATAGATAGATAGATAGATAGGTATAGATAGGTATAGGTAGGTATAGGTAGGTATAGGTAGGTATAGATAGGTATGTATAGATAGATAGGTAGACAGATAGATAGTATAGATAGATAGATAGATAGATAGATAGTATAGATAGATAGATAGATTGATAGATAGTATAGATAGGTAGATAGGTAGATAGATAGTATAGTTAGATAGATGATAGATAGTATAGATAGGTAGATAGATAGTATAGATAGATAGTATAGATAGATAGTATAGTTAGATAGATAGATAGAGAGGTAGAAAGGTAGATAGATAGAGAACTTTTTTTATTCTATCTTTTATACACATGTTGAACTACAATTCAAAGCTAATTTAACAAAAGGATCAACTGAATATATTATTGAGCAGGCAGATAGGGTAAAACTAGATAGGGTAAAACAAAACTATAATTTTTTTTTTCAATATTTTTTTTGTTTGAAAAATAGTTGGAACGAATTTGCACATTTCATAAATTTTTATTTTTTTTTTAGCTAAATAACAATTTTGCCTGACGTTTAAATTTATCATAGTAATTGGTTTCAATGTACGATAAATAAATTACTTTTCCACGACATCAATTCTCCAATATGTCACGTGGGTATTCATAGCACAGCTATATCGTGTTAACATCATTAATATCACAAGCCATTACAATGGAATTTACTATGTGATCTGGAGCATATATACAGACATTATTATTTATATCCATGATTATAATTATAAATTTGCGCTGACAAAAAGTAATCAATTCTTTGTGAAATAATCGGCTAATTTAGATGCTTTACTATGTCAATACCTCTAGTGTTAATAATGTCAAAATTTGCACAAATAATTCTAGCTGCTCTATTTTGTAGTCTATGAATTTTTTCAACATAAGCATTGCTGCAGCCACGTGTCTTAAAAGTTAAAACAAGAACAGCTTCAGGAACAATATGCCTTAAATCTTGAAAATCAAGATAGCAGACAACTTTCTAATAAGTTCATTAACGTGAGTATCAAATCTCAATTGTTTTCAATGTGAACACGTAAGTATTTAGTACGCTGAACATTTTCAATTATAGAATGATCTAAATTTACTGACTCAGAGAGCTCATTGTTCTGATATATACTTTGGCTTCGATTACATAAATAAGATTCAAACCAGTGTGATTCAATATTGTGTATGCCATATTTGCTTAGATATATCTACTACATGGAAAGCAAAATCATCAATTGGTAACCTGGGATTATATGGCACTCCCACAAAAATTCAGTGAACATGCAATGAGTCAAATTTGCCTTTTCAGTGTGGTTTCCAAACTTTGTCAACCTCATTATTACGTTGGCACATAGGCCATATCACTGAGGCAATACAGCTTGTCATATTATCTAGGATGGAATATCTGGGTTCACAGCTAGCAGTGGCTATGGTCTAGAACACAGAAGTATAAAATTTGATATGTGTTTCAAAAAGATCAAAGGTATAACATTGATTGAAATACATATAGATTGACATACGTTTGAGCTTATAATTTTCACTTATACATAAAAGGCCTGCTAAGAAAAGAGTTTTTCTTTTTACAAACAGAATTAGCTGCCTGTTTCAAAATGCTTGCAAAAAGCCAACCTATATGAGCTTTACAGCTGAGCATGCACATTTCATAATGTAGATGGGCATGTTATATTGTGACTAATATACTGCTACCCCTAGTTGTTTTTATTGTCTGAATGCTTTTTAAATAAACTCAACTAATCAAAACGTGCACAGACAACATTAACTTTAATACATGCCCTGCAATTAAATTTAATAAGTCATGAGGTAGATTCATCAAGAAGTAATAGCTAGCAAAGGAAATAACCTAGAGAGAAAAAAAAAGAGAATGGATGAAAGTAAAGACATTGAAAGATTGCATACTGCAATTCAGTTATAGGTGTGAGGGTTTAATTGCCCATTTTCCCCGTATTGATGGCAATTTCAGTATGGTGAGGCCTATGTTTACATGTTTAAGCCACTCTTATTAATAAGCTCTTGACCATTGAAGTTTAGGTCCTCTTAACTGATTGATTGATTTATTGGGCTTAATTGAATTTAGTTCAATTGACTGTCTCTTAAAAATCATCTAGTGTCATACTTAATTGTAACCACAGTAATGTACTTATGAAAATGTGATATCTAAAATTAAGAGAGAAAATAAGAGAATTATTATTGGTACTGACCAAAATCTAGACTACTTGAAAATCAATTCTATGAAATTCTTTGACATAAATTTGACTCATAACCTTATACCAACTATATGCAAACCTATACGAGAAACTCACAATTCAGCCACGTTTAAATAAGTTAAACATTCATAGCAATTTATAGAAGGCAGGAATACATATATCTAGATTTTTTTAAATCCGAAAATAATTGACCAAAATCTTTTTTACACATCTTTGTAGATAATTGCTAATTGCAATTCACACTTGACACTTTGGCCTGAACTTATAGATATACTCAGGGCAGTGTGACTTGCAATTAGCAATTATCTAACTAGTCCTAATTGCATAATTACAATTATGATCTAACTAATTTCAAGTATGGGTAACGGAGCTGTAGGTATTTATCTATAAATAATTAGGCCGGTCTTCTGTCGGACTAACGACCAGTCTGATAAACTAACCGTCGGACTAGCGACACGTCGGATTAATGAACCGTCGGAATAATGGGCTGTAAACTATTTTTACAATATTCATGAGAAGGTCTTAATCTTTTCATCTAAGATGATGACCATCTAAATAAAAAAAAGATTAAGACCTTCTCATGAATATTGCAAGGGCGAGGTTCTAGTTTCATGAAAGTTCTACTGTTCAAATCCTGAGGATGTAGTCAATAACACTAGAAAATGTACTATTCATGCCATGGTTTTGAGAATGTAATTACTTAAGGCTGGTTTGAGTAACATTTCTTGAACCCATTTCTCTCTCAAACAAAATTTATTTCAAACATACAAAACTGCTGTATAGGCCTTATTTAAATGCAAATCATGACAGTTACAACAAAAGTTTAAATCCTCTTTAAAAGACAATTAAGTACATAATCGCACTTTTTTTTCTTATTGAAGATAGTACTTCATCACTCAACTGTGTGTATTGCACTGTATATATTCAAATGAAAACATATTCTATTTAGGCCTATTCGTTTATTAATTTACCTATTTATTTATTGTAAACATGTCTTTTTGTGCCCTTGAAATTCTTCAATAAAACCGATTAATTGCAATTAATTCATAAAAGGTGAGGGTTTAATTAATGACAGCTAACCACTTGACTACTACAGATTGTTTTTTTTTTGTTCAGAATCTTCTGTTGTATGGGCCTAATTAGTCAATGAAAGAGGGATACATTGTGCTTGTTAAATGCAATTTAATTTGGTAATTTGCCCTTGCCTGGCCATCCGTCATCCGCAAAAATCGCCCCCCTATCCGTATCGCCAAGATACGGACTGCGGATGACGGACAACGGATGAAAAAACGTATTTATGGAAAGTAATTACTTAAAATCAAAGGGATGCGTATCCTGTCCGTATACGGACGTACGGATGACGGATATACGGACAGAAAAAAACGGACATATGGAAAGCCAGCTTTATTGTTTACTTATTTCAATAATTTTCCTCCATATTCGATGTAAGGTAAACCATTGAAAAATGCTATAAAATAATTCTGTGATTTAATGTGTTTTTTTATTGGATTAGCCAGAGAAACCAGGCCTTTTTCATTCAAACTTGGCGCCTTATAAAGCTGGCTTTCCATATAAACGTTTTGCAGTCCGTCTGTCCGTCATCCGTTGTCCGTTTTTTACCCATCCGTTGTCCGTCATTCGTTGTCCGTATTATACCTTTCCATATGTACGTGCGTTTAGTAGTGCAGGCCACTCTAGACCTTTCAAAATAAGCTAATTTATTGGAATTAACTGTCTCTAAAAAGTCTCCTAGTGTCTAACTGAATTGTAATTGACATGTCAATATATTTTGTTCAAAGTTGCCAGTTAATTGCAATTATTGCCTGGATGATAAGGGTTCATATAAGGGCAAGTTACTGCCTTAAAAACTTCCTGCGCCAATCAGCATTAGTTCTCAGCCCTTGGAATTGTAATATAGTACTATGCAATTAGCCTTGTTCGTGTATGTAAAAAAAAAAAAATTAAATAAATTAATTGCGAGATTCTACTATAATTTAGGTACTTACCTGTTCGGCTAAATATTTGCATATATAGCTAGATAGATAGATAGATTGCTAGATAGATAGATATCTAGATATATAGATAGCTAGATAGATAGATAGATATATATATAGATATATATAGATAGATATGTAGATAGATAGAAATATAGATAGACAGCTAGATAAGTAGGTAGATAGCTAGATAGATAGATAGGTAGATATATCGATGGGTAGATAGATAGGTAGATAGGTTGGTAGATAGATAGGTAGCTGGATAGGTAGATAGATAGGTAGGTAGGTAGGTAGATAGCTAGATAAGTAAATATATCGATGGATAGATAGATAGATAGATAGATAGATGGATAGCTAGATAGATAGATAGCTAGCTAGATAGATAGCTAGATAGATAGATAGCTGGATAGAGAGATAGCTGGATAGATAGATAGGTAGGTAGAAAAGATAGGTAGATAGGCCTAATTTAAGTGCAAATCATATAGCTAGATAGATAGATAGATTGCTAGATAGATAGATATCTAGATATATAGATAGCTAGATATATATATATATATATATATATATATATATATATATATAGATAGATATGTAGATAGATAGAAATATAGATAGACAGCTAGATAAGTAGGTAGATAGCTAGCTAGATAGATAGCTAGATAGATAGATAGATAGCTGGATAGAGAGATAGCTGGATAGATAGATAGGTAGGTAGAAAGATAGGTAGATAGGCCTAATTTAAGTGCAAATCATGACCGAAAAGTTTAAATAAAAATTAAGTACGTAATCTCACTTTTTTTTATTATTGAAAACTATTGGAAAAAAAACAGAAAAATATTTCACAAGATTTATTTTCTTGAATATCAGTACTTTATCACTTAACTGCAGTCAAGTGTGTATTACACTACATATATTCAAATGAAAACATATTTTATTTAGGCCTATTCGTTTATTAATTTACCCATTTATTTATTGTAAACATGTCTTTTTGTGCCCTTGAAATTCTTCAACAATTCATTGCAATTAATTCATAAAAAAAACAAAAAACTTTTTCATCCCATCATTACGTCTGCATCTGACAGCTGGTCTTATATATGATCATGGAGCCACCAGAACAGGAGAGAACAGTGAAAAATGCTATAAAATAATTCTTTGATTTAATGTGTTTTTCATTGGATTAGGCAGAGAAACCAGGCCTTTTTCATTCAAACTTGGCACCTTTTATGAGCTAATAATGACTCAGCGGAACCCTTTGATGCGAATCACTTTCTCGCCCCTTGCTGCTTAAGCAAGCTGGGGTTTTCAAAATTCCCGGGTCCTCTGCAGGGACTGTCCAGTAAAGGGGGTGAATTTTTGTTTATATAAACAGATTGTTGTACTTCTGCCAGAAATTCATGTGGTAGACCTTTAAATACTGAACAAGGCATAACTTTTCCCATTAAAATTGTCCAACTATTCACATGACAAATAAAAGCAAAAAATGAGTTAATCACTTGTTTTTCATTTTAAGATTACAGCAACTTCCACCAGAGATGCAAAATTAAAATAACTATATCTAAAGTAAATATGTAGATTGTGATAACAGCATGGTTCATTGGTGTGCCTAGTTGCGACATAGTGTCAAAAATAATGGATTTAATAATTCATCTTTTCCCTATTCTCTGTTGTCAACTATGAAGATGTAGCATGTGGTTTTGGCATTGCTATCTCTAAAAATATAAAAAGATTGCTGTTCAGCAACCACCATCATAAAAAAATGAAAACAAGAATTTTTTCTTAAAGGTGAATATCAATTGTAGCTTTTAATTATTTAATTATTATATAATAACATATTACCTTGCACATTTAGCGATACATAATATTGGTTAAATATTAGTGTTTAATGTTACAAAAAAAAAATTGATAAACACATATAGCTTAATGCATTATGGAAAATTTATAGATGACAAATTTATATGAAAATTATATACTTGGCAGATACATATGCAAGGCTGTCAGTTGTTAATGCCAAGTTATTTTAGCTACCAAGGTAATTTTATTCACTAAGTACGCTTAGTGTACTTTATTTTCTTAATATTATGTAAATTCTCACTCACAACCGATTATTTAACGTTGACTTTTTGTCTTTTTTGACATAATGAATATAGCCAAAAATGGCGAAAACAAGAGTAAAGGGGTGAAATTCCACTGAGCAAAAGTTTATTGTACCCCCAATTAGCATGGTCATAAAAGTATGAGCGAGACAGTGATTCTATTTTTGATCTACAAGACTGTTCTCTCCTGTTCTGGTGGCTCCATGGGTAAACTCCCAAGTGCTTTGCCTGGCTATACCATGAAAACCATGTGGTACTCCGGAAAAAGTGCAGTATAGCGGACCCAGATTTATGACCATATTTAACAAGCCTCATTGCCAGGCCTATGACGTAAAATGCTTGAAATGTAATTATGACATCACAAAAATTAATGTAGTTATCACGGCGGTTTCATCTTCATGGTAAAGACAGCGTTTATTTTTGCTTTTACTTAGGGGCTACCGCCCCCAAATCCCCGCTTACCTACACCAAATGATATTTTAATTGTGCTAGAACTTTAAACTTGTGAAATATTTGATAAAATTAAATTTTTAATGGCCGCCAAATATTGGCATAAATTTGGGTGCGCTATACTGCACTAAACCCGGTACTCTTTGCAAATTGCTCACATATTAGTAACATCTTCTGGAGTCAATGTAATGTTGGACTGACCAGAGTTACATCATCTGTATACGCTATAGCACCATATAGTGCTGTGAACCATTACTAAAAAGAGGCTTCAAAATGGGGGTAACCCCAACCTGAGGTAGAACAAAACACAACCTATCCAGTTTTAAGCTAAATATTCTCTAATTTATTAAAAATAACGTGTTGTCAAATAAAATGTGTTTGACTTGGTGAAAATCAGGAATTTGTAAGGCAACCTCATGTTTGGCTGATGAAAAAATGAAAAATCACATTTAGTCCTATAATGCCTGCTCTATCCAACAAAACTGAAAAAAAAGGTCCTGAGTCATTAGACTAGACCCAGGAATATAGCTTAGTTAGTGCAATATTTTTATGATTTTTCTAAATCAGGGCAAAATTAGGGTTAAAAATCTGCAAAAAAATACTTAATTTTTTGGTTCACCGCACTAAAAGGTTTTCAATTTAACAGAGATAACCTTTACCCAACATGGGCATATTATATATCACAATGTGCCCCATTTACTCCTCTATCCAATGATATGTCACATGAGCCCATTGGATAATGTAAGACCACAGTAACCCAATATTTTACCCCTTACCTTAATTTTATTAATTTTGGCAAATCGACAAGTTTTAAAAAAACAACTGAGATAACATTCATAGAACAGTCAAAATGACCTCAAAACAATGAAAAACATACAAAAGTATAAATTAGAGACATTTAGTAAAAAATGCTATATACATAACCCCACACTTCATGTTTATTGTGATCATGACCTATGTATTGGCAGGGTTTTGTATCGGAAATGGTAAAATCATGATTTTTGTGCTAAATACCCTTCCAGCATGATATATTGCATTATGTGATGTATTATTCATATCAGAATAAAATGCAACTCAGAATAACTATTTGTTGTAATCAGTTCAACTGTTACAACAGTTTGCCTGCTGGTGTGTTTTTAATTCTGCAAAGTCATGCTAATCTTCATAACCTGTTATAAACATTAGCAAGGTCAATATCCTGTACATGGTACAGTTGCTCATAATGTTTGGATGAGCTAAAGGAGTATGAACTATTAATTGCCAGAATTTACAAATGGTATGTACACATTTATTATTACTTTATTGCACTAGCTATTAATTGTAGGTTTATGATATGATGATATATGCAATTGGGATTATATATATATTGTAGTAATTTGTCTAATAATTTATGTAGGTCATGACCAATGTCTTGGATGAAGTTTCCTGTACATGTGATATTCTTGGAGCTTCAAATGTGTTTGTGAGTGTTCATTTATTGCTTTGATCACATCAATGAATTTACTAGTGTGTTGATGTTTAAAATGCCAGAGATAAGTGTAAGCAGTATGATTTGATATTGATTTGTTTAATTGCACAACATGTCAGATATCTAAAGTCAAAAGGGTCAAATGATTATTAAATCGATAATGATGTGTTTCTCAGTCTGGGCATTTTTTAGATAAATTGTTATGACATGGTTGCGTTCTATTTTTTTTTAGATTCACCATGCCAACTACACCCTGTGTGAATAAATTTGCTTCAAATTAAATTGTGCTGAACTTCTTCAATGCTATCTATATTCCAAAAGTTGCCATGGATATTGTTATTTAGTACAAAATACCCTATAGAATCTGATCTATTGCAGATGTACTGAGATAATGAGTTATATTACTGAGGAGCCTTGTTATACTTACTTGTACAGACTAGGATACTATTACTAGGATGCCAGTGGGATTGTAATCACTAAATCAGGCTCCTCTGGATTTTAATGTTACTAGTTAATCTGTAGATTTAAAGCACTGTTGGGTACGTTTTATAGTGTTTGTGTTATATTTTACTTGTGCATAGTTCTTTATTTTGAAGAAATACTAGTTGATTGATTTGAGTGATCGTTTCAGTTTGATCCATGTTAGACCTTGCTGTCATGTAACATCTCTGTGTTCTCAAAACCTCCTGGATTTCTTGATGATAGCCCAAAGATTAGCACAAACCTATGAAGGTTTAATTCAGAAAAATTTTCCTTTGATAAAATGATATGATACTAATTACAAGAGTAGTGCCACATTTGATTGCTAATGTCCACATCTATTATGTATGCTTGCCATGGCATTATGAACTATGTGAAACATGTATAATGATAGACAGTGATAGTGTAATGTAGGGTCCCTCTGGAATGGACTCAGACCAAGACAAGGATTCAAGTTCACATGTTTTATTATTACGCCCTGCCCCAACACACACGTCCTATCTCTAGCCCTACAAAGATCTTACTGCTTGAGATGACGCCTTCTAGCGCCGGCAACCCCCGTCAACGTGGGGTCCACGCTGTGGCAGCGACATGCCCCGCATTCTAGGTCAACGGCTTAACATTTCGAATTTTAAGGGGATGCAGGTCATCACATCACACCCTCCCAATGAGAAGGCATGTCCTCATGCCTTGGGGAAGAGTGATGGAGACCTCAAAGCCACTGTCACACGGGCCGGTTGTGCCGTAGTGAAGCCGTAGTATTACGTAATAGTTGCGGAAATCGCTACCCGGCTCCAAGCCGGCGGCCCCAATACGGCCACCCGTGGATACCCGTGGATACCCGGCAAGCACCCGTGGGACCCTTGGCCCAGCCGCGAAACCCGGCCCCGGTAGCCGGTTGTGCCACGCTTGCATGGCACAACCGTAGAAATCTCACGGGTGAAAAAAAAAACAAAAAAACACGTGGAAGCCGACGGGTGACCCGTGGAAGCCGACGGGTGACCCGTGGAAGCCGGCGGGTGGCCCGTAGGAGCCGGCGGGTGGCCCGTAGAACCCGGCGAATTATTCGTCCCTAATTTCACCCCGGCGGCTTGTTGAGGGGTTCTACGGGTAACCCGGCGGCTTTCACGGGTAACCCGCCGGCTTTCACGGGTAACCCGCCGGCTTTCACGGGAAACCCGCCGACTTTTTGCTACCAGCGTCAGCGTAGGCAGGGAGGTATATACTGAAGGCTGCTGCTCCTCTAATATTAGTCCGATTTTCCTCAAATAAAGACTGCATGGCAGTATAGCTCATACTGATTCCATACGTATTTTCGGATTTAAAAAAACCCGAATATTAAGCGAGATATTTGTCTGAGAAGGCAGTTGTCTTGCGGTGGCTGCTGCTCCATTTATATTAATCCGATTTTCGTCAAATCAGGATTGAATTGTAGTATAAATCATACTGATTCCATACGCGTTTTCGGATTGAAAATAGACCAAATATTAAGCGAGATATTCGTCTGAGAAGGTAGCTGGGTTGGCGGAGGCAAACAGTGGTGCTCTCGCAGACGTCCGCGCCCTGATTGTATCAATGCAGGGCTGAGCCCTTCTTTAAAAGGCTGCTGCTCCCCTAATATTAGTCCGATTTTCGTCAAATTAAAACTGTATTGTAGCATAGTTCATACTGATTCCATCATGTTTTCGGATTGAAAATAGACCAAATATTAAGCGAGATATTCATCTGAGAATGGTGGCGGCCAGGTGCTCTGTGTATGGTCGTGACTTGAATGGTGTGGTCAATATTTTTGACCATGATATATATACATTGTTTGGATGGGCTTTATTGCAATTCATTTCTACTCATTCTGCCAACTGCCATGACCGTTATGTCAATTGCTATTAGCATGTTGAATGATACAAAGAATACAGCAAATGCTCAATACATGTGTCAATTGCCTAAATTGGGGTTATTTGACCTGTCATTTCATGGATTGTTCAAAGATGACACAGTAATTGCTGTTAGGATTTTGAATGATATACAGAATGGGTGTAGAGAATACAGCAAATGCTCAATACATGTGTCAATTGCCTAATTGCCTAAATTGGGGTTCTTTGACCTGTCATTTCATAGTTTGTTCAAAGATGACACAGTAATATGACATTGTCTTGATTGTCATTCACAATTACAAAAAGATGTAATTGCTTTCATTAATTAAAAACATTGTATTCTATTGTAATTACCAGGCAATGATTATATTTGTATATTGGTTTTTTTTTTATACATGTGAACATTCTTATCTTTTTGTGTTAATTTGAATCTTATTGTGATAATAAATTATTATTTTGATCAGTATTTGTGTATATTTTTGTAAAATTTAAATCTAATATTAATATTGTAATTAGTATTTGTGATTTGATCTGTGATTTTATTTGCTATCTTTTATGTACTTATATGTACCAAATATTAAGCTAGATATTCTATATTATATAATAAGCATATAAATCTATCTGTCTCTCTAAACTATCTGTCTATCTACATATCCGATTTTCGTGAAATAAAGACTGAATTATTCAGGGAAATGTGTAGAATTTATATAATAGTTAAAGGTGGGGAAAATTAATGGAGTATACTAGGCACAAACAAGAATATTCTTGTTAATAAAGTTAGCAATACCTTATAGAGTATAGATATGTAGATAGACAGATAGTTATAAGATCTTAACCTAATAATATGTTACTATCAATAATTCATTGATTAGTATCAATAAAAAACGATGATAAAACAATGTTTGTTTGCTTGTTGCCAATAAAATTCCGACTTGATAAAGATGTCTATGGAGCTATAACAGCTATCTATAGATAGATATACTCTAGTTTAGAGTAATCATTTTAGATATTTATTTCATTTTATATAAATTATCAATATTTCGTTGTTGTTTCTGAAAATAATCCAACTGGAATTAATATTGATATTGCATGTTCCATCCATGATCAAAACAATCTCCCTCTTTAATATGCATAATAAACAGGAATCAGTTGGAATTCAGAATTTCAATTAATGCTTGTGATCAATGATGAAAAAGCATGACTTACCCCATTCTTTGTATTATTCAAAATGCCATTAGCAATTGACATATATAGGTTAATTGACTTTACAAAACCAAAGGAAAAGTCCTTCCCATTGGCCAGTTGGCAGAATGAGTAGAAATTAATTGCAATAAAGCTCATCCAAACAATGTATATATAATGGTAAAAAATATTGACCATACCATTCAAGTTATGAACATACACAGAGCACCATGCTGCCTTCTCAGACGAATATCACGCTTAATATTTGGTCTATTTTCAATCTGAAATTCTGTGTGGAATAAGTATGAACTCTTCTATAATTCAATTTTTATTTGACGCAAATCGGATTAATATTAAAGGAGCAGCAGCCGCCACCAGACAGCCGCCTTCTCAGACGAATATCTTGCTTAATATTTGGTCTATTTTCGATCCGAAAACACGTATGGAGTCAGTATGAATTATACTACAATCCAGTCTTATTTGACGAAAATCGGACTAATATTAGGGGAGCAGCAGCATTTTAAAGAAGCGCTCAGCCCTACCTGCATTGATACAGTCAGGGCGCGGACGTCTGCGAGAGCACCACGGTTTGCCTCCGCCAACCTAGCTACCTTCTCAGACGAATAACTCGCTTAATATTTGGTATATTTTCGATCCGAAAACCGGTATGGAATCAGTATAAATTATCCTACAGTTTAGTTCTAATTTAACGAAAATCGGCCTAATATTAGGGGAGCAGCAGTCTTTTAAAGTATACTCCTGGAAGCTGTGAGTTACTCCTACTACTCGCCGGCTTACTCCTACAACCCGCCGAGTCACCCGTAGAACCCGCCGAGTCACCCGTAGAACCCGCCGAGGCACCCGTGGAACCCGCCGAGGCACCCGTGGGACCCGCCGAGGCACCCGTGGAAGCCGCCGAGGCACCCGTGGAAGCCGGCGGGTAACCCGGCGGGTAACCCGGCGGGTGACCCGGCGGGTAACCCGTAGCGCCCGGCGGGTGCTGCCCCGCCCCTTTTTGCTGCCGCCAAACCGGCGGAAAGAGTTGTTACATAACTATTACGTAATACTACGGGTTCACTACGGCAAAACCGGCCCGTGTGACAGTGGCTCAAGGCACCCAAATGTATCATTACGGCTACATTGGTTTTCACAAAATACATCCGACATTTCTAATGTATAAACAATAGTCTCATTTTTCTAATCTAACAACATGGAGGACGTGTGGCTGGCGATCAGAGCAACAACAATCAAACAGCAAAGACACAAATAACAGATAACAATTAGAACAATCCCAATCAATTATGCGCACGCTTGTGTGACCCACCCAACATGAATCAACATTTTTTTTTACTCGGAGAGGAATGGACACCTATGTCCCATTTAAATTGACATAAAGTTAATACTCACTAGTTCTCTCGCCACGGGCGAGTACAATCTCAGCCTGAACACAATAAAGTTCACAACTAAAGTTCACTATTCCTCGCCATTGCGTTGTGACGTTTGGCCCCATATCCTGGGCCAGCTGTCAAACTGACAGCCACAGTGTTATTGTTACCAAAAATCCAGATTTCTGGTGTTTTGTCCTCGTCTACAACTCATGACAGTTTATAGTCAGACACAATCCAATTTATAATCCGTTTCAGGGGCATATCCACTGGGGTCTATTCCTTTACGTCTGTTCTAGTTCAATTCCATGTTGAGGGGCGTGCTGGGGTCGTCATCATGTTGTCTGGGGAGGGGTCTGGGGAGGCCCCTATAGCGACCGGGCGGCCAGCCTAGCTGGGGGGGCCTCTCCCCCGTTTCATCTCCTCCCAAAACCTCACTCGCTCACAGGTGAGTCTCTGGACTTCTGCCAATAGGGCGTCCACCTGAGACTCGGCTCCTGCCCGTTTTTCCCGCTCAGCCCTCAGCTCTTTTCTGGTCGCCTCGAGCAATTGCTGGTTTTCAGCTGTCTGGGCTCGGATTCGCTGTTGCGTGTCTCTGACCAAATCGTGGTACTTGACCTCCCAATTGCCGGGCGTGGATCTGGCCGATATCTGCAGAGGTGCAGGGGCAGGGGCGGAGCCGGGGGTGACAGGTACGAGGGGACTTCCTGGCCGTACAACCCTCGTTTCCAGGGCTTTTCCCCTCCCAATAGGGAGACCGGGGTTCACCACTGTGATGATCCCTGTTCCTCGGGTGGTTGCTTCGGCCCAGGTAAGGGGCAAATCCATGAGGGAAGGCACCTGTCTCTGGGGCACAGTCCTCGTTGGTGTAACAGCCACTGGGGGCTTTTTCGGCGTGTCTCCACTGGCAGGGGCGGAGCGAACCGGCTGCAAGGGGCTAGGTGGCAGGGAGCTGTCAGAATTCGCCCCACTGACCACCCGGACTGGGGTGGCGGCTGCTATCCCCGCAGCCTCGCCACCCCTCAGTCCATGCGTCAGCCTCAGGTGCCTCTCGAAGTTCCCTTTCCGATCGAACAGGAAAGTGGCTGGGCATCTTGGGCACTGGAAGCCCCGAAAGCTGCTGCTGTGGGTAACAGCCTGATGCCTCATTAGAGCTTTCCTTGTTGTCACCCTTTTCCCACACTGGGAGCATCGGAAGACGCCTGGAGAGGCCTCTGTAAGGGGCTCCCGATTCTCCTTCGCAGGCGTCTCCATCTGGGCTGGCTTGGGCCTCGGTGCTGGTCCTTCCTTGGGCGTCTGGTTCTTGTCCTCCGGCCTCTGGCTCTTGTCCTCTGCCTGTTGCAGTCTCTCCAGGGGAAAGGGTGGTATTTGGGGCCCCTGAGGGGGGCACCCTACACATGCCACAGTTTCCATAGGCAGGGGAGTCATCGGGGCCAGTGGCCCAGGGGGGCACGGCCCACATGGAGTGGCGGGCTCACCCAAGTCCAAGTCTTCTGGCTCATCTTCTGGACGCCTGGGGCTGGACACTGGTGTTATGGGGCTGAATGGCCGGACTACCCCAGGTGGGGTGTCCCCTCGTGGAGTGGCCAGGGCAGAGCGGGGTGCTTGGGAGACCACGGATTCCTTGTACCATGGTTTTTCTCCCACCACCCGCAACACACCTTCCATTTTAATCTCTGGCCCCATTTCCTCCAATATGCTGTCCAGCAGGATGGGCACGTCAGCCCTAAGGGGGGGGGGGCACCCGAAGGTACCTCCTAAACTTGGCCATGCAGGGGGAGGTGTAGATTAGCACCTCTTGGGGGCTCATCCTGTTGAGATCGGCCTCCGTGATGGCTTCAGGGGAGTCCATGAAATACTCTCGAGACCCCATGTAAGACCAAATTCGGTCCTGGGTCTCAGAGAGTCTATCAGACTCCCAATAGGCCTCGCCACATAGCACCTCTACCTCGTCCTCATTAACCGATAAATCCAGGTCCGTGATCCCTGCTGTGGCCATGGCTTCTCGGACAGGATCACGGAGAGTCGGGGGCTCAGGGGCCCCAATGTTCTGCTGCGATTCCATTTTTTTTTCAGGTTCTTGGTTAAATAATATTCTTCAATTCACTGGTCGTCTTTGGTATGTCCTTCTTAATCAAAGGTCCAAGTCGGAGTGAGGCAGGGAGACGCTGTGTCACCCAGACGTTTCCCCCCCTCCTCTTTTTGGCATTATGACAGTCATAAAATGCATTTTCCCTCCAAAATCTACCTCCTACCAGTGGGGGTGGTCTGTAACCGGGGGGTTTGACACTTTGGAGGAGACACTGGCTCTTTGTCCCCCAATTAGAGACTTGGCTGAGACCGACCAGGGGTCAAAAGGGCACCGTCAAATTTGCTAGTGTTAAGTGCCAAAACCACGTGTTTCTCTTTACCCCCCCCCCCTTTTTGTCCCGTGGGATGACAGCCAAGATACACTTGCTAAAGTCATTAGCGTGCGATAAACTCAACACTATCTGATTCTTAGGCGTTTCCATCTGTCACTGTTCCCATAATAACAACTTGACGAAAAGACATGACCATATGACGAACATTTGTCTAACTCACATTACTCCCATATCTTTCAATTACACCCGGGTTGCTATCGCAACCCTGTGGAACCCAAGAAGCGCCATTAATCACTTCCCATTTTTTTCAGCCACTTCATTCTTCTCATGAATCAAAGTCACTCCAACCGCATGTTTTTTTTACAATTATTTTGCATTCCCTAATAGTTGGACTTACTATTATTCTCGGGCGAGTGAACCTAAACCTACAAAATGACCTATGGTCACAATAGCATCATTTTTAGTATTTCCCCACTATAGGTACATGCTTGGCCACTTCTATATATATATATATTCACATACAAATATATCAGGGACCAGTTCACTCCTTTCTATTCACTTCGCGAATTACACAGTCTTTAAAGGAAGCAACTTCACTGCCATAAATTAATACGACAGTAAGAGAGGGCCCTGTTTCCTAAAAATACTGTTGTCCTACTTTTACTTAAAGCACCATCTTATTTTACATGACAAAATAGATGAACAGGGGTTCTTAATCGAACCCCACATTGTGACCATATAGTTTTGGAGGCTGCCTATGTCTGGTTGGGACATAGGGAGCAGCCTCGGGATCCAAAGGAGGGTTCCTTGTTCTTTGGACCCTGTCCCCTCTAGCGTCCGCGACCATGTGGTCAGTCTTTTTGCTACTAGCAGGGGGGCCATCCTGGTGCGCCACGTGGTCTGAACATTCCTCCACCCCTTCCAGCTCCACGTGGCCTGTGGGGGCCACCTCTGGCTCCCCAGCTTCAGGAGGCGTGGCCTGTGAAACTCCGCGCCTCATCGTCAGGGGCGGATCTTCACATCCAGGCAAGGGGGCGGCCTGGTTATCACCACCGTACAAGCAGGGGTCTGTATACGGGTCAGTCAGTGGTGGATCCGGGATCTGAGCTAGATCCCCGTCTTTTACCTCGGATAAGTATGGTTTCAATTGATTGACATGAACCACTCGAGATTTTCCTGAGGCCGGGGATTCAATCTCATAATTGACTTCCCCTATCTTTCGTACAATTCTATAGGGACCCAAAAATTTCAGACCCAATTTCTGCTTGGCCAGGGGCGGATAAAAGAGCAATACCCAATCACCAGTCTGATAAAATTGATCAGTTGACAATCGGTTGTAGTGCTTGGCTTGCCTCAGCGCAGCCTTCTGCAGCTGGGCACAACAATTTGCAAAGGAGGCATCCATTGCACCCCTCATCCATTCCACGTATTCCACAGGACAGGTGGGCCGATCCTGCAGAACATGGCCATACAATAAATCAATTGGCAAGAGGGCCTCCCTCCCCAACATCAACTTATTGGGCGTAACGCCAGTTGAATGTTGCGGGGTGGCCCTGTAAGCACACATCACATAGGGCAGAACATCGTCCCAATTATCTCGATAATCATTCACTAATTTGGCCAACATATCCTGTAAGGACCTGTTGAATCTTTCTACCAGCCCATCGCTTTGGGGGTGATAGGCTGTAGTCCGGGTCTTGGCTACGCCCAATAACTCACACATGCTCTTGAACAACTTCGACTCAAAATTCGTTCCTTGATCACTGTGTAGTTGGTAAGGGGCCCCATACCGAAGGACAACTTGGGTAACTAAGCAATCGGCTACTGTTAATGCCTCTTGGTTCGGCAGGGCAAAAGCCTCTATCCATTTTGTGAAATAATCAGCAATGACGACTATGTACTTATTTCCTAATTTGGTGACAGGGAGAGGGCCCATAATGTCCACAGCCATTCTTTCCATATGCATTCCCACTGGCAGCTGCCTCAGGGGCGCTCTTGAGCGCCCTATGGGCCTACGCCTCTGACACTTGTCACACCATCCTACCCAGCGGACTATATCCTCTTTGTACCCGGGCCAATAGAACCTCTTGCGTACCTTGGCCACTGTGCTGTTAATTCCCATGTGAGCCCCCAGTCCCTTCTCATGTATGTGCTGAAAAATCTCTCTTCGTAATTTTGTAGGCACTACTAGTTGCTCAACTTTCTCTCCGGTGGGCAATTTGTGATCCCTGTACAGCTGGCCCTGTATTAAACGCATATGGTAATATTGAGCCCCCATAAATCTCTAACTAAACCTGCCCTTCCGGCTATCTCTGCATAAGGGGGCCTCGTTCCTTCTTTCACCCAACTCATCATTAACCCTATTGCTGCGTCGCCCTGTTGCGCGACTACTATTTCATCAACTGACCAAGAGCTCATCCAGTTCGGACCCAGGACCTGCGAAACCCCTTTACCACTGGACCCCTCAATCTTTTCAGCAAACAAGTTGCTAATCCCTTGTAAGACCTCATCTATGGCTTCATCTCCGTCCTCCGAAGTCCCAATGGTGAGGGACTCTCTGAACAGAGGGGGAAAAGGTGTGACCACTGCGACCACCCTTTTGGTCTCTCCAGGCGGCGGGTGTGGGGGCATCTTGGTGGGCCTTTCCCAGGGCCTCACAAAAGTGTGAGCCCGATTTGAGTTCCACTGGACTAGAGCTACCTTGACCCCAGGATCTCCATGCCCAGGGTCAGGGCAATCGCCCCGTGGGCACTTCCTGACAGGAATTCTAGAGCAGCCATCGGCGTTCCCATGCTTCTTGCCCTCCCTGTACTCTATTTTGAAATCATATTCAGCCAATGAGGCTAGCCATCGGGCCAGCATCCCTTCGGCATCTTTAAAGTTCTGTAACCACAGCAGGGCACGATGATCAGTGCGTAAAAGCACCGATTCCTGCCCATATATATATGGCCTGAAGACTTTGGCCATTTTGACAACTGCAAATAATTCTTTGTACGTCGTGCAATAATTTCTCTGGGAGGCTGACAAAGCCTGGGACGCATAGGCCACTACTCGTTCCTTCCCGTCTATCACCTGGGACAGAACACCACCAATAGCCAGATCGGATGCATCAGTATCCAAAATTACTGGGCAGCCCTCAGGAGGCAGCGCCAAGACAGGGGCCGTCGTGAGAGCCAAGATAAGGGCCTCAAAGGACCTTTGGCACTCCCTAGTCCATTTAAAATCGAGCTTGGGAGTGCATGCAAGGGCGTAGCTAGAGAAGCAAAATTGGGCACATACTTTCTATAATAAGAAGCAAACCCCACAAAACTCCTGACCTCATGTACTGACTGGGGCACAGGCCAATTTTGCACGGCCTCTATTTTGCGGGGGTCTGGGGCCACCCCTTTCTCACTCACAACATGGCCTAGAAAAGACACCTCTTTCTTGAACAGTTCACACTTGCTGGGCTTCAACCTCAGGCCGGCCTGTCCCATTCTATCTAATACCACGATTAGGTTGGACAGACATTGCCTAAACGTTGAACCCTGGACCACTATGTCGTCCATGTAGCACAGATCTAAACCACCTAAAACTAACTCCATTAATCTCTCTAAAGTAGCAGGACCATTGGTCACCCCGAAGGGCATGACAGTGAAATGGTAATGACCTCTAGGTGTTGTAAAAGCAGTTTTCTCTCTATCTCTATCCTCCATTGCTATCTGCCAATATCCTGCAGACAAATCTAATGTGCAGAACCATTTCGCCCCAGCTAAAGTATCCAGACAGTCCTCTATCCGGGGCAAGGGATACGCATCCTTCTTAGTGCAAGAATTCAGCCGTCTATAGTCAACACAGAACCGGAAGGAGCCATCCTTCTTCCGGACGAGAACAGGGGGGCTGGACCAAGGGCTACTACTGGGCTCAATCACTCCTAACTCCATCATTCTATCTATCTCTTCCCTGAGGGCACGATTCTGGGCCCAGCCCAGTCTCCTTGCTGGCAACTTAAAGGGCCTGTGGTCACCGGTATCTATGGAATGCTTGGCCAGGTCAGTGCGCCCTAGCCCATTAGAACCCCCCTCGAAACAACTCTCATATTTGGCCAAGACAGAGGACAGCTGGGCCTCCTGGTCGGAGGTTAGGTGATCAGCTTGGTCTACCAGGGATTGCAGGTGCCCAGGTAATTTCTCCCGTGAGGCCCCTCCTGCCGGGGTGACCGAGGTCACCCTTTGCTTCTTACTAGGAAGGTCCCCACAGGAAAGGACCTCATGCAACTCCCCCAGCAATTGACCTTTTAACAAACAAATTTCTTTCTGGGTGGGATTAGTCACCCATACTGCGGGGGCGGGACTACTCGTGTCCAATACTCCCCTTGGGATCATGACATGATTATTCTGACATACCTGGGGCAAAGCTTCGAGCACCATGTCTTGACCCTTATTCTGCCCCCAGGTCACCAAATTAATGGCAACCAATGTTGTGTGTCTGGCTGGGAGGCAAATGGGCTCATTGACAATAGCTCTACCACCCTGCCCAGTTGGGCCCTCTCGGCAGTTGATCTCCACCCCCCCTAACCTCACTGTCCCTGTGGAACACATTAAAGTGGCTTTGTGTCTTTTTAAGAAATCCATCCCTAATAGGCCAGAGAGATGGCCCATATCTGCCACTAAAAAATCACACACATAGGGAATCCTCTCTATTACAAAGGTCATCTCCAACATACCATAAACCTTGATCAGGCCGCCATTGGCAGCCGCTATTTGTCTGTCCACTGGGCGGAGGGGAGTCCCACTCACACTAGGGACTTCGTCATACACCGATTTATTGAGCAAAGATACTTGGGCTCCTGTGTCTACCAACATGTCTAAGTCAGTGGACCCCATTCTAATTGACATATACCAGGCGGTTACGGCCTCGGGGCCCAGAGGGCATGGAGGCCTATACTGTCCCACGGAAACCCCAGTCCAACGTTCTGGTGACGTTGATTTCGAGGGTGGAGGGCCTGGGGCCAGGTCCTCCTCCACCCTCACTCTTTTGGTAAATCTGATCGACCTTTTTGCTTCCTTTCACCAGAGGTTGGTCGGGGTCCCTTGGAGGGCCTTGAGGGCCCAGTTTTTCTCCCATCCCCGCCAGTTTCTCTGGCCCTTCGTGACCCCTCCCCCGACTTTTGGTTTGAACGGCCAGGGCCTTTCCTTCTCTCCCTTTGTGGCCTAGGGCAATTCCGCCTAATATGGCCGTATTCATGACAATTGTAACATTTCCGGTCTTTATAGTCGGGGGGGGGGGGGGGGGGGCCTGGCTCGGCGTTACGGTCCCCAGTAGGGTGGGCACCATCTCGGCCTGCCAACATGTCCCTCATGAAGGAGTAGAACATCCTTTTCATTTGTTCGTCGGTCACTGGGGCACTATACTGGGACTCCCTGACTGGCCGGGGAATGGGAGAGGGCTCCACTTCATCCGCATGAACCATGGCCACAGCCCCTGGGGGGCCCATGTCGGGCTTGTGGGGCTTGGCTGCTTCATGGGCAGCCTCATACTGGGTGGCCAGGTCAATAGCATCTTGAAGTGTGGCTGGTTTCAGAGCCCCCAACCAAAACCTCATCTGGGTGGACCCGGAGGTTTCCATGAACCTTTCTTTGGCAAACCTTTCTTGTTCTTCCCCTGTGGACGCTGGATTGGCCTTTCTGGACAAATCCAGAAGGAACAGGCCATAAAACTCCAGATCCATATCCGGGCCCCTCTTTGCATTGAACCACTTATTTCTGTAGGCGTCCAGGGCCCTAGTGGAACAAAATAGAGACCTTAATTGACCAACCATCCTAGTCCATGATTTCTCGTAGGGCAGGGACACTATTTTCAAACGGGCTGGGCCATCAATGCTGGTCCACAAGTGAAAACAGCGCTCTTCATCAGTCCACCCATTAAAGTCGGCCACCCTTCCGAACTCTAGCAAATAATCAGTAAAAGCGACCCCTTGCCCATCATATAGTGGAGGGAGGGCTTCCCGGCGCCTCCTACGCCGTTTAGGAAGGGCACGACCTCTTGGGGCAGCTTCGCCGGCCATTACGGCCCCAGCGGCTCCGCTTGCCCCCACAGGTTCTCGCCCTATTCTAGTCCTGTACTCTGGAGAGGAAGGGGGTGTAGATGCAGAGGAGTCATCTGACGACTCCTTGTCAGAGTGTTCCAACACCCTGCGTTCACTTTGGGCTCGGGGCTGAACCTGGGACTTGCCTGTTTTCTTACCAAGACCCTTATTTTTCGAGGGTCCTGGCAGAGGCGAGTCCCTATTTACAAGGCTAGTGTCCCCCCCCCCCCATTGGCTCATCAAGAGTGACATCAGCCTCTTGACTGGCTGGCTGAATGCCACGTGTTGGGTCGGTCGTCAGCCCAGCCACGTCTTGGCTGTCAGCTGGCTGACGCACTCCCTTGGTTGTTTTTGGCCTCAATCCCGAAGCACCTGGCATGGCTGAAGGCGAGTTTAGTTCCCCACAGAAATCAGTCAATAACAAGTGAAACCGGTCTATTGGCAATAATTAGTCAACTACTAATGTACAGACGTACAAACGTGGCCAGGGCAGGGCCACTAAGCCAAAAGAGCTAGCACTTGCAAAGAAGTGGAAACACTTAGCTGCCTCCTCTGCGTGGTGAGTAATGCAGGAGGAATTCCCTTGTGTATTAGAGTTCCTTATCCTTATCAATTACGAAAGTTCCTTTGTTTTGTGTGTTAGAGTTCCTTATCAACGTTCCTTTTGCCAAAATATAATCCTTATCTTTATCTTGTAAGATAATTCTTTCTCAGTGCGAGAGTAATCCTTGCTGAACAGAAGCTCTTCTTGGACTGAGTCAAGTCCCACATCGGGCGCCAAGTTGTAGGGTCCCTCTGGACCGGCCTCAGACCAAGACAAGGATTCAAGTTCATAAGTTTTATTATGCCCTGCCCCAACACACACGTCCTATCTCTAGCCCTACAAAGATCTTACTGCTTGAGATGACGCCTTCTAGCGCCGGCAACCCCCGTCACATGGGGTCCATGCTGTGGCAGCGACATGCCCCGCATTCTAGGTCAACGGCTTAACATTTCGAATTTTAAGGGGATGCAGGTCATCACATCAATATATATGCATTCCTTGTTATCTCACAGCAGAAACCTAATATTAGAATGACAATGGTTGATGTATATTAATAGGAATTTATATTACAAAAATTTACTTTACTTCTGATACTTCAACTTACATGCAAAAATAACTAAAATCTTCAATCAGATTCATGGGTAATATTATAATTGCAATTATTCAACTTGTACAAATAATTATAACCATCAAAAGAGAACATCTCAGCCATTCCATTGACATGAGCCTTGCTGCTTGGTTAAGTCAAGAACTTTGTGAGTCTAAATTAGGCATTCATTTAACTTGCTGAAAAAATAAGACCCTTCAGTAGCAACTCTACAACAATGACCCAAAAAGAAAGTATTATGTTAGTGTACAAATTGGACTGAAGTAGTGGGTCTACGGACGCTAGACATTTCTATTTTCTTTGTGGTTAGCTATTAGCATGAAGTCAGCTACAAGCATATTTTCCTTTGCAGTTGATTTGTTTGAGAAATGTAATGAAAACAACGAAATCTAGGTGGTTATTAAATCAAGAATTGTGCCACTTTGTATTTAGAAAAAGGTTATATCTTGTGTGGGTGGTTGTGTTTGTTATTACCATAGCCTAAAAAGTAGGGATTCACCTTTCTTTTAAAGTGAAGTATTCATGCATGCAAGTTATTCATTGGTGACTGAAACAGTGAAATTTGACTGTGTTGGCACAGTAACCTATGTAAAAGAACACACATACATTTTCACAGAGGGGCCATGGCCCAGTGGTTCAAGTGTTTTTCGTCAGACTGCGAAGCTGGGGGTTTCAGAATGGAGGACCTGAGCAGATCCTCTGCAACTCTTCGCTCCACTTTACCCAGGTGCAAATGGGAAGCTAGCTGGCTATGGACAGTGATGGTGATTGTAGAGTGCTTAGTCCCCTGCAGGTAATTCTGTGTAACGGGCTACCACGGGAGACATCGGGTGTTGTCAAAGGCCGATGCTTGAACAGGTCCATGGGCAAGTTCAGTGTAGTAATTTAGCTAAAGTGAGAGGCTGCCAAGCTGCCATGACCAAGTTACTTCTTATTCAAACTAACTACACTGAGTCCAGGCAACCCACCAAAACTGATCATGTATGTAAATGTGGGCTGAAAAGTAGCAGTTAACTAGAAGGTGAGCAGGAACTAAAATTAAATATATAAAACTTGCTGCAAAGCCATCTGGCCCAAATTTAATCTTTAAGACTCACCCTGGAATCATCAACTATTTGGGCAAACAACATACTCAGGGATTGGCCAGAGCTTCTTATAGCAGCATGACGTCACATAAACACTTCCATAAATCTCAAGTGGGAAATGTAGTCTGAGTCAGTCTGATTGAATGCTCTTTCACACCACCTACCTAAGGTGATGCTCATAACTTAAGGTGGGTGCTCATAATAGGTAACTGACCTTTAGTATCATCTAGTAACATATGCATTGTCAATTAACTGATATGTTAATGAAACTATATGATGTTAATAATAGTCTTATATTTAAAATCTATTTACTAGTAACTGTATGTACTAGAAATAAATAATCAATCAATACCTTTACCTTAACCTAAATGTGAAGGAGACATTGTTATACAGTGAGATGGGTCCTGGGTAATAGTTTTGTTTTATGAGTTATTCATACTCATAAAAATTTGGATTTCATAGGTTTTTAAGATAGACATTTCTGGGCTCGTGTAAGGGAAACTGAAGAATAGTTCAGAAATATATGTACAATCTTTGAGGCTTACAGTGTTGTGTCACAATGTAATATTAGGCAACTTTTTCAAAAAGGACTGCTGCATTTAGAATTTTATGAATTGTCTATAGTATATCAATGCTCAGCACTGCACAATTATGAATGTCTTTGTAAATTAGTTTTGTGCTCTCATTAGAGCTCGTATAAGTCAAAGAGGAATAAACCATATTTGGTTTCCTGTAGTCATTGCCATATATGTATCTTATGCATTTTTTTGTGAATAATTTTTTTAGTAAGTCTGTACAAGTAAGTATAACGAGAGTCCTTTTTACAGGGTGTGGCTCAAAAACTTGACAGTCATCACATGCAGCTGCGACTAATAGTCCTAATTATTTTAATTAATAAATGTTCTTGTTTCCTCATGATTGATAGATAATATGGCTCTAAATACAGCACATGCACACTTACCACACCTTCGGGTAATTTTCATCTGGGCGTTTGCAATACAAGCATTAGATTATGTCACTGATCATACAGATGTGTTAAAAACACCTGTCTTGGCCTTTGTCCCCACAAATAGTGCAAGTAGATTCATGTTTGATGAGAAGGGAGAGCACTGACACCTTTGAGAAGGAGACTGTCTTTTCTATTGAATAAACTGGCCCATCAACCTGAATATCATGCAATAATTTCCATATTAGTTAGAGATTCAAATAGTCCCTCTGGAATGCCATTATATTTCTCTGTTTCAATCTTATGACCTTGCCAGATCAAAACTTGAACCTTATATATGTATATAAATATGCATGTATAAAAAACACTGTAGGAAGATTCAGTGCAAATATTTTATTTTCCTTGGCTTCAGGGGTGTAGTAACTAGGAAATCTCTTATTTGTTAACTTTTCTGCAACTAGAGACACCATGAAAGCCGACAGAAATCGGACTTTTTGGATATGTGGTACTTAGAACAAGCCCTCCAGCATGCACCTTCTCAATCATTCAGACACTGATATTGTCTGACATTATAAGATCAAAAATATCACAATGATGAATTGCCTGTACCCCGGAATAAATGTGACACAACTTTAAAAATACTTTATAAGCATTCGAGTAACCTAGGGTTATCCTGAAAGAGAAGATGCCTGGTGCAAGTTTTTTGGCCGCACCCTGTAATACAAGGGAGCTCTCCTACAGCGGCATTTTACCTGGCTAAGAGGGGTCTAACTAAAATGTAGAAATGGAATTTAGATTAATTCAATCATATGCTCATAACGATATTTTCTATTGTTCAATTATTTTATGGAGTCATGTTTTTTTGTAATATTTGTGTGAAATTTTTTTTCATGGAAATAAATGTGTCTGAGTTTTAAGCCTAGGTCACACATAGCTGGTTTTACCGTAGTGAACCCGTAGTATTACATAACGGTTATGCAACAGCATTTTTCGCCGGGTTGGCGACGGATTCTGGCGGCAAAATGAGGCAGGGTATCATCCGACGTGACTCGCCGGGTTCTACGGGGGACTCAACGGATTCTACGGATGACTCGACGGGTTCTACGGGTGACTCGACGGGTTACGGCCACTTAGTGGACGATATCCATGAGAGACTCGACGGCTTCCAGGGGTGACTCGACGGGTTCTACCAGTAACTTGACGGCTTCTTGGAGTAAGGGTTTTTTAATACTTGTCGATTTGCCAAAATTAAAAAAAAATTAAGGGTAAGGGGTAAAATATTGTGTTACTGTGGCCTTACAAATTATCCAATAGGCTCATGTGATATATCACTGGATAGAGGAGTAAATGAAGCAAATTTTTATTTATAATTACCCATGTTGGATGAAGGGTATATCAGTTGAATTAAAACCAATATAGTGTGGTGAACCGAAAATGAAGTATTTTTTGCCAATTTTTAACCCTAATTTTGCCCTGATTGCGAAAATCACAAAAGTATTGCACTAACTAAGCTATATCATGTATTCCTAGGTCCAGTCCAATGACTCAGGACCATTTTTGTGCAGTTTTGTTGGATAGGGCAGGCATTAAAGGACTAAATTGGATTTTTCATTTTTTCGTCAGCTGAACATGAGGCTGCCTTACAAATTCCTGATTTTCACCAAGTGAAACACATTTTATTTGACCACAACCATATTTTTCATAAACTAGAGAATATTTAGCTTAAAACTGGATAGGTTGTGTTTTGTTCTACCTCGGGTTGGGGTCAGCCCCTCTGAACAGCCCCTATGCCACAGCACTAATAGTATTTATGGCCTACCCAACATCCTATCCCGGAAGACTCGAGTCTTTGTAACAATTCGTCTAAATAAATATTAAAGAGGATAGGGGAAGCAATACTCTCCTGCCTTATACCACTGGAAGTCATAGCACTGAAATAATCTGAAGAGGTATCCTGCCAAAATGTCGTTCATATTGGTCCAATAAAATTCTAAGATCCAGAGCTGGGATTTTCCTGTCATGTAATAACAAAAACAGTATATCATGTTTCACTAGATCAAATGCTTTGGAAGCATCTAGTAAGAAAGCGTAAACAACAGATTTGTGATTCCTGTTATACTTCACCGCTTCCTTCCAAAACTGTGGTACATATGGTGGTGCTGAGCACAATGGATGCCAAAACACTAGTATTTCACATTTTCAGATATGTGTTGGATGTCATGGATGCAATTTCCATTGATACAAAAGACTTAAACAACAAGAGACAAAAACTAGATGCTGACAGACGTGTAAAGTACCAGAAATCAGTGCACAATCTGAATCCAAATAAAATAGGCACAGTTATCAATTGTAACACGCAAAAAAATTGTCAATTTTAGCAGATAATACTTGATAAATATATGAAACATGAATGAATAAGACCAAGAAACTTATCCAAAAACTTAAAATATACCTGGTAAAGTAATATCACCTGTATAAATAATTGAAATGATACCCTTTGAATTTTGATATAATTAGATACCTGTTCAGTTTTAATTTGTGGATTGGCAATAGAAAATTTGCATTACAGTTAGGTACAGCAGATAAGATAAGATAAGATAAGAAAAAATTACATAAGATGAGATAAGATTCACAACCATACCATTTAAAAATGCAATCTGTAATAATTGAATTACTTCCTTTATGAACTTACCCTCTTCAAAAAATTTGATTTAATTTCACACAATGTTTCATCTAAATTCAAAGGAAACTGAATATATATATATAGTTTCTCCAGTAGTGTGAAAGAAACCTTCAAAATTGCGAAGTTTAATGCAGTGTCAGAGTCATCCTTAGCTTGTGACTGGTATAGGTACATTTAGTCATACATAATCACAATCTTGTAATATTTATGCTGTTAAAAAAATTCAACCTCTAGGTAATTCAAAAAGTCTAAGTGTATGGGGCAGTGTATCTGTTAAATCATTTTGCTGCAGCGCCAGTACCGTCAGTTAAGGAATCAAACAGACCAGGATCTCCTACATTGTACACGAACTGGCAATGCAGTCTTCTTTCCTCGTTAGAATTGTCTCAAACACTCCAACAGCAACTGCAGTTGTTGTTGCAGTGTGATTCTGTAATGTTGCTGAGAAATGCAAGCAGATGCATTCATAAGTGCTCAAGACTCATCAAATGTTTTTAAATTCTTTTTTTTTTAATTTTTATTGTAAGTGTAAAGGTAAGGAACCTAAGTATCCAAGAGTTTGTGTACACTTAAAATCATTGCTTGGCAAAAAAATCGGACAGAAGCATTATAACTTTGGATGATTATAGCCTACAGAAGAGCAAAGTATCTACAACTTTCGAGAACACTGTTAGCAAATGTGTTCAATGGTAAATGGATCAGTATATTCATCACAATATAGCAATGTTGGTATTCATATTAAAGCTTATGATCTCCTTAATCCATAAGTGGCATTGGTATTTTCCTATGACTTCCTACTGCCAAAATGCAAACCGCATAATTGCTAAAATTTTATAATACAAAGGTGCCAATAGCAGGCTGGAGCAACCTCTGATAAACAAATCCTTTTGCATTTGTGACTTTCATACATATAAGCATAATTTAAAGCATTTGCATGAAGGATTTGAGGGAAAAGGTACTTTTGTCTCCCCCAAGTTTGTCAATACTTAAATTAAAGTAGGGAAACAATGTCTAATTTACAAAGTAGATGAAATATGGAACCCATTGCCTCTTTTATTCAAGACTTATGACAAAACCTTGTTCTCCTTCAGTAGGAAATTACCATTTCACCTGATATCTTCATACAAAGCACCATGCAGACTAACTAAATGCTTTTCATGCATTAATTCTTAATATAAAATGATAAGGTAAATTTTGCTGTTATTATATTACACAGTTTGGATACATTTTGTAATGTAAGGTAATCTTTAGAGTTGAATTTTCTTACTTTTCCATGCAAGAAGACCATAATTTTATGGGGATGTTATTGTTAGTAGTGAATTATATTCATGTTAACAACAAACAGGTGGCATTTACACCTTCTGCAGAACATATAACTGATCTAAAGGGCCTATCTCATATAAATCAGGCAGTCGGGAATACTCGATCATGAAATTTTAAACATGTTTAAAACTTTCTAGGAGTGTCGCCGAGCAACTTTGCTCTGGAATTGCTCGGGATTTACACAGGGTTAACTCGCCGTGCACTCGCCATGCACTCTGGGAGTACTCTTGGTCACTCTGGGAGTACTCTTGGTCACTCTGGCAGTACTCTTGTTCACCCTGGCAGTACTCTTGTTCACTCTGGTAGTACTCCTGGTCCCTCTGGGAGTACTCTTGGTCATATGGAATGCTGTGTGGACGTGATTTCCTCTCCGAGTGGTCGGAGTGTAAAGAAGAGTTATTGGCTTGACACTCGGGACAATGGAGGCGAGCAATCTGGGAGCAATCGGCGAGTTGCTGACTTGCTTTTTTTCACTGGCAAATGACCAAGAGTGAAGCCGATTCATTGCTTGCCAGCAATCGTCATTATTCTGCATCGTCACTCGGCTATGTGAGATAGTGGCTTAAGCGATTATCTGCCAGAGAATCTGACCGACAAGGATATTGTTGCACATCAAAGTGACAGTGCATGGGTGTCATGTGTAGTAGGAGGGAATTGCAGTAACTAACCTTCAAAACATACTGGAAGCTCGCATTGATATCTTCACTATTGTCAAGCCATGCACTTCGAAAGTAGTTTTTTGGGTATTAACGGTGAGGGACCATTGTTCGCAATAATGTTTTAGGGCATTTTGAGCTTTTTGTAACTCAGTTGGTGATTCTGCCATTACTATTGTGTTTATTGGCTAACAGTAAAGTGATTTGATACAATAGGGGGCTACCCAGATAGCATTCCAAATCGTTTGGCGTCGGCGCGATGTCAAAACGATATAGAAACGACGCTGGCCCGATTTGGATTGCTATCTGGGTATTGGCTTAGACAAAGTAGCCCAGGTCGCCAAGGTAATTCTCATAAATATGCAGGAGTTGTCCCGCATGGTGAAGCCAGTGGAGAGGGTTGCAAAGGCTTGGTGTGAGAGTGTGGTGGTGATTATGGCTGACAAAAAGTCATTCAGAGGTCAATATAGAATTGCATTGGTAACTTCCTGGCAATGATGGCAAAGTTCGAAGAGTTACCCTAACTTACAAGAACTATACAGGTGTTGCAGGCACAGGGGTTACTCGCAGTGTCCACAAGTTAGATTTATCCCTGATAGCATTCCAAATAGGGCCAGCATCGTTTTTATATCAGCCGCTGTCGTTACAACATCGTTTTGACATTGCCGGCATCATGCCGACACTGAAACGATTTGGGATGCTATCTGGGATTAGTTTCCTGTGATAATCTAAATTAATCAGTGTTTGACTGACGTTTGCCGGGCAGGGGCTAAGCTCAGTGGTAGCGCACTGGGACTTCCAACCACTGGGCCCTGTGTTCAAAACCCATTCCATGTTGGAAGGTTACGTCATAATTTGCCTCATGGCCTTAGCATTTGCCCGTCCTGATCAGCCCTATCTGGTGCACATGACTGCTCTCTTCAGATTCTGACTCAGGTATGATTAAAGCATGGAGCATGCTAGAATCCCTGGAGCATGTCAAGTATACATGTACATCACCTTATGTTTGCTACTAATGATTCACCTAATGTTAATTTAATATACTAACATGATAACCTCAACCATTTTATAAGGGCTAACATGACATAATATAATGCAATACTGAACATATTACTCTACAATAAGTCTGAACTTTAGAGTAATTTGACAGATTACATTGTATGCAAATAGCTATTATGCATATGAAAAAAAAAGATAATTAAGAAAAAATACAATGCAGATTGCAATTGACACCATAATATATAGTATTTGACATATTGACAATGTAATTACAGTTCAGATAATATCCCTGATTTGATCAAAGATCAGCACAATAAATAGATAAATGAATGAGAAGACACTTGTGAGGCGGCATACGATCGCTCGTAGATCACCCATGCGAGTTGTTCAAGGATGGGCAAGGATTGACACGGAAGACGACTGGCGGGCAACGGATGTCAACTAAGCGTTTTACGAGTGTTCTAGGAGTGGACGCGAGTGGATGGCATAGTTTTTAAACATGTTTAAACAATTTTCCCCTCTCCACTTATGGTCACGGATTATTTAGCCCTACCAGGAGCATTCTACGGATTAGCAAGAGAGTCCTTGAAACGCTCGGCGAGTGATTAACGCATGAACAAGGATGAGCAGGAGTAAAAAAATATTTTCATACGTGGTCATACGTAGGTCGTATCCTTGACAGTGTGACCCCTTCAGACTGAGGGAGAAGTTGCATTGAGACAAGGCAATTTAAATAGGAAATCACTTGCATGTTGGCTTTGAGCATTATCTTCTAGAAACCAGCCTAAGGAAATAACATGCTCACAGCCAGTATATAAGTGCATAGCCATTCTTGGCCTCACTCTTGCACGGCACACTACATGCAGGTAGGTTCGGTTATCAGTTGTTGCTATTAGGCAAATATCATACATTTATGACATATCAAGCTGTATCTTTACCTTCATTGACGGACTATGAAAAACTACAGGTTCCATTTAAATCATTGTCAATTTTGAAGAATCTCTCAAATTCTGATTGGCAGATTGATCGTTAAGATTCAGTGTCAGATAATTCGTATAGACAACACACTGACTAATTATTGCTTTATTACCGATGATAGGTACGATTCTTTTATACTAGTGCAAATTGAAGGCAAATCAATACTTTGATAAATGATGTAAAATGTGTGTATCCAGTGTGGCGTCATTTTCACAGTGTGACGTGTTGTCAATAAGTAATCTACGGAAGCCCATAAGGGCCATGCACTTAAAAAAAAAAAGTTGCAAAATTACTTACTGGTCTGTGTGAAAATTCTCACTTTTTGCGAAATTACACACTTGTGTTTTCAAGATAGCACAACAATTGTTTTTCTTCTCCTGATGGCACTAATGGGCTTCCGTAGTAATCCGATAACCATAATAACGAAGCACATACAGTTAGTTTCATTAAAAACGGCCCATCAAATTGAAACTAGCCAAAGCTGTCACAGCTGGCTACTCAAAACCGCATCTTAAAGTACATATTTATGATGTATTATATTAATTTCTAACATTTACCAAGGTTTATATTTATCTGGTGATAGATGTAAGCCGATTATTCGCTGTAGAAGTGGACAGAAGCAGTTACACACAGCTAGAGTCAACCATATTTTATGAAACTAACTGTATGATTATTATGCAAATTTGGTCTAACATTTCGTGCGCAACATCAGATCATGTCGTGATGCTCCTTTAATACTTGAGTAAATCACTGATCTATATATATAGGTTAATGCATGGGAGAGGAGGGGTTAAAAGTCACAAGGGTAAGATGTCACAGGCCGACTACCTCTAACCCTTGACCTACTTGGGGCTGATTTAAGCAGGCTGTGAGGAAAATTATAGTTGAGTGATACCCTATTTTTTTAGTAGTCCAAACTACTGATTTTTTGCCAGTTGAAACTTTAAAGCAGGTTAGAGTCCTGGGGCATGCTTTGGTGTTTGGATATTTTGCGGAGATCTCTTCTTGATCTGCGAGTCAAAGGCAGGTCATATTATTGCCATAACCGTATTATAACTGAAAAGTCAGCTTCAATTGCAAAAATGTCTGTGGGGTAAGATGTCTCATCATGAACATGCATGAAAAATAAGCTGGCAAAAATATCTTAAAATAACCCAATGTTGTTTGGTCATATACAAGCCTGCAGGTTGTTACAGATAGGTAGGAATTAAGTTGTGTTTCCTTATGTAGGCTAGTTTATGTTTTCTCTGGTAAATTTCAAGTTGTATGTACTCAGATTTATTTGAAATAAATGCAGCAAATGTACATTGGCTCCTTCTGCAAATGAAGATATTTTGTTTGGAGTTAGTCTCATCAGTTTATCATGTGGTATTTTACTCTTTTCTGAGGTTGACTTGGCCTTATTAAATTATGAAGTGCTGGAAAATTATCAGACATAGGCAGACAACTTTGTAGCATGTGTATACCAGACTTAAGCCCCCATCTCACATAGCCGGTTTTGCCGTAGTGAACCCGTAGTATAACGTAACGGTTATGCAACGCGCTACCTGTCTCAAACCCGACGGCTACCCAGCGATACCTGTCGAGTGACTCCTGGGACTCGTGGCCAAGCCGGGAGTTTCGCAGCCGGTAGCCGGGTATGCCATGCTTGCTGGCATGGCATACCCGTGGAAAACTCCCGGGTGTCCAAAAACCGTCATAAGTCGGCGGATTACCTGTCAAAGTCGGCGGATTACCTGTCGAAGTCGGCGAGTTATCCGTCCCTAATTTTACCCATAGTAAAGCCGGTGGTTTACTAGGAGTAAGCCGACGGGTAGTAGGAGTAACTCGACAGCTTCCAGGATTAACCCGCCAAGTTGTAGGAGTAACTCGCCGACTGCTACCAGCGTCAGCATCAGCGTAGGCAGGGAGGGGGGTTACATATACTTTATTTTAGCTGCCTTTTCAGACAAATAACTCGCTTAATATTTGGTCTGTTTTCGATCCTTAAACACGTATGAAATCAGTATGAACTATACTACAATTCCGGACTTATATTAGGGGAGCAGCAGCCTTTTAAAGTATATACAACCCCCACCGCTGCTGCATGTACAAATATCATTCAACGAGTGACTCACCGGGTTCTACGAGAGTTAGCCGACTTTCCCGGGGCTGTCGTAGCTACCTTGCTTAACTTCTTCAGAACCTGACGAGTCTATCGTACAACCCTGCGAGTCACTCCTAAAACTCGGCGAGTTACTCCTACAATACGTAAAGTCTCTCCTGGCTTTCTTGGATCAAACGGCCGTAATCCGGCGAGTCACTCGTCATGGATCTGTCATGGATTTACTGTCATTTATTCAAACGTTGTAATTTTTATTTATTAACTTTTATTTTTAAGACTACCACTGAGTGTCTGTCCCTTGCTACTGGTCGCAGGATTGAAATCTGAAACACATTCTTTGTAGTAAGACTAGGGTGGCCCCTTGGCAGCGACATCAAAGATGTCTTAAAGGGGTCACCCCACTTAAAGCTGGTATCAAAGAAAAAAAAAATATGACAATCATGTTTATTATATTTTGCTTTAAGTCAAATAAATATATCTGAATCTGAATCTGAATCTGAACCCGGCGAGTCACACGTAGAACCCGGCGAGTCACACGGCGAGTCACACGGCGGATGATGCTCCGCCCCTTTTTGCCGCCAGAATCCGTCACCGACCCGGCGAAAAAAGCTGTTGCATAACCGTTACGTCATACTACGGCAAAACCGGCTATGTGAGACCTAGGCTTAAATAAGGTATTATTCGGCAAAGAATCATCCATTTTGGAGGCAAACTGGCTGTGCGACAAACATTTCTTCAGTTTTTGTGACATCACCCCCTCTTCCCCTACTCGTTATCACAGCAACTTAATACTTACTGTTGTACTGATTTTTTTTCAGAGCTCAGTCACTATATAATACAATGGTAAACATCACCACATCATACCAGGGGAACTTCAATGATTCGACATATTTCAATGACAACATAACAAGTATCCCTGGCCCAGGATTTTTGACTTACAATATCTTTGCTGTGTCTGTTAGATGGTTCATAGCTATCGGAGCCATCATTGGGAATGCTGTTATTATCTGTGCCTTGTACTGCATCAGGCACTCTTGGGAGGAAACTCACAATTTTATACTTAATGTCTGCATCCAGGATTTGATTCTTTGCACAACCTTGCTGATAAATTATTTCACTCGTAATGTGTACGTTTTAAAACCTGAAATTGAAGTACTGTGTCAGCTAAAAGCCTTTCTGTTTGGCGTCTTCACCATGAATGAAGCATGGGCTATCTTACTCTTAGCATTAGATCGCTGCATTTATATCACCAAACCTCTGCGATATCACGCGATAATGACAAGAAAATTAGTGTTGATGCTCATCATAGGTCCCTGGATAATTTTTATAGTTTATTTAGCAAGTAACTATTTCACCTCCCACATGCCTTCTGGAGCTGTATGTTTGCAACTTTACTATCTCCCTAAAGCAAAAATAATCATTGGTTTTTCTCTGATATTTTTAATCAACATCACAACATTGGTCCTTCACTGCCGTATCGGGCTTACGGGATACAAGCAAAATAGAATAATGAATGCCCTAGCACTTAGTAGTGCACAGGTTGTCTTTCGGAAAAAGAACAAAGTTGGTTGTGAAAGAGTACAAGAAGCTGTTGGTTCTATGAACTTATGTTCAAAAGACGCAAGTGCTGCACATGAACCTAACATGAACAACAGCAGCAGTACAAGCCACCAACATGAAACTTCTATTTCTATATACCAAGATGGAAAACATGATAACGACTTCGGTGACAGCCAGGAAAGAGAAACAGACCGCCTTTCTGACCTATTAAACACATTAACCGTCAACAAGCAGAACAACAAACAAGTGGCATTTACAACTTCTGCTGAACATCCAACTGATCTAAGCGATTATCTGCCAGAGAATCTGACCGACAAGGATGTTGTTGCATATCAAAGTGACAGTGCGTGTGTGTCACGCGTAGTAGGAGGGAATCGCAATGCCATCGAAAAATATGACACTGAGATTGATTGTAACCGCGCTCCGACTTCCAAAAGAATTCAAACTACAAACATTCGAAAGAAAAACAACCACCAAGAAAACGATGGAGAAAACATTGACCAAACCGAAAATAGACACAACCATTCCTACACTCCTGCCCAAATGAGAATAACAAGAATGCTACTTGTTGTTGTTGGAATATTTCTTGCTTCTTATTTTCCATCTACATTGTATTGGTTGGCATACACAGGAGTGCCTTCCATATTTAATGACAGCATAAACTTTTGGTTGGTCAGTTTTCTCTATATCAACTGCCTTCTGAATCCACTTGTTTATCTTCTTATGTATCCAGATTTCAGACGCACTTTGCGACATTTCATTGGTGTTGTGAGTAATGTCTTGTTATCGTCACAATAATGAATGCAAAGAGGACATATAATAAACTTAGTCCTTGCAACCACAACACATTGTGTGATGGGTGTGTCCTGTTGATGTGAAAATATTAATGAGTGCAAAGAGGACATATAATATACTTAGTCCTTGCAACCACAACACATTGTGTGATGGGTGTGTCCTGTTGATGTGAAAATATTAATGTGTGCAAAGAGGACATATAATATACTTAGTCCTTGCAACCACAACACATTGTGTGATGGGTGTGTCCTGTTGATGTGAAAATATTAATGAGTGCAAAGAGGACATATAATATACTTAGTCCTTGCAACCACAACACATTGTGTGATGGGTGTGTCCTGTTGATGTGAAAATATTAATGAGTACAAAGAGGACATATAATATACTTAGTCCTTGCAACCACAACACATTGTGTGATGGGTGTGTCCTGTTGATGTGAAAATATTAATGAGTGCAAAGAGGACATATAATACACTTATTCCTTGCAACCACAACACATTGTGTGATGGGTGTGTCCTGTTGATGTGAAAATATTAATGAGTGCAAAGAGGACATATAATATACTTAGTCCTTGCAACCACAACACATTGTGTGATGGGTGTGTCCTGTTGATGTGAAAATATTAATGAGTGCAAAGAGGACATATAATGTACTTAGTCCTTGCAACCACAACACATTGTGTGATGGGTGTGTCCTGTTGAATGTTTAAAGATTTACCTGCTGTCGTGTTACATCGCGCTGTAACATAATTACTTGAATGTTGTGGCATGATTCTTATCAAACTTTCCCCAACTTGGAATAGTAAATTTTCTTGTAGACAACTTGTGATCCGACACTGTTAGGAACATCTTGCAAAGTAGTCTTGGATTCACTAAGATATGATGGATTATGATGGTGGCATTGTTAAATAACATTCGAAGAACATTTTGTGAATATCAATGTATTCTTTATTATTTATATTCTAGGATATGTTCATAACTTCATATCGATGTACTTGAATAAGTTTTAACTGTTTATATATATATATATATATATATATATATATATATATGTGTGTGTATTTATTTTATTAATAAATAAAAAAATTTGCGTCAAATTTCTTTTATTATATGTGTGGCAATCCTACGGTGGCTGGGAGGGGGCTTGGGATATATTTTTTTTCATATCTCGTTCTAACGAAATACAAAGTCGTTAGAACGAGATATTAATTCGTAAGAACGAGATATTATTTCATTAGAACGAGATAATATATAATTTCGTTAGAACGAGATATCATTTCGTAAGAACGATTTTTTATTTTGTTAGAACGAGATAAAAATAAAATATCACATGTCCCCTCCCAGCCACCGTGATTGGTAGATAGATAGATATGGAAAGTGCAGCCCTCTAAGGCAAGTTATTGCCACTATCGAGGGTTGAATGATGAGGAGATGATAAATAGATAGATATGGGAAGTGCAGCCCTCTAAGGCAAGTTATTGCCACTATCGAGGGTTCATTGATGAGAAGATGATAGATAGATAGATATGGGAAGTGCAGCCCTCTAAGGCAAGTTATTGCCACTAGCGAGGGTTGATTGATGAGGAGTAGATAGATAGATAGATAGCTAGATAGATATGGAAAGTGCAGCCCTCTAAGGCAAGTTATTGCCACTATCGAGGGTTGATTGATGAGGAGTAGATAGATAGATAGATAGATAGATATGGAAAGTGCAGCCCTCTAAGGCAAGTTATTGCCACTATCGAGGGTTGATTGATGAGGAGTAGATAGATAGATAGATAGATATGGAAAGTGCAGCCCTCTAAGGCAAGTTATTGCCACTATCGAGGGTTGATTGATGAGGAGATGATAGATAGATAGATATGGAAAGTGCAGCCCTCTAAGCAAGTTATTGCCACTATCGAGGGTTGATTGATGAGGAGATGATAGATAGATAGATATGGAAAGTGCAGCCCTCTAAGCAAGTTATTGCCACTATCGAGGGTTGATTGATGAGGAGATGATAGATATATAGATAGATAGATAGATATGGAAAGTGCAGCCCTCTAAGCAAGTTATTGCCACTATCGAGGGTTGATTGATGAGGAGATGATAGATATATAGATAGATAGATAGATATGGGAAGTGCAGCCCTCTAAGCAAGTTATTGTCACTATCGAGGGTTGATTGATGAGGAGTAGATAGATAGATAGATAGATAGATATGGGAAGTGCAGCCCTCTAAGGCAAGTTATTGCCACTATCGAGGGTTGATTGATGAGGAGATGATAGATAGATAGATAGATAGATATGGGAAGTGCAGCCCTCTAAGGCAAGTTATTGCCACTATCGAGGGTTGATTGATGAGGAGATGATAGATAGATAGATAGATAGATATGGGAAGTGCAGCCCTCTAAGGCAAGTTATTGCCACTATCGAGGGTGGATTGATGAGGAGATGATAGATAGATAGATAGATAGATATGGAAGGTGCAGCCCTCTAAGGCAAGTTATTGCCACTATCGAGGGTTGATTGATGAGGAGATGATAGATAGATAGATAGATAGATATGGGAAGTGCAGCCCTCTAAGGCAAGTTATTGCCACTATCGAGGGTTGATTGATGAGGAGTAGATAGATAGATAGATAGATAGATATGGAAAGTGCAGCCCTCTAAGGCAAGTTATTGCCACTATCGAGGGTTGATTGATGAGGAGTAGATAGATAGATAGATAGATAGATATGGGAAGTGCAGCCCTCTAAGCAAGTTATTGCCACTATCAAGGGTTGATTGATGAGGTGAGAGAGAGGAGGAGTCCACCCATGTTACACATTTATCCCACGGGTAGGATCTTTTACTTGCCTCAGCATATAAACTGAGTGCAAGGGACCACCAATTTAACGTCTCATCCGAACGACATCCAGCTGGGATGATGCTCATGAAAGGTGCCCGGGACTGGGATTGATCTGTTTTCCCACGGGTGACAATTATCAGTCCAGTGAGAGCCATATATTCATGCGGTTGGAAAAGGTAGTACACCTGTATCTCTGTTATGTTAAATGAAACTAATTATAGAGAGGATTTACTTCATGCAGATGGCGCAATATCCCAGTGTACAATTTAACATTGTATCAACCTGTATCAACCTTGTGGCAACACTGCATTTTGGTGAAAGTTTCAATGTAAATTTTCAATGTTGCCACAACATGAATTTGTATGGTAAAAATTATGTCGAGACAATGTTGCGAAGTAACAATACAAAACAACCTTCCCCTAACTTTCGCGCAACTATCATTATACTGATTTGCAGATACATCACATGACCTCTTAAACAGCTACTTTTAAAAGCAACAGTTCGTAATATGTAGGATTTAGTGGTCTCAATTCCAGTAATCTGCCTGTAACAAGTGAAAATTAAAAGAGGATCTCGAAACATTAGAGTTGAATTTTCATGCAAATTGGATAGATACTATACAAATTGTACAATTTGTTTTGTTTATCAAATCATATGAGAACAGTATGTTTCATAACCCAGAGTTGAATGCATTTTTGCCTCAATGTTGAGCTTGTTCTGTTATTCTGATGCCATTCATTCATCACAAGACACAGGAATAAATGTTAGACATTAGAGCAGCCTTTTTTAATATTTGGCCACTTGATGTAAAAAAAAAAAACAAGCAAACAAAAACCCCCCCATAAAAACTGGTTGTAAATAACTACTGAGGATGTTACTTCATATGTTCATGCGTTTTGAAGTCATTCACTCCACTGTTATTTTTTTGACTGACACACAAATATCCAATATCCACTGTCCAACTAACTTCACCTTGCGGATAATCCAATATCCAATATCCAATATCAAACAAACTTCGCCTGGCCAATATCAAACGAATATCAAATATCCGGTATGATCAAACTGAGTTTTTTGAATGAAGTTGAACTGAATAACACAACTCATGATCCTCAATGTTTACATGCCAACTGATAAGGTCAATGACCCGGGTAGATGATTATAAGCAGTTTATGTTATCTATTGACAGCGTATTGAAGAAAATGACTGATTTTGTCATCATAGGTGGGGATATGGATGTTGATCTCAACAGAAGTACTGCTAAATGCCTAGTTGAAAATGTTACACTTAATGAGATGGAGTGGCTGGCAGAAGCAAAGAAAGTAATGGAGAAGGCCTGTCATGCGAAGTTTACCAATGATCCAAGGGCCAAGCAGTTCATCCTCAATACTGGTGACTCCATTCTTGCTGAGGCTGGTCCCAATAACACCTGGGGCATTGGCCTCAAAATTAACCACCAGGGACAAAATCTTCTCGGGACTATTCTGATGTTAATCAGAAATTGACTGAAAGTTGGCATTTTATGAACTCTTAGAAATCAAATGACTACATTGTATAATAAAATAATCATTGATTGCTACTCATAATTATGTGCATAAAAACATTTAGTCAAACATTTTTTAAGATCAATTGCATATTTGTAAACTCCATATACTTGTCATTAGATCTCAGCTTTTCCTTTTTATTCTTTTCTCTTGTTATATTCTCAATCTGTTTGTAAATATGAAACTTCATGCCTTATGGATATAAAATTGAATAGTAATCTGGTTTGAATTATCTTCTTTAATTAAGTAATTTGGAACTATTTTCCAAACCCATAATATACTGTATGAAATAAATGGATAATTATCATATTATATATCTCCCTAACATCATCAGTATCTACTCTTTGAATTGGATTTATCCAGTCTGGAGATGTACTTTTGAATAGTTATTAACCTTAAAAGTACTTAATCTGTACATGATATGGTATTGTCTTACTATTGTCACTAAAATGAAATCGGCTCTGATTACTGCACTAACATATTCATTCTCATTCATCTCATCTTATCTCATAAATCAATTCACACTGAAGAACTACAATCACATAAAAATGAATCCATGTCCTCCATATGTGTAACAGTAACTGGTAAAATAATTTTTGTAACTACTCATTAATCACTGTGTTATTACTTTCTCTTTTAATAGTTTCAGATGATGAGAGAAGAAATCATAAACAACATAGGAAGTATGGAAACGCACTCACTGGTAAACATAATGAATCCTGCTATTGAAAGTGATGAAAATCATAATGATGATGCTCCTGGTTTATTTTCTCACTCACCTTATTACACTGACAATTCTGTGGCAGAACGAATGCTAGGTAAAACAGAGGTATTTAAATTATCAAGCCTAAACTGCCAATCTCTGAATGCTCAATTTCATGAACTTAAGATCTATGTAGAAAATTTCACTCTCATTAACTCTAAACTTAATGCTACTTGCCTTCAGAAAACCTGGCTTGGAAGTGATGCAGACCTTTCCCTATTCCAGATTGAAGGCTATACTTTAATAACCCGAGGTAAGTCTTGCAGTGACCATGGTGGTTAGCTATATATCTGGATAAAAACTTCAATTATAATGTACTGTATTTTCAACATAATTCCTAAATTTTTGATTGTCAATTCATAGAAGTAATAATTGAAAATGAATCATTAAATAGCAAAAAGTTGGTAGTTGGCAATCTGTATAGAGCTCCACATGAAACGATTAATGCTTATGAGGCCTTCTGTGATGATATGAACGCTATTTTACATTCCTTACAAAGTACTAGACATGAAGTTGTTATCGCAGGAGATTATAATATTGACCTGTTGAAATATACATGTAGCCCTAAAATAAACAACTTAGATATGATAATTTCAAATGGTTTTATTCCTAAAATACATTACCAACACGATTTACTGAAAGAAATGGAACATTAATTGATAATTTTTTAGTGAAGCTGTCAAATAACTTTTCTCCCACTGAAGCTGGAATACTATTACATCAGATTTCAGACCACCATAAATCCAAATATGATCTTTTGAACAATAGCGACAGGAACTGAAAAATTTTGATATAATCGAAAAATTAGATACAAGTTATACTGCTAATCCAAATGAAAATTATAATAAATTTCATGAAATTGTCACACAAGTTATTAAAAGACATCTAAAACCTAAAATTGTCAAATATGACAAACACAAACACAAGAAATGCAAATGGGTAACCAAAGGACTGATAAAATCAATAACTACTAGGGACAAAATGTATGCAAATCTTAAGTTAACTGCACCAGATGATCCTGACTATATAGGCAAAAAGATAAATCTAAGAACTTATAATAGAATCCTCAAACAAAATATTAGGCATGCCAAAAGAAGATATTTCGAATCGTGTTTTGTTAAATTTAAAGGAGATATGAAAAACACTTGGAATACTATTAAAAGTATAATTGGTAAAACACAAGGTAAAAAAGAGTTTTCTAAGAAATTTCTTGCAGAGAATGATATGTATGAAACTGATCCTCAGGAAACTGCAAATAAATTTAACTCTTTTTTTTTTGTAAATGTTGGTCAAAATTCACCGACACATATTAGGAAACATTCAAACTTTTCATATAAAGATTATTTGCATAGCTCAACAAATTGTCGATTCAACTTTACCTGCATTAATGACGATGTTACATTAAAAATTATTGATACTCTGAAACCAAAAGCAAGTTGTGGTCTTGATGATGCCTCTAATAAACTACTAAAATATATTAAATTTGAAATTGGGACACCTTTAACCCTAATTATAAATCAAATGGTTTCATCAGCAGTTTTTCCGGATCTTCTAAAAATCGCCAAGGTAATACCTGCATATAAAAGAGATGATGATATCCTGTTTAATAATTACCGTCCCATTTCACTTCTCTCATGTTTTTCAAAAATTTTTGAACGTGTCATCCACAGTCAGTTACATAATTACTTTACCACCCAAAATTTATACTATAAAAGTCAATACGAATATCGTGAAAACCCCTCAACTGAATTTGCAGCCCTAGAACTTTGTGATAGAATAATTAACCATTTAGACAGAAACGAAATTCCTTTTAGCGTCTTCCTTGACCTTTCTAAAGCGTTTGATACGCTAGATCACTCTATTTTAATTGATAAATTATATTTCTATGGTTCACGAGATAATGATTTACACCTTATTGAGAATTATCTGACACATAGAAAACAATTTGTACAATTTAATCATTTTGAGTCACGATATTTAGCAATAACCACTGGAGTCCCCCAAGGCTCAATTTTAGAGCCCTTGTTGTTTCTCATCTAAATGAATGACATTGTAAATTCTAACAATCTATTCAATACTATCATATATGTGGATGACACAACTTTAACTGCTACAATCAGTGCCTTTACAGACAAGAACAATTCTTATGAAGTTAATATAAATTCTGAACCAGAAAGAATTCTAATATGGCTTTAAGCAAATAAACTACTGCTAAATATTACAAAAACTAAATGCATGTTTTATCATATCCGGAAGAAAAGAATATGTTATCCAAAACTTAAAATATCAGGAACTGAAATTAAAACTGTAAATGAATTTAATTTTCTAGGTTTGATAATTGATGAGCATCTTTCATGGACACCTCATTTAAACAATATTTCAAAAAGGAACAAACTTAAAAATATGTTATCAGCCACTATGTTGTTACTACCACATATAAATTATGTTATACTATGCTGGGGCTGCAAAACAGCCAACGCAAATCGAATACTCAAGTTGCAAAAAAAGGCAGTTCGTATCATCGCAGGTAGTCGATATAATGCTCACACAGATGCTTTATTCAGGCGACTTAATACATTGAAAGCTCACCATAAATGCTCACTGCAAGAACTTAGATTCTGTTTTCATCTGGAACATGGAAACCTGCCAGTATATTTCACTTCAAACTTTCATGTCAGAGCTTTTGATATTCATAACTATACAATGAGACGAAACAATGATTACATAACTCCTGTAATAAGGCATGACTTTGCAAAATATAGTTTATCTTATAGAATTCCACATGTTTACAACACTGCACCTCTGAATATCAAGCAGAAAATACTGACTCATAGTTTAAAAGGATATATAGGATATATAAAATACATTTTCATCAATTCCTATACCAGTATGTGCGTCGACCAGACTTGCTATGTGTGTCATACAAATACGACTTAATGTTACAAATACCTATAATATATACATGTCAAGAGTAAAACAGTTTGTTTGAGTGATGTATAAATCATGAGATCATTGCATTTGATGAATGAAATCTCAGATAAATGTGAATGTCTCTCAACTCATCTCATCTCATTTCATTTGTTAATTTAGTTAATTGTGCACTGTTTTGTCACAGGCATTATATGATGTGAAATGATTATGAAGATATGGTTGCCCTCTTGTTAGCTATGTATAAATATCTTAAAGGGGGTATCCTTGATTCTTTATGTATGCTCTAAATAAAAGTGTCTGTCTGTCTGTCTGTCTGTCTGTCTGTCTGTCTGTCTGTCTGTCTGTCTGTCTGTCTGTCTGTCTGTCTGTCTGTCTGTCTGTCTGTCTGTCTGTCTGTCTGGATGGATGGATGGATGGATGGATGGATGGATGGATGGATGGATGGATGGATGGATGGAAGCAAAATAGACCATTTCTCGTATTCAAACTCGTTACACAACAACATCAGAACATGGTCATAGACCAGTGTCGATGACTGTACGCTTTAATATGTTGACTACGGTGATTTCTAATGGAATCACACATACCAAAAATTGCATGGCATAAAGTAGACACTACACCCAGAGAGCTTTTTTGGCATACAACTGACTTGTTATACTATGTGAAAATATAATCGACATATGCTTACAAGCATGGCAAGAAGTATTCCAAAATGTATGAAGAAAAAGTCTCTTGCTCCCAACTTGAAAACTAAAGGGGCGTTCACACTGTCACGAGTGAGAAAAATCTGGGAGTTGGGTGCATTGAATAATAGTACAAAGGTGGCAGTCTACTTATTAGATAGCCTAATGCCTCAGCTATTTAATGGGACCAAATATTGTTGCTTACTATTCCATCAGCTATTCATTGCTACAAACAATGGTGCATGTTTATTTTATAGCTAATTTTTCCAATGACCAAACAGTTGCCCAGATATTTTACTGATAGCTGACTGGGAACTAGAACTGGGAGCTGACTTCACTTTACTGGTAGCTGGCTGGTAGCTGACTAGAACTGGGAGCTGACTTCACTTTACTGGTAGCTGAATGGTAGCTGACTGGGAACTAGAACTGGGAGCTGGTAGCTGACTGGTAGCTGACTAGAACTGGGAGCTGACTTCACTTTACTGGTAGCTGACTGGTAGCTGACTGGGAACTGGGAGCTGACTTCACTTTACTGGTAGCTGACTGGTAGCTGACTGGGAACTAGAACCGGGAGCTGCGTTCACTTTACTGGTCGCTGACTGGTAGCTAGAACTGAGAGCTGAGTTCACTTTACTGGTAGCTGACTGGTAGCTGACTGGGAACTGGAATCTGGGAACTGACTTCATGGATCTATTGCATTGCTTACAGTGATGGTGCAACATGAATATACTGTTTGATAAGTTTATACTTAGACAATACTCCTTACAATTTGCTTATAAAGGAAATCATTCAACATCATTGTGTATTTGTTGATGAAAGAAATTACGAAATATTGCATGTCTAATGGATCCCTGTTATTCTGCACACTACCTGACGCGTCAAAAGCATTTGATAGAGTAAATACTGTTTTCGGTCTGTTTTGATGAACTGATTCGCAGACTGGAATTATGTGGAGCTGGCTGCTACATTGGGCACACGTTTTCTGGCAGTTTAGTTTCTACAGATGTTGTCACACCTCTAGCCCCCACAGTGGGAGGTCTGCAAATCATGTTGGACACTTGCACAGATTTTTCTAATTACTTTGATGTTTTCTATGGAGCACAACAATGGAATTTAGCAGACAAAAGGGCTTTGGAGCTCTTTCATGTCCAGTGGACGAAAGATGTGAGAGGACTTTGGCACCGTCAATGGACCGCCAGATCTTCGATCTTGCCACCACTGACCCACAAAGACTTTTTCCCTGATCAGTTAAATAAACGATTTCTAAAACTGTACTGGTCTGTTGTTGACACCGATAATACCACTTTAAGACTGATATGGAAAATCACAAAATACGGCATTATTATGCATGGAAATGTCCAGGTAATATGCAAACAGTGGTTATGTCCTAAAAACTCCGATCAGAAGCAATTTGCGGATCAGACAACACAGGCTAACAGACATGTTTACAAAGTTCTTTTCACCTTCAAATTGCATTGTGTGTGATATTAAATTAAATTTATTAATTTCTGCATACTGTACAAATATAATGCTTAATAATAATCAGTATCAGAGTTTACACAAATATCAACTGGCAATAAGGGTTGGGGCCTATCTCAGTGGTAGTGCACTGGGCTTCCGATACAAGCCGTGAAGCCCTACCCCACCCAACCTTCAACTGGCGATATGGTTGGTAGGAGAGGTGGTCCTCCCAAAATATCCCCAGATTAATATCAATTATTCCATTGCAAGGGATCTCAAAGGTTCCCATCTTCTTTTTAATTGGTGTTTTCAAGCAAACAATGAATAACTGAGGTACTACATAGTACCATAGTACATACTTGACTGCTATAACAAACATCTTTTATAGTAGATTTCACAGTCTTGGAAATACTAATGACAAAAAAATCCACAGGGCCTTGTCTGAATGCTTGGCTCCCATCGGCTAAAACAGTCCTCAGCCAATAGGAATGCTGGATTAACATGACATCCTCTAGATTTTATTTTCCAAGTCTTTGAATTCTGCTGTACAGTTACAGCCAATTATTTAGACTTAGTCCAGGAAACTAACCTCAGACCTGAAAATTGAAATAATACACCAGTTGATTTGAAAACATCATTAAAATCAATACGATTGTGGGACCATGTAATCTTTAAGATCAAGGGTGTATTATGTCAAATGTTTTCTGTTGTATAGTTTTTCCAACTAGATGATTTTTTATTCCCATTGCATATTGAACTGGAAAAAGAAAGAAGAAAAAACTTATAAGATAAGCATTATTTCATGCTGCTTTATACCTTATTTTCAATACAAAAAATTCCAGAGGACCTCATCTAAATTCTTGGTGTATGCCTGATAGTGCAAATTCTCTGTTCAACATTGAACCATGGATTGAACGATGGTTGTTTGAAAAGTTTAGATGTACTTTCTCAGCGTGGGTTTTCTTGTCTTATCTACAATAAGCAAAATATTAAAAAAATGGAGACTACATGTCCAGATCTGGCATAGACCAAAAATAATCACTTAAACACTGAGTCATTATATTGTTGTTAAGGGTACACTTTTCTTAAGGTGTCCAATCGTTTATTAAAAAATATTGAGCATTGATTTAATTGCTCGAACGATTAAAGGGAATTCCGCATGATTTAATTGCTCGATTAGTTAAGGCAGACTGCGCATTATGCATATAGATAGATACAAATACAGATAAAATTATTTATTATTAAATTCCATATGACGGAGTGCTGAGTTGCAAAGCTTGGGACCATATACTGCAAATGCAGGATCTTGCTCTGAAATCAGCCTTGATTAAGTCTTAACTATAATTTGTAACATAAAACTTCCAACTCTGTGCATATAGCCAACTTTCTTTCTTATAATATAACATTATCAGGTCTATATTCCAATTCACTTTTAATAATGACGATAATTAGCATTGTATCCTTTATTGTGACATTTTCATTGTCATCCAGCATGAGCGTGTATAGAATGGACGTTGCTCTAAAGGGAAGTTTTATGGCTGCTCATAACAAGATTAGATATATTTTATTTGAAGTCGTATGTAAAAACAAATAACATAAGCAGAAACTTTTGATCGACTAAAATAAAACGATATGATAAATGAAGTGAGGAGTGAAAATTGATGGAAAACAGATTAGATTAATATAATAATATATAATATATAATAAAAGCGAGTAGACAAAAAATTTCATAAAAAGCAATAAAAACAGGTTCGACAAATTAAATCTGAGTATTTTTTATGGGAACAAGGTTCCATAATTTAGCACCATGGTATGCCATGGATGACCTACTGTATTTAATCGTTTTAAACTCAGGTAATTCTATTATATCAGATATATTGGGAGAATTGGGAAACTACTAGATATAACAAACCCAAACTAAGGTATTACAATATTTATAAGATGTCATGTTCATTGGAAAAGTGTATTTCATGTAATTTACCACGTATTCATAGATCATTGTTAGCTCAATCCAAATGTTGGAAGATTGAGTTTGTAAACAATGTAATTCCGTTACAATAATATAGAAGATGAATTTCATGTACTATGTGTATGTAATGCCTATAATAATATAAGACTAGTCTTTATGATAATATTAGTTACATCAATAGTAATTTCGATGAGTATGATGATTTTGAAAAATGTGTGTGTATTAATAACGAATATCAGGTACAATTGGCTAACGTCTTGCTGAAAGCTATGGAAATAAGGAAACAGTTATTTTTTGTTATTTAGAGGTCATGTATTTAAGCACTGAAATGGAGTGACATATAACCCTTATGGGACTGGGTGGTTTATGTTTCCACGTATGATGTTTGTATTGTTGTCATGTAAAACCACATGTTAATAAAGAAAAAATATATATAAATATATCATTATTTCTAAAATCACATTTAACATTTATAATTTTGAACATGTCATTTGACAGTGGAGGAGCATCAAACTGCAGAACTTCAAATACTAATTCTGAGATACATTTTGTTCTCATGAGATACAGTTAGTTATGTTTATTGTTTATGAGGATTTCTGTATAATTTGAATTAAAATCATTATATAATGATATAGATGCAGTTTTATATAAAGAGATAATTATTGGTCACTAAACTTAGATGTGTTGTGTTGTTCATACAACAGTGTAGTTCAATAAACTTCTTGTTGTTGCTGTTGTTGCAAGCATTTATTAATTACAAGAAAAATATAATGAAATAAAAGAAAAGAAAAGCAACATATATACTTATATTGTTTAAATAAGAAAAGTATTTGGTTTTGCCTGAATACTTACAAGTGATCAAGAGGCTATGAAAAGAAATATAGAGGTCTGCATTTAAAAGGCTATATTTATCATAGCATGGTTTTAGGTTACATATTTGAAAAATGTATAAACATTTCCAACACCCTTCGTCACCTGGATGGATAATTTCGAGTCATGATTTTGATCTGAAAGTGAGATTTCACGTGGCACTTTCACCTGTTGCAGATAACCCATATCTATAAATAATTAGAATCACAGATATTAGATATTGATCATGAATTACTATATAAACAAACCCTCAATTGCAAAAACTCAACTCATTTCAAAAGGTAAGAATTTTCGTTTGTGGTGACCATTGCTATGATTAATTGCGTATATTTGAACTTTAATGTATATTAATAGCTCACCATTTCAATAGTTGTCTGGAGGTTATATGTTGCATTAACTCGAGAACATTAAAATTTGCACAAATTCAAATTTTTTTCAAATATGTTAATGGTAATATGCCCTTAAACTTGAAGTTAAAGATATCATTGGATTGCAAAACGTTCAGTATTTTAATGATTAACTACCCAGCTGAACTAAAAAGGGAGCCCTTTGAGACATTTTTGACATTTGATTGAATATTTTGCAAATGAAGCAAAAATGAGGCAAGTTTGATAGTCAGTGATATGCAAAACGTGAATATTGAAATTCATCATCCAGTGAGACAGCATTTTTGTGGTCGTAATAATTATCCCAGTGGTCCCCAGGCATGGGGTCCATTGGGACACAGCCTGGTGACCCCTGGGTCATTAAATACAACAATTATGAGAACAGTGATATCAGACTTATCAATGAACACCATTTGAACTTTTATTATACAATTGAATTTGACCCACAAAGTTCCATTTGTTTTACAAATAATATAGATAACATTTTCAATAAACTGTCAAACAATGAAATATCAATGACACAATTTTTCAATTTCATAAAAATTGGTCAAGACTGTAAAGTATAGCAATGATCAAACAAGTCCCAGTCATAATTTGGAACTTGATAAGCATCAGATGAAAAATTGACTTGCTGGATTTATAGGTTTATCCCGTAAAAACTGTCAAATCTTGAACTCATTGCCTGGTTTATTTTTCACCAATTTCAAATACCTGTGTCAAGTGGCTTGGCAATCTGTGACGCACAGCTTTTCCCTGAAATACCACGCCAAACGATCTCTTCTTGAGCGCAGGGTCACTCTGACGGCCTTTTTGGTTCTCACCATCCTTTGATAATATTAGATATTCAAAATAATTTTGGCTAATTAATACAGTAACCTTGTCCAACAGGAAACTGTCCCAATTTACATGCAGTGGTTTTAAAAACCACCCGTCCACTCTTCAATTTAGGCAATGTGAGATTACTACTATGCTGCATTCTGTGGTTCGAAATTATGAATGAAAAATTTACTTCAGACTTCTGATGGCTTCAACAGAGAAAAATAAGATGTTCCCTTACTTCAATTTGACGCCAGCTTTGGATTTCTTAATTTGTTTATTATTCAAATATGGCCAATGTACCTCAGGTCTCATAGGGCTCCCTTCTCCCCTATAGGTACTTGTTTGATAACAAACACACATGGTAAAATGCACACATGTATTTTCCTGTTTTGATATATCTAGGTTCGGTGGATTAGATATGGTCTTGTCACTCAGTTTGATTGCACACGTGTTTAATAAAACTCATTTACAGTTTAAAAAACATAAAAAAGTTACCGAAATGTGCAGTACACTGAATATGAATACATTTGAAAAACTACAAAGAAAATAAATTAAATTAATTAATTAATTAAACAAGTATCTAGATTTGTTTTTTGATGAATTCTTGATAACTTCTTCCCAGTGGATGTGCAGACTGTCTATATCCAAGAGTGTTATGTGACTTATATTTATTTATTTTACACACAAATTTATATGTCTGAATCATTTGTCAAAATGTCTCAAAAGTACACCCTTTGAATTAGCTTCTACTCAAAGTTTTTTTTTCCACTACATAATTAATCTATTTATATTAGTAACATGAAAGTGCAGTCAAATATAAATTTGTTTTTACAGATCGAATAATGTTCAAGTCACTCCTTGCTCTCTGCTTGGCCAGTCTTGTGGCTGCTTTCCCAGTAAGTTCATGTACATTTTTTAATGTTATTCTGTCACCATATGGCACCATTTAGTGCAGCACAAAATGAAAAGAAATGTTAGCAGCAAATCAAAACCCCAAGTTGATGGCAGATAAAAACATATAAAATCGATTGGTAAAGAGAGGGGTTTTTATGATCATTGATGAGTTAAAGGGCATTCGTACATTTTTAAATATGTTGAAAAATTTGGCAGGCATTCGACGAGTAAAATTGTTTACCTTTTTATGGTAGTCACTAGGCGAGCAGTTGGCGAATGATCTACAGATGTCCGTAGCCAAACACGGCCCCTCGTGTTTGCTCTTGTACAGCTCGTGGAACACTTGGGAGACCTCAGTGGCCCGCCCGTCGTTCTCCGTTGACCATCCACGTTCGCACCATGCTCATCCGTAGCCCTCTCCTCCTTCACTTGTGGACCACTCGCCGAGCAGCTGACAGACGTCCGCCGAGTGGTTAATGGATGCCCCATGAACGCTCGTTGAAATAATCTATACGTGATGAACAGAGGCACGAGTGAGCACCGGTGAGCACGTATAGTCCATCTTGGATATCCGTGGTCACTCGTCTCTCTTACTCGTGACTGTGTGAACTGGGCTTTAGAAAGTTTGGGTTTGACTTATTAGCAACATCCCAGTTCATTTGGTGCTTGCAAGTTGTTATACAATATGATCGAAGAACAAATTTACATGTATTATGGATAATATAGTACCTACAAAGTTGTTGTTGTAATATATGATTGGAAGATATTAACCACAACAGTATTAGTCTTCAATTTCTGTACATTATAGTGGTGCATCTAAATGGAGTTTATTACCAAGCTCACATACATCTATTTTTTTTTGTAACTTTCATTGTCTGCAGGTTATCAATGTTTTACATGTTGCTTATGATTGATTAAATAAAGTAAAATTCATAACATTTGTATGTGATCTCCACTAGGATGGGCCACCAGTAGGCAGTAATTTCCCCTCTCTGTGTGATGCCATGTTGCCACAACATGGAGCTGATCCCCAGGACGGGTCTGCCCCTTTCTCAATCTCCACCAGCACAGAATGTGTCAGTCCAGGTGGATCTATTACAAATGAGTCATTTGATATATTATACAGTTATCCTCAAATAATTTGATCTAACAGAAAAACTGACACTGAACACCCTGCAGACTAGAAAGTGAGTCAAAATAGCTACTTTCCATTGCGAAAAATGGCTAAGGACATTCATTTTCAAAAAGAGATCTCATGAGCTTATTGCAGTCTAAGTTGTTAGCCTGAGTACAAATATCTCTGAGTCAGAAGACCTTGGTGTTAATTAAAAAAAAATGTTATATTAAAATTTTAGATTTTCAGTGCAGCCTGAAACCTAGCCAAGCTATCTATCTGAAGCGTCCACTGGCCGAAGTTACAACTGAAGGGCACCAGTTAGATTAAGATATTATAATTTTATCAATTATAGGTCACCTGACAATAAAAAGCACAAGGCACCCTTCAAACACAGCCACAATTTCCTTCTCTTTTCCTAATTTTTAATAGATCTCAACCCGCCATCAGTTAACATTCTTGATGTGAAAAAAGTCTGTGTCTGAAGTCAGTTCTTTGTCACAGTTACCCTGAGTTCCAGTGATGATGACCTTTTCAAGGGAGTGTTTGTCCAAGCTAGGGAAGGAAGCTGGGACAATGAAGCCGAGGCCATTGTTGGAACTTTCACCACCGACAACGAAATTGGTTGGACCACTTGCTTGCAATGATGTTGCTGGTGTAAGTGCAATTTACAGTATTTATCATATGTTATGAAAAAAAAGTTTCCTCCCTTGTCATGCTATAAATTGTATTGTTTTACTTTGAACTTTGTGCCATAAGTGCTGCAAATTCCTGCCAAGAGGCATGTAACAAGTATTGTGAAAGTTGACTTATGTAAACAAGTTCTTTCACAATTGTGTTGTTGTTGCAGAGTGCCCTTGGCCACAGACAACCGATTGACCAGTCTGTTGTGAGTTTTGAATGGCAAGCACCAGCTGACCTCTCTGAAGGTGTCAGCCTGGGGTAAGTTCCCCTATCTTCGTTTTTACATTACACGCTAGTTTTCTGGTTGAGGTAATAATTCACCTACCCCTCTGCGAAAAAGTGTTAAATTGTGCCAAAACAAAAGGTGTTTTACTATGTGATAACTACCAGTTATGCAGTTGCAATAGAAATGTATGTTGCAAGATTAGATGATACAAAATAGGAAACTAACTTCCTGATGTGTCCAAATTAACATTTGCCTTCCATCAGTATAGTTTTGTCTATGCATTTTGAGTGTGTCCATGCATAAATACTTGAATGTTACTTTATCCTAAATTTATTTCCGATTACAGAGGAACTGTTGTTCGTGAGCGTCGAGTTTTCTGGATGAGAGTCATCTTGGACCTCCCCCTCTGTTAAACTGTTGTATATTTATTAAATTAATACAAAACTTGTAAATAAACAACTGGATTGAGTTATTTGCATTTTCAAATGAAGTTACAAGTTATTGTCAAGGGTCAGTTAACCAGTCGCCAGTTTGAGCTATCGGCTGAAAAAAAAAAAGTGTCGTGCAGAAGGAACACCTCAACTGCATTGGCGTTACATTTAAGTTGCTCAGCAGATGGCACTGGTGTTCATGCAAGTTAGCATGTTGTGACATCTGGTGTATATGAAAGTGAGACAAAGTACAATGATGTGTGTAAGCTGGGTAAGATTTTCTGCTTTCAGATAATCTATTCATGTTCATTCTAACATAATATCTTAGTTTACTGGTTGCAGTAAGACCTACTCAACTGTGACCGAGTTAACTTCTTGACACATTAAAAGGTGTTGTATTTTGTGACAACAGTCGAGAAGGAGAAATGAAAATGTATTGAATAGAAAACAACACTAAGCATAGGAAATGAAATGTTTATTTCATAATCTTCTATAACTGGCCAAATTACAAAACTATGCCCACAGACATCCAGCGGGTAAGGGGAGATACATTATACATATCTTCTCCGCACCAAAGGCCATATATCCATACAATTTATGTACAGCTCTATAAACCTAGTTCTAAGGGATGAGATGAAGTCAATCTTTGCAGATTGATTCAATGATTCTAACAGTTTTACTTTGTACACCATTGATAAACCATGGAGACCGCTTTTGGCAACATACAGATTACACAAGTCATTTCATAAAGGTATATGTTCAGCACATAATATGTTGAGTATTCACTACAATGCCATATCCATTAAATCACCAAACATTTTAAGAATTCTTTATCAACAATGCTCATTCAGACAAACTGACAAATATTGTTGGTGACATGAAAGCTTTGTACATGATGACAATAATACTCTACAGGTCAGATAAAATATAAAATCTCTGCATTATCGAGGGTTAAGTTCTCTAATCAAACTAGTCGAAGCAATAAATGGTGATCACCAATCAAAAAAGGGTAAGTCCTATATATGGAAATTGAAGGCATCGATTTGAATGAGTATTTACAGCACGGAGGACCATGGTAACGAGAGCCTCGCTTCTGATCCACCAATCACCAGTTTCTATTTGAAATATATTATAACGCGCAGCCATCTTGGACGCGACACTGATCATGGTGGGTGCACGCGATGATGTATAAAATCACCCATAATTCATTGCAAACACAACATAACAACAACAATGGTGTCATATGAACAAGAATATATCACTGGAGGCAAGCCCCAATCCTTAAATGACTCTCAACCAAGCTTCCCAATACTGGCTTTATGTGAGACAGGCAAGGTTAATGTATGCATATTTTGGGGACATTTTGTCTTTCTTTGTGAAGTTTTGAATGCATTTAACAAATCTTCATGTGGAATCATAGGAATTTTTCAATTCAGATGATTAGGGTTGATGACCAGCTCGAAGATATGACTGTTTGATTTAAAAGAGACTACATTGCCAAATGTGCCACGCGTGTATTCCATGAGAAGGATAAACGCATGGAAAACGCATGGTTTTTGCCTAATTATAATCATGCGAAAACCATGTGTTTGCCATGCGTTTATCCAAATGCATGGAAAACGCACATGGCTCATTTAGCCATGTAGCATTCAGCTATATTTTAGCGAAATATTTTTCCTCAAAAGTTAAATTCGGCCCAGATGCAACTGCTTCACCTAGAAGGAATTGGATTAATTCCAGTGGAATTGAACTGTAAAGAAGCCACCATGTTTGTCACTCTCTTGTCCTGGTGCCTAATTACCAAGGTTTGTTCTTCTGCCCAAGAATTCTATTTCATTTCAAAGTCTGTTTCCTAGTTGATAGAAGTTTTGATCATGGTAGCAAAAGGGTTAATGTTGAGTATTAGAATGAGCAGAAACTTTATCATAGTGCAAAATTAAATATTTAATATTGTTACAAAATATTACATGATGTAACATAATATGGAAATTTTGAAACTAGCAGTAATGCCTAATTTTCTCTTCAATAGAGCATCATTTTTTTTTTCACTTATGTAAGACCATTATTGGTAGCCAGGATAGGAACCAAAGTTGTGGTAAATCTGGCATCTTCTGATATTGTATATATGTGCTTCCCCTTACAGCATGCCAAATTGGGCCAGCATATCTTGATCGGTGTTGACACCGGGCCAAAATTGAGTCAGGGAGCTGATACTGCGCTAACATGAAACTGATGCCATGCATTAGCTCGGTAAGCACAAATATGGTGACAATATGTAAAATGCCGTAAGTTTCTACACCAGAAAACATGCTGGGATCAGCTAGGCATTGGCATGACAACGGCCAGCTTCGAACGATGTAGACTGAATCTGACGCGCTATCTGGGATTTGATGTACACATTTAATTGAGTAATTACTTGCCTTAAAGGGCTGCATGGCTAATCGATACATTCCCTAAATAGGGACACCTGTCGCTACCTAATGAAATTTAAAGCCATTTTAAAAGGTTAATCTCATATCCGGGAGGTCAAGTCCCATTCCCTTTGCATAAGAAGAGCCTCATCCTGCACACACTAGTGACAAGTATCCCTGGTAAAACAAGGTTAAATCTGTGTCATATTTACCAAAAGAAATGGATGCTCCAAAACAGTTTCGCAAAAACTTTTGCCTTCTCACATAAAATGCATGGAGAAACTGTAAAAACAGCTTTTTACCATCCAGTGATATATTCTTGTTGAAAATATCTTAAGCACTAATTGGTGATTTTCTGGGGTGCATTTGAGATTTACAAGAAGAAATTAACACAGATTTTCATGCACATTAAAGTAAAAATGTCTTAGTCTATTTTCATGTTATAACTTCCACTGCCTGACATATTTCAAATTTACTTCTTCACTGAGCCTGCTTAAAATCTTATCAAAACACGTCCCTTTTCTTGTATTCAAGGCCCTCCAGAAGATCATCTTGTTAGGGAAACGAACTTCGAGAAGTTGTGTAAGACCTTCAGTATTACTGCTTCAAGATATTGTTTGGGGGCTTTCCCAATTTTTGACATGCACAGGCCTTGTGAATATTTCCTAACTGGAGACAGTGGCTTAGTTTGATTTTAAGGTTATCATGAATGGTCTTACGGTACAATTGTTTATTACTTAGAGAATGCATTGGAAAATTATAACCAGGCATATCCCAAGTGACGGTTTTTCCCCAAAATCTATTCAAGAATATCACGACCTTGAAAAAGTTTTAAATTTGGAAAGTAATTTGTCCGAAATGTTTTGTAGCGGTAAGGTGCACAAAAACAGTATTAGTGTCTGAAAGAAATAATATCGGTGCCATGTATTCATTATACTGGTGTAATTTCCCTTGAAATGATTAATTGATATACTGATATGTATTGGTCACATATACAATTGATCTGTGTGGATAAGAAACTGCCTGATAACTATGGAACATTTACAAAATACTTTGAAGAAAGCCCTTTATGGCCCTATATTACAGAAAACAATCCTATCCTGCACTGATTCACTGATGGTCCTTCAGCAAACAATAGTATTTACTTCATCATTGATTACATTGTGTCTCAAAAAAGTTATGGTAATAAAATTAGGAAGCCCTGTTGAAAGCTAGTGATATCAATACAGAGAAATTGTTTGAAAAAGATGCTCAGACTGTCCAGTAATTAGAGCAACACATTAAGGGAGGATGTACAGAATGGTTAATGTCTATAACAGGTGAAGCTTGTCTTCGTACTTACTGGAAAGATCCACTTCAAAATCCTTTGCCTCATTAGACACCAAAACTGTTGAAGAATATTCTTTGCATTCTCCAGTTCTGAGTGGCCAGGAAGTAAAATTAGTTCAAAGTAGTCAAATATCGTTTTATCAAAGAACGTTTGTCCTGGTGTTTTGTCAGTATTAATCCATCTTTAGAAAAACCTTGAAATTGAGTCACATTAAATGTCTCTTTAATCAATGTTTTGTGAACTTGGTATGGATTCTTGAGTTAAATCCTTCAACTGGTACTGAAGGCCCAATACCAGATAATTAATACAGTGTGGACTCCCAAGTCTCATATTCTCGTCATAAAGTACCAGACAGCATCCATTACAAAACAAGTTGCCTTGGTATGTGACAAGCTTTAATGCTGAAATAATTCAGGTGAACCCAAGCATGCACTCAAGCATTACAAACTTTGATAGCTTAATGCTAAGAACCCTTTCTGGTCTTGTTGAGACAGGAAATACTGACATTAAATTTCAAGCAATGAGTATTTTTCATTCAATGATTTCTTTTAATGATACAGTACAGAAAGATCAACTGTTTCAGGCCAGTAATTATTTCCATGGTGTCCATTCAATAGTTTGTTTAAAACCAGTCATTATATCGTTTGTTCATGGACAATGGTTGTCTAGGCAAACTAACATCATTGTTTGATTTACACAATCATCGTCTAATGCCAAACAATATCTTGGCTGATTTCAAACAAACTGGATCATAGGAAAACAATTATTTGTCTGAAACAGACAATCTTGTTTTACAGTGTAATATGTTTATTTAAATGCACCAGGGTTCTTGGAATCTGGCTCAGTGCAGATGAACAGAGACCTCTGGTACATGGCCAAATGTGCCATGTGCGTTTTCCATGAGAAGGATAAATGCATGGAAAACGCATGGTTTTTAGCCAATTATAATCAAGCAAAAACCATGCGTTTATCCAAACGCGGCCATGTAATTAAAGGGAACAAGAACCACGGCATAAAACTCTAATACAAACTAAGGGAGCTATTTACACAGCAGCATAAAAGGTACGTTCAAGCCTGCTTCATAAAGTTTCACAACAATTCATCAAATATATATCACAAGTTTCTATTGGAAATGCACTATGGTCAACCTATCAAACTAACACAACAAATTACACCAACACCTTCTACCATGTATATTTATCATACAATGTTGAAGCAGATACACTGATGTGCATTATTTTTTTTTTGTCAGGCTTTAACGGATTAAATATGAAGCGACCAATCAGGTCATAGGGAAAGAGGTCAAAGTCAGGTCGATCGAGGTCATGGCCAGGCTAATTAGGTCATATACATCAACAACCAATATGGCGGAAAGTCTTTGATTTTTGACAGACAGAGAGGAACAACTCATTACAACATATCTATATGGCGAGAAGATGGAATTAGGTGATTTAGTAATTTTGCACAAACAGCAGACATAATTATGGTACATAACATTTGTTGTGTAAATTTCACCACTGGATAAGCAATCATTTTTTACAATGACGTGATCCATTTATGATAAATTTTCATGTAACACTCAGTCATCCTTTTGGTAAAATTCTTAATTCCGACACACCGAAACGGGTGCCATTCCATAATACCCATGTTTTCGTCATGGACCAATGTAATGCTGCAAAGAATATCCAGTGAATGATGTGTAAATTCAAGCGAACTAGTCCACTTGGGTATTCCAGAATTTACAAATAATGTCTTCTTCATAAAGTCTTACAGAAATCCTGTATTTTCATCCACAAGTGGGTCTAAAGCCTACATACTGGAGACCACAGTTGAGAAAACTTGATTTCACTTAAGTTTCTGGGTCTATAGCATGACATGGTTCAAAATGTAGAAATGGCTGTTATGCACACTGCATAGGACACGGTGAAACAAGGCGCGTTGCACCCTGTCCAGCAGTATCATACCGGATGCATACAACCATTCCTACATTTAGGCTGATGTCATACTGCTGTCAGTTTGTCACCTATCTCAAAGTGGATTTCTACATCACGATCAGCCACACGGTCCACCCGAGTGGGCCTGGACCTCCGCCGATCTCGAGACTTTTGGCGACCGGAAGCAGACAGGAAACGACAGATATCACATATCAACTGCATGACCTCAAATAATGTCATAACTGAGATGCCTATCCACAAGCCAAGTTGTCCACCAATGTCTGATATGAGCCGAATGGCCTCGTAGTCTGGAGCTTCTGTAGTCTTAACAACATTGCTATCAGCAATGAAGACGTTGACACGACCTATGTAGCCCCTGACCTTATGCTCATTGTTGAGTTCATAAAGGTCATTCAGCAGTTTTTTCTTTGGTGCGGGAAGTTTGTCTAAAAATTGGTCAATCATCGTGTAAAATGCGCTGTTCTCCGCCGTCTGCTCAGGAATGGTGGAAAGACTGTAAGAAGCTTCATAAATGATGTCGTTACAAGGAGGAAAGCAGCCGCAGTTGTCCATGGAGTCGGGATCCTTCATAGTCAGATTCTCATAGACTTCCTTACGACAGTCCATTCGGAAGGACCATTTGTCGATAACATTCTGGCATGTCTTGTTGAGGGGAACGAAATAACAATCTGGAGGCATGGTCGGTAGAGTCAGACAAAAGGGCAGACCTTTGGTATTCGGCGGAATGGAAATCTTATTATCAATACAACCACATTTCAGCATTATATTTCGCTGAATGCAGCTATTTTGGCAATCTTCAAGCGTGTACTTCCATTGGGAATTGAGGTCACCGAATGAACAGTTACCCCAGGGTTTGTCAATACGAACATTCTCACGTGCCCTCACACCCAGTGAAACAGAAAAACCCGGCGGAGCATCAAAGCCGGAAGAAGCAGGGCGAGGGGCAGTCCCAGGTGAGTGGACAAGCACTCGGGCTCCTCTGCCACTGGCCAGTACTCCATCCGCTTCCTCCATACCTGGAATCACATACTCGTATTCGCTCTTCTTGGTCAGCTGCCCTGCACTTCCAGTAAAGAGTATTATAGTCAAGCCGTATTCGGCTCCCTGAAGCCGGGTTGTCTTGGTAGTCAAAAAGGTGCTCGGATCAAAAGTGAAGCAATTAAAAAAGTAGGGATCAAAAAATTTGATAAAACTCCTCTTGATATCACAATGTTCTCCCATAAAGCGACAGTTGACTATGAAGTCCTCCATCTCTATGCCACCTTGAGAAGCCAGTTCCACTCCAAGGTTAGCTATCAGGCCTAACCTAGAGTAGGCTGAAGACATGTGGTCCATGGCTTTCGTATAGGGCTGGACGTGAGTGAGATAAGGCTGAAAGAAGTATGTAGAACTCTCCCAAAATGCTTCGTACTGCTCCTTAAATTGTTTGAAATTCGAATCGTTGCCATAGGAGGAGTTGTTGTTGCTCTCCAGTAGCAATTCTTCCAATCTTTTCACAGTTACTAAGTCCAAGTGATCGGTGTTACAAAGTGATACTGAAGGGAATCGAACAGGTCTCTGAACCACTTCCACGTTTACCTGAAAAAGAAAGGAAAAGCCAATTAGTCATTGGAACAACACTATTCACGTACAGTTCTCAATCCTAACCATTCACACCAGTGTATATTCTCATCGTCGAAGGTCACTTAGACCAAACTCGAACATGAAATATGTACACTGTAAATTCACGTACACGTAATTGCCTATTTCCATGGCGCTGGTCTTTGCCATACAATATCAGTGGATTTGAACTGCATTCAGATGAGCAAGAATGTAAAATGGAGAGAAGGATGAAATCTTCACAGACCAGAGAAAACTTTATATTTATGTATTCATGATATAAAGTGGAATGCGGTTCAGCAATGAATTGCCATTTACAGCAGATTAGGATTAATCACACAAGAGCCTTCCTTTGATTTAAACCTCTTGAAGAAACGGGATATCATTGGTGTTTGGCTAAAGCACAGAAAATGGAGAACTGTATCTTGTGGGTGCAAAAGGCTTAGGAAACTCTCTGAGACATCTTTACAGAGATTTCTGATGTGGGTATCGAATCGTCATCATGACGCAGACGGAAGGTTAACAGTTAATACGGTCGACCCAGGCTGTGTTCCCAGTAGACAAGCTCTGTTTACTTTGTGTAATTACTTTTGGGGATCTTCCTTTGGGACTCTAACTTGCACGCAGCAACTTTGCTGCTGTCATATCCAAGGCAGTTTCTTTTTGGCCCACAGACTTGCGGATTCTGTTACAATTTTTTTATCAGTGTAGAAGTCAGAGCAGTCAATTCCCAAAGATAGATCTAAGGCAACATCATATCAAGAATTATTTGGCTAGATCACCTAAAACTACAGTTAGTTTCATTAAAAACGATCTGTCAAACTGAACCTAGACAAAGCTAGACAACTTCTGCTATACAATGCTACCTGCCACTCAACGGAACTGTTTGGCTATAGCTGGCTACTCAATATTATATACATTTCTTACACTTACAAGGTTAATATTTTTTTTAGTGGTGGTAGGTGTAAACCCACTTTTAGCAAGCTTCAGACAGTTATGGCTACAGGTTGGTGTGGCTGTCCAGAGTCGACCATATTTTATGAACAAACTAACTGTATGCTTGAATTATCAGATTATGGACTCAATATTGGTGAGAAAAATAAAAAGTGTTCTTTGAATGCAGCCAAGATGCTGGGAAGACAGCATTAATCAGAACAAAGGTAGCAAAATTGATGAGGGAAAATGTTTTGGGAACACTTTTACGAGATAAGGGAGCGTGGAGACACTGTATCTTATCATTTACAGGATGAAGAAGAAACCATTTTTTTAAAACTCTGGTAAATATGGTATTTTCCAGTTGATCTCACCTTTTTAGGATAAGAGTAGAATCGCTGAAGTAGAATGATGCATTGCCAGAGGAAGATGCCGAAAGCACAGATGCAAGTGATGGACCAGAAGACTCGGGCTGTGAGACTGCGAGCGTTGATGATTCGAGGAACGCCATGCATGGACGTACTGTCCGCAAACTCCCGGAACACCCGATGCACATCCATGGTTCTCCGATTTGGCCGAACTGCTTTCAAGGGCCGTGGCGAGTGGTTATGATAGTGGTTCCGCATGTCTGCCTCTACAAAGTAAATTCAACAATGAGTTTGGATGCGTCATTGTCAAGCAACAGGTGCCTATTCATCTGGTGTTGAAAAAATATATGCATTCATAAGATTAAAAAAAAAAATTATGAATTAGTTTGAATACCTTATAAATAACTAGGTAACAATGAAATGCAATTCATTATTCATGTAATACTTCTGATACATAATGTTATACATTCAGGGCAAATAAAATATAAGGCACACAGCAGGAAAAAACCCTGCTACAGCTCACATCAACAAACGGCATGACAGACCAAAAGTAATTGTACGTTTGTACAAATTTGTGCAGCCAAACGTCACATCTATTAAGTTGGTTTTCCGAAGGGATGCAATTGATGGTTATTTACTTCTACAAGCATGAGTATGTTTTATGCAAACTTGGAAGCATATGATTTGAGAGAACTACACACACATGTACAAAGCATTGTGCTGCTGATGAACGTTTATGAAAAAGATGCATAGTACCTACAATCATGTAAGCAGCATGGAATTGGATTGTAGCTTAGAAAAAGCAGCATGCAAAGGTTGATGAATGGTTCATGAACTTCCAAAACAACCTGATCACATCACACCAACACTCATCATGCAGTGAATGGGTGTGGTAAACAAAAATCACATCAGTCTACAGTAGTCCACACACTCTAAACGGCTTTCTTATATAGATGGAAATTGCATGTGTAGCTGCCATTCACTGAGTCAAAGAACAACCTTTGAACAAGGCTCTTATTCAGCACAAGTTATCATGGTTATGGGGTTTATACACAACCCCACACGATCAAACAAGCCTTATAGTCCAATTGCTGTATATACCATTCCCACTTGAAGAAGTTACATTGTCAAACGACTGTAGGCTAGTTAGCCAATATATATGGGATAATAACTGATATGAAACAGACATTTTGAACCAACTGGCCACTAAGAAAAAGCAACTATAAAATCTGACTCATCTTGACGATTGATGATATGTCAATGCCACCCTGTTTCATTTACTAACACCATGACAGGTAAAAACTAAAATTGATGAAAATCAGAAACCGTAAACATTGCAAGTAACAAATTAACTTTGCTTTCCAATGGATTAATTCACCTTAACAGAAAGGATTTATGGTATCACTCAACATAGAAATTAGAGTAAATATTTTATGCATTAGAACCTTCCTAAGTGCAATCTTAATGGCATAATGATGGTAAGATGACCACAAAAAAAGTACATGTAACTGCAATGGAAGAATAAAATATGTTTGAAGTTGATATTCCCTTTTTTTTAATAGGTGCCTTTTCAGTAAGATTTATCTTATAAATGGATCTGTCTTAACCAATGCCAATGATATCCACCATGACCAGTTTAAAAGACAAAAGCAAGCCACCTGGTCAATATCAAGAACGGCTGACTAACGAAAACCGATTGAATTAGTTTAGTTTAGTAAGACTACTGGACGCAGGACTAAAGTCCTATATATTAGTTAAAGTTTAGGCAGTCATTCCACACCTAGAGTATTTAAAGATACATTCCACTGTACACCTTGGTCCAAATTACAAGACCACTTGAATCACCATATATGTCCAAGCGGTCTTTTATTTTTGGAGGATGGTGTATGATGAGTATGTGATGAATGCTTGAAACCCAACAGTAAATGTGTGCTATGGGATCTTTGTGCAGTTTGTGTTTTTCTCTATACACAGACAGAAAGCATCCTTTTCAGCCCAGATAAAGAAGACGGATTGGCTTGAATAGGTGTTAGTGCTTTTTCTCTTGTGCTGGCCTCAACCAAGGATTGTGTGGGATCTTTTTCAATTCGTCTGTCCTTGCATGATGGTTCCTTGAAGACTGAATCCCCTCAAGAGATGTGTTTCACAGAAAGCCAAGAGAAGAACAGGCTTTTTATAGGGTTACGGCTATGGAGAAAACGTGCCCAACACAAAAGACAGCCAGCCTGTTTAACCACTGTTTAGTAGTTACATCTACATGGAAAATAACTGCTGAGTAAGAAATAATAAATTTGTTTAACTGTTAGCTATGTTTGTTCAATAGTTATCTGCTTGGAAAATAACTGCTGGGTAAGAAATTTTATTTTTTCTCATTTGCTAATTGTTTTACCATCTATTGATCACTGCTACACAGAATCAAATTACACATGTTCATTCAATGGAAAATAATTGTCTCCTTTGGTAATTTATCACAACATCCAATGGAACCCTTCCCTGTAGATAAACTGTTGTGATAATAACTCATTATAAATTAAGACCATACTATTAATGAGCTATTACGAACCTATAGATGTACAAATAAGGCTACACTATATAAAAGAATGTAGGAAATCGAAAATAATGTTTTTTAATTGTTCCACTTTCTATAACTTCTGATAATTTTCCCAATTTAGAACATGCCCTAGATTAATTTTAAAGAGAAACTTAAATTGAAAATCCAATTAAATAGCGAGAAAGATAATCACATTAGACCTCTCAAAGTCACTCGTGAAAAATGAAATGTCTTTCCCCAGCAGAATGAATGAACAGAGCGAGCAAGTGAAACTATAGTTTCGAGGCAGAAAAGCTTTGGAGAGGTTCTTGTTTTAACAGTCTGCACGCTTTCTTTAGGCACCTAATGAGGCTTATAATTCGCATTAGAGAAGTAGAAGGGAAAGACCAGGGCAACCGACAATATATAAAGAAAGCAAGAACAGGTTAATGTGGCTTTAAAACATACCTGAGTGCTGGCAGCCACATTTATAATTGCATAATATGCACACCGAAAGGATATGGAATGGTTGCAAGATCTTTTGAAAAACTATATTTTGAATAGATTCTCCTTATCATTGTATGGCCTTTGTGCAAATGCAGTCCGTCCATTTGGCGAAGTTTCCATGGTCCTTAATAATTAGTGATGGCAAATCGGTCTTAAAACTACATCGATTAATCGGTAGTCGATTTTTAAATATATTTAATTTTTCCATGGACTGAGAACAAATGCAAAGAAGAACATTAACTCCTCAACGTTCAAACTTTAATGACACCTTAATTTAGTTTACAAAGTCCCACAAACGGAAAAATCGATTTTTCAACACTAGTATTGATTATCGGCTGTTGCTTTGTTTTGCCGATGCTAAACGATTAAAATCGGTGAATCGTGCCATCACTAGACCTTATGAAGTGCAATTGCAAAATATTCCACATATAGGTAGACAATGAATAAGTGTGAAGCAACTTTGTTCCACCGAGCATGTTACTGCCAAATTCATTGACTTGGAAACCAATCTCAGAGACAGGGATGCTAAACTCCAGATGACGTCATATGAATCCAGGACTCCCATTGGTTGAGGAATACCTTGTCCAATGGGAGTCCTGGATTCACATGACATCATCTAGAGTTTACTTTCCAAGTCTCTGAGATTAGTGTCCAAGTCAATGAAGTGGGCTGTATTGAAAATTAGGATAAATACGAGAAGCTGAAGCTTGAGGCGCTTTCGTTTCTTCAAAAGTACCATAATTTATCAAGTATTCCACACAGGATATAAGTGAACAAAGTAAGTGATTAATTCCACTAGAACGTACATATAACCTTCCAGAAATAGAGTGTGACTTAAATACTAAATGTATCACACAGCTTCCTTTATTTAGAAATCTGCCTAACACTGATTCATGGACTCTGACATGATCATCGAAAACTGTGGCATAGAACTTGTTTGCCAGTTGCTCTGATTACTACGGTAGGAGCATTTTCTAAAGTGTGAAATGATTCGGTTTTAAATCATATCAGTAGCTAAGTCAGTGGATAACAAATTGTCAAGTAAAGATAAATTGCTGTTGTTTGGAAAGGAACCCAAATAAGGAGGCCAATAAAATGCCAACTTTGCCAAGGGACTGTTAAATAACCGAGGGAATCCCCCATGGCTTCGTTATACCCAGGAAGGAAATCATGTCAGCCAAGTCCAACCCAGAAATAATGGAGCTCAAAATATTGTTGGCAGAATTTCTTGACACCTATCAGGGGCCAGTCTCTGGTTTTGATTGATCACATGTCCGTTTAATACATCATAAAAGATGATTCATACATGATCATCATTGAGTTCATTGTGTGATCTTGCACATTTATATGAATGAAAACCACATAAGCATTAACTGCTGTATATAAAGTGCTTGAAACTGTAGAAATAATGCGTAAGGACAAAATCCTTTATTGTATAATGTATATACCTAGGTTACTACTGTATGTGATGATATATCTACTTCCATGTATAAATGTGTATGTAAAACAATATTATATAGTACATAGAATTGCTGATATGATGTTAACGATAATCATCTATGTACATAACTTTCACTTGGTGGCTGGAACCATTACTAAATTTATTTTTTCTCTTCTTTTGATGAATTTCTATTTTATTTTATTTTAGAATAAACAGTGTAATCATGTTTTGCAAAATTTTCTGTTGAATTTTAATGTATCGTTGTTTGCGACAAATATGTCATATTTGACATAATACTGTCAATAGAAATATATATATATATTAACATAAAGGAAATTGCATTAATGTATCCATGTAGATCACGGGAATATTTGTCATTATGATATAAGTAATTCACAGTGCAAGCGTCTTGCCCACTATATTTGTCATAAGATTTGTAATCATATACTTTTGGTAGAAATTGTCTAAAACTTTAATATACACCACCCTCTTAAAATATAAGACCACTTTGATCATTGTTTACATGCCCAAATGTCTTATACTTTTTGATGGGCGGTGTATTGCTAACATAACTAAAATGTCTAAGTTAAGTGGAATATTTTTCAAATGCTTTCAGTTCCTTTTGCATGATAGCTCTAGAAGTATGAACACACATTAGCCAGATTAGCTTGTGCAGACAAACGACCTTGGCTGAAGACACTCTGCAATTGATCAATGCCTCCACGACCTTGACAGTGACATAATGTCCCCATAAAAGCAGGCAAACATCTTTCTACAGATGACCAGGTGTCAGGAGACAGGGTGCATCTGAGCATGGTTGCCATGGCTTTCCCCGGAGCACTCATCAATATAACATCAAGTTTTTCTTTTGCCTTTCAAATTCAACAGCCCATCCCCCCCTTCCTCTGTTGGCCCCCTGGGTGATCCCAGAGGGAAGTATGGACCTCAAAGATGCTAAAAAGAATTTCCTGTAGGGAAGGAAGTCCAGCTAAAAATGTTCCTGCCCCTTCCCAACCTTTTCGTGCAGATTTGTGGCAATTTCAGTTTTCAGTCACACCCGAATGTTGTATGAGGTTCACAGTCATTTGTACATGATCTTTCTACTGTATTATATTGCCTCAATAATAAATAAAAAATCTGAATCTGAAATCTTACTTGTCCACACCACGTTGCGCATTTACCCCATGGAAGGGGTATTTTACTAGCCCCATCATAGACACTGAGTATGAGACACCTTCAATTTAACGTCTGATGTGAACAAATCCAAAAAGATACCTATCATGAACCAACCCATGCCAAACCTTCAGCAAATTGGCTAGTGTGATAAGAGGTCTTAAACATGGGGCGAGGCTGGGGGCCTAGCTCATTGGTAGCGCGCTGGGCTTTCAACCACTGGATTCCGGGTTCAATTCCCAGTCGAGCCTATGTTGGATGGCTGTTTCATCATTCGTCTCATTGCCATAGTCCCTACCTGTCCTAATTTGCCCATCAGGTGCAGAAATACAGGACCCCTAATCATGGGGCGACCCAGCTGTTTTGAACTCACCATATAAATCATACATAACTATGGAATAAACATTTATCGGTTGTTGTAGGAACCATTTAGTAAGCAGCACCCACTGATCACCACTTCCTCCCTTTAACTAAATTTCTTCCCTGTTTAAGGAACACGAACTAAGAGATTTCAGTTGTTGACTGATTAGATCTGAACTCTGGAATATGTCCAAACCACAAAGCACTTGTAGCCAGGCACGATACAAAGGATTACAAAGTAAATCTATCACGACATTGTGCTCTGTTCAAATGAAAACAGAGCTGCACAAAACCACCCACCAGTGTGTTCATTTGATCGTCATGCAATTGATTTTCTTGTCAAATTAGTAAATTAATACTTCGGAAAACAAATCATCAATCTTTAGCAGCAGCCGTGTACTTTTGGCTTTCTCGTCGACATGTTAAATTGCTGTGAAAATTAGGATGAATGTGTTGTGTTGAAAGTTTCAATTGATCAATGACTCCAAAACTGAAGACGTGTTCAGTAACTATAAATTAATTAATTTTTATTTTTATTTTTTTATTTATTAATATATTTTCACTGGGTTACATAATTTCCTAGGAGTTTTTCATATGACCCAGTATAAAAACATGTAAAACAGGTAAAAAGAAATGCATGTTAAACATTGGCAGTGTTGGCCCTTAAGAAAGACCTAAGGTCACACTTGAAACGTTCAGTGGTGGTGACATTGTGAACTTCTTCAGGTAAATTATTCCATGTGTTAATTAGACTAAAGTTAAAAAAAAAAAGCTTAGACATCAGTGATTATTCTAAATCAAGAATATTATGAATCTTATCTTATCCTAGATATGGTTGCTTAATCTGAAGCCAAGGAACATCATGAAAAAGCAGGATGTCATTAGCAGAAAATGGATGCTTTAACCTTGAGGTTGGGAAGAGCTTGTATTTATATAACAGCTCGTGTTCCCATGCAAATTGCATGGGAAACAAAGCAAATTAAGGCCTGTGGGCCATTTATCAAATGGGCTGGGGGAAACGCGTCTCCAGGGTCACCTATTGACCCCTTCATGCAAAACCCTCGTGTATCCCTGACCCAAAGTGAACACAACAACTTGGTAATCCAGTTAAACAATCGATAACAAAGTTGATAGCGGGGTGAGGTACGTGGCCCTTTTATCTGAACAAGGGGCTCAGACGTGTAGAGAGTTTCTTTCCTGGGGTGTACACCGTCCCTGGGGCACCCTAAGCAGGGTGATCGATTTCACTGGGCTGTAGGGGGCCACCAGGGACCTCAGTGTAGCAAGTAAACCCTGAATTTTGACGCATGAAGCGCCCCTAAACAGCATCCACTGCTGATGTTTCCCATTAGGCAGCAAACTACTGCTCAGTCATATATATAACACTTCAAGAAGTTGAACACGCCTCGAAGAATTTTTTTGTTGGGTAGTTGTAGCCATCTTGAGTTTCTCCTCAGGGAGGGTATTATGCATACACTTTGTGACAACCCCTGTCCTGCTAGGTAAAAAAAAAACACTGAGGAAACTTAAATCTACAATATCAGAACACCGTAAATAAGATGGAACACTTGTGAGAGAGCCTTTTGTGCAACAGCTTGACAACACATGACACCTCCTGATTCATATATTAAATAATTTATACACAACTGAATCATTTACAGCACCTACTAACAGTAAGTTTCATTAAAAACAGTCTATCAAATTTGAACCTACACAAAGCTAGAAAGTTACTGCTATACAATGCTACCTGCCACTCAACGGAACTGTTTGGCTATAGCTGGCTACTCAAATACGGATCTACAAGTACATATTTATGATATATTAGATACATTTCTTACATTTAGCAAAGTTTATATTTTTTTCAGTGGTGTAAACCGACTATTAGCTAGGAGTAGACAGAAGCAGCTGGCTTCAGACAGTTATAGTTTCATCCGGGAATAGGTTGCTATGGCTGTCTAGAATTGAACATATTCTGTGAAAGTATCTGCAGTGGTTTGGTCGTAGCATAGTCATAGGTTTACGAGTACACTGCAGTCGACAATTAGAGCAAACTAAGACAAAATTTTTTGGTGCTAGACTATGTCTGTTCAGAACACATTTCAGACAACACAAATGGTTCTTCGGTGGTCTCATAATAAATCTCATGTAAGTCATGTTCAGATACTTTTTAGACCTGTAATACATGTCTGTTAGCTTTATTTTCAAAGCAGAAACATGTATCTATAACTAACTGGTTGGCCTGGTGTAGCCTGTTTCGGTTTTTGAAATCACCTGTTCCTGTGACACAATTAAATCGAGACTACACCAGATTCGTTTATATTTGGCTATATTGGCAATTTCCATGCAATTACCATTTGTATCTCTTATGAGAAGTTCACTTACGATTCATGTTGTATGTACCGTAAGCATGTTTTCAGAATTTTGGGACTGCAGTGGTGTAATAAACTGTAGCTAGTGAAGTCAGTTACATTAAAAGTAACCAGATGATTGCAAAGTCCTACAAATTCTACGACTGGAAATTCGCTTCCTTTGTAGACAGTGCGAACGATTGGCTTGATTAGTTTTAGCAGCAGCATTGGCTGAATGCAGTCTTCCGGCAAGTACCCAAGGTGACCTTGTGAGGACAGCAGGATGTGCAAATAGCTGTAGGTGGCGCAACCCTGTTCTTTTGGTTCTGCCAATTGAGACACTTCTAATAATGCCCTGAGGATAGGTGTAGAGAGGTCTGGCTGTCTCCCTTCAGTCACCCACAGACACTCTCTGTAAACACACTGAGCAAATTGAAACGCCAGGGCAACGAGTCAAATTGCTTGGACTCAGTGTTCCAAAGACAAATTCATTGCCCTTCACTAACTATCACTAAGTGCTCATCCAATATCGCAGGAGAACGAAAGTCTGTTACAACACAGGACAGATACAAAACATTAACCTACTGCAGATACTTGTACACGTTCTCGGAGAGCATTTACAGTTTCCTGTCAAACTGAATCTAGACAAAGCTAGAAAACTTCTGCTATATGATGCTACCTGCCACTAAATGGAACTGTCTGGCTATAGCTGGCTACTCAAAGCTGGATCTAAAAGTAAATTACTTATGGTATATTAGAGCATTTACAGTTTCCTGTCAAATTGCATATGGACAAAGCTAGAAAACATCTGCTATATGATGCTACCTGCCACTAAATGGAACTGGCTGGCTACTCAAAACCGAATCTAAAAGTAAATTACTTTTTTTTTTGTATTTTAGATAAATGCTTACATTTGCTAAAGTTTCTTTTTCAGTAAGCCGACCATTAGCTAAGAGTAGACAGAAGTGGCTGGCTTTAGCTACAACCAGGAGTACGTTGCTACAGCTGTCTAGAGTCAACCATATTTTATGAAACGAACCTTAGATTCAGTTCTAGATGTGCACAGTCTGATATAGAGTGTGATACAAGTTTTGAAAATGAAAATGGCATGACAATCTACACTGCCATATTGTCCTTACACCAACAGACCACAGTATGGTAACTTGAGAACTCACATCTTCACTTCCCATGAATCCTCATTATCGTATAGTATTGTTCAAATAATATTGTCTGAATTTAACTGCTGTAGGGACATTTATTAATGTAATACATTGTTATTCGAAACAATATTTCAATCTTCCATGGATTCAGAATAAATGAGATAATCGAGAACTATATTGTCACATTGCTCATGCTGAGTCACTGTAATTATCTCATAAAGCATTTATAATTAAGTTGTATACTTTCGAAAACAACATAGCATTATCTAAGAAAACAAAACAAAGACCATACTAATATCAGTATTCATGGTGTACCACAAGGACTCCTCCGTGGACTCAATATACAATTGAACTTTTCTCATATCGCAACGAAGGGGACATACAGGAGGCGAATTGATGCTCAAGTGTCACATATGACCATATATGACACATATGACCATGCACAATGCTTGAAGTCTCCTTAAGCATATATGACCAGCCGGTGTCGTATTTCTGTCGAAGCAAACTCTTCCTTCCACTCATATGATACTTGACCCATGAACATGGAGCCATACTGCCATACTAGGCTTACACTGTTACATTGGACAACTTCTGACCCAATGACCACAAGACGTGACCAGCACATACATGACCCTAGGTTGGTTAAGCAACGTCCTCAAGTTCACTGACCGGCTCCAATTTCCGCAGTGACATCATTTGTGTTATTGCTCGCAGGGTCATATCAATGCACGAATCATCCTGAAAATCAGGACACGTATCATCCGCCTGTCTCATATTATGGGTGCTCTACCTGACATCGACTGCTGTGGTTGGTGGGTGGATTGGGGCTTCACATCCTGTATTTCTGCACTTGATGGGCTAATTAAGACAGGCAGGGCCCATGGCAGTGAGCTGATGAATGAAACAGCTATCCAACTTAGGCTCGACCGGGAATGGAACCTGGGACCCAGTGGTTGGAAGCCCAGTGCGCTACCACTGAGCTAGGCCCCCACCCATTATCGACTGCAGTGAGTACACATGCAGACTGCACTCATATGACATACTGATTATTATCAGCTTCTACTAGGTCTGGGGAGGTTTCAAGGAAACACAAGAATCATGCTTATAACATGAATATTTTTAATATTGACTTTGAACAACATCCAACTTAGGCTCGACCGGGAATTGAACCCGGGACCCAGTCATTGATATTATATATAAATGATATATAGTTTATACAGTTTTACAATAGAATAGTGTTTCTGATTTAAGGAATACATGTTAAGTTTGTGTATAACCTCAGATCTTAAATAGCTGCATAATTCGAGAGAACAGGAATTTATCGTGGCTGAATAGCAGGCATCTGTCCCAAGGCTCTGTTGCCATGGAAAGGGGGCATTCGGTGCATATGCATGTGTGTGTGTACGCACTTAATGGAAGCTTATTGTGATTTTGTGGTTAGATTAGGCTATGAATACCATGTCTGCAACTCTGCAATGTATCTAGGCAACGGTTGTCCCTCTTGATTTAATTAAATCAATCACATTTGATCAAATTTAATTTCCTAAAAAGGAGGTAAAATTTGGAAATATTCAGGTATTTAATACTGAATTTGAAAGATACGACTATATGATAATATAAGGAATATTTATCAAATTTTCTTTTTAAATCTGGTGGCTGATACCTTTATTTTACTGGAAGTAATCAATCAACAAATCCACAGGCAGTTAGCAATCCTTCCATTGAGGAATTACATAGCAAATGACATTTGTATTAAATAGAAATAACAACTTGCTATTAACCTGATTGGCACAGAAGTAGAACTCTCAACTTTAATTTGGTTTAAAGAAAAACTCGCACACCAAATGGCGCAAGAATTCAGCTGGAGCAGTTCAAAGGCATCACCGTCCTGAGCTCCTGAGCTATTGATGGTCAGTGACCTTCGCTATCATTCAGGAATGTTTCGTGATTCCAGGAAATCGCATTGATTCTAAACAGTGTCAAGTGTCCCTGAAAAGGTACCATTCATGTCGGCAAAGAGCCACTTGGCTTCTCCGTCTCACAAAAATGTTTTCTTGAAGCTTGCCGCTTGCTTTGTGATCAATCTTCAAACGAGGAATTGGTAGAATTTTCCAAGTTAAAATGGCGAAGAATCTGATTCAGGCAATGCGTCAGATAATGACCCGCTAGGATAGAAATCATCACATTCTTCACCATTTTAACTTGAAAAATGTTTTTTTAAATCTGCTAATTTGTCAGCAAACTTTGTTTGAAATGGAGAACAAAATGCCTCTTTGCCGACATCTCATTTACCCAGTAAGTAAAAATAGGAATGATTACTATTATGCAAACTCTGGTCATGAATTTACTCTGAATGGTGAAAAATTAGACGAAAGAGCATCAACAACATCAAATTCATAGGGGCGGGAACCAAGCTTAGAGGTAGCACTCTGGGCTTCCAACCCCTGGGTCCCGGGTTCGATTCCCGGTCGAGCCTAAGTTGGATGGCTGTTTCATCCTTCGTCTCATTGCCATGGTCTCTGCCTGTCCTATTTAGCCCAACTGGTGCAGAAATACAGGACGTAAAGCCCTAATCACACACACACACACATCAAATTCATAGCATTGTATTCTGCTGATGCTCCTATTGTGGGATTTTAACACATATTTATTACATCTCTCAATGTTGTCATCCCGCGCAACATGTTTTGTTCTAGATCAAAGGAGTTTGTTGACGGCGATGTTTCATCTGACAAAGCACACTTGATAGGAAAGCTTATGAGCAAGAAGAATAGCCCAATTTGCCTGTCAAGCCAAATATCAAGGGTCACCACTTTGTATAAGATTGAATTAATTACTGCTGATAAGTGACCAAATTTGTGATGCACACTAGGCAGATTTTACGAGCTTGAGAGTAGGCTATTGATCTAACCTATACAGTACTGACTGACAGTGATAATCACAGCATATCACAGTACTAAAATGTTAGTTAATTCCCTCCTGAGTGCAAACTGAATTTGTTTCGCGTAATAAATAATCATTTATAAACAAAACAAGCAATCAAACAAATTAGTAAATATGCCTTATGGATATATAAATATATAAGTTATATCCTAATGGATATGTAAATATATAAGTTATATCCTAATGGATATGTAAATATATAAGTTATATCCTAATGGATATGTAAATATATAAGTTATATCCTAATGGATATGTAAATATATAAGTTATATCCTAATGGATATGTAAATATATAAGTTATATCCCTCATAGTCGGGAGTTAACTAATAATGCCTCACGTCATGGCGTGGTTAATTTCAGCAATGAAAAACAGAAGTAAAAATATTCTGCTACACATGGTGAGTATGCTACACCACCTGGGATACCACAGAAATCATTAAGCCAAATTTCGAGAAATCATTACATTTTCAAGACTTTTTCCCGTGAAGTTTCCATGGTACGTTTGTTCATGTAACTTCAATGATTATGTTAGAAAAAAAAATCTAGGAAATATAAATATTAATCAATTCTTCCATACAAAGAAGAGCTGATGTTAACTCACCAGAACCAGAATTGAAGTCAATGACTCCTTCAGTTTGGAACAAGGTGAACTTTGAATTGCTGATGTCGTGATTCACGTGAAAATTTCTAACAGTGGTAAACTTGCACCTAGTGAGTGCACCACAAAACAAGAATGCATAGAATTGTTCGCCATGGTTAGACCGTAGTCTTGAAATAACAGCCAGGTCATATTGTTCACCCTAAGACTGGAGTCAATAAAAAGGCGAGTGGCAAGAATCTGCAGGTTTTACTGATGGAATTAGAGGAGAGGCCATCGAAGCCAGGTCAAGAGGGTCCACGGTCTTCAAGAGTTGGTGTGCTGCAGGGCGCTCCATTTAGTCCATCTACTGTCACTTTTTGTATCCATACCATTAATTTTCTCTCTCATCATGCATTATTTGCACAGCCTAACAGCCCCCCTTCCGTGCAATAATAATGTCTTCCCCACCCGGGAAATTATACATTTCTGAGTGACTGGAGCAATATCTCATGCCCTTTGTAGTGGGGGCACCGAAAGTAATTAATTCATGTGTCTGTCATGACAAATGAGCTTGTTTAAACGATGACACTATTTAGGCCTGGCTCACCCATTTGGGAGGTACGTAACGTTCATTATCAACCAACATGACAGCCTGGCTGGCCTCCTACATCACACACATTATGAGGCAGAGCTATGTCACGTTGTCCTATGAGTAAAGAGCACACGTGCCTGCCTCAGCTTCATTACTATTGTCATAGTATCACGTGATCTAAACAATGGGAACAACAATGTGGAACAAAGGGCCTAATGATAGAGTCATCGCAATCCTGTGAGTAAATGGTGGGTCACAACAAGTTTATTACATCGTCAAACAGACAACTGCTGTGATTGGCTGCTTGCCTTTTTTTTTGGCATCCGCTCCTTTATTGGATAGTTCGGTCTGTCACTGCAGGGACATAGGAAAACAATTGGAGATATAAAGGACCAGTGTTACTACACAAACCTCCGGTATATAATATATACAACTCATATTACTTATGGAAGAATACTATCTCGAGTTCATATCCTCACATTATTGAGAAAGGGTGGGAAGTTTGAAATAAGACCATTTTGACCACAGTTGTACATTTTGAAATGGCCCTATGTTTTTGGGGGAATCTGTACTAATACTAAAAAGTATACTCAGTAGTGAAAGCTTAACACAACTTCGAAAATTTTCATTTCAAATGTTTCCTTTAAGTAAAGATGCAGTCTCCAGTACTCCTCCCACATGAGAACAACTAAGAGATAGCAGAAAACACTGCACACAAGGAATTGACATAGTATATAACCCAGGCGCATATTGCAGATATATAATCTCACAGATCACAAAATGGAAAAGGATGTTATAGTGCAGAAGCAACATTGCAATATACCGTTCACGGAGTAAAGCTAATTCTGTATTCCAGGCCCTACCCGACTGTGGCGTAACAGCCCTTTGTGTGTCGAGGTGTCAAATATGTGTGTAGCAAGATGGAGTGCTGAGGATACAGTGTGCAAGGTCAGATGGAGTAAGGGAGAACACAATGGTCAACAATGGTCACCCGAAATGACCACATCCGACCGATATGCTGACCGGGATTAGGACCTCCCGGGTGTGTATCCGCAACGCCCGCCAACAGAAAAAGAAATGGAGACCTCGATAGCAAACGTTGTTGCTACTGCAAGAATAATACTCATAGCCTTGTCATTGGCTGCCCCTGACAAATGGATAAGAGATCACCATTGCCAGTGGTCATTCATAATGTATGTGGACATACGGCACCCCGCCGGACCTTTGTCTTTCAACCTACCCGTTGCAGTTCTCTTCCTGGGTCCTTTCAATAAAGCAGCAGGACACGTCCTCTAAGGGTAATATGAATCACTATTGGGGATAACAGGCTGTTAATTCTGCTCTTATCATCCTTTGATGAATCTAATGCAATCTGAGCAATATATTGAAAGCAACATGAAGCAAAGTTGGGGTTCATTAACCTAATGTGCTGGTTTTTAAGTAGAAGTTAAGGTTTGAATACGATATATAATAACCTTGTTACAATTCCTTCACTGTTTGTAAAGTTTGTAAAGCATACCATATTTCAGAATTATGTGAGAATCCATTCTTTGAAAATGTCACGACTATCAAAGAACATCTCAGTAGCATAACTATTATGAAAAGTAACCTGACACAGCCCAGACAGAGTATATATGGACAACTCAGGCACCTAGATCTAGGGTGGTAGTCTGTTGCAGATAGTTCTGCAACAAGCAGCGTTTAGAATAAGCAGCTGGTATCCCTCGAACCTTAAATAAAGAGGGGGCTTAGCTAAATATGGCTGCTGTCCCATAAAGGCAACGTTTAGTGAGCCATACATCTTGATTCATATCCATTTAAAATCAACAGACATTAGGATTAGGCTGAAGAAAAGGCTCCAAACGTCTGGTCTGCTATTAGGCCATACAATACAGCCATAATGCTAAATCCCTTGCTAGCTCCTATGCGTCACACACTAACTGCTATTTATTGCCTGCTCTGTTCAGCCTGATTGCAATTGCTTTAAGGCCAGATTTTGTCGCACATTAATTACATTTTCTGTCTCGTATCGTACTATCTGCATGTTGATGCGATCCCATGCATATTATCAATCTGATACTCATCATGCTCATACCAATTGGCAATGCTATTTTTACTAATGACCACATTACTTATATGTCATACTAGCCCGAGAAACCTGATGTTCGCTTAGGCGTTCTTTTTTATCATCGGTCGTTTGTTGTGAGAGGTCAGGAGTAGTTTCTTGAACTAGTGTCATACTATCTCCATGTTAATGCGATCCCATGCATATTATCTGTATGAACCATGCTCATAACGTTTATAATTTTGGTATATTTTTTACTAATGACCTTACTTTACTCAGTTATTCTCTGACCAAAGAAAATTCGTATTAGTGTAGTGACCAAAGTGTGACCAGTTCACACTGGTCTTCTGTGCTCCAAATGATGTAAAATGTCCGCAGAAGGGCTCTGTTGTACTTTATAGCTGACCGTTGTCACAGTCAGTTGTCTGTCACATTATTTTCCTCGAATGAAATTACACTAGACTGTCCTGGTTGAAGGTTATCTGGAAACATCTAAATTTCAGCAACTCAATCTGGCAAGAATGTCTCCAGGCAGAACCTTGTAAAAAAGCATAAATCAGAATATCAAATTAAGTTGTGGCCACTCACTTCCTTGACCTCATAGCCCAGAACAAGGCATTCCCCTTGGCTCGTGTCCAGCCCACGGACAGTAAGCCCATAATTTAAACATTTGCATTTCTTCTCCATGGTTATTATGCCATCCACATAGCTAGGATTGTAAGGGAATACAAACAACACTATTAAGGATAACCTTATTTCTACTAAGAATAATGTTGGTTATTTTCTTTGGTTGATGATGTTGCAATTGCTTCTTGGGAAGAAACAGAACATGCATTTGCCACAGTGACTAAACTGACTAACTTTGCGAACCCTAGGCTAGTACAGGCATATTAAATATAATTGTCTTAATTCAATCCTGTCAGGGTTACTGAATTACTTAAAAGTGAGGTAAAACTTGTTCATCTGGAAATACCAGATTGCATTTGTCCCTGAGTAGAAGTGACACGTTGTATATGCCTGGAATCCTACTGCCAAACAAAATGGCGATGCTATTCTGGAATGCACCATTCTTCACTTGATGCAAAATGACATTCCTCATCACAATGCTGAACAGTTTCTAGGAATCGTGACCGTTTTAATCCGCTGGTTTGGCTGCCATATCTGCCTGCTCTTGTTGGGGTAATAATCCCACAATCAACCAGGCAGTCAGGCACGCGTATGGTGGAGAATCCCAGTGCACTCTCCTCCATCACTCTGTCCTGCCTCATCAACAACATTGCTCGTCAAGCAAGAATAAATAGCATGGACACCACAGAAAAACCAAACAGGGAGGTCACTCCTTTATTGATCTATATAGACATATAAGCTTGTTTATTATAAAAGGAGAAATAAAAAATGCTCAGTGGTCGGTTTAGGCTAACATAAATTTCAAGATCCAATTCAAGAACAACTTATTTGAACTTCAGTTTAAATGTTAGGTACGTTAGTGCAAATTTATTGCTGTTGTAGCTGGTTCATCCACGAAGCTTGGCAAATCAAATTAATTTGTGTGCTCACAGCAGCAAACACCAAGGCTGTAGCAAACTGTAGCATTGATGAAGTATGTACACAAACGCGTCTTAAACTTCATTTAAAACTTACATGTATGTTGCAAAGGGAAGAGAGGAGAAAACTTGATTAGAACGAGAACCAATTTATCCTAAAGCCAGGGCACTGGAGTGGAGTTTATTCACCCCTGAGGCAATTAAAGAAAGTGTAAGTGTATGCCATGGAAGCAGGAGTCCTTGGTCGATGTTAAACACCATTCAGGCAGCTTGTTTGCTTTCCAATTCTTCCTTGGAAGTTTGCAAAAGCAACTAATTGGACCAAGTGACAGACACCCCTAACCATTGCACGGGACATTTCAGACTAAGTAGGCCAGAGTTTGCTGCTACCATGGGATTGTGCAGAGGCTTAACTGTCCTCATGATTTACTAGAAACACTCGCGAAGCTATCACTCCATGACATCGATCACGGAGGCTCCATCTTCATTGATTAACATTGCCTTAAAACTCCACCTCTTCTACATACAAGGATTGAACCACCTTCTTTTCCCTCCATCTTGTTTTCACTGAGCTCTACAAAGTTACAAGTTGAAGGCCTCCCAACGTTCTATGTGATGGATGAGGGGATTTTTTGTCTAACACTGGTAACCCAACAAATGACACTTTCACGCCAGTTTTTCACCATTGTGGCTCCCTGTTCTTTTATCTCGGTGCAAGTCACACTGGATTCCAACTATAAGCTGGCCTTTTTTGTGTTTTTTTTAGTATGTCTTCTCTCTTTTTTGGTCAGTATTTCTGCTTTCATGACATCAAAAATCGAAATGCATCTTTCCATCACATTGTTTTCCAACTGTTTTTTTTTATATATATATAGAGATATATAACGCATAAACGTGATATAAAAATGCCTATAAAAAGATAACCTCCACAAAATCACTTAACCTTAACAAAATCAGTGGCCAAAAAAGATTGGCATTCATACGTATGATTGGTGGTTACACTAACAAAGGCTTGAGTACACTTGCAACGTAGCATTTGTGATGGAGGCAAACTATTACTGAAGTCAACAAACACCCCAAAACTCCCAGGACGAGGACTATGAGCTATCACTCCCATCACAGTTATCAGGAGGAGCACCCTGTAATCAACAACACTGCACAAGAATTGATCATCTTGCCTGTTTGTTGGGGTCCTCAGGAGCAGAACCATCAGAGCTGTAGCCTTAAACTGACCTGACAGGCTGGTACCAAGACTGGAGATGAGATTGCGCCCCTTGGTGTCATCTTGGCTTCATGACACCTCGGGTGATCATCATCCTACCTCATTTGCCTCCTTCACAGACTGCAAGGGACACGAATACACCATCAACTGGCCAATCCCAGCCTCGTATACATGTTAAACTAGTCCGTAGTTCCTTTTTATAGTTCTTTCTCAGTCTCCTCTCTGTTGTGATGTGGGTAGGGTAAGATCACCCTGCAAAACATGTTCTTGTCGTTACTGGGTAAATTTAACTTATTACTAGCAGGTCACTGTGCATAAAAACCTCTCAGATGGTAGGAACTAATCGAGAATTTAAGTACAGTAAGGCACGCAACGTTGAAATGTAGATTTTTGGTATTACTATAGTTCTACCCAATTTTAACTTTACAAACAACATCGACATCAGCTTGCTCCAAAAATAAAGCATATACTGAACAAAATGACATCAACGCTCTTGTGCAGGGGCGGGGGCCTAGCTCAGAGGTAGCGCTCTGGGCTTCCAACCGCTGGGTCCCGGGTTCGATTCCCGGTCGAGCCTAAGTTGGATGGCTGTTTCATCCTTCGTCTCATTGCCATGGTCTCTGCCTGTCCTAATTAGCCCAACTGGTGCAGAAATACAGGACGTAAAGCCGTAATCACCCACCCACCCACGCTCTTGTGCAAAAGGCTGAAATATATGCAATTCAGTAGCAAATTTCACAGTTTATACGTCACTCAGGAACCAAAGTTTCTAACAATCATCGCTGACTGAAGTCTATATGACTTTGAAAGATCTCATTTGCCCAGACCCTGCAGCGGTGAGCCACCACTTTGAAATACATTACCATTGAATTGAATCCATGGCATCATGAAACAGTGTGGATTTAGGTGTTGAAATAAACTAGAATTGCTACCTAAGAATGTCACATTCATACGATAAAACAGATCAAGTTAAAAAGGTTAAAGTATGACATGCTATAGGCTTCAATTACAAACAGTATCGGCCTGTACTAAAAACTACATGGGTAACATAACAGTGCATGGGCATCATCGCAGATATAGGAAACTGAACACATATACTGTTCCCCAAGTACAGAAAGAGTAGCAAAGGGATATTGAATGCTACAAATGTGTATGAATTTTGAACTTTACTGAACAAAAAGGATATATAAATGGTGTGTTCGAACCTCGGTCTGTCAGGTTATTGGGTAGCAGATACACTCTTAGCACTGGGCTACCTGGTTCCAAATATAGTGATATAGCTTGTAGAGTAAAAACAAAGCAGCACACGCACATGCTTTATTATGCGTTGAAAGAGCTGCTTTATTTCTTGAGCCCTAAATATATGCTGACAATGATGAATGCAAACATGATGGGGAGACAAATTACCTTGCAGTGTTGTGGGTTAGGCATCTTTAAAGGCTTCAAGATGCGCTTTTATGCTAGACTGCCCTGGCAAAATGTGCCCAGGAGGTTTGTGTGGGAGAATACATTACAAAAAGAGCTATTGTGTCTAAGAAATATGTCGCAATATCTCGAGGGACCTGGCACATGGACCACATAGCAAACTCACCGCGTTCAGTTTTATCATATTGCCGCTTCATTTACTGAACACGGTCCCCCAAGAAACTGCATGGTGTGAGTTATTTGTAACATAGTTTATAGGGCGTGAAACACCGCCTTGCTTCACTCCGTGCTGCTGGGGAAATACACTAGCAATGCAGCACTTCTCTGCAGCACAGCCATAAAAGACCCTAACATGTAATACAATAGCCTTTAGTGTTACTGCAGCCACTATTACTGAAATGGAAGCTTTTGATGGGTTCCATTTTTAATATATTATCAGGCTCTTGATTTGTCCAAGTTTGCTGAGAATATTTGTACATTCAATATATTTGTGGAGATGAAAACTTGATTATGCCTTTATATTATCATAATGACCACTTTAGTGTCTGGATGACAAGTTTGTGGAATGGGCGTTTTTCTGTCTTGTATTTCTACATTGTATTGTCAACTAGGACAGGCAGATGCAACTGCATTCTACCACTAAGGCCTTATTGCTCTGCAGATACTGGAGAAAAAATGAATGACCCAAAACTAAAACATATATATCTATGGTACATGGCCAAATGTGCCACGTGGAATCTGTATGGTTTTTAGCTAATTATAATGAGGCAAAAACCCGGAGTTTTCCATGCGTTTATCCTTTTCATGGAAAACGAACGTGGCACATTTGGCCATGTACTGTTTTAGGTCATCTCCTTGTAATAATTAGACATCAGCAATGCATTCAGATCCGCCCTCCGAAAGCACTAATCTTTATGATGGAGTTACCATGCATTGTAATAAAGGATAATGCATTAGGTTCCCAGTAGCTTAGTTACGTTATCTAATATGACAATTTTACTCTCACTTTCTGACATGGAATTCTTAACTAGCATGATGTCGGCGAAATTTTTGGCGTGAATCGATCCAATTTCAAATTAAAGAACCATTTAAAAACCAGTAAAGAATGCCACTTCCCTGTGGAAATTCCTTTCAGAATCGGCTTGCCTTGACTTGTTATGAAAAATTATTCCATTACACAATTATTCAGTGATCATTCTTGACTTAAAAGAAGAAAAATGGGACCAGGATAGAATGCTTGGGACAAACCCACAGTAATTCTAGCACGAAAGATTCATGAGCAGTCATAACTATTCTAGAAATCGTTCTCTGTGCGGACAACTCAAATCATAATTTCTCTCATGAAAGATTCTCTTTTACTGCCTTTTGTCTGATCACATTGCCAACTATCATTATTGCCATAATAGTGATTTGACAGAAAGCAAAAAGATTGGATATAGCTCTTGAAGTCTGCCTTGGCATCGCTGTAAATGATTTTAATGAGTTTCATTCCGGGAATAATTGAAAAGAAAGTAATTTGCCTTCCAGATAGCAGCCCATTTTCCAAGAATTGTAAATGGACTACAATAAGCAAAGCAAAAAACAGTCACATGCAAAAAAGCATATTGGTTATTAATAATCCAGAGCTTTCTTTAAACTGATAGCCTCCAGAGAAAAAATTCTAAAACAGATTTTGGTGCAATTCCTAGAATTCTCTCAAAGCAAAGAAATGTGTTTACGATTTTATTTTACAAAGTGTTCTTTGACCGGGGAAAATATATTGAATAATGGAAAACCGCTTGAGCATGTACGTATTGGTCAAAGTGGTCTCATGTTTTTGGATGGCGGTGTATTTCCTTCGCACAAAGTAAGGTTATTTCATGCAAATGTAGAGCTTTATGTTTTCTGATGGAGGACATTATAAGGTGCTAAATACAACAGTAAGAAATTGGGTTTTGAATTTTGTGTCAGAAATTATCACAAAAATGAGAAGAGGGGGATTCGAGCGATGGTCTTTTGAATTCAGTACACGTCTCAGCTCAAGTTACGAGTATTTCTGGATGATTTTAAAAGCAATACAATTTGGGCAGTTCGGGTAAAAATCTATTACGCAAATGATCTCTGGCGCTCTGCGGTTCTGGAGAGATTAAAGCGAATGAGAGGAATTCGAAAGATATTTCCAAGACACACAATTGTGCTATGTTGCATCTGCCAAGATGAGGTGCAGACTACAAAAAAGTGAAGTGTGTCTGTGGGGACCTGAAGAAGAGAATTTCAATATTTCAAGCCTCAGCATCTGCATGGAAAGATAAATGAAGAGGCAAGGAGTAGAGAGTGGCAGACATCCTAAATCAATTTTCAGATCTCTTTTATCTCTTACGAAAAGCAGGCTCCAGATGACATACAATAAGTTGGCATGGCAGATGCTAATTCAAAAAATAGAGTGAATTTTCATTTGACGTCAGATGCGGTGCTGAAAAACAACCTTGACTGTGCTAGTGCAAATGTACTCCTTGTGTATCACACCCTAGACTCATTTGATCTCAGACTTCTCAGCAACTGACATAGGAGCAAAATAAAGAAGGACCTACTGCTGGTTTCACAGGCTAAAATGATGTAAGGTTCTTCAGAGATGCTTAAAAAAGGTCTCTACCACCTCTTTCATACAATACAATACAGTACAACTAATTAAATTATGTTCAGTATTTTACAAGCCAGACTGAGATCTACCACTCCTTACCGTTAGTTTCATGAAATATGGTCCACTCTAGACAGATGCAGCAACCCATTTCTGGCTGTAGCTATAACTGGCTCAAGCCAGCCGCTTATGTCAACTCCTAGCTTATAGTCGGCATTCACCAAAAAATATAAACCTTGGTAAATGTATGAAATGTATCTGATATGGTGCTGCATGTCTGGCTTTGAGTAGCCAGCTACAGCCAGACAGTTCTGGTTAGCGGCAGGTAGCATCGTATAGCAGAAGTTGTCTAGCTTTGTCTAGGTTTAATTTGACTGGCCGTTTTTTAATGGAACTAACTGTAGGTACCATGTCACTAAAGCAAACGATACATTTCTTATAAATTCCGAGGCCACATACTGACTGATAATTGATTGTAAAAATTGTAAAACAGGTCACAAGTAATTATTAGCAGTGTCATTGCCAAAGTAGAATTTAAGATTAGTTAACTATCAAGGCTAGCTATGGTTTGCTCTGGCTTATTGATTGTAGCTTCTGATATTTGTTTGTAGTTGTGGGTAACTCTAGCTATATGATCTTTTTAAATAGTGGTGCACTAACTTTGGGATAAATACAAAACTAAATGTACACTATATTTCACACTATACTTTTCGATATACAAGGGGCTTGCATCCTAATTAGGCCAAAATGGGTGTCCCTTGACCCTCTATGTTTCTTTTTTAATGTAATCCAAAACACCATCATTATAATTAATTCTGGGTCAAATAAATTAATTTCATTGTCATTGAATATCAGATGCTTTCGTGTGTACCATGATAGAAAAAACCAAACAATATCATGATCAAATATGAGTTTTCGACCTCGCTGGTAATGCGTCTCTTTGACAGGACAAAAGCTTTTCGTGTGGACAAAAAATCACAAAGTAAAACTGCCTTGCATATTCATCATTCACCTTTAGTTTTTTATGTTAGCACCATAAAAAGAAAGGTGTGTCATGCAATGCAACAAGTCAATATAAAGGGCATTTATAAATAAAATTACACCAGCAGTTTCAATAGCAAACTAATGCATGGAATGACTAAGATTTGGGTCATCCATTAATTCAAAATCCATTTTATCTGAAGAAATCACTATGTGATTTCGAGAAATTTATGGGTTAGGGCAGCTATGAGGCACAGGCCAACACTGGCTGAAATTCAATCAAAATACTATGTCAAATAATCAATGACAATCATTGAGAAATATTTTTCATAGTCTCTCTACAAAGCCATATCCAAGTCTACAAATTACGTTGTGCAATACAATATGTTAAGTATGTGTTTGTTTCCCACTAAGTAGACACACTGGCTGCAGGCAAAGTAAGTAAAAAATACACCGTCTAAAGTACGTTGCCACCACTTGGGATTTTCTAAGGAGATTAAGGTTTATTCCATCACGGCCCAGCCTTGTTTAAAATAGCCACTAAAAGCAGAAACAGGCAGGCATATACAAGATAGAAGGCCTTTTAAACACCCATCTGATGTATTCTTTCTGCGAAGCATTTTCTTCTTGTAAACCTTATATTCTTCTTTTCCTTTTCGTGGCTTGCCTTACAAACGTCAGTTGCATTGGGGATGACTGTCAAACGTGTTGTGTTGAATTCTGGCTATAGCTTACTGCGCTTCTGCTAAATGTGTGTAGCTTATATACATATATATATTTATCTAACACACATTTTCATTGGTGTTATGCTTGAAGTATCTTGCACTAAATTGGTACAGGTAACATTTTTTTAACGCAATTTGTAATGAAAGTATTTTGCATTCTACTGAACTAAAGTCATTGCCTTGCAGAGAGAGAGCAAGGAAAAAACATCTACATATCCTGAGATATCGTTGCAGGACTGAGTTTCCGTTTTATCATCCTTAATTCCCATTAGTAGACACCAAACTTTGGAGTGATAAATTACCACTGCTTATTAGCCAAAATCTTCATTTGGCGTTAAAATATTACTTAACACCATATGGGGAAGTTACGCAGCTAGCATTAGCAGGGATGATCATAGAAGACTATCTATACATGAATGTTTAGATGTTTTCTGACCCTGTAAGGCCAACTGCAGCTGATGACATAAACTCCACAAAAAATACCATGATGCCTTGTCTCATCCTTGTTATTGGCAAGAGGCTCTCAAGTATTTACCAAGCCTCATGATCACAAGCTCTCAGAAACAGCTCAGTATGGGTTTAATACATAAAACTGGGTCTTATTTTTTCAACCAGGCCCATTGCACTTGTCACATTCTGCCATCAATTTGTCACGTTGGATTGTCACACTGGATTGACAGCACAACACATTGTTGTAACTCAGATTGTCACATACACTGTCACTTTGACACACTCTGGCTTCAGCTTGTCACACTGGTCTGATTCACTCCATTAAGGCTAATTAGTTTCTCATTTATTTAAATAGTGTTTTTATCACACCTTAATGAATTGCTTGTAACACTGTGATTAAGTGCTAATTGCATTAATTGACAGCATTAACAAGATAGGAACCACCTTGATGGGTACATTCCTAAACATTAGTAAGTATATGTGATTTGTTTCAACATTCATGGTATTGTATTAAACAGTCGTGATTAATATCATGAACGAAGACAAATTGATACCATTACCAATGTCAAATATCATTTGAATAAAAACATAATTATACAGAATAATCTATTATAATTACATACAAACCATGAATCAAGATGCAACAATAATTTAACACACATTTTAATGTACTTTACCATGATGAACAATTACGCTTTTATGTGTTATGTACAAGTAACTTGTAATGTTATATGTATGGTATGAGAACATTTTTTCATATTTTCCCTCCCTTGTTAAAGCACCACATTTAATCAGTGGTGCTTGTATAGAAAGACTGGCTATGTTCAGAATGACTTCGAATTATGATCCTTACAGTTTAAGACAGCGCTGCTATCTGTCCATTTCCCATCTTCCATCATATATGCCTTTTTTGTAGCTATTTTTAGACGCTGCTCTTTGATGCTGCAGTGGCGCTGTAGGCTAATGCTGGAACACGCCACAAGGGGGGCAGGCTGACACACCCTTGAGTTCTGTCCTCTGTTGCCATACAACATTGCTGTATAACTGTGGCCCATGCCTAGAATTGGGGCTCTATGTGTCTGATACGCAGCCACTTGTGGGCTTTGATCATTCAAGATGCTTCCTTTTCAGCCACAATCACAAATGCCAACTCCTTTTTAGGACGCCCAAAAATAAACATGGCGTCTGGTTTTATTCCATATTGAGTAAATAACAAATGTGGCTGATACAATCAGCAGTTTTTAGCCAGCACCTGTTATTTGATAGCCTGTGTTTGAAACACAGGATGTGGGCACCTTGCTCTTCTACAATTGTGTATCACAGTGCTCCCGAAACTTCAGGGTTTAAAGAAATACAAGTTTTATAACCCTGAAGTTTGTTTGCATGGAAACATTTCAGTATTGATTGTGACACTAATGCAGTGCCTAGCTCAATGTTTGAGAGTGCCATCTGATGATATTTAATGATGACACACTCACTGATATATATTGCAGTACATTTTGACTACATGTCAATAACAAAAATAAATGTCATCCTTGTTGCAGTTTCATTTCCCTTACTTTGGTACAGAAATAGTGCAATACATTTGCATTTTAAGGTTCTTTGAGAAATATTTTTCTCTGCATCTTTTAATTCTACACTTGAAGCCAATTTATGAAAATAGCATGCTGCTCAGACGATTAGATTTCTCGAAATGTGAGTCACTACTATTAGCACTGCAACAAAGTCTGAGAGCAGACTAGAGCATTGGCTTGCAACTGCAGCAATTTGCAGTCTGGAACTAATTCCAAGAGGCTTCTTAACTCCTCCGTGATTCCTGTCATGTACTGTAATGCTTTATCTTGGCACCCATGGCAGCGTCATTATGCCACAGGCCAGTGATTGCATAATGCAATAGAAGTGTCACTCTGATTCTGACATTGCAGTGTTGGTGGACAAAGACACCCTTCCCTCATCATCCATGGCTGCATTTGATTTGCTGCGGAGTCATTTCATCATCCTAGCCATTAATATAAAAAGGGAGGAAACATGATCACCCCAACTCAGAGAATACACTCAGGGAATAGGGTGATGATACTGGTGAAACTGGTGATATCACCCTACTTCAGAGAATACACCACGTGATACTGGTGATACTGGTGATACTGGGTGATACTGGTTGATACTGGTGGCACTGATACTGATAATACCGAAGTAGCAGGGTCGAAATTACCTCCCCAGGGGAAGACACAGAAAGCCATCACCCCAAGGCAAAATGCAGATTGCTTTTTGTGAAGCAAACATTCAGGCAAGGTCACACGTTTACAGTTAGTTGATAAGTAGATACTTATCGTATCGTTACGTACTAATAAGTACATACATCATGGTCTGATCACTCAGCTATGGGATTACATATTAGTTCAATATCTAAAGAACTAATTAATGATAAGTAGAAAAGCAAGGAAGAAGTGTGTGAACAATATATATGACCTTTCGTGATGGTCACATCGAAAAATGCTTGTACAGTACAACTGTACACCTAGCAGATCACAATACCCAGCCCTGCCTGGTGCTTAACTAATACAGCTATCACAGTCCATTCTTTGGAACCCCAGGACTAAAAAATCTAAGGTAATTATGGTCCCATTATGGAGCAAATATATCTTATATTTGTACCAGACCTATGTACTGCCTCCTAATTATCTATTCTGTGTTTTTGTATCAGCAGCAAAGATCTTCCGGGCAAGGGAATGTAGCTAAGTTATATTTAAAGGATGTCTGGAGATAGGCTTAGATAGGTCAGGATAGTTATGGCTTCAGGTAGCTACAAATGGCAATGGTGAGACACTTTGAAAAGTAGCACTGTATACCAATCAAACTCATAACCACAGGAGGCCAGACAATAAGCCATCTGGGTCTACTGCTTTGCTTCTTAAATTACGTTCACAGCCAGTGGCAAGTGTGGCGTGCAGTGCTTGACTAAGCACTTGCTTTGACTAAGGACACGAACAGCATGCAAAATTGTCGCCGTTAGAGGGTGCTAGAGCATGTTCAAAGAAACCTGGTGCAGCTTCCAAAGAACAAGATGGCGGTCGGTTATTGTGGAGTGCTTATGATGTGAAATGGAGTGCGCCCATCCAGCTAATTTCCTCCCGGGCGGCGTGCTAGTATGAGAGTCTCGCTTACTTGCCGTCCATAAGCGTGAGCAAGGAAAGCGTGCTCCGGATTATGCGGAATTGGCCCATCGGTCCGCTCCGAGATTGAGCCGAATGTAACAAATACCAAAGGCGCCCAAGCGGACAACGACAACACCCTCCCATAACAAGCGCTGAGTGCTTCCGACAAGTGTCACCCAATACCAGAGGTGTGACTCTGCGACCCACCCTCTCATGCCCACAACACATGCCATCTCACGACCGGAAGTCACTAGCTTCAGCAGTCTGCCAAAGAATGACATTGGCATTTGACCTTGCGTTGTAGTCTTGCTGTCATTACTATTGGCATTCAGTCATTGTGCTTGACCTTGCCAAATATTTGACCTTGACATTAGGTCCATCTCTTTGAACTTCAGTCAATACGCATGATGTTGCCTTTGACCTTGAAGCATGTTGACCTTCAGTTACTGCCATAGATACAAGATATAAATCTCGGATGATCCTCTTTGGACAAAGAAAGTTTGACAGAGAATTACTCACTACAAACAAACTTATTGTCACTTGCTCGCATAGATGTTAGCATCATTTTCCATACTCACGTCTGTTTTGTATGAAAAAAGAAGATATAAAAATAACCAAGGGACATCCCCCTAAGAGGCAATTACAATATTTATGAAGTTCATGCTGTTGTTATTGATTATTGTTTTCTGGCGGTTGAAAGGGGTGGACAAAAATCCAGATTTTGTGATTGTGTTGGTCAATAAATCCAGCAAGTGACAACATCACATCTCAATCAACTACAGCCAACAAGATGTAAAGCAGAAGTAACTTTTGCAAACTTTTTCTTTGCCTACAACAAAACTTCCGACCTATCTCTCCTGTCACCCTGCTGTGTTTTGGGTTTTAGCTCTTAAATTTGTGGGGAACGAAGCTATAATTAGAGCAGGAGACAAGCTGTGTCACATTTCTCTACATAACAGCAACAAAGTCTTAAGCCCCTGTCACACGGGCCGGTTGTGCCGTAGTGAACCCGTAGTATTACGTAATAGTTATGTAACAGCTCTTTCCGCCGGTTTGGCGGCAGCAAAAAGGGGCGGGGCAGCACCCGGCGGGTAACCCGCCGGGTTCTACGGGTAAACCCGCCGTGATCTACGGGTTACCCGCCGGGTTACCCGCCGGCTTTCACGGGTTACTGCCGGGTACGGCAAATTAGTTGACGGCTTCCAGGGGTAGCCCGGCGGCTTCCACGGGTTGCCCGGCGGCTTCCACGGGTCACCCGCCGGCTTCCACGGGTTAACCCGGCGGCTGGCTATCTCGTGGAATTTGCCAAAAATGTATAAATAGGGGCTGCATCTGTTGTTCTCCATCATTCTGTCTCCGGCTGCTGAAGAGGAAAGACCATGTACATGCATCAACCCCAACGAAATAGAGCCTTGCTACTACTAGCTGCTCAGGCCAATTATACACTTATTTTACAACTTGCTTGTATGGAAGCACTAGCTGAGGAGGAGGAGGAGGAGAGGAAGAGAGAAGAAGAAAGAGAACTGGCAGCCAGGAGGAGGAGGAGGAGGAGGTTTTGGGTGAAGCCTTGGCTGTTGAGAAGACCTCAGATGGGATATTATGATCGTCTACTGAGAGAACTGCTCCACGAAGACACCCCAAGTTATACCAACTTTATGAGAATGGAACCAGCCATTTTCCGAGAGATCGTTGGCAAAATTGGTCATAGGATTAGAAAACAAAACAGCTGTATGAGGGAAGCTTTGGACCCAGGACACAGACTTGCCATCACCCTGCGCTATTTGGCAACTGGAAACAGCTACAAGTCCCTCATGTATGGCTTTAGAGTGGCCCACAACACCATCAGCTTGATAATTCGAGAAGTCTGTGAAGCCATAATTGCAGAGTATTCCAATGAACTCCTGACCTGCCCCTCAACTCCAGAAGAGTGGAGAAAAGTCGCTGAACTATTCTTTTCGAGATGGAACTTTCCTCATTGTGTTGGAGCCATTGATGGAAAGCATGTGGCCATCAGATGTCCTCCCAAAGGTGGTTCCGTGTACTACAACTACAAGGGATACCACTCCATTGTACTCATGGCTCTTGTGGATGCTGACTACAAGTTCCTTAATGTAGACTGTGGAGCTAACGGAGCTGGATCGGACGGAGGAGTATTTAGCACGACAGTCCTGAGGGAAGCACTTGAAGAAGGGACCCTTGGGTTACCGCCACCTGAACCAATCGTTCCTGGTGAAAGACCTCTTCCCTACTTCATTGTCGGAGATGATGCCTTTCCTTTGAAAACCTGGCTGATGAAGCCACTGCCCCTAAGAAACATGACCAAGGAGCAGAGGATATACAATTACCGACTCTCCCGGGCAAGAAGAATTGTGGAAAATGCATTTGGGATCCTTGCAGCAAGGTTCAGGTGTCTCCTGACTACAATGCCACAGAGGACCAAGACAGTGGAATCCATAGTCCTTGCATGCTGCTGCCTCCACAATCTGATGAGAGTAAGGTATCCAACTGCCCAGAACAACATGGTGGACCAGGAAGATCCAGTCACACATCTAATCACCCCAGGAATTTGGAGGGCAGCTGGAGAAATTGATGAAATGCCACCACCCACTAGAGGCCATTCAATGACTGGTGCAGCCAAGAGTCAACGGCAGTACCTGGTAGACTATGTTAATTCAGAGGAAGGAAGTGTGCCATGGCAAGATGACATGGTATAATAAAGAAACCACAAAACAACCCCGGCCTTTTTCAAGGCCACCAAATCCTCCCAAAAGAGCAGACCATGTACACTTCTTGTGTAATAAAAAAAAAGTTCCTGTCTGACCCACACAAAATATTTTTTTGGTTCAGAAGTGCCGTAGTTGTTTCTTGTTCAGAAGTGCCGTACTTTTTTTTTTGTTCAGAAGTGCCGTACTTTCATTATTTTCATTGCAGTATAATAGAAAAAACTACGGCAGTTCTGAAGCAAAAAAAATAATACGGCACTTCTGAACAAGACACAACTACGGCAGTTCTGAACCAAAAAAATGGTGTCTTCTTTGCTCAAAATTATTAAGTTAGTAACAAATTTGTTTGCTAAAGAAATATGAAAACAGTAAAGTGTGATAATATGCAATCTACTGAAAGATAGTTCAAGTGTATAATAAAGAAATATTGTGATCTAATCCAAAGGAAATATGAACAAGTTTATTTTGTACTAAAATATTATTATTTTTTGGACAAAGATAGAGGAAAGTTTGGAGGGTTTTGGGAACTTTTTTTTTTGATTGCTTGTTAACACAAATATGTGTACAAGGCGTGCTCTTTTGGGAGGATTTGGTGGCCTTGAAAAAGGCCGGGGTTGTTTGGCCTCGAAAAAGGCCGTGGTTGTTTGGCCTTGAAAAAGGCCGGGGTTGTTTGGCCTTGAAAAAGGCCGGGGTTGTCTACAAGTTGGTTGTCTACAAGTTGAGATACTGGCTCATAGTGAGTGGTGTTGAGCTACTAGGTGGCATTTCAGAAATCATCGACGGAGGGCCAGAAGGAGGCAGTGAAGATGGTCCAGCTGCAGTTGCAGGTGGCCAATTCTTTTGTGGACTCAGGATGGTCGTGTACTGAAGCCCAGGAGGAGGAGGAGGAGGAGGAGCGAAGAACTGCTGCTGGTGCTGCTGCTGGTGCTGCTGCTGGTGGTGCTGCTGCTGGTGCTGCTGCTGGTGCTGCTGGTGCTGGGGTTGCTGTGGCTGCCTTCTGTTCCTCATAAGGTTTCCTTTTAATTGGAAAATCATAGGCATCAGCTGCGTATGAAAGTCATCGAATGTGTCCGTGTCCATCATCAGGCACTCCGCAACGATGTAGTCTCCCATCGCCCGGATTCTCCTTTCGTGGAGATCTACTGGATGACGAGGAGGAGGAGGAGGAGCAGCAGCAGCCATTTGGTGAAAAGATGCCTGCAGGGCACCTGTTGAGCTCCTGGCCAATTCCATGAGCTCGTCCATTCTTCTTTGCTGATGGGGTTCCTCCTGGGGTTGCTGTCTACGTTTCTTGTAGGGGCCGCCCTTGGAACGCTTGGCAGGAGCTGGGGGGATATCCATGGAAATATCCGGGTCATCCGAAATCTCCAGGGGCCCGAATTCTTCTGCAGCACTGCTGCTGTTATCTTTTGCAAGTCTTTTTGAAAGAACATTGCTTCCTTGTCGACTGGGAATTCTAGTGATATGGTCAACTAGAAATCCGAAGTTGGCACATATCCACTGTTCTTTCTCCGTGGGATTTCTCTTGGCAGTTCCGGATGGCCCCTGCCTCATAAGTTTTCCGGCACTAGTCCTGATGGATTCAAGCCAAGTCCTGAGTTGCAAACCGGTGCAGGGAACACTCAACTTGGCAGCCATTGCATTAAGGAGGGCCGTCTTCTTCCCGGTGTCCTTGTAATCCGATAGGGTCCGGTCATAAAATATCGGGTGGTCCCTGTACCAATCCGCAACTTCCTGTTCATCCTGGTGTGGCAGGAAGAGCTTATCCTGCTTCTTCCGAGGCTCATTTCCTCTACCTGAGAAAACAGGTGATGCAGGACCTGCAGAGCGAGCAGGTGAAGTGTCAGGAGAAGTTGCAGGTGCAGGAGCAGGCGCAGGTGCAGGAGCAGGCGCAGGTGCAGGAGCAGGCGCAGGAGCAGGCGCAGGAGCAGACTTCTCGGACTCATCCGTGCTGGCAGCATCTGAGGATGACCTCGTGGCAATTTTTCGTCTCTTGGCAGGTACAGTACGCTTGGCAGGTACAGTCCGCTTGGCAGGTGCAGACTTCTTCACCATCTTCTCCTTCACAGGAAGAGCACTCTTCTTCTTTGATGAAGCAGAAGATACTTCATCATCGCTGGCTTGAAGTGAAGAGAGCGATTTCTCTGTGTCCTCAGCAGGAACTGCAGTTGTCCTGGTCCTAGGTGCAGTAATTTTCTTCATCGGCATGATAAAAAATATTTTCTGGAGCAGTGTATTCTTTGTCTTCTCAATTTGGTAGCAAGATGCTGAATGATCTGATAGCCACTGGTCAATCTTTATATACTGCCTGGATAACGTACCCCGCTGTGATTACATAATAAACCCAGCTCATTGCGTCATTGCGTCGCATTGGATCCACACAGGATGACACTGGGCAAACACGATTGCTTGCTATGCAAGCCGGCGGGTTAACCGTGGAAGCCGCCGGGCTAACCGTCAAAGCCGTCGGGTTAACCGTCAAAGCCGGCGGGTTAACCGTAGAACCCCTCAACAAGCCGCCGGCTTTACTAAAGGGTGAATTTAGGGACGGTTAATTGGCGGGTTCTACGGGTCGCCCGCCGGCTTCTACGGGTCACCCGCCGGCTTTTACGGGTCACCCGCCGGCTTCTACGGGTCACCCGCCGGCTTCCACGGTTTTTTTTTTTTTTTTTTTTCACCCGTGAGATTTCTACGGTTGTGCCATGCAAGCATGGCACAACCGGCTACCGGGGCCGGGTTTCGCGGCTTGGCCAAGGGTCCCACGGGTGCTTGACGGGTATCCACGGGTATCCACGGGTGGCCGTATTGGGGCCGCCGGCTTCGAGCCGGGTAGCGATTTCCGCAACTATTACGTAATACTACGGGTTCACTACGGCACAACCGGCCCGTGTGACAGGGGCTTTATAGAAGTCAGATGGGGAACCATAATGAACTACAAGAATTATATCTGCTGTCGGTGGCATAATAGTCCATATTTAGCCGGCTAGTTTTGGCAGGAAGTCTACTTAGCTCCAGCCGTTTGCAAAGGAGCTTTTAGGGGCAGTGACGGAGGCGATACATCAAGACATATTTTGCCAGGAAGCTAGTCTTCCATGGGCTGCCCAGTAGGAGGCCATTGTACCCCACAGTACAATGGCTTATCAGATTGAGTGACGCTCAACAGGCATTGTTGCAGACAGAATTGAAGGAGGGACCAGCGAGAAATAGCACACCGAGCCTTGAATGTATCATTTTGGGTGGACGGATTGAATGGGTTGCTGCAAGGGTATTGTGTTGCCCTAATACATATTGCTTATCCTTCGTCCTTTTAGATCATTAGATAATTGTACTTAATATTACTTTTGACAATGTCGTGCAGCCATTGTGATTCTCAATTGAGCCACATTAGACAGAATATTAATATTTTTTCCGTATTATATACATACACTGTATATATCAGATCAGCACTGAATAAGAATGACTAGTTGAAATCCGCATACAAACTATAGTGTCACGATCGAATCATGTCACTGAAGGTTATGGGTACATTCGATAATGAACGAATCACAAATATGAATAAAATCCGAGATCATAAATCCATCCCTAGACTAGAAGGTCACCAAAATCCAAAAGTATCCCCATGTAGTGTCCAATTGCCAGAGTACTGGTATCGAACTATATATAAATGTTTAGGTTTTCTGGAAACAAGCTGTACTTTTGTAATGGTACGCATAGACATACAGTTAGTTTCATTAAAAACCGTCTGTCAAATTGAACTGCTATGCGATGCTGTCTGTCACTGTCTGGCTATAGCTGGCAACTCAAAGCCGGATCTAAAATTCCATATTTATGCAGTACACCAATTGCTATATTAGATGAATATCTTACATTTATAACGAGCTGACAGGAAAGGGGGGAGGGTTGAAAGCTTTTTACATATCAAACAAGCAGCCTTCGGAGCTCTTATGACAAATTTGAAGACTAGACTGTTGGAAATACCATGGATCTATAATGTACCACTGCTGCAGTAAACAAAGTAATAATTCAAGGCTCCACAATATACCATGGTGTTGTAGAAAGAGAAATAATAGAGCGCACATAGAAGAAGCATTTGCCAAAGGCTACAGCTCTTCTTAATCAATAATCAAAAGACACGAGATAATTGATAAAGGTTGTGGCACAGCAAATTGCTAACTAACTCCGCTAAATCGACGTCATTCCACAAGTGTCTAGGAAAGTAACAACAAAACTAAACAGACTTCTTTTAAAGCTTCTGCACCCTATTGTGTAGGTTTGAATTTTGAATTAATTTTTTAAACGTCTTATATTGGACAAAGAAAAAAAAATGAAACAACATTGGAAAGTGAAGTGAAACAGAATTCTGAGCATTAATTTACAGAACTTAAGAGTCTTTGTTCAGTCTTTTACAAGCTGGATTCAGCTAGCTACAGCTATCTATTGGAAGCTAAAAAAGAAGTACTCCAAAAAGTCCAAGACCATTTAGAGAACCTAAGGATCTTTGGCTACATAACAAAAATTATCAAATGTTCAAATGTATAAATTGAGAAGTTATTAATAGGTAATATTGGACTTAGGTGTATCCAGTCAGGTAAATGTTTCTAGGTCTGGATTACTATTTCTTAATGAGTGTGAAATAAATTAAGATGAATTCTCTTACTTGCTAAAGATGCATAGACAAGTTTATGTATTTATTTATATTATTCATCGAAATATAATTTAAATGTTAAAGCAATTTTTCAGGTAGCCCATCAAATAAATGAATTATAATAAAAACCACGTATAAAATCATAAAACCTACGCAAAAACAACGAAGATAAATTACAATAAAATATGTGCTTTAGCTTCCTTTTAAAACATTTATATCATATATAGCTTTTATTGACACTTTTTCATATCAGAAAAGATACATATGTCACATATCTACTCACTACGTCTATCTAAAATATCATAAATGTCCTTTACAAATTAAGGTAAATTATTTTGTAAAACAATAATCTAATAGAAACAAAAATCATTTATGCGCACCAAGTATATGGGATGTCACTTGCATTAGTGCAGATAATTTACTTGCCATATTGAGTTCAATATTAGTTTGTCTGACACAATGTAGAAACGTAGCTTATTCTCAAAGCCAGAACGGGAAATTGATACACGAAACACAGCACACTGAAACCCCGCAACTTCATAATTGCTATCTCAGAATAGACTATTCATTAAGTAGCGATCCTTGTTCTAAGTATGAAACCCTGCAATTCACGCACATCATTTGCCAAAATTGCATCATTGCAACTTATAAAAACAAATTAAATCTTGTCTTGTCTTATCTTATCTTATCTTATCTTATCTTATTATCTTATCTTATCTTATCTTATCTTTTTATCTTATCTCATTGATATAGTAATCTCGCAAAATGTAGCATACAAGCCGGGTGCATTGGTGTTTATAATGTCTTGGGCAAGAAACAAGAATATTCCATATAATTTGAGTAGCAGGGGGTCACACAAGAGCTATGTTGGCTACATTGCAGAGTGGAAGATAGTGCATTGCCTTGTGGTGCTCCTTAATGGCTCTGATGTCTATATATGGAGGGATTGCAATTGAGAGAGGGGGGATTCCCAAGGGATGCCCTGTTTCTCTGCATAGTGTTTCAAGATACTCCTTGATGGCACTCTGTCCTTGCAATCAATACGTTTTACATCCCTAGCCAAGACACTATTTCAGAGGGGTGGGGGGGGGGGGGGGCTACCCTAGGTCAATACCAGCCAAGAGATTCCCCCAATCCACTGTCAAATTAAGAGGGATTTACTTGTGGATAGCGTTCAGATTGGCTAAGCGTCAAGTGATACACCAGAAAGCCAACAACTGCTTGCAGCCAATGCAAGATCTTGATACCAAAACCCCAGGCATCACTTGTGATGTATTCATTTTGAAGGTATCAAGAAGATGAGTGATACAAACAGCTGCTGCTCCAACGATTCAGTAAGGATTCATTTTCAGAAGTATCTGTTGAATTCCATACACGTCATGCAGTCCTCTGAGAGTGGCGTTTTTCTGTAACTTTTCTGTCTGCCATTGATCCGTATAACCCCAGTTAGGCGGTTTTTTTCTGACTTATTTTTAAGTAATAGAAAAAAGTAATGCAATCGGTGAGTCACATATCATCACCATTTGCAGTATTAGAAAGGCTTTCTTGTCAACGCAACATTTACTATGGTATGTTTTCAAAGCAAAGCTTCAGAATGCAAAGGCAGGAGAGCAACTTCTAAAAAAAAAATTGGCTATGCGAGCAATATGATTAATATGAAATAATATGCTCATGATTTATAGATGCGTACAGAATGTTAGGCAGGTTGTACATCAGCTAGGCATTCTACAATATACGCCCCACATAACACTGGGATTGGTCCCTATAGGATATTTAGGACATCAGTGCATCTCAGGACTCTTGTATCAGCAGCTGAGATGAGGAGAGGGAGGATTTCATATCCCTGCTGTGGGGTTAAGCTGTCCGAGCATTTTCAAGAGGATGCGAAGAATGAGCAGTTCTTAATTTGCAAGGCAATTCAATGGTCCCTTTTTCCCTATGCATAAGGACGACCACTAAAACCATTGTGACCTTGTGGTCACCTGACCTCAGTGGTCACCTGACCTCAGTCACATGACAGCCGCCATTACAGGAGGACAGAGGGCGCTGGTGTAGAAGCAAACCAAGATGGCAGCTTCCAGATGGGTCATTATCTTCTCAAGTTTCAAGGTGGTTTGCATAACAAGAGCAACCCTTACAAGTCCTTAAGGCCTAACTGCGTTGCAAGCACATTGGGTATGCTGCAGAGACAAGGTAACAAATAAAATTCAAATGCCAGTTTCTACTCAGGAGCATGTCTTACGAGTAGTACGTCAAGTTGGCTAATTCATGTGCAAAAAAAGTGTAGCTGTATTATTTTTGAGTGATACTTCATGCTGGCTACTTCATGTGCCAGTGTGTATCTGCTCGTTGTTAAATATTTCAGGTACAATGTATGATGTAAGACCTATACAATGTCTGCAGACTGAAATAGAGCACACGACCAGCAGTGTGTTAAATAATACAACTTCGTTTTGGTTCAAATAACATGGCCAGCTGAAATGAACATCGGTTAAAGCTGAAAACAAAAAAAAAAAGAAAACAAGTCACTAGTGACTACCAATGTAATTGTGTCATCAAATAATACATAATTGCAACGAAGGTGTCCATTCAATTTTTGTAAAAAATTTTCGCACTTGAATTAAAAATATCCAGCTCAAACAAAGACCAATACACATCTGCACATGAATTAGCCAGCTTGACGTACCATTCAAAAGATATGCTGCATAGAAGAAACTGACATTTTGAATTTAATACACTATATTGTGTGTAGGAAAAATTATGCTACCTCTTGCAGTACCCATATTGTACCTGCTCAAAATCAGTTAATGTTTACTTCAATGCCATGATTTATTTTGTCAAACGAAAGATGAAGAGTTACAAATCATTTTATTATCTTTGTGCCATACGCTATGTATTTGACGCAAACTTGTTATAGTCACCACCTCAAAGAATCGCTTCATCTGCATGCAATATTACCCACCACAATCTATTGTACATATAAGTATATATAAGAAAGATGATGCTGTAGCCATCAATGTCTCCTGTGAGCTAATTTGTGTCGGGAGCCAGATAAGCTTCGGATACTCAGAAAGCGATCATACCTAAGGCGATTGCATTCCAGGGGGACACTTTTTCACAAGAACTTAGGCACCATCTGTCACATTGCTTTGGACTTCTATTTGCTATAACACGATCTCTAAATACCAGGCTCCTTTGGCCATAGATGGCTCTCGAGTTTAGCACAACAAATGCTGCAGTGAAAGGCCCTAGCTGTCCTTGCATCCGAAGACTTGATGGGCCATTGAATTATGCAAGTGCTTTGGTCACCCTCACAACCTAATGGTGTTTCAATGTCAGACAGTGTCGAAACTTTCCATGACCTTGCCTTTTTTCATACCACTAACTACTCTGATGGGTCCATCCATGTAATAGGTTTATGATAAATTATTTGTGTATCGATTTGCTGATGTACCTTTAAGTTAATCGTCTATAGCTTAAAACCACCACATTTTAGAATTGATGGCTACAAATGAGTGGAGGGATCATAATCCTCACGGGTGTATAAATCATTCCCATAGTTACATAGTTTTCAAATTTGTCTTTCTAACTGTCAATGAAGTATAATTTCATATAACAGTTTTTGTAACATGAAAACATGAAAACAGTGGCCAAAGTGAAAATTTGGTCTCATATTTTTAGAGGGTTGAGTATTTATATTGTAAATGTTCAAAAGAGTTATGGGTACAAATGGTAAATAAGTTATTTGTATCGTATCTGTATATGCAGAGTGGTAGTCCACACCATAGCTCTCAAACTTCTACTTTATGTACAAATAAGGGAGAGTCTAATTATGTGATCAATCTATGTCTCAGAGCTGTGCTATAAAATGGTCTTACTAACTTTCAGCTGATTTTTCACAATTGCTTGCATAAGCTACTCTTATGAGTAGCTGGGTGATCTAGTAGTAAGACGCTCGCCTCCTCCTCTGAAGGCCCCGGATTCAACCCTGGGTCTGGGCACTCTTCATGAGCAACATCTCAGCTGGATGTCATTCAGATGAGACGTTAAATTGGAGGTGCCTTGTACTCGGTGTCTGTGCCGAGACAAGTAAAAGACCCCACCCATGGGGTAAATGTGTAACATGGACTCCTCCTAGCTCTCTCGCCTCATCCATCAACCCTCGATAGCAGCAAGAACATGCCTTAGAGGGCTGCACTTTCAACATCCATCTATCTATCTATCTATCTATCTGTCCATGTAGTCACTACTCCATGATCTATCTATCTATCTATCTCCAAAAATACGACCACTTTGACAACTGTGTATATGCTGAAGTTTCCTTATTTCTTTTTGGAGGGCGGTGTATAATCTAGTCCACAAATATAATGCAACAAACTCTAATGTCTTTTCGAAGAGATAGCATTGTTTTGTGATCCTGTCATAGGCTTCCACGAGATGGTACCCTGTTGGTCTGACCCAAGCCTTGGAAGTCTAAGCTGTCAGAATTTTGAAGAATAACGCACCAAGTGATGAGCATTGTCTTCCATCTTGGTCTGCCTGCTCACAGGGTGCTTGAGACAAAGCTTGGCCGGATTACCAGACCATTAGTTGGTGCTATAAATAAGGACAGGCTGCTGCTGCTGCTGCTGCTGCTGCAGAGAGCTTATCCTGATCTTAATCAGCCAGAATACTACTAATAGGATTCATGCTCCAGACAAACCTGCATAATGGCCACAAAAGCAAGCATTAGCCTTGTAGATAATCAAATTGCAAAAAATGTTATGCAACAGCAACTGCATTTTCATCTCTTGCTTACCGGATAAATTGGTCGGAGATGCAACGAAGAAACATTCCGTTCTTCCAATCAAATGAAGCAATCTGCGGAATCCGAGAAATCATTGGAGACGAAGGAGCAATAATCTGGGACGATTACTCGTGAAGGATGGAGACACATTCTGACAACTACTCATCCTGCATCCAGGACTACAGGAACACGAGTACAGCAGATGGACATGATGAGATTTGGTTCACACAAGAATGACAGGCATAAGACCATCACATGAGCTCTGGGTACTCCAGCTACAGTGGAGGAGAAACGGAAACATTTCTGCATACCCATCACAGCAGAACTCCAGAACTCGTAGACTTGGGAACTCAACTTCAGATGACATCACGTGAATCCATGCATCCCATTGGCCAAGCCACTTCCTTAGCCAATAGGAGTTCTCCAAGGGTGGATTCATACATTTCGCATATGACGTCATCTGGAGTCTCCAAGTATATGGAATCTGCTGTTAGATCTCACTGTCACAATGATTTTCTAGTCTCCTAAGTTCTTGTCAGTCTATGTGTATGGACTATTTTGCCCTTGCAAAGACCAATAACAATTTTACCAATTAGACTACAAATTAGTAGTTCATAATTACCTTTTTTGTTCGTCATGTAAACAAATGTAATGCAATTAAGAGGGTAACAAATGCATTTTGGTGAGAAAATTAATTCCTACCCCAGTGACTGTAAAATGTTCATAGTTTTATTTTAGCTTTGCAACTTTACTTACAAAGTTAAACCTTCTAACTAACGTCTACTTTTGTAACTCTAAAAGCAATTACGAACAGACTGCAAGAATTGACGTGTTTTCACCAGGGACTCCCAATTTAGTCCCATAGCTGATTATGTTATCAGGCAAGGAAATTTGTTATTATTAACTTAAATATTACGCAGCAGCAATACATTATCCGATTAAAATTAAACGCATTTCTGCTGGCAATAATTTGTTAGACTAGGAATAAAATTCGTTTGTCTGTGATGCTGAAAGTAGAACAACAAGACATCAACTGGGTTAATTAAACTGAAGTGCATCTCATCCACTGGAATTCTGATCACTGAGGTATAATAAAGGGGCGTTCACATTGTCATGGATCAGACCTACGAGTGACCATGTATACATTTTTTTTTTAACTCTTGCTCATTCTTGGCCATATACTAGTGAATTATTCACATTAGTTACGCAACTCACCCGGGATTCACTCACAGAGTTCTACGTACGTCCGTGGCCATCCTTGGCCATACGTAGCCATATGAGCCACTGTCCATCCGCATGTACTCGCCATCAACTCGTGTTCACTCGTAGAATGCTCGTAAAACGCTCGGCGGACGTCCGTTGGCCGCCCGTCGTCTTCCGCACCCATCCTTGCTCATCCTTGCCTATCCTTGAAGCACTCGCACGGGCGATCTACGAGTGATCTACTCGCAATCTAAGGGCAATCTACGAGTGCGTCACATATGCCTTACGTATGTCTCACATATGCTTGGCGGCAGACGCTCAGCGAGTGTTTGAAGGACGTCCTGCGTGCGTTTGAAGGATGTTCGCCAAGTGATCTACGACTGCCCCACGTACATTCGAGGAAAGAATTAAGACGTGATCCACAATGAGCCCATTTTTGCCATCCATGGTGATACGTAGGTCTTATACGTGAAAGTGTGAATGCCCCTTAAAACTAACTAGGAAACTAAAATGATTTAACTTTGGATAACATTTTGTATTCGTCTCTGTATTCTCAATTAAAGCAACCTGACTGACCATTCATTAGGACACACCCATTGTTGCACCCATTTTTGCATCTAGGGTTATCTTAATGGTGAGGTTATCATGCCCATGCATCTTCAGCATAGCTACAGTTCGTTTCATTAAAAACGGCCTGTCAAATTTAACCAAGACAAAGCTAGACAGCTCCATGATGCTACCTGCCACTAACCAGGACTGTCTGGCTGTAGCTGGCTACTCACAGCCAGAACTAAAAGTTCATGCAGCACCATATCAGATAAATTTCATATATTTACCAAGGTTTATGTTTATTTGGTGTAAGCCGACTATAAGCCAGGTGTAGATAAAAGTGGCTTTAACCAGCTATAGCTACAGCCAGGAATAGGTCGCTGCAGCTGTCTAGAGTTGACCATATATTATTAAACTAACTGTACATAGGCTGTAAAAAAAGCTTTCAAAATGACCAAAGTAGATAGAACACTACAGTTCCTAGTAACATAGTCCATGGTGGACAATCTTCAATACACTTAGTTGAAACATTGCTGGGGAGTACTACTGCATGGCCAGAAGAGCATTGCTGGAAAACCTTGCAGGACAACTTTGTGGGACAGTCTTGCCGGACAGCCTTATGGGAGTGCTTTCCTGTACAGTCTTGCAGGACAGTCCTGCAGTGACATCTCCATCAAGAGACGTCAAATGACGTTTGGCAGGGTGTCGGCTTGGACGTCGAAGCAGCAAATGAGTGCAGGGCTCTTCGGTGTCCATCCCGTAATAGAAGGGACGCCTTGTACGTAATGTTGACAGTGGACTGAGGTTAATGGCTACTGGCTTTCAGACATCCCATGCATGGACACGAGGAAGGGTGTATGGCCACCAGATTAGGTTTCCCTGTCCACTACCCAGAGTGACCATAGTGGACACTGCTAAGTGACCAACGACGACCTAGAGGGGACCTCGTGAACACCAATAAGGGACCTCACCCAGCACTTAGCGGGCCAGCTTAGGGACTTGCACTTTACTCTGAGCACCTCTTCTACATGAGAACACTTCCATATGTAATACAAATTTAGTGGCCACCAGGAAGGAAATTTGTCAAAGGTTCCACAACACCCCCTAACCAAATCAACTCTACTGAGGAGTACATTAAGGAATGAAGTTCCCTTGTGTTTCCAAAATGAAATAAGTGCTTGGATGCTTAGGTTAGTCTGCAGGAAAACCCACACACTGTAGTGATACATGTATGTATACAAATCGGGCAAAAGCTCATGTTGACCTTGCCAGTTGATTGATCTTTGACAAATGTTTCAGTCCACAAAGATGAAGGTCAATTTCAATTGTTGTCTACCAAAAGAAACAACAAGCTGAAAGACATTTAGTTCATATCTTACCAAAAAAAAAAAAAGATAAATAAAAAACTGAAGGACAATTTAAATAATTGTCTGTCAAATGAAGTACCACGCTGAAGGACCAATTCAGTTCTTGTCTACCAAATGAAAAACCCATTGACCTTGCAAGGTAAAACAGTACACCCTAAGGGACAGCTTGAGGACACTGGATTGGACCAGTGGACCAGATGGCTTCAAGTACACTGCAGATGTGACTGGGAGAGCCCTTGCAGTCCTCTTGTGGTCTCTGCTCGGCGGTTGACATAGTGGATGACCTCACGACGTGTTCTCTCAGCCACGTTGGCCTCTGTTCGCCTCACTTGATCTGAAGTTCTCCTTTCTCACAGCTTCCATTTATCTGCAGTCTGCAGAGCTTTCAGCTGCTTCCAACCAGAAACGCCTCCCCCTTCCCTCCTGTAATCCAGCAGCTGTTCACAGCTTAGTTAAAGCCTCCAAACTTTTGCTTCATAATTATTTTCCATAGATCTGTGTGAGACAGCCACATGTGCACTGGCTGGTGCCACTTTATCTGAACATGACTGGATTGGGACCACTCCTGGCAGAGAGATGTGGCTGGTACAGCCAGAAATTACATGTACTACAAATTATGTAAATACTGGCTCCAAATTCAGAAGATGGTGTACATTGCCCTCCAAAAATATAAGACCACTTTGGCCAGTGTGTACATGCCCAAGCGGTCTTATATTTTGGCTGTCTACATCACCAGTACATGTAGATGGAGACCACTGTGTACATGCTCAAGTAGCATTACATTTTTGGCTGTTTGCATCACCAGTACATGTAAATGAAATTGTGTTGCCTAAACAAACTAAAACATCCCATGACTATACAGCCTGTATGAAATGTCTTAGATCCTAATTACCAGTGATCCATAAGACTAAATCAGACATACCTAATATCAAATGAATTTAACCTAACCCTCAAAACAAGGGTAACCTTTTGGGTTGAGGGTTTAGTTTGAGCTGAATTGAGAGTCTAAGCAGATCCAGCTAAACTAACTTAATGTGGGTTCCAGTGTATTTTACTTGGTCCAAACCTAGTCAAGCATAGGACAGTAGCAGTTGTGCAATCAGGGGAGTTACAGTGTGAGGGTAGGGGGGGGGGGGGGAGCTCCACTAAAAGAATGCTGATGGAATGTTGATGAGAGCAGCTGAGTGTCCAGTTCTCACTCTGGTTCGTGTGTGGAAGAACCAGAGAAGTGTCTGGGCGATTCGTGTGTGGAGGAACCAAGGAATTGGAGACCGGAGTGTTTCCTCAAGCAATCCCAGTAATGCGATAGAAGCACATGTCACAGCTACAGCCAGATGTGCCAGCCCTGGCCAGGAATACTCCCAAGTAAGCCAACTAAGTTACGAACTTCACACGAAACGACCCACCAGACTCTGCACAAATATTGGATTACCATGCAGGGAGTCCTGCATCTGACTTGCGCTTAATAAGGGAAATATGATAATTAAATATGAGGCAAGTAAACAACCCAATCCAAATGGCCCCCGACAGGGTAAACACAACAAGGTAAAGAAGCATATTCTCATTTTCATAAACCAAACACTGCAAACAACTTGTTCACATTTTTTGTCACACCAACTTAAGTTCTGGAATTTAACACAGTTGGCGCTGCATCACTATTATTCACACCAGCTAGATGCAAGCTGGTGCTTGGCTGCAGGCAGTGCAGATGATTCTTTGGTGTATTTCCCAGGGAGTCGAGAAAGGCTCATGCTTGAACAGGCCTGCCAATGGTTTAATTACAAGGCCGGCTGAGACTCCGCTGAATGATAACACACGATGTGTATCTAACAGGAATATTTCTATACTGCATAATGAACATAAAATGATTCATATACCTATACAATTAGTTCCTTTAAAAAGGCTCTCAAATTGAACCTAGACATAGCGTAACAACTTCTGCTATACGATGCTACCTGCCACTAAATATCACTGTATATAGCTGGCTACTCAAAGCTGGATCTAAAAGTGCACGCAGCACCCCTCAATGACTGGTGCATAAGTTGAGAGTTATGAATATTTGTTATTGTTTGCTGAAAAGATGCATGCCTCTTGCACGTATATATTTATGATATATTAGATCAATTCTTACGTTCTTTCGGTACTATACAAACAGATATGTAAGGAATGAAAATAACGAAAAGGGTTTACAAATTTATTTCGTAGCATTCCCACGTGCCCATTCTCCGCAAGCGCACAAACACGGTGCCACACATTTGGTATTACATTAGGCTTAACAACATGTGTGGATATCATTCAAAATACATGAAGATTGGTGTGTTTATTTCATTTTAGGTGATGTGGCTTTTACTAATGGTTTTCAACATGTTGACATGAGGTGCTGCTCAGAACATGAGCATCGTGCAGCATGGGCCATTATAACAGGGAAAAGCTGAGGCATTCAGGAAGTTATGATGACAAGGGATCTCCTGAACATGTCACTGCAGCAGCAGCAGCAACATCTGCCTATTCACCGATGTGTAAAAGAACACTTCCTGATGAGCTCTTCCCCACTGATCTTGCAAGGGTTGCTTAATGGATGGGGTAGCATCATTTGACAGTATCAATGCTGGACCAGTATATATGTGCTGCTGTCCTGTTGTCAACTAAACCACGATAGTGATGATAGAAATCCAAAATTCATTAGTAAAGAGTAAATTTAGGTTCAAATTGCACACATAAAGCAAACAGACGGCTCACAAAGTTTTTTGAGAAACCAATTGTTTCAGGCAGGCCTCCATCCCTAACCCCAGGGTTCGAACTTGTATATGTTTTTTTGCATGATACTTATTGTAGTTTGCCCACTGGTAAATGTAACATGGCATGGTCCCTTTTCTTTTTAAACCATCAATAAATCCAAGTCAAAGGTAGAACTTGCATCACAGGACCACCAGTCATTATAAAGTTTTTTTTGTTGTATTGTATTTTATTGTATTGCCCGAATACTACTGGCTTTAAGCTTACTCAGCTTATAAAAACGGCAGCCAGAGGCAGACGTAATGATGAGATAAGTCTAGACATCGAGGCCTTAATTGTTATCATTGTACACCATTAGTGGGGTCTTTTACCTGCCCCAGCGGAGGCGGTGTTGGTGGGTGGATTAGGGCGTTATGTCCCGTATAGGCTCGACCAGGAATTGAACCCAGGACCCCTTGTATTCTTTGATAACACCTACTTGTATCAATACTGTATGCAACATTGCCAAGTATGGTACATAATGACATTTATTGTGCTCCTGTATGACTTTTTCACATTTGATAAATTGTGCCCCCTACTTCAACCAGTGGAGGCACCTATTTTGAGATAACAATTTGCTCATGGTGCAGCAGAGCTTCGAAAAGAACCTCTCAATGTGTGAAGCAAATTTAAGCCACGAATATAGAGCAAAATGGTGTATCCATTCGATTAAACATGAACCCTGAATCACTTCATATAATCTCTTCATCTATTTTATCCTGGACACGAAAGGGCGTCTTAAGTTACAAAAAGAAAAAATAATCAATTCATGAGAAACTTGACGAGGGCAGCTGAACAGAATACCTCTCGCCTCATGTGGCTTAATTTCAAACCATCAATCATGTTTTCCTTTGAATGCAATTTCCACGGCTTTAGTATATCTTGCTGTCATGTAAGGTTCATTACAGAAACCATGTCTGGATAGTGGATTACTTCCTGAAATTGTGGCAGTCCAATAGGTAGAATACCACAAAATGAACAATTGGTACATGAACTTCATTTTCTTATTTATTTGTACAATACTAATACTAGAGGACCATGTATAAAATATGTATATTAATACATTATCAAGCCACTTCTATAAATAAATTATATATTATTTTCATCATATTACTGTAGGGGCGGGGGCCTAGCTCAGAGGTAGCGTGCTGGGCTTCCAACCGCTGGGTCCCGGGGTCGATTCCCAGTCGAGCCTAAGTTGGATGACTGTTTTATCCTTCATCTCATTGCCATGGTCCCTGCCTGTCCTAATTAGCCCATTAGGTGCAGAAACACAGGACGTAAAGCCCTAATCCACCACCACCACCACCACTTATTACTGTAATAGTCATGCTTTGATAACTGTATAATATATCCATTACATGTTACACCATGTTTCATAGTTATTACCATATTATACTACTTCTTTCATTTCCAGTTGGAACATCTGATTCAGTTCTCATAAATCTGTATGGATAACTTACGTCAGCTACACATTTTCTCACGCAAATGCTTAATCCATATATTTTTATTGACATACTGAGTGAATGTCTAAATGACAGATATAAAGGCTTTTGAATTTATCAGAAATTTGCCTATATGTGTTCTGTCATCAGCTTAGCTTTAAATAGCACGATTTCCATATTGCAAATGACTAGAAGTGCTCAATCATTCTCGTGTGCAGCTCACAGCTGTGTTCTCTCATTGAAAAGTATAATTTAATTCATACAATGTTGAAAAGAAACACGTAAGTCCAGACAAGAAGCCCATTGGCCTTGGTTGTTTATAACACAATTTTGAGTATACCAAACACAGAATGTATATATAGAAATGTCCCAGCTAACTGAATGTCTTACACCTTACAGTGGGAAAAAGTTAACGCGGTGCAAAACAATAAAAATACAATGGTACATATAAGTGTGTAACAATTCCCAGCTGTGCTGTAAGTAGCACTAAAATGTTTATAGTATGTGTGTAAGGGGATGAATAAAATGTTATGTAGATCTCATGATCAACTTCATAGCTTTTTGGCAAAATATAAATAAATGCAATGCAACACATGTCTACGATGTTTGATCATAACAGAAACAGCTGGTCTAGTGTAGATAGTGCAAACCGCATGCATATTTGCATTCTAAATATGTCAATGTAAGTGATGTGCAACTCCTGCTAATGAATTATATTCAGTTTTATTGAATGTATTGACAATTTACGACAATTTCAGTGTTCATCCGGTAATCAAAATGTCATTAGCTTGAAATTTATCGTGAAATGACATTGCAATTTCAATGTACTACAGTAACTACAGTGACTACAATGACTACAGTGACTACTGTGCCTACAGCAACTACAGCAACTGCAGCGACTACAGGAACAACAGTGACTACAGTGACTACAGTGACTACAGTGACTACTGTGACTACAGTGACTACAGTGGCTACTGTGACTACTGTGATTACCGTGACTACTGTGCCTACAGCAACTACAGCGACTACAGCGACTACAGCGACTACAGCGACTGCAGTGACTGCAGTGACTACTGTGCCTACAGCAACTACAGCAACTACAGTGACTACAGCGACTACAGTGACTACAGTGACTACAGTGACTACAGTGACTACTGTGACTATAGTGACTACTGTGACTACAGTGACTACAGTTGGTACTGTGACTACTGTGATTACCGTGACTACTGTGCCTACAGCAACTACAGCGACTACAGCGACTACAGCGACTGCAGTGACTGCAGTGACTACTGTGCCTACAGCAACTACAGCAACTACAGTGACTACAGCGACTACAGTGACTACTGTGACTACAGTGACTACAGTGACTACTGTGACTACTGTGCCTACTGTGACTACTGTGACTACTGTGCCTACTGTGCCTACAGCAACTACAGCAACTACAGCAACTACAGCGACTACAGCGACTACAGCGACTACAGTGACTACTGTGACTACTGTGACTACTGTGACTACTGTGACTACCATAACATCACATGCGATGTTTTTGAAGTAACCATAGCTACAACAACCAAACTGCATGTGTCATTTGATAAACTTTCAAGAGAAAATTAGCGTGCAATTACGATCTGAAATCTGAACCTACGCACCCTCATTTTTTTCCACTACACTGCATCAGATACAGAAACATCCAACCTCATTGTTATAAAAACAATAAATAAACAATTAAATAACTTCTGATGTTACTTCGAGAAATGCTAATTTCACTTAGTCGCTCTTGAAAGTTGATCAGTAAATTGTCAACATCCTTTGGAATTTCCATCGCTAATGAACAAAAGATGGTGAAGTCAAAATAAGTGTAAACCCCCAGAAAGCAGTTTATGCAGAAAAATCATGACTTACACGGAGTGCAAACATGCTAATGGATGTTCTGTTACCTGTGCTTCATTCTAGACCTTTTCAGCACACAAGCTGCATAAATAGCCAACCATTCTCGATCTTGCCCTTAATAGCTATATAACACTTGCACTGACCTTGACCTGAAAACCAAGGTCACAAAATTCCAGTCGTGACAAACAACAGTCTAGGAACAGATTGGTTGTTTAAACAATTTAATGACCACTATGTATCCAACCAAGATTGGTGATTAACGAAATCAACAAATTGGTTGAACTTATCAACTGATTGGTCATTGAACCATCAAAAATGGTTAATTCAGCCAAGTACAGTTGCGAGATAAACAGTATTTTGGTTGATTTAAGCAACATCTTGGTCGGTCACACATTAATAAAAATGGTCAAATCAACCAATCTTGTTTCGAGCGAAATCAGTACTTTCCCTTTAACTATTATCAAATATTAAATAACGTCCCCCAGATGACTCTAGGTTACAATGTTCCCTCACAAATACACTTCGTAATTGTCTTTCAACTGATTGATGGTGCATAACATCAGCTCAAGCCTGAGTGTCTGGTATGTGTTTCAGCGCTTCATTATAAGTTTTTGCTGCTACAAAATATCACAGAAAAGCCCCGGGAGCCTGTTACCCGCTATTATTCATCAAGATGATTACAAGTTTTGGAGTTGTGTGTCACACAAGGATGTCTCGTCAGATGAGTCTAATGATGAGAGACCCTATAAGAAGCACATAATAGAAGTAATATATGGAATTTCCCTCAGCAAAAAATCAAGGACATCAAAGACCTCAACACAGTTGAACCTCACCTTGGGACCACCTCACCATCAAGAAATCTTTTGCAACGAAGACTACCAAATACAAGAATGTGAATCCATCTTCCGGATATTTTAGACATCACAGAAAAACCCCAGGGAGCCTGTCTGGGAACCGATTGGTTGTTCAACAAAATTCATGACCGATGAGTGACCAACCAAGATTGATGATGAAAGAGCGGCCTAAATTTGCCTTGTGGTAGATTTCTGACTGTTACACAAGTCTTTTTTTCACCCAACTAATATCCCCTATAGCATTCCAAATCGTATCAATGTCGGCTTGACGTCGGCGATATCGACTAACACAGGGGGTGCCCCATCAGACTTGCGTTGACTGATCTTAATAAGAATTTCCAAATTCTTTACACAATTTGAATGTTGCAATGTATTACAAATCTGCAAGGGTATAGTATAGTACAGTATAATCAATACTGATTATACCAGCTATAACTATGGCCTGTTAGACCATAAACAGTTGGGTGGGTGGGTGATTAGGGCTTTACTGCACCTGATGGGCTAATTAGGACAGGCAGGGATCATGGCAATGAGATGGTGAATGAAACAGCCATCCAACTTAGGCTCGACCGGGATTCGAACCCGGGACCCAGCGGTTGGAAGCCCTTGACCATAACAGCAAATACTGTATGAGGTCAAGTCAGTAGCCCTTATTCTGACCACAATACCACAGAATTGCTGACAGTATAGAAACAAAGCTGAACATCGCCTGATCTGACCTATCACAAGTGTTTCGGGTGTAAACTCACTGGCCATCCTTTTAGTTCTTGGCTCCTACTGTCTGGCTGTCCAGTCACTGTCCACTGTAATGGCCACTCTATCAATTTATGCCCATTTTAGCAACACCAGAATGCTGACCAAGCAGCATCCAAGCCAAATGAAACAGTTTTCTATCTCTCTTTCTCTCTCTAAGGTTAAACAAAGGCAACAGTAATAAACCAATGTTATGGAAGCCACAGTGACAAACTAATGCTCTAAAGTAGATTGCTGCAAAGATTTGACCGTGCTGGTAATACTTTACTCCAGAACAGCTAGATTGGTTGTACAATGTTTTTACCAATATGTGTCATAACAACCGAGATGTTTGCCAAATCAACCAATAAATTGGTTTACCATACAACCATATGCATTGTGATGGTTCAATGCATCCACCAATCAGATGGTAAGATCAACCGATATCTTGATTGGTGCTTTAGAAAAAAAATCTTAGGAGGTCACATGTTGGTTACAATTACCAAACTGGTTTTATAGAGGGTCTTGCCAGTATATCTTAAGTCATACCCTGTGCCAAAATTCGTCTTTATAGGGTGGGCTGGTAGAATACAAATACCAGACATGTCTTTAATTTAAAAGCACTCCATTTTGAAGAACCGAATATATTTGCTTTCACGGAAAAAGAAAACTGATAAATTTTGCAACTGGATTTAAGAAACAAACCTTAGGATGGTCTTCCACACTGTCCAAGAACCACTTAAAATCTCGGAAGCTTTGGATGAGTCCGACAGAGCTTAAAAACCCTAGTCAAGATTTCTAAAGGAACTTAAATGACAGCGCTTAGCTTTAATGGTGATATTTTTCTCTCCTTCTTATCGCTTTTTCTTTTACACCATGTGTGTACTCTTTAATGGCCTGTAGTGGCATTCAAAGGCGGATCAGACAGCTTATTGGTCTGTGGTCTGATAGAGGACGGACCAAATGGTAGAACAGTGCTTTGACCACCACTTGCAGGAGACAGGTCTAAGCAATTGGAGACCGGATGTGGAATGCTAGTTTCTTTGCTTTCTCCGGCACCGAAGAGTTCCACTGAATCATTCATGACTGGCGCCACCTACGAGACAACTATTAAACTATGACTGACCTAACAATGCAGCAGGTACGCCCAGTGCCAACCACTACAAACAGTGCTGTGAGCAAAGGGGCATGTAATATGATGAGTGACCTAATCACTATGGCCAAACAGTGCTGTGAGCAAAGGGGCATGTAATATGATGAGTGACCTAATCACTATGGCCAATTACCCCCCCCCCCCCCCCCCCGGCTTTCTGTGATTCAGTGCAGCTACTGCTCTGATGCTCTGAAGCTTAGTCAGCCAATATGACCAGCTACCAGAGTCAGACATAATGATGGGGTGATAAGGCTTGGTGTCCTGCCATGTTACACATAACCTTATGGGTGGGTCATTTACTAGCGTCAAGGTAGACACCGAGTACAAGGCACCTCCAATATTACGTCTCATGCAATCGACATCCAGCTGCTGGGATGTAGCTCATGAAGAGTGCCCGGGCCGGGGATCGAACCAAGGACCTTCAGCATAGCTGGCCAATATGGAATTGGTATATGACTCGACCATTAGGCCACCCAGCTTTTGTGCAAGGGCAATGCAGGTAGAACACTCATACAGAGCTCTGCAGTGTCAGCCTATATGTGAGTCATCAGCCACAATTCACGTGATCTTGTTGTGGTCTCCAGGGTGCCATTTTGTCACGCCATTTATTTCAGTGTTAGTATCTTCCTTGCCTCTAAAATGGGAAACATCCGCCAATAGATATCCATTTGGGGATGTCTGTGTTTCTTGGACTTTAGGAGCAAGTTTCCTTGAGATGAACTTGGGCCGCGGAATTTTCTTCTTCTTTTTTTTTCAGATCCAATTTACATTACAGCATATGGGGGGAAATCCGGACCTACCACTTGCAGCTACGAACGTTAATGGTTCCCAAAGACAAATTCTCATTGACTTTAAAACTAAACTCCAGAAGACATCGTGTGAATTCAGTATTCAGGAGTTTCGCTTTCAAGTCTATGAAATTTGCTAAAATCACATGTTACTATATGACAAGTCATACTGACACTGACTGATCCAATTAACTCGCAAACCTGTTTAAAGTCTTCTGGCCACAATTAATTTATGTAAAACTCCTTTATGGGAACATTTTATTGTTTGTTACAAACTTAGTATTAAGACTTATTTTCTTACAACAGTATGATATCAGATCCTCATTAATTGTGACAATTTCAAATCAGTGGCCAACGCAGTATATCACTTGGCTTCATGTTTCGCACCAAATTTATCATAACTACCACAATACCATGCAATCACGGAGCAGGGGCCTAGCTCAGTGGTAGCGCTTTGGGCTCCCAACCACTGGGTCATGGCTTCAAATCCAGCCCATGTTGGAAGGTTGCTTCATCATTCGCCTCATTGCCTTGGCACCTGCCTGTCCTGATCAGCCCTGTCTGGTGCAAAAATATGGGACGTAAAGCCGGTCTCACCCAACCACCTCATGCACTGACATTGCACCTGAATTATTTTAGAATCTAAAAGGCTCACTGAAGAAAATAATGACAACAAATTGATCCTTGTGATAAAACAATTTGGCGTCAAACTCAAATTGCAAAAACATGTTAAACTGTGCACATCATAGGATGAAGAGGCTCAGAAGGATGAAAAACCAGAGCCGAGGATAAACAGCAACGAAGAGGATTTATTCTTCATCCTTTCAAGTTATTTCCTCTCATTGTCCTTTGCTTTCTGACACCTAAAAATTTGATTGGATACGATTTAATCTGTAATACCATCGGAAATTGAGGATAAAAAGGATAGTCGGAATCACAATATTATTAGAAATATTGGCCATTAAAGAGAAATAAAATATAATAAGTCATCACCAAAACTGTTGCCTCTGATTACCATAACCATGGAGCTGGCACAGCGACCTTTGCCCTGAATGGCCGTAATTTGTGTGGTTATCCTTGTACTTTCTGATTGGATGCAGCAGGAACTTTTTGCACAATCAGAGAAGGCCTTAGAAAACACTACCATATTTGGAATAGGGTGTCATAGCGTCTTGGTGTAAGCTGGTGTCTGATTGGCCAATCAGTTAGCTTTTTCTGTCAGAGGACAGAACCTGCAATTTTTTCCATTGGTTCAGCGATGACTGTTGCCAGCTGTTATTATAAATGGCAACAGTTGCAATTCTCCACAAGTCCAGCTCAAGGGGTCAAAAATATAAGTGAAAATGCACCAAAACAGAACATGGCATAGATAAACATAACTTAACAAAGAATTTATTGTCACACAAAGTGAATTTTGTGTGTGTTTGACACTAGGTGAAAGTTATTACTGGTTAAGCATGATTATTAGTCGCAGCACAAAGGACTTCCTATATTGTGAGGTCAATAGCGTATGAAGAAAGAATAAAAGAACAAATTACAAAATAGCTGTTTAAAAAGACGGATTCCTTGAGGGTCATCTTTGTGAGAAACAAAACAGCAAGGATATCACTCTCAGTTTGTTTTTTCCCTTCTGCAGAAGCAAGGTCCTTTGTCTCAGAACATCTACTCTAAACATTTATAGGATCCTTGCATGTTGGGAAATAAAGATGCGCTTGCCACAAAGTGTGTGTGCAATGATATGTGTACATTGAGCAAGACTCTGCATCTTGAATCACATGTCTATTGTCTTTGATCTTATTACAAAGAATTCGAATCGTCCCAAGATTTTAAATGGGAAGGCAGTCACTTAAAGGGCAGCTCTTCCTCAGATGACAGCAGCTATATTGATGCAACCAACAATGACGGATTTCTGTTACACCATTTGTTTTTTGTCATTGGCTTGAAATCAGGCAGTTTTATTGTGAACCATGACATAAACGTAATAGAATAAAATCACGAAAGACAGGCAGAAATTGCATGTCATCAAAATGATGGGGCAATTTTTCCCTCGTGATAGTATCATTACTGAGAGGGGAGAGATAATAAATTTATCCCTGCCCAGCCATGTCTACATTTACCAGTGATTTCATTACAGCATTCCTCAGATTTACATTGGCAAGCCTGTCACATTTAATCTAGTGCTATGTTTCGTGTTTGGTCCTCGAAATAATTGCAGTTGCCTTATAGTTCGAAGTTGGAAAAATGGACAAATCAAAATTGGAAGAATGAACAAATCAATTGTGTCGAATCTACTCCCCTGTGTCAGAAAAGCTTAATTAGTTTCAGACGAAACCAAATCTCATCCCATCTCATCTTATGAAAAAATACAGTTCTACCCATAAAAAAGGATGACCCATAGCTATCCGGAGCTATGGGCAACTATTTGAAGCAATTTGAAGCTATACCAAGCCGTACCAAGCCGTACCAAGCTATACCAAGCTATACCAAGTTATACCAAGCTATACCAAGCAGTACGTATTCCTAGCAAGCTTGATATACCCAACAGTCAGCTTAACTGAATTCTCACACTGCAAATGGAAATGGCTTATCGTTCACAACGTGACTTTTACATCTTCAGAACAAATTACTTTAGTTTTCAGTAAACAGCTATGGCTGGTTTGGCAGATAGTTTTTCAGGTAGTGGCATAGCTCAGTATAGCACTCAGTATAGCACTCAGTATAGCGCTCAGTATAGCACTCAGTATAGCGCTCAGTATAGCGCTCAGTATAGCACTCAGTATAGCGCTCAGAATAGCGCTCAGTATAGCACTCAGCATAGCTCAGTATAGCTTGCTACAGATTCACTGCAGGAGAGAGTGTACTGCAATGCTTATAGTTCCTTGTCTGATTCATGTTCCAAATTATCCCATCCTTCATTCAACAGAGGCCTTAAACGTCTTCTAAGTTCATTGTTCAACTTCTGTTTTGTCAGAAAAAGCCGGTTCTGAGTCAATGCTAACCAAATTGCAAGGAAATTCTTCCTTGAATTACAAGGCCTTGCTTGTGCCCTGCAGCCAACTTCAAACTCAATTTGCCATAAACGTTGAGTTGATTTGAACCAAGTCCTGTTTTCCAAATGTTTTCTTCCCAAATTTACTGTAAGTCCTAAAGCAAAATGCAGATAACTTTGCCTATAAATAGTCTGACACAGCAGCAATGGAGATAAATCTTAGTTGACATATTCTGAAATATCACTCCCTTTTTATCGCATATATCCTACAGATTTTGAATCCCCATGCTGAGCACATATTTTCAAATGAGTAATCACCTATAATTCTCCTGCATAATATCATGCAAACAAATCATGCTTTATATTTCAGGAGAGATTTAATTCAACTAGCATCTGAAAAACCAGTTCTTGGCATCATGCCATTTGAAGCATTTCTTGATATTATATAAAATATTAATCTGATTTTATCGTAAGCTAGCTATGCTGGGCGTCATCACCCAGAAAATATGCATACCAGATCAGTTCCAATGTTGGCCATTGGCTACTATTGTTGGGCCAGTGCTGGGCCAGTGTTGGGCCAGTGTTGGCCCAGTGTCGGCCCAGTGTCGGCCCAGTGTCGGCCATCGACTGCCATTGTTGGCCAGATGTTGAGTCGATGAGGTATGTCATTTCCCAGATAGCATTCCAACTCGGGACAACATTGGGGCAATGTTGGCAATGTTGATGCGATGTTTCCCTTACAGCGGCCAATATAAAAAGTGCGCAGTCCCGATTTAGGATGCTAACTGGGTTAGGTGAGGGATTGCTGCATGCAGCATCGATAGTAACAGAGCATCAATATCGGCATCACTTTCAGACGACACCGAGCATTGATTCAACGACAACCAGAGGGCGCTGCTTATACCTTGAACTTGAGGAGGAGGATTATGACGTCACAACGACGTCACTAATGACGTCATAAGCTCAAGCATCTGCCCCCAGGAGGACCAGGGACACTCTGGAGCAGCTTGTTGCCGGTGCACACGAGCTAAGGCCCGGGCAGTCTGAGCTTTAACTCAATTTTCTCTGCTTATATGTTTATTGACAAGTACAGCAAGGCCTTCTGGTAGCTATGGGCCAGAGACCTATTGGCACCCATGTTCTGCCTACTTCCCATTAGGCTCCAGCTGCACAGAGCTAGAGCCAAAAGCCACCTCCAGTTTAAGGGCAGACAAAGAGCAAAGAGCCTGACAGGGGCTAATCCATTTTAATTTTTATTGTATTGTATTGTTTTCTATAGTTTTATTCTATATTTCATCAATAACATTGGGATTAATTCAGCTCATATGACCAGCTGTCACAAAAGCAGCAGACGAAATGATGATCTGATAAGGATCGGGAGTGCACACAATCGTACACAATGGTACTGCAGCCTACGTCACGCCGATGTCAAGCAGAGGTCATTTGCAATGAGAGGTGTGCGTATACTTTTGGGACTGACTGAAAGCCACAACCACAGTAACACTACCGCACTTGTGTTGAGACAAAGTCTTATGCAGATTCAATCACCCCCTTGTCTAAATCTAAAAAGTTTAATGTAAACCTATAATTATGCACATCCGGGTGTCCTGTTCAAATATCATTATGTGTAAGTAAAGAATCATGGCTGATGCCGCCCTGCTTAACACATACAGACTATTCTATGTACACAGTCTGGTTTTTTTTTTCAGGGATAGAGCAAATAAAATGAATGCCAAAGTTCAGAGAGAGAGAAAAGTTCAGGTAAACAAATGCTCATCTGGGCACACAATACAAAGTAACACAGCAACAATCACGCACTCCGTATTGCATAAAATATCATCCCTGCCAATATTTTTCTCTGCTTCGTGGAAATGCATAAGTCAGCCCACCCTGCTAGCTTGAGGGTCTCCCTGCCATTCGTTTGTTGGCACTGACGCCAGGGCGAACGAAGCAGACCGATTTAGGATTTAGGGCTCACTGCATATGACTGCATAGGAATTCTGGCCCTTCAGTAAATGCCTCAGCTGCTGCCTGCCTGATTTGACGTAGCAATCTGTCCCCAGGACGAATTTGGACTCTCACCCCTTTCATAGGCCAGACAGTCATTGCATATATTTCATATATATGCAGCCAGCATACTTACTTGCAGATGTGCCAGTGTGGTACAGACTAAATCATGCTTTACTTCAGCGCATATTGCAATGCCCAGCTTGAATTCAGCTCTATCAAAAGCATGTCATAAGTCTCAATGCTACTGGGGTCTGAAGCTTAGTTAGCTTATATGACAAGCTGCCTGAGGCAGACAGTATGATGAGATGATAAGACTTAGAGTCCCACATGATGTTACACATTTACCCCATGGGCGGGGTATTTTACTTGCCAGAGTATAGACACCAAGTACAAGGCACTACCAATTTAATCGACATCCAGCTGGAATGTGGCTCATGAAGAGTACTCGGCCGGGGATGGAACTTAGGACCAACATGGAATTGGCAGATGTGTTAACCATTACATATATGTAGGTCACAGAGCTGCATGACATGAAAGCCCTCCATGCAAGGTACATGTATATAAAAACCCCTTTTATATGCACTATATATTCATCTGTCTCCAAGATGTTAGAAGCAACAATTCAGTTGACTGGTAGATTTTCCCATGACCTTGTAAATGTTTTTTAGTCTCCAGTGGTGGACAAATGTTCTTCGCACACATTTGTTTTTCATAGTAATAAATAACTATGCTTAGACAATCAAGAGCAGTCCTTTTTCCACTGACCTTGTCAAGTGCATTGGTAAAAGTTGTCCATATTATATAGGTACAAAGACCTAAATCATAATTTAATTTATACTGAATATCATTGTACATTGTATATATATATTATATCAACCACCGTGCATGTATTGATAACTTGTACAGTTAGTTTCATTAAAAACAGTCTGTCAAATTGAACCTAGACAAAGCTAGGCAGCTTCTGCTATACAATGCTACCTGCCGCTAAACGGAACTGTTTGGCTATAGCTGGCTACTCAAAGCCAGATCTAAAACTACAGATTTATGATATATTAGATACATTTCTCACATTTAAGGTTTATATTTTTTCAGTGGTGGTGGGTGTAAGCCGACTTCTGACTAGGAGTAGAAAGAAGCAGCTGGCTTTAGCTAGTTATAGCAACAGCCAAAAATAGGTTGCTATGGCTGTCTGGAGTCAACCGTATTCTATGAAACTAACTGTAGTATATGTTGCCCATTCCGTTCTGGATATTAGTGTCACATCTCCCTATAGTGGGGCTAGATAAAGCCCACGGAATCAAAGGGGTGAAGAAATATGCCCAATATCAGATGTGATATGAGGGTTATTTTCTTCAGGGATCCCATACTTATCTGTGGTTCTGTAATTGAAATGATATCTCTTGCCTGAAGGTCTGTATTTTTTTGGCTGTTTGATCTTAACTGCCAAGAACCACGATCACTTAAGTCTTGCACTCTGCATCTGGTTCTTTTCTGCTCCTTTGACCTTGAGGGTCATTTTGATCCATCACCCAAACGAAATCACTTCAGATCACATTCGTCAAAATTGATCCCATCATCAGTAATCGAATCGCATCGCTCGGTGAGATGAATTCCTCCCTAGTATCATGCCTGATACATTGATACAGGCTGCTAAATCCCCAAGGTCATCCGTCTACATTTTCAAGGTCATTTTACATCTCTCCATTCCTTTTAAGTAAGCCTATGCCCAGACAGCATTCCAAATCGTTTCAACATCGTGTCGGCGATGTTAATACGATGTTGTATCGACAGTGGCCAGCATGGAAACCATGTGGGCCGATTTGGAATGCAATCTGCTGGGTGATTCTTCCAATGTCACCTAGAACCATTCTTAAAGTACGTATCCTTCTACAGTACAAGCATATATAACGTGAATTTTTAGTTATCCAGAGCAGCTAGGAACAATTACATGTACTTAAAACTACAGCAAGCAAAGTCTAGGCATACCTAGCTGAAGAGACCTAAAAAATGGCTCATCTAAAACCAAACAACAGCATGTATACTGTTATTAACTATTTAGTTACAAATGGTTTCATTTTATATCTATTATACCTGCTCAACAATTAAATGTCAGTCGTTTATATGTGGTTTCAGAAATTAAAATCCAATTCAACGAGAATCTAATATGGTAATCATTAAGCTGCAGCTTCCAGTGGACAGCTATAGATAGATCGTCTGGCTTTGTGGTAAGTAATACGATATCTATAGCCAGGGCTATCTTGTGAAAAATGAACATAAATATGAGTTGAACTGTACATTTTCAAGGTCATGGGGCATTTCCATCCAATACTGTATAGTTCTTTGTTAATTTGCATACTTTATACACCAATAGAAAAACCCCTACAAACATTTGCTAAAACAGCTGATTCTAACTGATGTTTTTTCCCCAGCCCTCTGAAAGTGTACACCACGACAGAATCAGATTAGGCAACTCGCGTGCACACAATTTTTGCATTCAAAGCAACAATTCAAGTATACAATTCCAGTACACATCAGTAACCAGCACCAGTCAGTGCATACTACTCACATCACCTATTGTTCTATTTTAAAGACGAACAGTTCAAAAAGATTAGGAGGAGGTCATCTGTTTGACGTGAATATAATGTGCTTTGCTGTAAATATAACAAATTGACCCTAGTGCCAGTACTGCTAAAATACAAACAGACCTGGGCCACAATTTGTGACAGATATTCTGGCAGTATATTCCAAAGTTTTAATTCTCTTTAAGTCAAAATTACAGAATCGATTTTTCAAACAGACTTCTTGAGTAATTCCGAATTTAATAAATACATGCACCTGAAACCATCTAATGTGAATTTATTTTATTTTAGATGTGACTTCTTTTGTGAGCTTGTGCATCGTATAAAATGAAAATGTGAAGATGAAGTATTGAACACAATCAAAATGTTATCATATTATTAAAGGTAGTCAATTATTACACTAATTTTACCAAACGCAATGACGCTGACGAACTTAATTGGCATACAGTACAACACAAACTTATGTTTAGTCCTTTAGGAGCTACACTGAGCTAGACAATCAATGTGCTACCTTCCACTAAAACCGAATATCCATACTACAGATATCAAGTGAAAGTTATTACTAAAATACACCATAATATAATGGACTAATACATTATTTTAAGTTAGTTTTAAAATTCTGATGCCACCTCTAGAGTGACTTCAGAATGCAAGGCATGTAGATGAGGATGATGAATCATGTTTGTAACTAATTAATTATTAGTTAATTTGGGATTTTAATGGGTTAACTGTTAAGCCAATCACAGTTAGTTTCATAAAATATGGTTGACAGCTGTAGCGACCTATTCCTGGCTGTAGCTATAACTGGCTTAAGCCAGATGCTTCGGTCTACTTCTAGCTAATAGTCGGCTTACACCTACCATCATTGAAAAAATATATAAACCTCGGTAAATGTAAGAAATTTGTCTAACATATCATAAACATGTACTTTAGATCCGGCTTTGAGTAGCCAGCTATAGCCAGACAGCTTCATTTTGTGGCAGGTAGCGTTGTATAACAGAAGTTGTCTAGCTTTGTCTAGGTTTAATTTGACAGGTCGTTTTTGTATGAAACTCACCGTAAGTATGGCTTGGTTCAGTTGATAATTATTGAAACTTCTGATAGCTGTTTCTGACTCTGGGTAGATCTGAATCCTTCTTTTTGAGCCTGTGACAATGACCCATGTGACCACCCGTTTTCATCGAATGGTTTTCAAGCATTACCTGGCCGATGAGACAAACAAATGTGTCTGCGCGCTGGCTTTAACTGAAGAAAATGGACACTTTCTCTTGCCTTTTCACGGATGAACGGAATCTGTAACAGGACAAAGTGACATCAACAATGCCTGGAGCTTGCCCTGGTGAACCCTTTTATTGATGAACATTCTGTTCTGTCTTTGTATAAATCCAGTGAAGTGTTTTTGTGGATCATGGACAAATCTGCTTTTTGAACCAGCTTTGATGCCTGGTGCCATTCGCAAAAAGGCATTTGCTGAGAATTTTGTCCAGGAACATTGACCTTTAAGGCACCCCACCCACAATATATGATCTCCATGACGTTATCATGTCCTGCTGTTGTGAAGTAGGCCTATTTTCAGTTTACTATCATTATCACCACTTCTAATGAATCCTGCCTGGGCACTTTTCATGGGCTACATCTCTGCAGCTGGATGCCAATCACATGAGATGTTTAATTATTGGTTTTCGGTGGCTATGCTGAGGCAAGTAAAAGAGAAACCTATGGAGGTAAATGTTCAACATGATGTGTACTCCAAACCTTATCATTTCATAATTGTTCTTTGTACTCGGTGGCTACGCTGAGGCAAGTAAAAGACAAACCTATGGGGGTAAATGTGTAGCATGGTGTGGACTCCAAGCCTTATCATTTCATAATTAAATCTGCCTATTTACCGGCTGGTCATGCAAGCATTACAGCCAAATTTATAGGTTTGGAAACAAATCTCTTGGACTTGGAAGCTAAACTCCAGAGGACGTCATGTGAATCCAGGACTCTCATTGGTTAAGGGAGTCAATCAGCCAATGAAAAGTCTACATTCACATGACGTCATCTGGAGTTTAGCTTCCAAGTCCAAGAGATTTGTTTCCATCTCAATGAAGTAGGCTGAAGGCGTCTCTGCCCTAAGGACCTTTTCCGCCCCACCCTGTTATTTTCAAGAAATAAGAGGGTAGAATCAGATGGGGTCTGCAATCAGCCATTTTAGAGTCACCTTTCCTTTTAGTTGGGGTTGCAAATTAAAGATGACGTCATCTTCTAATAAATGCCACGAGAACAGCGTAAGGGCATTAAATCTGTGTGACGCCATTATACAATATACAAGTTCAATATTGATAACGATTTATGATGTTTGTATGGTTATCAAAATCACGTCAAGTCGAAAAAGGTTAGCATGATAAACTTCAGGTATGATAATAACTATGAAACATACCCAATAAATAGGCCTAAATAGATGTCGTGTGGACCTATAACCTGAAATGACCTCAGTTGCTAATTTTTTTCATTAGAGGTGAATCATACACGTCTATGCTTTTAATATAGATACTTATCACCGTCTTAATTTTGAAATTAATAAGACCATTTAGGCTAATTGGTGACAGGCCTGACTGGTAATTGATCAAATTAAATTTTAGTCTATTTAATTGTAATATCCGCAAAATTTCATCAACTTTATTTATATATCTCATCCAATGTAAAATGACTAGTCACATGTTTGGTCGACTAGTGCAGTCGACTAATGTGAGTAGTCACTCTAACATTGATTTATGATTCATGATCTGCAATAAAATAATCTGCTTTATTGTGCACACAAATATTATAGTCTGCAATCACCACCTCTGCACATTGTGCAAAAAGGACATCTACTCCGCATTATGTATTTTGTATATCAATAAAATGCAGGGTTAGTTTCATAAAATACAGTCGACTCTAGCTGTCTGTAGCGACCTGTACCTGGCTGTGGTCTAAACATGCTAAAGCCAGCTGATTCTGTCAATTTCTATAGCTAATAATCAGCTTACATCTATCACCAGATAAATATAAACATTGGTAAATGTAAGAAATTAATCTTATATATCACAAATATGTACTTTTAGATCCGGTTTTGAGTAGCCGTCATGACAGCTTTGTCTAGTTTCAATTTGACGGGCCGTTTTTAATGAAACTAACTGTACACCATTCACCAAAAAGTTTAAGAACAAGATAGTCAAAGTAATACTGCATTTTGTGAGGTCTGTGTACATTACATTTGGGATGACATTGAAAAAAACAGGTTAATTTTCATCATTATTTATTGCATTGCATCAAAACTTTACACACCACACACACGCCATGATAATTCCCAATTCATTCAATAGACCATTTCATTAATCAAATGAAAAAGAAGAAGTCAAAATCGTATTTGGCTATTATACGACTTTGCCATTGATTCACCATATTTCATACACCTGCTGCATATGGTTAAAAGCAAATAGACTCCATATGCACCATGTACTACAATTTACAAGCTTCGGCAGTAAGATATATGTACTATTATAACAGTATTTATGTATTTATAATGCCATAATCCATGGACATCGCATTTATCTCCATTCGTAGTCATCTACATTGTGTGTTTTATTACACTATTATTCCGCCTTTATTTCCTATTGTAACCAGGTTTTAAGTACAATCTATGCGTAAATGTGTGAGGTATTCTGCTTGATATGGATTTCATATAAATACTATATGAAGGGAGCATAGGTATCGTCACATAGTAGTAGTAGTAGTAGTAGTAGTAGAAATATTAGTAGTAGTAGTAGTAGTAGTAGTAGTAGTAGTAGTAGTAGTAGTAGTAGTAGTAGTAGTAGTAGTAGTAGCAGTAGTAGCATTAGTAGTAGTAGTAGATGATGATGATAATGAAAATGTGGTAGCATATTAACATATAATTATTAATAGTAATAGTAATATTATCATCAGTAGTACTTGTCACGGCATATATGTTGCTGTTGCCAGGCAGTACAGACAGAACAGAAATTCCATTATATTGACCTTTTCATTCAAGTTGACGAGAGCAGTGTAGTGGAGTCCTTATATCATACTGTCCATGTCGCTTTCTATATACATAGCCTGTCTCCCCATCTCAAAGCTTATTGTCTCCATTGTCATATTTCATATTCTTTCACAGTATTCTCCTTTTTAGAGCAATGAAGCCCCATGCTGGCTCAATAGGCTGGAATTTATGTTGACAGTTTCAGTCATATGAGAGACATTGTATTTTTCATGAGCTTCTCTGAAAATATGGGGTCCATGTCCCCTAGCCTCAGCTAGAACATATACATGGTGTACTTGTGTGAATAGAAACACTGAGAAATGCATATCACCGTAACATTGTTTCAAAATATGAAATGACATAGTAAACTATCCCTGAACAGAATTTATAACATCACTATTCGCTTTGATATAAACGTTTTGTTATAAATCTATCAGGATTATTCATGATATAGTGTCCTCATCGGGAATGCATGGTCGACTCTAAACAGCTGTAGTATGTATGTGCAATCTTTTCGTCAAAAAAATACAAATATGCTTTGCTTTAAACCGATATGCACCAATTGGGGCTACACATACTTTCAGATCCAGCTTTGAGTAGCCAGCTATAGCCAGACAGTTCCGTTTAGTGGCAGGTAGCATTGTATAGCTTTGTTTTTAATGAAACTAACTGCAATAAATGAGCAAAACTTTGTTAAAAAAAATATTTTCTAACTGTCTACCGAGGCAAGATCAATGGAAAATTTACATATTGGACTGTGGGGTGGGGGCCTAGCTCAGTGGTAGCACGCTGGGCTTCCATCCACTGGGTACCGGGTTCAATTCCTGGTTGAGCCTAAGTTGGATGGTGGTTGTATCTTTCATCTCATCGCCATGGCCACTGCCTGTCCTAATTAGCCCATTAGGTGCAGAAATACAGGACGTAAAGCCCTAATCCACCACCACCACCAATTGGACTGCTCTTGATTGTCGAAAAATAAACAAATTTAAGCAGGAGGTTTGCACCACTGCACATTAGCTGATTAGAGGTTTAACACTGTGCTCAAAACTTCGAACCTATTGTAAACTTCAAAACGTGTCCATTGAGAATTTGCTATTAATTAAATATTTTATTCGATGTTGACAGGAACATTTCGTTTATTCTGTAGTATTTTTAAAATGGGTTGAAAGCAATATGCATAATTGTGACAACAACGATCTCAGCCTATGAATAGTTCCAATTAATATTTTCAGTGTTTATCAAATGCATTTACCAACCGTTCTGATGTTGATATGCAGAACTCGAAGAATTCCTAGCTTCAATGAAATTATCGATGTTATTAAGCCATGTTTGTAATAAAGGAAATCTGCCCAAATTTTCAAAAGAAGTGGATTTCTGTGATTAGAAATAACGCCAGTAAGAGCAAACAGAAATAATTAACTCAAACAAATGGAAAACGAGATGCCAGCGAAACATGAGTAATAGGCAGAATTCAGTTATTAATAACTCAATAAATAACAAAAAACCTGCTGGCTGATGTAAGTTTTGTGACTTGTTTGTTTGTGGTTTATTTGTGCAGCTGTTGCCTTCTCTGATTAGGCGTTACAGAAACTAGCTAATACTTGGCTTCTTACTTTCCTAGTATTGGGGATATAGACCCAGTGTGATTATACACAATTTAGAGCGAGTGGATAGTTAACTTAATTGCAGATTAGTCCAACAAATATCGACGTAATTTAACTCTTAAATAACTGATAAATCCGGATTAACGAGTCTAATGTAGCCTTAAAACAAAATTAATACCTCTGAGTGACAAATTACAGTATTTTGTTGATGGAAAAAATTAATTCCTCACGTGTGAATCTTTACTCATTCATTCATTCATTCATTTAATGGTGGTCTCCATAAAAAGGCGCATCTGAACACCCCTCTCTATAAATTGTTTTGTACCACTGAACCCTATCCAAATGTCAATAAGAATATCAGCAATTCTATTTCCCCATTACGAATCACAAGAAAATAGCACTACCTTTAGGATTAATCTAAGCTTGCTATCACAAATCAAGATAGATGATTACGGTAGCTTTCGGAAAATGTTTTAATTTTAAAAATCGGATGAAAATCGACGAAGTAAATAAATAAAACATACAAGCAAGTCAGATCGCTAAAAAAAATGGCCTGCAGTCGCTGAATTCATAATTTCCAATCTCAGCGCAGCGTGGCTGGCTAACTGTTGTACATGAGGATTTGTACCACGGCGTACCTAATGATAAACTGCACTGGTGAGTGGTACAAATGTGTATGTAAACCATAGCAACACAGCTGCTCACTGAACATATGGATGCATCTATAAAAATTCTGTAAAATACAATACAAAATTTTCACATGACTCCAGTTTGAGAGATGCATTATAAAGGCACACATTTACCTAATTAGGTAACATAGTGCACATTACTTTGATAAGTCTATATTACCAGACTTTGTATATTGAACAACGTAATAAGATATACAAAACAGAACATACTTGTGATGAAGATCAACCTTTCAAAAATCGTCATAATATATTTTTTAGCCAAAGTATCATACATGGCCAAATGTGCTACGTGCGTTTTCCATGCGTTTATCCTTCTCATGGAAAACGCACGTGGCACATTTGGCCATGTATAGACAGATTATGTATATATACAAGAAATAACCGCTTTAAAAAAAACTTTATCACCAAATCAATAATATCCTACTTCCGCTATTGGCCAGTATATTTATAAGAAGTAACTCATTTGCTATGTCCTATAATGCAATGGTGACAATGCCTTGGCAATGCACTGCTCCTTGCGATACACCTCTGTTGCTCCATTTCCGTGATATGCATTCCGACGAAGAGAATAGAGAACTAAAGGTCAGCAAATGCTGTGTACCAAATGCAGGACAAGTAATTTGTCTTGCTGTCTGCAATATTTCATGACCAAGAACAGGCCATGTGACAAGGATACATGAGCAACAGCCGGGACACTTTCTATGAAGTGAAGCCATTACAGACTCCACTGGATGTAACTGGAAACGCCACACAATCCTATCTTCGTCGCAGTTACTAGGTGCTATGCATAGTGGGTTGCCATGGTGTTTTAAAAATGAACGAGTAAACCATGGACCTCACAAAATTCCTTGCATGATATTAATTTTTTCTCATCTCATATAACTAGATGCAGTGGTGGATTGTCGTAGGGTGTCATGGTGTCTTAAAAATTACCAAGCCAACCATGGACTTTAAGAAATTCCTTACATGTCAGAACTAAAATTCGTACTATGAATTATTTAATAAATTATATTAATTCCGTCAATCTGTTTTTTCACATATGAATAACAATTTCCCTGCTAATAACTTCCATAAATATATATTTTAATTAATGAAATGCATTTGACACAGTATATAAAGCACCACAAGCAAAAAATCGTCTGATGCGACCAAGTGTTTGATTAAATGAATGTATCTCCTTACCACTTTTACTGTGTACATGCTCAATTAAGTGGTCTTACACTTTTGGAGGGCGGTGTATTTTGGTCAACGTTCATTGCCAACCAACTAAAAACATACATTGATATGCATAACCTAATAACCTACTGAAGTTACATTGTCTTCATAAACCAAGCCGAAGCCCGTTACATTGAGAATACATTTGCATCGGTTTTACCTTTCTGTCTAACTTTAACCGGAGCTAATTACTTTGACAAAACTTCAGAAGCAACATTTAAGCCAAATCCTTTGAAGAAACAACCCTGCCCTTTAAAATCACAAGGATCATCGGCTTTGGCAAAGGATCTTGTTAGCAAAGAAAGGTCTTTCGCTTTTGACTTCGGCAGAATCTTTTATGAAATGTTATGTCGCAGCAGCCTCAGTGCTTTTTCAACTAAAAGCTACAGTCAAAGGAGAATACCAAAGGCACACATATATTGAAATATCCTTTAGTTCATACCAAGTACGAATTTCTTTATGGTTGTGCAACTATTAGAATAAAGAAGAAGTTTTATAATGCAGCCTGCTTTTGAAAAATAACGAAGTGATTTAGATATTCAGAGAAGTAAGTCCAGTTTCGGTATTAAGTATTGATTTCGTAAGTGTTGTGTTACCATTCGAATTCAGAAAATGTTACATTTATAATGCAGTCTGTGTCCATCACATGTTTTGTATTACATTTTACCTAAGTTATGCAATTAAAAAAAGAGAGACTGAAAATTAAAAATTACAGTAGGGATTGAGCACATTTCAGACTGTTACAAGCAGCCAAAAAGTCAAAAAATGAATTTTAAGAAATTTTACATGTCTCTGAAGATTTCAAATGCTGAAGACAATGGAAATGATACCCCAGCCTAGCCGCCGCTTTCGTGAACACGGAGTGATCTAAAAATAACCTCGGATGCAGCTGCATTGAGTTTTCTTACGGATGACACTAAACTCTAAGCTCAAGCAAAGTAAAGGAGATAAATATAGCCACATATACTAATGCGCTACGTCAGGTTAGTTGCTGCCTATAGCTTTGTATGAAGCATGCATAAAGGCAAAACACTCACCCCGGCAGTTGTATGGACCCCATTATGCAGGGGATGGTCACCGACAGAGCCCTGGCCGCTTGTGCTTCTAAGCCCCGTACTGAATTGATCAACACAGAAAATGTTTGGAGAGAGCTTAAAATAGCCCAGAAAAGCCATTTTCATTAGACCGTCTTGTCACAAGGGCCAGCCAAGCAGACCACAATAGGGCAGTAGAATGGTAATGTCTTTTGTCCCTGAATGGGATTCTAAGAAGATCCAGCACAAGTCTTAAGAAAGAGTCCTAAAGATATGAGAAAGTAAGCAAAGTATTGTGCAAGTCAAGTGGCCTATCCCGACTTGAGATGAAACGCAATGTACAGAGCTGCTGTAAGTTAGCAGCAGCGAGAGAGAAAATCAGTGGCTTACTGGTCAATTGTCCATGTGATCAGTCATTCAAATGGGTTACTGGCCACTTGACCAAATCTATGGATGACCAAAAGATGGATGTCCAGTCGCGAGCGGCCTACGCGGGCTGTACTGCACAGTGTAGATTAATCCAATGTTTGACCTCTGTATTGGTGAATAATACTCACATTAATCAGACTTCCCCTGGACCTATTGGACTGGGCCTGTGGGCAGACTGCTGCTGGATGAAGAAGACAGAACTGGAGACGGCAGCAGGGTTGCACCAGCAGCATCAGCAGCTGACCACTGATGGAGAGGAGCAGGCAAGAAGCCCAACAGCAACCGCTCTACACCACACATCACTGCAGGAAGATCCGAGGCGAGCATCAAGCAACCGTTCGATCCTTCGCAGCAAAAGCTGCAGCAGTACGCTCATGACAGCCCTGCAGTTGGCCAGGCAGTGCGGCAACTAGCTACCAAGCCCACAGGTTCGATCAGGATGGGACAAATAGAAAGTTAGGGGGGATCACCGGGTGGGCGGGTCCCAGGCACTGGTGCGCCACGGCTGATTGGTGGTCGTGGATGCCTCTCACCCTGACCCCCCTGAGTAACACCTTGCCCTCTAATCCCTGCCAATCATCCCACCAATTCACCCCCATCAATTCACCCTGTTCGCGGGTCCAATCACTGGCTCTATTTGCCACAAACAAATGCAGAGACAAATACACCAACCCACTGTCAAGCGAGTGGTGATATTAGACTAATAAAACTGTCACACATGTGGCTGGCTACATGGCTGCAGTTGGCGCAAAATCAACGAATGAAACAAGAAATGAACGTCAATATTGCATGGGCCTACACCCAGAGCAGTGTGCTATGTAGCTCAGAGATGTGTGCACCATCTACCATGACAACTGCCAGACATTTTTAACTCAACGATACTTGCATCCAGGAGTGTGAAGAATAGCAGCAATTTTCTGTTGTTCAGGATCAATATTTATCTTTGAGCTTGTTGCAATTGAAGCATGAGGCCTACTGTGGCTAACATTTGCTATTAGCTTGGCGCATACAGCATATTTGTGGTCTAGAGGCCAACTACTAGATGTAGTTTGGATGAGACGTTAAACTGGTCTCATGTACTCAGTGTATATGCTGAGGTAAGTAAAAGACACCACCCATGGGGTAAATAGTATGACGTTGCATGGATGGACTCCTCTCTCTCACCACATCAACCCTCGTCAGCAGCAAGAACTTTCCTCAGAGGGCTGCACTTAAAATATCTATCTATCTATCTATCTATCTATCTATCGATACATCAATCCATCCATCTATCTATCTATCCATCTATCTATCTGGCTATCTATCTATCTATCTATCTATCTACGGTTACAGGGGGTGGGAAGAGGATTTGACATTTGTGTAATATGCAGCGTCCAGAGGGACCAGCCATTGTGACCACCCTGCTTCAGCCATCTGACCTGCCTCTAGGGATGGACTCTGTTGATTGTTACAAATTGCCTTCCGCCTTTGCAAATGGAACGCATAAAGCATCCAATAGACTCTTGCCCCGCTATGATTGGTCCTCAAGCCTCAGCCTGAAGATCCGGGATGATGCTCCACAATCACCCATTTATGATAGTGACCATTATGTCACCATAAACAGTCTGTACAATAACATGCACTGTGATAATCTTGCAAGTGAGGTTTTTATTTTATATTGTCTCTATATGCTACTGAACACAGTCAGCTCACATGCCCAGCTGCTTTCTTTGTCTTTGGTGCGCTAAATACCCCGGATTGCCAGCTCGACCTGGAATATAATCAGGGAGCTGCAGAGTTAATATTAGTCTTGTTTCGTTTATGTGGCCAAATGTGCCACGTGCGTTTTCCATGAGAATGATAAATGCATGGAAAAAGCATGGTTTTTGGCTAATTATAATGAGGCAAAAACCATGCGTTTTCCATGCTTTGCCCCAGCATATACACTTAGTACAAGGCATTGCCAATTTCACATCTGATGCAAGCGACATCCAGTTGAAATATAGCTCATGAAGAGTGGGTCGGAATTTTTCTTGTAATTGAGGGATATTCAACAGTTTCCTCCAGTTTTAACACAAATATTCTAAACTCGTCCCGTTTTACAGATGTATGGACAGATTCCTGTACTCCACTCATTTTTCACTCCGTCATAAATTTAAAACGAGCAAGACCAGCTTACAATTAACTATTTGACAGTAAATTTTGCACACAACTCTTACAGCAAGGTTCTAATAAAAATTAATTGAGACCATATCGCACAGATACAGTTATCTAATTTAAATCTCCCACTGTAAATATGGATTAATAATAACACGAGTGGGTCGTTAAACCCATTTAAACCCAACACAAATAAGATAAAACTCCGACTCGGGATGGGTTAATAGAAATTTAGGGTAACTGGAAGAGTCGTTTATCAGGGTTTGTTGCAGATGCCAGTAAGTCAGGGCAGTGCCTTAGGAGGATACCCTGCCTGATATCTATAATTGCCCAACCCATAACGGTTAAGGCAGGAGGACTCCTAGGGAGAAGGGAAGCATAGCAGTCACCTCTAAGCAGGCAAACAATCCCCCAGAGGGGTTGGGTTGGGCTATCTTTCATTGGACCAATTTGGGAATTGACAACAGCCAACATTAACCTTTTCACTCGTTTCCTACTGTAGCTATTTCATCATTTCCACCATCGCCACTAAGTGCCAAGCCTCCCATACTACAATATTTCTCTAACTTTGTTTGGGCATCCTATTGTCCATGGGCCTCTCCTAGCTTACTGGGTGCTCCTAAAGGCTATAATCTGTTGCTTTGACATGCAACTCTTCCATGAAGAGCTTCTCGCTTTCATTGAAACACAGGCCATTTCAAAAAGCCTGAATGTTATCCAGTTAGCCTGAAATTTCCACTGTGATGATGTCAAAATGACTCAAAACTTCGTTTGCATCACAGACAACTAAATTCACTCCACTTTTCATGTGTTATTCTCCCCCATTCCCCTTCAAATGTCTGCCAAATTGACAGTATCAATGGCTCCATGCAAAGTGAATTCAGTTTGATTATTTTTTTTTGTCCTGACTTTGAATAATACTGTATTGCATTGAACATAATAAGATGAAGCAAAATTACTGGGAGTTAAGCTTTACAAAGCTTGAGGTGGGTGGGTGGATTAGGGCTTTACGTCCTGTATTTCTGCACCTGATGGGCTAATTAGGACAGGCAGGGACCATGGCAATGAGACAAAGGATGAAACAGTCATCTAACTTGGACTCAATGGAGACTGGAACCCAGGACCCAGTGCTTAGTAGCCCAGCGCGCTACCACTGAGCTAGGCCCCCACCCCCTTACAAAGCTTGATAATCGTTGTGTACTGAATCACGTTTTAGTATTGAAACTAGGACAGTTCACAGTATTTCACATGTTTGGCACCCAAAAGTTGGCTATGTTACAAGAGCAAATTTAAAAAATATTCCCAAAACGTTATCATTCAGTGAAGAGCACTGGTAACATATGCATTTCAAATTGTCTACTGAGAGATGCAATGGTAGAAATGAGTTTCTAAAGGGGCGTTCGCAATGGATACGACCTATGTAGATGTAGGACCACGTATGAAATTTTTTTTTTACCCTTGCACATCTTTGACTATATGTGATTCACTCGTCGAGCGTTTTACTTATACTCATGCTAATTCGTAGGACGCTCCTGGTCGCGCTTGACCACTCACGAGCATACATGGAGAGGGGAAATCCTTTTAAACATGTTTAAAACATTGGCGAATGTTCTACGAGTGAATTGTTTACATTAGATACGTAACTCGCTTGTGATTCATTTGACGAGCGTTCTATGTACATTCTACGTAGCCTTACCTAGCCATACCTAACCATACGTAGCTATGTTCATCCAGATGTACTCGCCATCCACTCGCGTCCACTCGTAGAATGCCCGTAAAACGCTCGGCAGACGTCTTTCTTCCGCCCGTCATCTTTGGTGCTCATCCTTGCCCATCCTTGAACCACTCACAAGGGCAATCTACGAACGATCTTCGAGTGCCTACGGGTGCCTACGAGTGCCTTATGTAGGCTTCACGTATGCTTAGCGATGTTCGGCGAGCGTTTGATGGATGTTCGGCGAGGGGTCGGCGGACGTCTGCTGAGCGATCTACGACTGCCTCAGGTACGCTCGTGGAAAGCATTTATACATGATTAACAGACCCACGAGTGAGCAAGTATAGTCCATTTTTGCCATCCGTTCATACCTAGGTCTTACACGTAACACAGTGTGAACGCCCCTTAAGTGTACTTAATAGTTTAGCATCCTCTTATAATTAGAAGTACTAAATTTGATACTAATTTCATAATCACAAAAGAACTTTGCTAAGGCAGATATGAGCAGCGCAATTGGCAAATTAACCATTGACCTTATCATAGGGAGAAAAAACGTAAAATTAGAAAATACGTTTTACACCAAAATATTTTTTTGTTTTTGTCACCACAGTACTGAGTGTGAGATGCATCGAAACAACTCTGCAAACTGTCTGTTAACAAAGGCATTATACGACTGTACGTGCTCAGAACTTGATGTTCCAAACTTATACCTTCAGAACTAGCCACCTTCGACAAAACTGATGCAGTTTTTCAAAGTCATCTTGCAGCTTTTCATATCAGTGGGTTGCCTTCACTCTGTTATATTCACAAACCACCAATCTATCTTATTTACATTTAACGTGGACTTCCCAAGTTTCAGACATTCCTTTTATCTTTATTGACGTTCTTTCGCTCCATCAGTTTTATGGAACTTTATGGAGATCCGTCCTCACAACCAAACCATATTTTACTTGCCTTAATCCCCTTAATGAAACACAACCCGCCAGGGCTCGCTTAATGCGTTGGATTAAATGTCCTGGACTATATTGCCTGCAAGGATTCAGTTATAATGCTTGGCCAAGATATAGACCTACTTTTTGTTGCAGCTGTTCGAGTACATTGCTAAAACAGTGTCTTCTAGGCTTGTTTAAGGGAGTAGGAGGCCAGCTCAATGGTAGCGCGCTGGGCTTCCAAAGACTGGGTCCCGGGTTCAATTCCCGGATGAGCCTAATAAGTTTGACAGCTGTTTCATACTTCGTCTCATTGCCATGGTCCCTGCCTGTCCTAATTAGCCAAGGTGCAGAAATGCAGGATGTAAAGCTCTTATTCCACCTCTCGACTTGTTTAAGATTTGAGTTAGTAGATTTGCATTAGACTGACATACACACTGCAGACATACATCTACACCAACAAAAATTAGGGGTCTTTTTCTCAACTTAAAAAATGATGGTGAGTTCCTACATTTGGAATTGTTCTATTCAAATCATTTGATTAGTTAATCATAAGATGGTACTGAATATAAAAATTCATGAATATGCATGAGACTTCCAAAACAAAATGGTTGCAGTTCTTGGGGCAGTGGAGTGCCACTTAAGTATGAAATTATTTGAACTCCCGCAATGTGTGTAGAATAAAAAAACGTTTCTGCATTTGGATTTGATGTATTACGTTACTGACAGTTTGGAGCTAGAATATGCTGGATTATACTCAGAATGTTTTATTGATGTCAAGCCATTTTTGGTGCATATTTGGTCCCACAGTTTATGATAGTGGTCCTCAGCTATTGTCAGCCGTGCTTTTGGGAATACATTTACCCCCTTTGTCCAGTTTTTATGCGTTTCCAGTAGCTCCAATGGAGGCAAATACCATAACTAGGCCCACGATTGCATTTGTGTGTTCCTGCCTACCCACATGCCACATAGGGCTCATAAGACATACTCTGAGACGTATATGCACCTATAAGAGACACTGGAGGTCAGTTCATCTGGGAAAGCAACAATAAAACCTGGGCACAAGGACTGGGTCTGAGGTTCTGTATTGATCAATCTTTCCTATTTTTGGACCAGTTCTCCTCAGACACCAACAAGGGGTGACAGGTCCCATCCAAGGACTCAGTCGAGAGGCGAGGATTCAGAATCCCTAATCTGCATGGTCTGACCAAGAAGGGCAGCAATATGGTACCTCAGTGTTTTTTGTTTTTTTTGGGCGGAAATCCTTTGCTATGACGAAATAAGATGAAGATTAAGATAAAATCTGATATATGGAGATCACTATTCGAATTACTGTAATAGGCCTATACAATGGAACAGTGCAAGCCTAAAACCACTTTATTTTGAAATTTACTATATTGTATATTCTTCATGAGCTACCTCTCAGCTGAATGTCAATCGCATGAGACATTAAATTGGTGGTGCCTTTTACTCGGTGTCTATGCTTTGGTAGGTAAAATACCCCACCTACAATATGTATGTGTAAAGTGTAGCATGCTATGGACTCCAAGCCTTATCTCATCATTACATCTACCGCTGGTATGACAGCTGGTCATATAAAAACCGGCTGAGCTGTATTTTCTAATAAAATCAGTTCTTTGCACTTGCTGTGTGAAATATGATATAAAACAGTAGGCGGAAAAGGGCAGTAGACTTCTACTTAAGGCCTTATTGTTTTGAAGTAACCTTTTGCAGTGAAATTCTCGGGTATAGTGCAAAATAGTATTATAATATGATGCAAAATAAAGTTCAACTTGATGTTTGGTCATATATATGTTTTCAATAAAAATATGGAGCAGCAGAAACTTGACATAAATGTCAACAAAAAGTAAAACATAATTTTCTGCCTAGATATCTCTCTGGAACAAGTGATTTTATTGTTCCATCTTTCCAATGATCATTCTTGTTGCATGTCTTGCAATCATTATGGCTATTTATGATCATGTGGAGTCATTTGTGATGGTCTCAGAATCATAATGTTATCACAAAGGAAAATATTATTTACCTTGGTATAAGTAAATTAGTCATTACAAAGAAGTGTCAATAACAGTTAAAAAGCTAGAATGTGACTTGCTGCTGCTAACAATTATGTCCATTTTTCAATGTTCCTATAGCAGCACATATTTGCAAATAAAGGTAGTTCCATTAAAAACGACCTGTCAAATTGAACCTAGACAAAGCTAGACAACTTGTGCTATACAATGCTACCTGTCACTAAATGAAACTGTCTGGCTATAGCTAGCTACTCAAAGCCAGATCTAAAAGTGCATGCAGCACCATCTGGTGAATAAGTTGAGAGTTACGCATATTCGCCATTCTTTGTTGAAAAGATGCATGTCTATTGCATATACATATTTGCTATATATTAGATACATTTCTTGCATTACAGTGGACAAAAGCGGCTGGCTTTGGCCAGTTATAGCTACAGCCAGGAATAGGTTGCTACAGCTGTCTAGAGTCAACCATATTTTATGAAACTAACTGTACTATACAGTTTGGTCTTCAAGGTGAACTTTTTGCACTTTCTTTGTGAAACCAAACCACCGAAGCATCAAAGCTCACACTGTTATTGAGAAGCTTATGCAGTATATAGCAGTCCTTAGTAAGAATATGCAATAAATGTTTTTGCTATTGCTAGATATTGAACTACTTGTTCAGTCTTTATCATAATTTCCATCTTTAAAAGTTCAGAATCAAGGTTAGGAAAAGACGTGAATTATATATAATTATATGTCTTGAAACTGAATAAAAAAAATAAAAGTAAACTGTCGTAGAATATAAATCTAATTATATTACAACAAATATTGCAATTTGTAATGTAACTCAATAAAACATAAATAAAAATAAAAACCCTTCTGTTTTAAGATAACATGTTGTTGTCCAAGTAACACAGATTCAGTGAAGTCCCCAAGAGCACCAATCCGGCTCACTAAAGAACATTGATTCAGAGATTACCTTAGACAATCTTCACTAAGATATATTTTTCAAAGCTGCCCTAGATTCCATAAATCCCATTGGGAACGTCTCTAAATAAACTGCTTGCTCGTCAAGAACACTACTGTGTCTGTCACGATTTAGCCCACTGGCACTGTATGTGGTCTTTCTCCAGTTATAATCAGCAGGTAAAATGTAATATTCTGCAAAACATTTATATATAGAACAAAGTTACGCATTGGCAAAATGTTTATCTGATTGTATTTTCTCTGACAGGGTTTAATATCATTTTGAGAAATTAGATAAATCTTGAAGCCAAATACACATTTTGATGACACACATTATTTTTGTGCTACATGCATGTTCTGCAAAAGTTTAATCTACAATGCACGATTTATATTATATCTGATTATTTATGTTATTGACTATAAATTTTTTATCACAATTATTATTTCCCTGAGCCATATGGTGACAGGCATTATTTTTGTACTACATATACAATATTCTGAAGACTTTTAATGTACCATTATTCTGTTGTTGGCCCTCTATTTTTTTTATGTAATCCGAAACATCATTGTAATTATTTTTTGGTCAAATAAATTCATTTTATTTTCATTGCCATGTTAAATTGCAGTTTAAATCAATGCTTAGTCAAGATTTATGTTATTTCTGATGAATTTTTGTTATTGGCTATAATTTTTTGTTGTTGGGGACAAATTCCAAGGATTTCTTTTAACTAGCAGCAAATGTATTCATTGACATTCATTTGTAATGCACTTTAAATAACTAAATTATTAATGCAGTAGCTTTATATAAATATAACAATTTTTTGCAATTGTGAGAATATCCTGCTGTTTTTATTATTTCTGTTAAAACAGTCACTTGTAGGTCAGTATGGGCTCAAAGTTGCCAATTCATTTGTTATAAATTATATGGTACCAATCATCAGTGAATTTAGCATTATGCACTGCGATTGGTAGGCACGTGGTCTGACGCAGCATCTCCAGTGCCAAGCTGGAAATCAATCTGATTTACTTGTACATTTTATTGAGTAACTTCGTTAATTTTAATCCGATTTTCCAAATTCAAACATTTTTTGAAAGCCAAGTTCTTGACCAGTCCCACTATGCAACTGGCATTAATTTATTAGACGAATTGTAGACGGAGCGCTATTAACCAGTGAATCGTAATCAATGAAAGAATTTAAATACCACATTGTTAATGACAACAAATATATTGGGGTTCAGTGGTACAAAACAATTACGCAATGATATCATTGTGAGACATGAGATATGTACACCCTCATATATTATGTACAACTCGGCCTATTGGCCTTGATTGAAATTTTCAGGTGTACATATCTTCATGTCTCACATGTAACCATTGTATAATTGTATAGTATACACAACAATAAAATTATGCAGGTCTTGCTCAACTTGAAATTTAGTTTTGAAGAAACAAAGTATTCTGCAGTCTAAATGGCATGGGACACTGTATTTGCATGTATAACACGATGGACTGCTACTTAATCCTCTTGGTCATTAGCTATAATTAGCCCAATGAGGCTCACATGATCAGGCTCATGTAATTGGTTTACACTTCATTTGCTTACTAAGGCTCTTTCATCTCAATAATTCCAGGGCTTAGCAGTGGAAATACTCAAGAATTTCTGATACAAAATACTCATGAGTGACTTGTTCAAAGGCAACTAAGACAATTGTACTTGCAAATATCGAAGTATCAACAATTATGAGAACCGCAATAATGACAAATGGCAACAGAGGATTTTTAAGAAACGAAAAAAACGTCGTGTGTTAGACATAAGACAGCAAAAAAAAAAAAGAAAACAGAAAAGAACATTACATATTTGGATTGCAATCGGTCCAAGATTTAACCATATAATAGAATCTATATCATAGACATAGCTCATGTCTCACAATGTAATCATTGTTAAAAGAAATAAGTCTTGGCAACCGTAGCAGGTCCTTCATTTTCAATTTAAATTAAATGGAACCAATAGTAAGAAATAGGGAAAACGAATTTTCAATTAATTGATTAATTAATAATAAAAATAACATTGTTTAAATCACCTGTTATTCATCATAAATAAAAATTCAAATATGGATTAATCATTATCGATAGCTTTATCATCATATTTTGTTTATCTTTGTAACCAATGCCCTGCATACAATTATAAGCCCCCCCCCCCAGCCCCCTTCCCACCCCTCCCATAGCTTTATTTATTTGTCTTAAGGTAGTCACCCTGCTCCATTAAAATAACTATGGAGATATATAAGGTGAAGGTATGATAAAAGATTTTGATTCTGACGCTGATTATGATGAAAAAACTTAAGGTATAAAATGAATGGATGAAGACGGGTGTATTGGTTAATACCATTTGTTGGACGAAACCTGAGAGAAAAGCAGCAGCAGCAGCAGCAGCAGCAGCAGCAACACAAATACTTGATGCTGGCCAGCTGCTGCTGGAGCTTGGTTCAAAGGGGGGGGGGGGGGGTCACCATAACGGTTGTGACGCGCATATACAAACCAGCAACAGACTCGAGAAAGGGAGGGAAAGAGGGAGGGTAGCCGGCTTGCAAGCCCCAATCGAAGTGGCTGCATAGCACACAGGATACTGTCCATGCTAATGGCTAACGGGGCAGGCGACCTGGTCACCCCTGGGAAATCCAGGAATTTCAAGCAACCTGCATGGTCCAAATTTCATCAGGAAGAATTGCAAGCTTCTAGCATGTTTCTACATCAAGGCAAATTGCCTCATTTGCTTACGGCCTTGACTTGCAGTTGATAGCCTGAGCAAAATGCGTTTACGGGTTCCCTTTCCATGGGCCAAAAAATAATCGTAGTCTGGAGATTTATGGTACATAATGGGCACTGTAGTGCGAGGATAGTCCCAAATAATTTAAGGCTTTAATTCTGTGCTCTTGCTGTAACATGCATTTGCCTCATATCACCGATTTTTAAAGATCATTGCTACTTGGTTCCATAGCATCTTTCAATATCTAAATGCTACAAGTCTGAAGCTCAGCCAGTATATGTGACCAGCTTCCAGAGGCAGATGTAATGATGGGATGATAAAGCTTATAGTCTACAGAATATACACCATGTTACACAGTTATAATGTCATGTAATTAAATTAGTATATCTTACAATTAATTTCATGAATAGGGAAAAAATCAAATTATCTGATTTTGGCAGGAAGTTAGAAATAAAGACCACAATAAGCTACCCCAAAGGACTTGGGACAAAAATGTTATTAGGTTAGAACAACAGCAGTTTTCTCAATTCTACTGTGTCACAAAACAAACACTGAGGAATATTGGAGGAAACGGATAGGGTGTCATTTGTTATTTAGAGTGACAGGCCCGATGATCTATAGCTGTGCCAATGATCTAGACTGTTAATTGTATAACGACTGCCTCAGGAGAATGAATGATCAACTCTGTAAACTTTAAATTAAACAAAGGAGTGATCCATTGCAGCTCAGCTACAGTGGCTGTTTGAAACATGATACTTAAAAGTAACACAATGGATAAAAACTTCACTGAATAAAACTTCAATCAATCAATCCATCAATATTGATTGAATCTATCTATCTGTCTAGCTGTTTTTCTTCCTTTCTTTCTTCAGTTTCTTTCTTCCTTTTTGCATTACTTTTTTGTAACTTTCTTATTTCCTTTCTTTCTTTTTTTCCATTATCTATCTAGCTATCTATCTATCTGTCCATCTAGCTGTCTTTCTTTCTTCCTTTCTTTTTTTCTTTCTATTTTTCTTAATTTCTTACTTCCTTCCTTATTTTTTCTTTCTGTCTTTCTCGTTTCTCCTTTCTTTCTTACTTTCCTCAAATGATAAAGTATTATTTAGTTAAGTCACTGAAATGTCTTAGGTTAGCAACTTCAGTATATAGTGTATTTAACAACCATTATTTCCCTATATAGGTTCATTTGACAATATGCGCAATGCAGGGAGGTAAACCTGAATCATGGGTGGCATTTCAGTATCAATATAAATCTAACTTCAAGGTGTCACACTTATTAATAATTATAATATTTTATGCACCAATGATTGTTCATTTGGTACTTCTGACACTTAAATGTATGTCATATCAACAAAACGAGTCTGAGTTCGGAATTATTTCTTGTTGATGGAATAATACTTGGGAATATCCATCTGCTTGTTGGGTTATGATTTTGCCTTGGCTTGATATACAGGAGCAGCCAAATCAGCTAGTTTGCTGCTTAAGTAGCTAAGTGGCAGCCATATTGCCTAAGAAAGGCCCATTCAGTCGTGTGGTGATCTATTATGGTTGTGTCGGAAGTCACTGATCAGCCATGGCCCAATTTGCGTGTGGCACTTAGCACAATGACAGACAACCACAAACCGAATCATGACCTAATCTTGGCTACCATATAGGTGTCAATTAATTGAAGATAAAAAAAAAAGATATATATGACTAGATTCAAATTATCTATCAATAAAGTCAGTAATTATTTTGCTGTAGAGAGAAGTCAGTCTTATTATTTCTTTCATTTGCCATAGCATGTCTGCTGGTATTTTGTCCATGCAAATACAATAATTTATTTTCTACTTGCTTCTATTTTCTGTATTTACATGATGACCTATATGTGTGTATGGTAAAATTGTAAATGTCATCAAGCCAAAACAATATGGGGCAAGTAATTGGACCACCCTTGTGATCACTGACTTTTAGTTCACTCACCTAACAAGAGGCTTAAAAAGTGCAACTAGACCTCAGCTGGTGATGTGTTATGTGGTTTTCCCTAATCATGCTAATGCGCAATACCAGAGCAATTTTCATGTACTTTCATATTGAAGCAATATACAGTAAAATGTACCATTTCATGTGAAACGTCGAGGTCATTTTGTAATGATGGGACTGAGGTTCAATTCCCAATCGAACCTTTATCTCTTTGCCATTGTCACTGCTTGTCCTAATGAGCCCATCAGGTGTAGAAATATGGGACATATAGCCCTCATCTACCCACCCTTACTATTTTGGCTTCTATTTATTATATAACATGACTCTATGATTCATATTTTGTGCAAATATATTGGTTTAAGTATGTATTGCACAATATGTATTAATTAGCTGGTGATCTTAATGACAAAGTGGTCCTTAGGTGGATTTCATCAAAAGTATAACAAACCCCATGGCAACAGCTTGGACCAGCAATTGGGTCAGCAGATGTTTAGCTTTTCACTATGATGTCCTTTAGTTTTCAGTATCTTGTGTCCCCAGAAATATCAAACTTACTACCTATTGTATTTTTTATGACAGTCTTCAGGTTAAGTGTTTTCATTTAAATCAACTGATCTTATAAGTCGTTTAGAGATTATAATTCTTGCATCCACCATTTAATTTGCCCTAGGATGGAATGACCTTGAAAAATTGTCCTCGAATGAACTGACGCTTGTGACAAATGAAGATGCAAGTTACCAAGGTGTATTGTTGAGTGGCAAATGCCTGTTGCAGTGGGCAACTACACACAGAACGGAGCTATCAAGATTGTTGTCCTGTGAACAGCAGATTTCTTGGACTCCAGAAAACGCCCTGTGAATCCAGGACTCCCATTGGTTAAGGCATGTCCACTAGCCAACGAGAGCCCTGGATTTGCATGACATCGTCTGGGGTTTAGCTTCCAAGTCTTTGAAATCTGCTGTAATGATATTCAGTAGGCTAGCAAACAGACCTACTGTAACAGTGCTATTCACAAAGAATGTTCAAAAACAGATTGAGCTATCTTGAGCTACAGCTAGTATCATTAAAAACAGTCATATTGAACCTAGACAAAGCTAGACGACTTCTTCTATATGACGCTAATTGCCACTAAACAGAACTGTCTGGCTATAGCTGGCTGGCTACTCAAAGTCAGATGTAAAAGTACATATTTATGATATGTTACTAATAGATGAATTTCTTGCATTACCAAGGTTTTTTTTCAGTGGTGATTAGTGTAATAAGCCAACCATTAGTTAGAAGTAGAGAGATGCAGCTGACTTTAGCCGGCTATAGTCACAGCCAGGAAAATGTTACTACAGCTGTATGGAGTCGACCATATTTTATGAAACTAACTGTAGGAACGACTATCTGAAGCTGTCAAACAGAACCAAAGCAACCACACCTAGCTGGAGACACCTAATGTTCTGCTAAACTGAATCTTTCTCTCATTAGCACATTCACAAATAACTACTAAATTATAGATTTGACTTTTTTATGATTTTTTATAATTCATATTTATATATGCTCCACAAATTAGAATCGAAGTTTTATTGATGACATGGTATTGATTGATTGATAAAAATATATTGATTCAGGGAAACAATTCAGATCAAAATCTGGTACTAACAATAAAATATAATAAATAATATATGAAAATTCGATTTAAAATAACATAGCAAGTAAAGTGGAGAGACAAGTTATCTCTTTAAAATCATTGGGCATAATCTTCCATAAATGTCTAGCTCGATACATAAAATAATTCTTAAAACCATGATTGTATTATTAATTGTAGTGTGTTTGGGTTAAATGGTTTGGTTTAGTAAAAGACAGCAAGGTGTTTCAAACTTAGTGGTATGGGTTTGCTGTAGAACTATAAATTTCTTCACAAGGAATCTTGCAAAGGCTTTTTGCTTATTATTCATACAAACAATGATTTCTTATTATAGCTCAAACATTGGAATAATTATGTGAAATGATATACATGGAAGTTCTTGTTACTACTAGTGCAACACTCGAATAAATACAAAAAAAAAACTTGTACCAACAAGAACAATGCTTTAGCAGATTATTATTTATCATAATGATAATTTGTAGGTCAGGAAATTGCTCCATTTTAATGCAGTGGCTGATGGTAAGTTTCGAAGTTCGTTAGCTATAACACATTCTTTTCATAGGCGATACAAGTAAACACTAAAATTACAGCGCACATTAATCTTCACTGTCATGTAGAGAACAAAAAACACACGAAGGTTTGTTATCTTTGTGTTGATAATAAAGTACGCACAAAATATGGAATTTCATAAAAGAAAAATCTGTAAAGTAATATAATTGATAACCTCTATGATCATCACATATAAATAACCATTTTAATTGGCATACTAATGCAAGTATACATATGCATCAACTCCTTATTTCTTAGCAACCAGGACAAACAAATTCTCTACAGCAGCATTGTACCTAGCTATATACTTGCATCATTTTGTTGCCCAGTTCGATAGCAGTTAATTAAAAATTTATGGGGAAAGCGTTGACAGCCTGCCATTGGCTGTGTAACAGTGACACATGCAGGCACAATAACTTGCTATTTTGCTAATTCCATGCAACAGGTATCAATAAGAGGATGAAATACAAATTGTTGACATTCATTTCAGCATGTATTCTTTCAGTAGCATCAGTTTTATTCATTGGCAAGGAACTTAGTTTTACTTCTCCTCTTGCAAGGATTACAAAAGCAGCCTCAATATCAGCACCATTAAATGCAACACGGTCAGCTGATCGTGCGACGCCTTCCACTAGTTCGAAAAGGCCACACACAAGTACAACTACAATTACAACTACAAGTACAACTACAAGTTCAACTTTAACTACAACTCTAAGTTCAACAACTTTGAAAACAGCACCAGCAACAAACAGGACTAAAAACATATATATTGAGTTCATGGGACGTTTTGGCAATATCATTTTTGAATTTGCTGCTGCCTATGGATCAGCACTGGCAACTAACTGTCACAAGATGTTCTTCAAGGACAATGGTCAAGCCAACAGGCTAAAACAGTTCTTTCCAAAACTGAAGGAACTTGTCAATATTGTGCCTAGCATGCCGGCTGATTTGGTTGTTGTGAATGAGCTGGCCCCTAATAAATACCACAAAAAGACCGAGCTAGAGATTGCTGCAGCGACAAAAGATGTGAAGCTGCATGGCTTTTTAGGTGAGTTAATGAAGTTGTCATAAATGGTTGTACCTAGCTTTAAGCCATTTTAATTATGGAAAACCCTCTTTTTGTTGTCAGCTGGTTTTGTCGTTGTATTTCAATTTTACACCAAAACGAGTATTACATTTTTTGTTTACACAAATACGCAGCCCTTTTTTTATGACCTTGTCAAAGAAAAACAATACAGACCTTTGTAATTAATACTCCAGTAACTTGTTCATAAATGTACATGGAATGATGTATGGCCGAGATTGTAAATATTATGGTGACGAATTAATTAATGAGTCTGGTGAAGATGTTTTCATTTGCCATCCAATACTAAGAATAAATATCCTAAGAAATAGTATTTCCAGGTTGCCACACTTCATCATTTCATAATTTTCAGTAATGAAAAAGTCCAGCTCTACATGTATGATATTGTATCTAAATCTTAAATCTTTATTTAGGTGTTCCATCATATTGGTGGCCCAAATATGACAGACAGATGAGGGAAGTTTTGTCTGTTTCTGAAGACCTGCAGAATAGAGCAAGGAAGTACTTATTTGAGATAGCATCAAGCAGGAACGTGTCGCTGGATTCACGGAAAGACAACTTGATGTCAAATATTTCTCCTAAACTTGTAAAAGGACAACCAACCCTTGTTGGCATTCAGGTGCGAAGAGGAGACAAAGTTCACACCACACATGGATGGCTTGTGCCTCCGAAATCATATTTTCAGCATGCAATGGACCATTTTAGGTCGAAATTAAAAAAAATTTACTTCATTGTAATCAGCGAAGACAAAGCCTGGGCCAAGCAAAATATCGTCGCAGATGATGTAATTTATTCCATGTCCAATGAAGACTTACTAGAACTTGCATTGCTGACTCTCTGTGATCATACCATTATGAGTGTTGGTACTTTCAGCTGGTGGGCGGCATATTTGGCCGGCGGAGATGCTGTCTACTATTCCAACCACACCAAACCAAACACTATGGCTGGTAGCTTTTTCAATGATACTCAGTACTTCCTACCACATTGGAAGTCAATGTCATAAAATATATTATTACTCATTTCTGTGATGTCTATTCTTTGCAAACACTGATATTTTTTCATGGTATGTGATGTCAATTAAAACACTTTATGACTTTTCTTTTTTTTCCATGTCTCTTTATGAAATGACCCGGTGGTTTTGTCTTGCATTATTGCAGCAATAGACAAAAATGGAAGTAATCGTTTAGATTAAGGTTTACTGTTTATTTGATTATGTACTTGTAGTTGATTTTCCTTCCCTATTGGCATGTTCAGTCATTGGAAATGCTCCATTAGATCCAAAAAATGTTTGCATTTGCGAAACAGATGCATCTTGGTTGTTTAGATATTGTTCTGTTTGTATGTCAACCCATCATTATGTCTGTCATCTACCCAAAACATAAATTGTTATGTAATTTCAATCTTACACGTTATATTATGAAATAAAATGTGCTAAGTTACCAGAGAGATCATTTGTAGATGTAAGGGTGTGTAGTGGAGGCTCTTAAGGCCAAACAATTGCAATGTCGTTACGCGCTGGACAAAGTTTTGAAACTTTCCCAGATTGAACCTCAGGAGATAAGCTTTGAAAAATTCCTAAGCTCTAAAAAGATATGCATTGGGAACACTTTGAAAAATCGGTTTCCATGCCACAAGTGAGCTAATTCTGGTTTGGTTGCGAGACATCTTTATTCAGACCTATAATTCATTTAAATTAAGCTAGAATAATGATTTTTAAGGCGATGATGCACAATTTTAGTGTGCAGACGTTAGACAAAGCCACCTGAGGCTTCTCAGTCATTTGTTGCAAAGGCAGCACTGTTACATAATATTTTCTGTTGTATTTTATAGTAATTCTGAGTGAAATGTTTTTCCATTGTGTGAAGCAAATAATTAATACTACATAATTTTATGAATCTGCCAAGAAAGACGGTAAAAGACCATCGTAATGCTACTTGTCAACCATGTTCAAAATTAAATTAATTGGGATTTTCTTATCATTACTTATTGTTATTTAATTTCAATCTTACACGTTATATTATAGATAATAAACTAAAAAATACATAATATTTAAACAGGATTTTGGAACCTGTGAACCAATGAATGTTTATCTGGTACTTCTGACACTTAAATGTATGTCATATCAATAAAACGAGTCTGAGTTCGGAGTTCTATCCAGTTGATGGAATAATACTTGGGAATATCCATCTGCTAGTTGGGTTACGATATAGCCATGGTTTGATATACAGGAGCAGCCAAATCAGCTAGTTTGCTGCTTAAGTAGCTAAGTGGCATCCACATTGCCTAAGAAAGGCCCATTCAGTCGTGTGGTGATCTATTATGGCTGTGTCGGAAGTCACTGATCAGCCATGGCCCAATATGCGTTTGGCACGCAGCACAATGACAGACAACCACAAACCGAATCATGACCTTATCTTGCCTACCATAAAGGTGTAAATCAATTGAAGATAAAAGAAAGAAGATATATATGATCTAGATTCAAATTATCTGTCTATAAAGTCAGTAATAATTTTGCTGTGGAGAGAAGTCAGTCTTATTATCTCTTTCAGTTGCCTGGTATGTCTGCTGGTATTTTGTCCATGCAAATATTATAATTTGTTTCCTAATTTCTTCTATTTTCTGTATTGTACATGATGACCTATATGTGTGTATGGCAAAATTATAAATGTCATTAAGCCACAACAACATGGTGCAAGTAATTGGATCACCCTTGTGATCACTGACTTGTGGTTCACCCACCTAACAAGAGAACTAAGCAATGCAACTAGACCTCAGCTGGTGCTGCATGATGTGGTTTTCCCTAATGCACGATACTTGGGCAATTTTCATGTACTCTCTCTGAGAGGCTTGCTCAAATGGGTAGAAGTTATATGCAAGACAATGTACAATTTCATGTGAAACATCGAGGTCATTTTGTAATGACAGTGCAGCACAGGGAAAGTTCCTTTTTTTTGAGCTGGGCTACCAACAACTGGGACTGAGGTTCAATTCTTGGTCGAGCCTTTGCTGTATCTCATTGCCATGGTCCCTGCCTGTCCTAATTACCCATCAGGTGTAGAAGTATGGGACCTAAAGCCCTCATCTACCCACCGTTACTATTTTGGCTTCTATTTATTATATAACATGACCCTATGATTCATATTTTGTGCAAATATTGGTTTAAGTATGTATTGCACAATATGTATTAATTAGCTGGTGATCTTAATGATAAAGTGGTCCTTTGGTGGATTTCATCAAAAGTATAATAAACCCCATGGCAACAGCTTGGACCAGCAATTAGGTCAACAGATGTTTAGCTTTTCACCATGATGTCCTCTAGATTTCAGTCTCTTGTGTTCCCAGAAATATCAAACTTACTACCTATTGTATTTTTTATGACAGTCTTCAGGTTAAGTGTTTTCATTTAAATCAACTAATCTTATAAGTCGTTTAGAGATTAGAATTCTTGCATCCACCATTTATTTGCCCTAGGATGGAATGACCTTCAAAAATTGTCCTGGAATGAACTGACACTCGTGACAAATGAAGAAATGATATTACCATCAACTTGAAGATTGTTGTCCTGTTAACAGCAGATTTCTTGGACTTGGAAACTAAACTCCAGTTAAAATTATTATTATTATATTAAAATCAATTGCAATTTGCTATCATTACTTATTGCTGTATCCAGTCTTTCACGTTGTATCACAGATTATGCAATAATATAATATAAAATATTTTGACGGACTTTTGGAATACAAACTCAGTAAGTAGTTTCAGATTTTATTTTGTATCATTATACTCAGCATCTCTTGGATACAGATGGCACTGATAATACAGATTGTATGTGGGTATGGAAAGACACATAACATTCGATATAGACTATTTATTATTATGCCAGTCCTGTGCATAATGTGAGCAGGTAGAGTGGCTGGATAATGACTCCACCATATTAATCAATACACGTATAAATAGAAAGCAGAATATACATCTACAACCAACTAGTGCATGCAGTTTCCCCTAGTCCAATGGAAACTACTTAATTATTAATGTTTTATATATTGACAGCCTGCCAGTGCTTAATCATATACATGGATACCTGATTGATTATTTCCAGTGCAAGCTTAGTATGCAAGGATGCAGTATTCCAAGTGGAAGCATATTTTGATTTCAACATTTGCTTGCCTGGCATTTGCTTGCCTGGCATTTGCTTGCCTGGGAATGATCTACCTAGTTTCTAAGGAATCGGGTTTTACTGCAAAGGATCTTCTTCCAGTGTTCTCATCCTCACAAAATAGGAGTGTGTCTCCGTCACCCTCCAGTGCATCTATAGCAGCTTTACATGCACCACCATTTCCCAAAAGCAAGCCCAAGAAATCAAATTCATCACTTTCCTTAAACAGGACTAACATTTTACAATCAACAGTAGCCTCTATAACGAGATTGGACTCAAATTCAACATTTTCCTCGAACAGGACTAACATTCTACAATCAACAATTGCCCCACGGAAGGATAAAAAGTTATATTTGACATTCATCGGAGGCTTTGGCAATATCATATTTGAATTTGTTGGCCTGTATGGTTTAGCACTGGCAACCAAGTGTCACAGGTTGTTCTTTAAGGACAATGGAAATGCAGTTAGGCTGATACAGTTCTTCCCAAAAATAACACATCACATAAATATAGCCTCTGCAATACCTACTGGATTGGATAAGGCCAATGAGCTTGGTGCAGTTAAATACAGCAAACAGACGGAACAGAGTATAGCTGCATCTTCCAAAGACGTAGAAGTGGGCCGATATTTAGGTAGGTCAACAGATTAAATAATTACTGTTATCATTGTATGCGTTTGCGATTGGGTAAAGTTTACAGATACAGATAATGCATTTGATTCCGGTTTGACGTTTCTTTTAGGATGTCCTTTGTACTGGTGGCCGCAGTATGAAAAACAGATCAAGGACTTACTGGTTGTTTCCGAATATATGCAAAACAGAGCACAGCAGTATTTGTTTGAAATAGCATCAAGCAGGAATGTTACCTTGGAGTCTCGCAAAGAAAACTTGCAGTCAAATATTTCTCCTAAACTCGAAAAAGGACAACCAACCCTTGTTGGAATTCAGGTGCGCCGAGGTGACAAAGCCAATTCTGAAAGGTCAGGGTGGCTGCTACCTGACAAATCCTACTTTAAAAATGCAATGGATTACTTCAGATCAAAATACAAAAAGGTTTACTTCATTGTAGTGAGTCAAGACAAAAACTGGGCTAAACAAAATATCATCGCAGAAGATGTTATTTATTCCATGTCCAATGAAGACTTACTAGAACTGGCATTGCTGACTCTCTGTGATCATACCATTATGAGTGTTGGTACTTTCAGCTGGTGGGCAGCATACTTGGCAGGGGGAGAGGTAGTTTACTATCGCAATCATATAAGACCTGGTAGTCAACTTAGTCCACATTACAATGATAGTCAATATTTTCTGCCTCATTGGAAGCCAATGGTATGAATAAATTACAATTCATTTAATGACTCAGGAAAAGTTTTTATGGTAATAATGTATAATCAGATTTCCGAGATAGCATTCCAAATCGGCCCAGCATCGTTTCCATCTAGGCCACTGTCGTTACATCATCGTATTAACATCGCCAGCATCGCGCCGACGTTGAAACAACTTAGAATGCTATCTGGGATATACCATACCACACTGTTATAGTTCCATTCTTGTTGAAGCATTATTAAGCAGGTTAATTGGTCAAGGCAGTGTATCAGTCATTGAAATAAAAGGCTCTTGGGATCACTGTAGTTATTTTTCATCATCACAATTCATGTCTTTTTCAATTCAACTGTGCGGTCAGTGAGTCCTTTAGTTGTTTTTCCTCCTTTTTCATGAAATGGATGTCACATGTTTTTGTTGTCTACATTATTGGAAGGTGAGAGCAATCAAACCACCTGGGCAGTATAGAGCTGTACTGTTAATTTGATTTTGCTTTGTATAGAACAGAAATTATAATACTGTTTTGTTTGGCATTTGTGAATGCTCTTCTTGCATGTACCTGTATCACAATTCACCCAACATACTTAATTTCCAACATTTTTTATTTTAATTTGTTTTCAAATGTACAAATTCTAAGAGTTATGTCTTACAAAAAGATGTAACACAAATCTTTTCTTACTTGCAAATGTATTGTGTATAACCAATTATGGTATTACATGTCATAATTAAAGGTAAAGTGAATCTGCTGGTGTGTACAACACCGGGGTTAATATTAAGTTTTAAATATGACAAAAATTTGATAACTATGCTAAGACAACCAAGAATAGCAAGGTTTCTGTTGACTTTATTGGTCCTTTCACAGATAGACAAGAACCTAAATTAGGAAAAAAATGTACACCAAACTCGGCCTTGAAGATAAATTAGGTAGTTCGAAGTAGACATAACATTTTGTTTAAATTTTGCCGGTATACTAGTCCTACACCTAAGCAATGTCATGAGACGAAAAAAAAGTAGGGTCACCATACCTCCACATGTTTTGAACCATCCCAGCACTACAAATTACATTAAACTCAAACGAAAATATGATATTCTTGGTATATTAAGAGCAGAGGAAAGAAAATCTAAAGTCTGATATTGTCATAATGGATGATGACACAGTTAATTTTCTCTCTTAGATGCTGAATCAATTAATCAAAAACACCCAATCACACATTGACTGTTCCAAAAATCATCTGAGAAATGCCAGCAAATCTGCATCTGTTTCAAACGTTTGGTGAAAAGACTGATATCACATTGCCAAGAAGGATATGAAAGAACATTAATCAGGCATGATTCTCACAACCACTAGAACCCTAAGGGAAGTGACTTGGTGCAAATTTCTCTCAGGCTCAGATCGTTTCATGGCATTCAATCACCAAGCCACTAGTATTGAAGTAGAATGCAGGATATCATACAGAATAACAGTCTTAAATGTAATATTTAAAGTAATATTTCTTGTAAAAGTTCAAAATAGTTTCTTTGCCAATGACGCATTGAAATAAGTGATTCCAAATTTGGTCATTAGTTTTTGATGCCATTGAAAAACCGGATGGAATACGTGCACACCCCAGGAAGGAAAATAATTTCGGTGACTTTATTGACACAGACCCACATAGCATTCCAAATCGGGCCAGCATCGTTTCTACATAGTTTTTAACATTGCCAACATCGCACCAACATCGCTACAATTTGGAATACTATCTGGGCTGAACATATTCGATAACCCAGATAGCATTCCAAATCGGGCCAGCATCGTTTCTACATCATTTTGACATCCCCGATATCGGGCAACATCGCGCCGACATCAATACAATTTGGAATGCTATCTGGGGAGTCACATTTGTTTTTATTATGTGACCAATGACGTGTACCACTCACTCCTTGAGCATTGGTTATATAGAAAGCCAAATGAAGTTTATTTTATTCAGGTGCAAATAATTGGAATATTTTGCCAAATTCTACCAAATAAATTACTGATATTTACATTTTCAGGTTTGAATTAAAAAGGAGTATACACAGTGAGTAGCCATAACAGTGTCAAGGAACTGTTAGATCATGAACTACATTATACTCGTATATTTTATATCTGTTCTGTATATAGACTACCCAGTTTTGTATACATGTTGTATCAGTTTTTAACTAGGCATTAGCCTACTGGAAAACATTCACTGAGTGATTCGCTGTTATAAAATATGTCGTTAAATTAACAAAATAAAATATAAATAAGGCTAAACATTAAAGTTGTTGTTCGGTAGTTTTTGTTCATAAGGTAGTTCATATAACATAAAGTACTAAACAAAATTAAAAGTTCTGGTTTGATTGTGTGATATGCAAAATCATATCTCTCTCGATTCCCTTGATTTACTAAACTCAGTGGATATAAAAATGTCTTTTCATGGGAAGTCTGGAAATGTATTGCTCAATATAACAGAAGCAAAAGTCCTATAGAAAATACTAAGCAGAGAAGATGCACAGAATATATCATGAAGAGCTGATAAACAATTGACAGTGTTTGGCTGTGCACTACTGGAGGGCAGTATTGCCAAGCAGTGGTGGATAAAACATTCATGACCATGTATTAGACTTGGTCTGAGAGGTCCAAGAGACCATGGGAATATCTTCTACATGAAAAATAATGAAATGTGCACAGTCATACAATGTAGCTCAGAACATGGGAACACATTACGTTTGTGCAATGAATGTTTCTGATTTATAGCCTGTTAATAAACTTCCATGAAAGCTTTGGAATTCATGGTGTGTATGTTTGTAAGCTTAATGAAACTTTGTGACATCAAATTTCTATGCAGTGTCATGGTCCTGAAGATCAGTGTTTGAAGTCTGAAGGAACTTCCTTTTGTAATAAAGTTAAAATTGTCAGAGTAGTTGGTTGGGAAAATTGACAGAATCAAACTCCTTTCCCTCTGAAATATGTTATGTATACAACTTTTCACAAGCTTCCATTTTAGTTGGTCTACTGCTCTTGATTGTCTCAGCTCAGTTAAATTACTTATTTTTTGGACATACAGAAGATACGAAATGTATCTGGTGAACAAAACTTAATCAGACTGTATATTGTGTGGAATCTGTTACAGTAGAAAACAACACTTGGGTGTTCAAGATCAAGTGCCACCGAGGTTGGCAGTTCTTTTGACAAATTTTCATTCTGGGCAACACATATAGGTTTTTCACATATCCTACACTGTATATCAGCCATTTCATTCAATACAATACACAATCCTCCAAAATATTTGGCCATTATATTTTCATGTTAATGTGATCATATCTGTTTTCCCTTCTAAGAAACTAATTCAGTCTTAACCCTTATTTCCATGCATTTATAAAGCTGTACAGTGAATAGAAGTAAAATTGCACATGGGCCTCAGCTGGTAGTCACAGTATGCGGTTTGCTTTTAATGCACCAGGCCAGTTCACTTCCAATGTTGTTTGGCCTGGAATGAGAGCAGCATGGAGTGAAATACCCCCTTATAACTATCAAGACCACCTCACTATTGAGACCATATAACGACACAGTAACGTAAGGCCACACAAAAATGAGTCATTTTCACATGACTGAAATCAAAAATTAAATTAGTGGTAATAGTATATTCTTAATTTCTGAAGTATATACATGAAAATGAGTCATTTTCACATGACTAAAATCAAATGTAAATTTTCACATAACTCATATACAATTTAAATTAGTGGTAATAGTATATTATTAATTAAGTATGTCCATGAAAATGAGTCATTTTTACATGACTGAAATCAAATGTAAATTTGTGGTAATAGTATATTATTAATTTCTTAAGTTTGTACATGAAAATGAGTCATTTTTATATGACTCAAATCAAATGTAAATCAGTGGCAATAGTATATTATCCCTCACTAGAGTGTCCGCCAATTTTACAATCGCACCCTTTTCAGACCTGTTCAAGCATGAGCCTTTCACAAGTCCTTGAGGAAAATACAACTCTGTTACAAGAATTACCTGCAAAGGCTAAGCACTCTACATATGCCATTGTATAACCAAGTAGCCTCCTTCTCAATACGGTGGCTCAAACCCATGAACAAGCGCATACAGACCTGGACAAAAGTGTATGGGTTCAATTTACCCCTTTCTGCCTTATCTTTAGTGGGCGCAATGTGGTGAAATTTCATAGCCATCAACACTAATTTGAAACTGCTGCGGCAGTGCTGTCAGATCGAGATGGCGACCTACATATGCCTTTTGATATATTCAGTATACATAGCGTGGAGTCAGGGGTGTTGTAAACTTGCATGTTTATCTGAAAGGCCTACAATTTTGTCCAGGCCGGCATGCACAAATCCAACACCTTATCCAGTATACCAAAACACCTGCAATATGCAGTTGTTCATTCAAACTTACATGGGCAATTTGCACTGTAGGATAATTAGCTGACCTTAGAGTTGCGGTAAAACATTTACATGCATCTGAACAGAAAACAGATAACCTTTATTAAATTGCATTAAATCTGTCACTAACAAAAAAAAAAGATACTTCTTCTCAAATATGCTACTAAAACATAATTCATTGAACTCATATTGTTTCAGATTCATTGAATAGTTTGGACGAAATGCGGGCTCGATTTGCAAGTATCAAATTCAAAATTGACATGTAGGGAGATACTTTTGATCATGTGGAATGCTCATCTTTAAGTTTTGTCTTAAACCTAATTACAAATATGCGTAGGGAATAGAAAAAACAAAACAAATACCATGGTCATTAAATTTCGAAGAACTTCGAAAAATATTTCCATGAGAAATGATCAAAAGTATCTAACTACAGTTCTACACATGCTTGAAACTTGTTTTGGGTTATGACAAAATATTGATTGCTGTTAAAAGCTAAACATTGCAGTGTGTGCCTACATTTGACCCATACAATTTTATTTTTATTTTTGCAAAACAATCCTGCATTTTGTCAAAACTATTGAATAAATCTGACTAAACTGTATGAGAAAAAACTTCGTTGTAGTGACAGATCAAGTGCACTGGTGTATGCAAATTTGTTTTATCGAAACTGTATATCTGCATATATTCAGTGAGTATGGACATTTCACCATCTACTTGTGAAGCTTATCAGGTCTCAGATGATGTATTTCTGTTTGAAATAAGCACAGAAGCTGTTGTATATTGACATTTCGCTTTGAAGCGACAGCATGCTTCATCAATATTTCATTGTAAAATTTCGTTACCTGAAAAGAAACTCGGGTCTTCATACTTTACTTTTCTGCTGTTGCTGTGAAAATCAACCGTAAAAAAGTAGGTTAGCATAACAATATCACAAATCATATTTCTGATATGCAATTATGTGTCCAATCTAGATTTTACATTTGTTTTCAGGAATATTCATACTATGCAGGGAGCTGCATTTATGTACTTGTAAACAGCTAATTATTCTTAAGGCAGCTATAGGTCCAATAATATATTAATAGGGACTACAAAACGTACTATTGCAGCAAAAGTGTGCACCAAGATGTTTGCCATGCACCATAGCCAAGTACCATGACCTTGAAACGTCCTCTAACAAAATGACACGCAGTGACATCAAGTAAGCAGTAGCCAAACAAGCCCCTCATAATAGCCAGATAAGCACAACACGGTGAACCAGAATGTTGGCTCAGCCACAGCATTAGGTTGACATGCATACCACATGCATTTAATTGACCCGGGATCAGCCAAGGAGCAAAATGTCTCGTACTATCCACTCTGCATCACTGAGATGGGTCAAGCATTGTTAGTGGTCAAAGAGGCTGTCCTGCAAACCAGCCCTGGCCATTATTATGGATTCTGTAGAGGGATCACATCAGTATCTTGACTTCTTGCCACGGAGCATTAGGAATAGTCGTCGTTGCCTGCACAAGGAATTTACTGGGCCAAACACACAAAACTTCTTCTCAAAGCCACGTCACTGTAGTACATACTATAGTAGGTTCCAAAATATATGTTCATTTGTTTTCAGCAACATTCATACCATGCAGGGAGCAGCACGAACAGGACAGAAATGTTACCAATAAGCCAAATCCCAACTTTAACCACATTGGGCTTATCCATGGAAGGTATGGAGAAAATATGACGACAAACATAGACATTGATTTTTACATTCTACTGTATGAATTCTACTATTATAAGTCCTTTTTTGTAGTTAGACATGAAGTACTGTCTTGACAAAGCCCCACCTATAATATGACCACTTAAACCTGGAATGCGAGTTGCATGGCCTTAATACCGGATTCCAGTATATGACCCCACATACAACAGAACCTCCTTTTAAGACCTCCTTGCTATCATTCATTCATTCATTCATTCAATCATTCAATAATTCAATCATTCTTTCATAAGGATGAACTAACACACCTCGACACAACACTGTACTCGTTCCCTTTGGTAATATAATATAAATACCTATATTATTTTATAGATCATCACACAATTAAGATCATCAAATTTGGCCCCATTAATATTCTTGCCATTGTACTTTAACTAAATAGAACGATCACCTAAGAACATTGAAATTTGCAACCATAGTGGCCTTAATGGCGAGTTTTCCACTATAATAAAAAAAAATTAAACACACGACTTATATTTACAACCCAGTTATGATTTTATAAGATAACAACTGCTGATGTAATGATGATATGCTAAGCATGTGAAATGATTGTGGCCTCACAAGAAAAAAACTAGCACTGGGAAATACAAAGTCAATTTCACAGACTAGAGCAACAACGAAATACACAATCAATGTCCCCACAGCTATCTCATATAATGATGTAGGACTGAAGTAAATAGCAACATCAATGTCACTGTAGTTCTGGTGACAATTGCTGCGCTGTACTTTGGTGATGAGAATTTTTTTTGCACCAGATTCTTTTTTTTTTTAAATCTCATATTTATATTGAATTTGTACCGAATACAACAAACAGAAATATAATCTAATTGGCAAAGTTTACAGTGACCCAATGGAGTGCTCTGGCAAAATAGTCCGCACGTAGGTAGACACGAATTGAAGTTAGAAATTTGATTTTCCACCACAATCTTGTTCATTTAATCCCAGATAGCATTCCAAATCATTCCAACATCGGCGCTATGTCGGCGATGTCAAAACGATGTTGTACCGATGGCGGACATCATAGAAACGACACTAGGCCGATTTAGAATGCTATCTGGGCTGGGGGTGAGCAGAAACGCTACCTTTCACAACTCTAATTACATAGTTCTTCGACCCCTCTTTTAGGCTTCTCTGGTGCCACCGAATGGCCAAATTTGCTTCTTAAACTATGATGTCCAGCATATCTGTATACAATATCTCTGAAATGTGCGCTAATCCCAAGTTGTCAGTTTTCCAATCCAGCACCTGACAGTGTTGATGTCATAATCTCAGTCTTGGTGGGTTGGCATTTTGTCTGCAAAAGATCTGATTCAGAAATAAATGTCACCCATGTGATCTCCACTGTGTCATTCTGGATATATGCAGAATGTCTGATAAAACCACCTGATGAACACCATCTGATAACACCACCAGACTAAAACCAACTGAAATCACCTCCTGATAACACCTTCTGATAACACTGCCAGTATAACACCACCTAATTAGCACCATCTGATTACACAACCTGACAGTATACCATCTGATAACACTGGCTGACTAGCACCATCTGATAACACCACCACCTGACATATACCATCTGATAACACTACCTGACTAGTAGCATCTGATGACACCACCTGACAGTATACCATCTGATAACACTGCCTGACTAGTACCATCTGATAACACCACCTAATTAGCACCATCTGATAACACCACCTGACACATACCATCTGATAACACTGCCTGACTAGTACCATCTGATAACACCACCTAATTAGCACCATCTGATAACACCACCTGACACATACCATCTGATAACACCACTGGACATATACCATCTGATAACACTGCCTGACTAGTACCATCTGATAACACCACCTAATTAGCACCATCTGATAACACCACCTGACACATACCATCTGATAACATTGTCTGACTAGCGCTAACCAAAACTTGTCACCTCCTAATTGCAATATCGATTTTTCCACCCTGTCTGGCTTTCATATTTCTTATATTTCTCTTGACAATAAAATCTCTCTCTTACTAAACATACCAAATAATTTATCACATGTCAAAATATAATCCTTTCCCCGAAGATTCAAATAGGCAGCATTAACTACATTTTATATTGTTTAAACTTAGTCTAAGCCTTTCCATGAAAGTTCAAATTCTACTACTGCATATAGCGAAATGTTACCGAATCTGTCCATGTTCTTTTTTTGAGCATCCTATATTGCTTAAATCAGAAAAAAGTGTCCTATTGTCTAATATAACTTGATCTTGTACAGGGCCATGATGCTGATCATTAAGCACAGATATAATGAGAACACACAGTGAGGTTGAAACCTCAGACATCTATTGGAGCATCAGCCTTGAATTCAACATATTTTACAGAATACACAAGCAATCTTTGGATCTTGAAATGAGAGTTGCCTTCAAAGATCACATTCACGTTCATGAGATTTCGGTTTTGTATAAGACAGTTCACAGTTCATATTAGATCATGTCATACTCATTAAGTTCCACAACTGTATTTAATTTCAAGCCATAATACCCTTTTGATGAACCACAATATTAGTTTTCATGCCATACGCTTAGACTAAGTAAGGTATGTTTGATATATCATCTTATCTTATCTTATCTTATCTTATCTTATCTTATCTTATCTTATCTTATCTTATCTTATCTTATCTTATCCTATCCTATCTTATTCTATCTTATTCTATCTTATATTATCTTATATCATCTTATATCATCTCGTGTTATGTTATGTTATCTTATTATATCTGATATTATCTGATATTTTCTTATCTTATCGTATTACTTGCTTATATGAACAGAACAAATTTCTTTAAATTTCTTCATATTTCTATGAATTAATTTCTTCTACTGGATACTCGTTTGCCTGTTTTCATTACCCGTTTAATGATTGCTCCCGGATAACAGGCAACGATTCTGTTCTCAGGAACTAGAAAGGAAAAATCAAAGAGAATGAAGACCGAGAGATTTCATGATAGAAAAAGGAGAACAGGCGAATGACTCATCTGTTTACAGGTTAAGATTCGCAACATGTGAATCTCTTTAGATTAGCATGCATGCTAACATCAATGCAAGCAGTAGAATTTTATTTGTCAAAAATGGCAAGCTTAATAACACGAGTTATGAGTAAGGGCAAAATGCCTTTAATAAATGCATTTACAATCCCTTACAAAATGTATCTTAGATTTACTCATTTCATTTATGCATCAGGTAAATCTCAAATGTGATTACACATATGTCTAAAGCTGCCAGAAATTATTTGCTAGAGAGAGGATGTATCCATAAAACATTTCAATTAATGGTCATTTGGAGATATTTTTTGTCAAACCGTGTAAATCTAAATACAAGTAGCAGTACCTTATCTAACTGCAATTACTTATAATGTTAGTAATTGGGAAATTAATTACGAGTTTTGAATATCTTTTCATTAATCAAAGAAATATGGGGACACCAAATGAGTGCTAAGAACTGCATTTCCTGTGGATTTTTAAAGATTAAATGAGATAGTATTGCTATAGTAAAAATATTTATAGATATTACGTTTTCCCAAAAAATTGAAGTTAGCAGATGTATGAGAACAACCATTAAAGCACGTTACTAGATGACTTATGGATTGAAACTTCTGAAAATTACATGCTATTTTAAACATTTGAATTTATGTTTCAATTAATTCGTCTGTATGTAAAAACCTGTTATAAAATGAATTGAATTTACTAATACCAATTCCACGTGCCTCTTTTTGCTCCTTAAATCTGATTCTAATTACAGCATGGTGTATAGCAAGGCTCAGCTACTGAGCTGCATGTATTGCCTATCTATATCACACATAACCTTGCGTTATTGGTGGATGAGCATCAGCATTTATTCATGAAAGGACAGGAGCTTTTGACGAATGAGCTTCATTGACGTTTCTTTCAAGTGGGCTAGGAAGATTGGCCTCTATTTTTAGGCATCCAAGATCACATTTTGTTGGATTGATTCTTTTACCTTTTTTGCATGGATAATTAAAAGAGCGTCCCATGAAATATTTAAATGCATGATGCAACTTGCATACTAGGTAAGTTTTTAACCAATAATAAATGTCGAGTATCTGATCTTGTGATAATTTTTCAGGGCTAAAAGACTGTTCATGTGTAGCAATTGCATTTGTTTTTATTACAAAGGTATTCCGTTTGGATATATATTAAATATGGTTCACTGGCCTAATTAAAAGTGATCAGTTTCATGTGCACTGCCCATTCAATACTGAAACTGTTTATCATGGATCATCAATATCATTAACCGTCTTATATCATTATAACATATTATTAATATATCATAAGATATTATTACATTATTACATGCTACTATTCACCATTGGTTAGTAAAATAAAAATCAACAGAAAATTTAGCTTGGTCCTTATGTGCAATATTACACCTGCATATATATACCCAAAAACATTATCAAATAAACATGCATTATAATTGACATTTACCTATATACACATGGCTGTACAATATACATGTAGCAAATGTAGACAGTTGTAAATGTCAAATAAAACACATCAAATGTTGGTTTTTTCTTCTTAATTTGATGCAATTTCATTAGTTTGAAAATACAGCCTCATCATATTGTTTCAATCCACTTCGAAATCCAATTTCATCTCCCCCCTCCTCTCTACATTGCACATGATGTATCTATTTGAACTATGAGATTTTTTCTGCCAGGCATGACTGTAAAATATATGCTATAGCAACGAAACTGCGCTTAAACTCCTCAAAACCATTACTTAGCTTGCATACGTTAGCCCTAGAGATGCATCGGACTATGAAGGATCGACTTGCATATAGATGTATTTCTCTTGGGGTGACACTAGTGAAAAACAATTCTTATAGTTTTGGGGAGATGCTTAGTCTTTATATTAGAAGTTAATACTTGTTTGTTAAAATAGAGAAGTGTCATCTTAATGTCAATAACATACAATTGCATTATAATGAGCATGATGTGTATCTCAAGAAGTACTTTATGAGCAGTTACTGTAATCATTGCTGACATTGAATAAGAGCAATTTATACAATTTTGCAGTTTCGATCTGCAAAATTGTGTCGTGTGAAGATATACCATTCTAACTGTAACAAAGTATTTTCATTTTCACACATGGTCCAAATAGTTACTGCTAGCATCATATATTACTATTGAGAGATTACTATTACACTGTTGGATGGTGGGGAGTCCAATATTGAGTGCTGTGGGACGAGGAAGAATTATGTTGGACGACACGATCCATTACTTATGATATATTATTTTCCATATAGTACACATTGCACAACTTACGCTGTAGTCATCCAACATACTTAACAGCGGTCCAATATACCCTGCTGCTGTACAACATAGAGCAGCTGAGTGGCTTATTTTCAAAAAATCGTCTCTCAGAACTGTGGGTGATTGCTCAATGACCATTTCTCTGACAAATAGTAAATTTTTTTGTTCTTTTTTATAATTATGTTATAATATCTTCTTCAGAGAACACACATATCAGCAGCATAAATATAACGTATTTACTTTGATATTTGTATTTTCCTGAAAAAAGAATTCGTCTGATCGTGATTGATACCCATTAGTGTTTACGCAACACATTGCATCTACCCTCACTCTCCCATATTTTTGTGAAGATTGATGTTCTTGCACCAAACATGCAATGTCTTGTCTTGCATGTTCACCATAAATCGTGTTAACTTCGAAAAAATAGCATTGAAAGAATTTGAAATGTAGCAATTTTATCAAATTCGCCTTTGGCGTTTGGCAATTCTCTAACCAATGTTGCGGCAATGTACATGGTTTATTTGTGAAGTAAATCGCAAATAGATATGCAAACAGTGGTTAATGACATAAATAAAAGGGCCATTATCCATCTAAAATGATGATGATCCAATGATATAAGATACATGTACTTGTGGTGCACACGATGACTCTTGATTTAAAACAATCCACAAATCTGCTTTAGAACATTTTATGCAATAGAGATTATGTAAATATCATCAGTTATCAGCATGTGAAGCTGATTATCTCAATTAATGTAAATGGATAGAAAAACATAGAGCTTCATACAAACATGTTATTCAGCACATTGTTGTATTCTTATGCCACGAAGCATTGCATTAGTCATGCTGTACAAAAAGTCAATTCACACAGTAAAGCACAAACAAGATTGGTTATGATAATACTATAATATAGATAGTGCCTGGGACTACAATATGCAGTGGTTAATTAGAGGTCATATGTTAGAAGCACACATTGTGGGAAAGCATGAGAAAATACAGTAGCAGAAACTGCAGCAGCAGCATCGGTGTCAAGCAGGATATCATGAGCAGCATCATTGGCAGCAGCAGCAGCAGCAGCAGCAAAGGATGAGAAAGATGCTACTGGCCTGCATCCACAGTTTGCGTGCAATTTCAGAACTACAGAATCGCAGCTATGACTCAAAGGGGAAAAACAAAGGAGAGAAAAAAGAGAAGATAGAATGTGATGCACAAAGAATGATGTTAGAAGGGCATCCAGAAAAGAGGCAAATTCATCTAAGTGGGTGGAATACACATAAATTGAGCAGCAGAATTGACAGCGAGGACTGGATTCGAACCTAAGGCCATGCACTCCTCCTTTCGATGCAGCAAAACCCCGCATGATGCAGACACTGTGCAAATCAAGGGATAAGGCGAACAGGAGGTCCTACAGCCGCCATATCTAATGTGGCCGCATAATAAAGAAGTATCATAGACCTACCTTTTGTGCAGCTGCTCCTACAGGAGCAACAGATTTAAGCCTTTGTTGACAGCAACTTCTTTAACACAGCTTATCCTAAATATTGATGAAGAGATAAAAACATGCTCTTTAAAGTAGACAGAGCATGGGCCATCCAACTTGGAGGAGAAGACACTGAAGACAATGATATGGCGGAAAGAAGATACTGCAGCAGCAAAATACCAGACACAAGAAGCTTACTATCCTATAGGCAGTAAACGCTGTAGCGCTGTAGCATACCGTATGTGTGCGTGGCTCCCAGATACATTGTCCGGTGTAGCGGATGTGCCATGCGTGATGGTGCCTTCCTTCCTTATATCCTTGCCGTTCTGACTAGAAGATGCGGGTCCGTGAACAACAATGCATCCCCGCAAAAAACTGGCGCAGTCACAGATATCCACAGTTTGCTGTTTTGCAGCAGCAATTGAAGAGTTGCAGCTGCAGGCAGTTGAATTGTAGCTGCAGGATGCCCACGACCAGTGATGCTCCTCTCTCTCTCAACGTATGCAGCTCGACGAATGCACAGCACAGGAGCCGACGTGACAGCAGCCGCTAACTGAAGCTGCTCTCAGCCCACACCAACCTAACGTCATGAACTGCAGCTGCCTTGGACCGGCTAAAAGATGACGCTGTCACAGCTAGCAGCTGTGGGATGCTGCATACATGTGCACACTACTGGGACATCCAGTTGTCACCTGCAGGTATAGAAGTAATGCACACCTTTAGAGATGATACAGTCCACAATGATATGTCTTACACAACAGCATGAATCAGCATGCCCTCTGATGACCTGCTCTTGCAACAGCACTCCAGTACCTCTGTGATCAGGCAGTCAGCAATGCACTGAACCACACTGAAAGCATCTCGGTTGCCTCCTGCAGCTATATGCGCGCATACAGCAACGTCATTTGGTTGCCATGCTAACACAGGATCTTCAGCAGCAAGCTAGCCCAGCTGGGTGACTTAACCATTTGCTCCAATCCACCCTCTTACACCTATGGTCCTCCTGCCCCACTTTTCCACTTTGCGAGGCTCTAGAATGCCCTCTCTCCTTGATCAATTACCACTGTCACTGCATTAATCTGCATTGCTACCACTTATTCCACTGGGCTTCTCTCACAATCCACAGATCTTGTCCTTCTTTCATTCGCCACACTGCATTACTTACGTGACGGCCATACATGCCAGAGGATGGTAAGGGTTAAAAGTGTGCACTGTTCACAATCGCCTTCAAAACAAGACCACCGCTTCTTTCAGTGAGCATTTCCAATGCAAAATTGTTAAACCTTCTAGCTACCGGACCACCTTACTGCTTACTGTCATAATAAGCAAGTGATTTCCATTTCATATGTGGGCAGGTACCAAGATTATATTGATACAATTATCACGCATTCAGATGATGCATTAGGAAAGCAGGATGAATCATAGCTGGCTGGAAATGTATTTGCTTTCCTCAGATATATATATGGCAATTGCATGGCAACAGGTCTTTCCCTGATGCATTTATGTAATTCTATAATTGCCTCATGACGTCTGCCTCTGGTAGTTGAACAAACAAACTGCACTTGTACAAACAAGTTCGTGCACACCAGAAAATGCACATCTGGGGTCGTCTTTAGTGCATTGATTTGTGTAGATGGCAAAAACCGAAGTTACACTGCTGAGACAATCAAAAGTAGTCTAATAGTGGATTTTCACGGAAGTTTCTCTGTATTTCCACCAGGTGGCTATGACAGAATACTGCAGTTCTATTGGCTGTAGAAGTTCCCGCCCTTGACTCTGATTGGCTGAAGCAAAGTGCATCCTAGCAGCAGTATTATGTGCTTTTTAATGTCTATTTGACATCTTATTATGTAGTTGATTTTTGTTATTTCACTGAGAAAATTATATTTATGGAATCAGTTCGTTATGACCTACAATGTCTGAAAAGCAAAATGAGTAGTAGAAAGACTTATGGCTTGCTTAATTCAGGGCTGCTCAGTGAAAAGACTCTATTGGCAACGTTCCTATTGACCTTACCAAATGCACTGGTAAAGACAGCCAATCAGTAGACAATAACTTAAATTAGAAGAACATTACACCGAATGTTTCCTGATTCAATGGGTGTGCTGAAACTTTTTTTCCCGCCACTGCATCTTGTGACACGTAAAGATTCATATCAACGCTTTTTTTAACGTGCACATTGATTTTAACACTTATTAAACTGTTCAGTGGTTAATTCCTACCTTTACCCCTGAGTCTGTTACAAACTCGACCGTGTTTTGTCCTCAAACATCACTTGTTGTTGGAGCAGTTACTTTCAGGTTGTTCCTGCAGCTGGGTGGTCTAGTGGTAAGACGCTCGCCTGCTCCTCTGAACAGGCATCATCCCAGCTGGATGTCTTTCGGATTAGACATTAAATTGGCGGTTTCTTGAAGTCAGTGTCTATGCTGAGGCAACTACAAGATCCCACCATTGGGTAAATGTGTACGAAACATGGATGGACTCCTCCTCTCTCTTACCTCATCAATCAACCCTCGACAGTGGCTGCACTTCCCCCATATCTATCTATGTCTATCCTCGTTACATTTGGGGTCGTGGGACATGAGCAGCTGTCACGAACACACGTGTTTCTCTTGTGAACATGACACAAGCGAACAAACATCAGAACTATTTAAGACAAGCCTGGCTAATGAGGAGGCAGAAAAAATGAAGTGTTGCTACATCGCTTTTCATCCACAGCAGGTTCCATAAACTGGGAAACTGAACTCTGTAGGTATTCATGTGAATCCAAGACTTCGCCAAAGGAAGTCCTGGATTTCACGACAAACCCTAGAGTTACAGTAATTTTCAAGTGTTTCAGGCTTGCTATTTTACAACATGTTTCAAAGCTAGACTTTGAATCTACACTCCCGAGTTTATCAGGTGAGTCCAGGACCAAAATTGGTCCCTCAGCCAATGGGAGCACTAGATCCACATGACGTCTTCTGGAGTTTAGTTTCCAAGCCTATGAAATCTGCTGTTTGACAGACAATATAGGCTTGGAAACCAATCTCACAGACTTGGAAGATCCAGATGATGTCATGTGAATTAAGGACTCACTGTCATTGGTTAAGGCAGTCCCTCAGCCAATGAGAGTCCTGCACTCACATGTCGTCATCTGGAATTTAGCTTCCAAGTCTGTGAGACTGGTTTCCAAGTCTATGAGATTGGCTGTAATGTTTCAGCTAAAATAAGAAATTGTTGTTTACTACATTCCCACTCATCATCAATACATATGCAGCCATGGCCAAAAGTTTTCGTTTGCTTAAAACACTATAGTTTTTATCTGGTTTTTGCCGTTAAAGAACTTTTCTTGAATCATTTTCTTTTGGGATCATATTCACTGCCCCATTAATCACGTCAATATGTAAATATAGTTATGGATGGTTGGTAAGAGGGAAAAGCCTCATTTTCTGCATGTTTTGTGGGTGGGAGGCTGACCTTTGACCGTTGTGACCTAAAAAACAGTCGAAGTCGTCCATTTCTGAACTCATTCAGGGTCTTCCACTAAGGTATATTACCCGTAGTTCCTAAAGCTTAATGTCAATAGACCTGAAGTCATCATGTCTGACAGACAGACAAAAGGGAGGGACAAACTGACTGATATACAGGCCATCGCAACCAACTATAGTAATTGTCCGAGAACTTACGGCCATGGCTATATTGGTAAACTGTTGAGGAACTCATGAAAACAATCTTTGGCTATCTTTAAAGTCAACAATTAATGCCAGGAATTTAGCCCCAACTCAACTGTAGTTTTTCCTTTGTGTTTCAACAGTAGATTTCAAAGACTTTGAAATTTAACTTCAGTGTCTCAATGCTGCTAGATCTGAAGGTTAGTTCATGTATAAGCTTTTAAAAGATCTATGTCATTTGCACGCAGGTATAGAAAATTATTGTAATGGCCCATGCCACGAATACATCCCAAATATACACAACTCTCAAAAATAATGTAAAAATATAAGACCCCTTTGACTCTATGCATATGCAGGTAATATTTATGGAAGCCAGTAATGAATTAAATTGTAGTTTTTCTACATGGGCTTAAATGAGAATACGACCTGTTCAGCCAATAATGGCAGTCTGTGGACGAAATCACTGCTTACAAATTAAAGAAATATGATAATAAAAAAGACATTAAAGAAATTACTTTAATGTCCTTTTTTAAAGCATTGACACATGTTACTCAACCTGTAGAATATATGTATCATCTTATTAGGTCTGTGACAAATATGGCAAAATACCTAGGAGCAGTAATATAACATGTTCTTCAAAACCAAGTCAAAGGATGTTCTGAGTATCTGGATGAAGGAAAGGAAAGATCAAAAGGTGACATAAAGCCACAGGTATAGGAGGCTCAAGTTGACAATAATCTGCCTTTAATTAATGTTGAAGGATCTCAGCTTTCAAAGTAGTTTTTGAATAACATGAGCACTGTTATCAGAAGAGAATGTCCAGTAAACGTGTTTCTTACTGGGGTAATTTTACATAAACTGTTATATTAAAAATGTACGATAAGTTCATTGCCCTAGGGCTACAAAAGGATGAGACAACTGTGACCAGATCCTTTTTGCGGACATTTTGCTTTGGTATGGATTTTGGATTGAATACGTTTCATTTAACAAAACATTCAGGGCAGAATAAATATATTACTCTCAACGCATATTTGATAGGTACAATGTATGAGATTGGACACATATACATTGCACATAGTGGCGTTAATGTATTTTCGCGCGCCAGGTGGATTTTATATCCTCCTAATTTTATTCTTTAAATGACAAAACAAAAAAATTATAATTACCTAAAACAATCAAGAGCTCTTATTAGCAACGTTTCCAATGACCTCATAAAGCACTCTGGCAAAATAGTTTTCGCACACCAGAAACTCAAGTCACATGTTGTATCCTTGTTATATTAATAATTATATTAATATGTTTATATCATAAAAATGCAATTATAACTATATGCTGCCACAATCAAGAGCATAGCATCTCAATGAAATTGGCAAATTTCCCCTTTTCCTTGTAAAGTGCTCATACGCTTATAGGTAGGCAAGAACTCCAATTACTTTTATTGTTAGCCAAAAATCTTGCTCATTTAGTGGGTGTCCGGTAGCTTTTGTCCTTCCTGTATACTCATATGGACTTCATGCAGTTTCAACAGACTCCAGATAAATGTATTTGCCTTCATACATACTAATACAATAATAACAAACAGGAAACAATAAGTATATTCTATTTACAGTGTATGAGAGGCCAGGAGGAACACTCTGAGACACATTAATAGCATCGCTATCGAGTCCCCACTTAGGTTTCCGAGAGATCTAAGCAAATCATTATTAATGAATAACAATGGCATATTTTTTACATTACCATCAATGTAGATGTTTGGAAGGACGTTCCATTGATAGGCATGTAAAACTACTTTATGGTGAATTGTAAGACTGCAGTGAGCACAAAACACATGGCTGTCTTTTTTCAGGTCGGGTCACTGTGAACATGACTCAAAGGCCCTGGTGCACCACAAGGCACCTGAAGGCATCCCACAGCCTCTAGCATTGATTGTTATTCTGAGTGCACTTGAATAGACAGGTTTTACAGCGGCTACAGGCTTTAGAACTGCAGGTTTTTCAGGGAGGGAGAGCAGACCAGATTTTTTCAGACCACACTCCTGCACTTACAAAGCCTACCGTTCTGCAGCATCAGGCTCCACACAATTGTTGTTTCAAACAATAGGCAGAATTGCATGCATTCACAACAGGAGATTGTCAACTGTCTACCCAGCGAAATGGAGAAAACAATAAGGATCGACCAGCGAAATACTATCGGACGTAAAACGTCCGTCTTATTTGTATATAAGATAAGCACCGTCCTTTGTAGTTTTACTGGACAAATGCATAGAGTTTCTTCAAACTACTTTATTGTACACAATATGCACAGTATAAAGTGAGACAGTTTATTATCATTGAAATGGAACAATGCACTCAAGTTAACTTGTGAGATACTGCTGCTCTACTATTATCCTCATTGTTTACATTCAAATAGTCTGATCTTTGTGATCATTATAATTTAGCATATATTAATTATATAAATTAATACAAAAGGTAAGCATACCATGAAAAAACAAATAAAGAAAAACATTATCTTGACTTTAGTTATCTATCTTGAATGAGTTGCAGAATAATGGTCCATAATATTCTCATTGCATACATTGCAATTAGTCTGAGCTGAGCTTGGTTTTTCATAATATCACTGGTTTACGACATGAATATTTATTGAATTTGTCTAAATACCTTATTTGATGTATCTGTTTTTATTGTATTTGTGCACTTATTTGTGATTTCACACTGCATGAGAAATTCTTAAGTTTCTTTTCAACTTTCCTCAAGTGTCCTACATAAGTTTATGTGAACCCTAATTTTATATACTGTTATATAATAGCCAAGTTTGAAGTTTCATTGGATTACTGACTGACCAGTGATATCAATTTATCCTACTGTTACAAAAAGACTAAGATAGCATTCTGGCTGAGTGCATGAAATCTGGCCAGGAAAGCTATATACATTCTCATCATTTACTTATTTCGTACGTTTACTGACCAATACCGGCATAAGGATGAGGGTTTGCTGCAAGAGCAGTGCTATGTTTAAAAATAGAAGAAATGTTTGAGAACCTATTCCTTGGTGAGGATTTTGTGTTGAACAAGTTCAGGAATAGGTTTCCCAAGAAGCAGTGTGTAGTTATTGTTTTTAAGACCTGGCTTAAACTCAAATTTGGAGTTAAAATTGTGCATGGTAGTTGATCTTTATCGCAGGAATAGGAAAAGCTCCGGGGAGCAATATTTTGAAAACATTTATTTTTTAAACCAACAATTTTAGAGCATCCAAGTGTACATGCTCAAGTGGTCTTTTATTTTTAGACCAATTGATTGAGGGACTGCAATATAAGCCAATGAGAATCTTATTAGATTCACATGACGTCACTTGGAGCTTAGTTTCCATTCTATGAAATCTGCTGTAATGTGTGCAAATTCTTTGGAATATGGTGTTATGTGTATAATATGATAACAATACTTACATGCATGTCATGTCTAAATATTTCACCACGTTCAAATATCATAGTATTGGAGCTTAAAATTTCCATGTTTATCTTACAGGTCCAATTTTCATAGGAGTCTATTTGGGAAAAGATATTAAAGTTTCTCTCTCTTGAGGCCGATATCTTTAATTACGCAATAAGCCATATTTTTTGTTCTCTAAAGCAATTACTTCTCCGAAGGGGTTTCTATTCCAAGACAATAAGGCATTGTTTCCTGTTACACATCAAATTTATGGGTGTTATGTCATCATCCATTAGACGGTAGCATAGTTTTATGGTTGGTATCGATCATACACTGCTAAGGATTATGAACACAGGAACTCTCACCACAGCAGCCTATCTTCGTGCGTTAACATCCAATTTAAGTCAGTGAGGAGCCCCAAGTTATGGGAACAAGGTGGTTAAAATGGTGATAAGATAAGATATAATAAGATGAGATGAGATGAGATGAGATGAGACGAGATAAGGTGAGATAAGTTGACGTGAGAAAAGAAGAAAAGAAAAGAGAAGAGAAGAAAAGAGAAGAGAAGGGAAGAGAAGAGAAGAGAATTTTTTTTTTAGATGAGGTGAGATATAAAATATGATAAACGAAAAACAAAGCAATGTATTATAATTCTATGCGAAATATGCTTATGAATATCTTTGACGATAGGTGGTATCAAAAGCAAAATATTTGCTTGTTGTTCTTTAAAAATAACTGATATGATCTATAATCACAAAATATGCTTGTTGCAACATTGCAGATCATGGAACATCATAAACAAATCAACGAATCTCGTTCACTACCAAATACAGTACTACCCATAAACAAATGTTTAATTTGAACTATCCAGATCTAGGAACAACCAGCTAAAGCTACCAAATCTAGCCACATCTAGGTCACCTGAATCTCATATTAGTGAAGATGTACTGTTATTAACTAATTAAATACAAATATGATTTATATAATTTGTTATACTTATGAAATGACAAGAATTTAACATGTCATTCATTGCAAATAAATTAGCTATAACTTCCAGTGGTCCGCTATAGAAAGATTGTCTCTAGTTTAGGCCATCTTAAATACTGAACAAAATATAGGAGTTTTACTGCAGACATCTGAAACAAATATAAACCATATAAAACATAGTCTGCGTCCTCAAATTCTGTATTCAGTGCACTGCCCCATCAATGCAAATTTGCCTCTTTGAAATGCCAGTCTCGCTCCAACCTAATTGAAGTACATCAGATACAGATTATGAAAACAGGCACAGCATTTTGCGCAGTTGTGACCTGTTCAAGGTACTCAAACAGAATTGTGGGGATAATGATGTATATTTTGGTGAAATTTCATGATTTACTGTAAATTACAAATCTGTAAATTAAATAATCACACACATTCAACTGAAAATGTACACTCTACATGGCCAAATGTGCCACGTGCGTTTTCCATGAGAAGGATAAACGCATAGAAAAAGCATGGTTTTTAGCTAATAATAATGAGGCGAAAACCATGCATTTTCCATGCGTTTATCCTTCTCATGGAAAACGCACGTGGCATATTTGGCCATGTACAATGGTGGAAATTAGTCCTCGCCCACCAGATACCCGCATTTTGTATCCTCCTAATTTAATTTAATTTGTTCACATGACATAAACTGACTATGCTAACAAAATCAAGAGCAGTCTAATTGGCATAGTTACCATAATTCTAAAAATGTAACCTGGTAGACACGATTAAATTTTTAATGGAGGGTGCAGTATTTTTGTGAGAAACATTTGTTTTGTTGCTTGGACATTTACTTAACTCAGTCATAACCACATGGAAAATATTTACCTATCTACTGTATTTTGGTTCATGGCAGTTATTGTCTCAACATTAAATCGGTCATGTCCTGTTAAACAAGGCTGAATGATTATAAAACCTTGGCCCTTCATTTGTTTTGTTTTTTCCTTTTCTGGTTATGCCAAATTGACGCATAGTGTTACAAATTAGATGATAAAACAAGAACTTAACTTAACGAAGCTAAAAATACAGATAGAAAACCTGTTTTTGTTCTACAAGAAACATGATAAGTAAGCTTTGCTTCTTCTTCTAATTAATCTAAGGTTCCATCTACCTAGTAAAACCTACCATCTAATATTGCCTCCAGACTGAATGTCCCCAGCGTCTTAGGACACGATGACCTTGAGACAGGCTTAACCTTGACCTTGCACCACGTGCCCTTGAGGACCTGCTAGACTTAAGCCAAGGATTGGGGTAGTTAAGCCTAGATTTAGAAAGACTGATGAAGTCTGAGTAGCAGGCTGCAGGTGGATGTGGACCAGTTTGGGCTACAGTCCCTGGGAGGCTACCCCTACCCCTATAACCCCCCTATAACCCCCCTACCCCCTCCATTTACAGGGCCTACAGTGCACAGATAACATTTTCTATAACGTTTCGGTACAAATATAGATTCACTGTATGTGACTGGCATATGAGTTGATAGTCCCCATATGGACACATTTTTAGATAGTTTGACGTTATATAGAATGACTGTCCCCATAATAATTTGAATCTAATCTGAGAATTGGTAAGCTTTATGATATTTAATGGGTCCTTTATAATAACGACACCTTTTGAAGTGATGGATTATTAAGAACGGGAAGAGTGTAGATCAGTGGTTCTAAACAGTGTCAAAACTATCTGAATCTTAATTAAAAGATTTTTCAGTGCACGTCACCATTGGGATCAAGTAGAATAGTAATATAGTATAGTATAGTTTAATTCTGGACGCAGGTTTAAAACAAACTTTTTGTCCAGCTCAACAAGCATGGCGAAGTGTGTGGAACGCAATTTGTGAACATAATCATAAGTGCAGTTAGTTTCATAAAATACGGTCGACTCTAGCTGTCTGTAGCGACCTGTACCTGGCTGTGGTCTAAACATGCTAAAGCCAGCTGCTTCTGTCCACTTCTATAGCTAATAATCGGCATACATACATCACCAGATAAATATAAACATTGGTAAATGTAAGAAATTAATCTAATAAATCATAAATATGTACTTTTAGATCCGGTTTTGAGTAGCCAGCTATTGCAGCTTTGTCTAGTTTCAATTTGACGGGCCGTTTTTAATGAAACTAACCGTAAAATGACTGAATTATACATTTCAGCAATTAAATATCACCCCATTCTCCAATGCGTTCAAGATTTAATACTTTATTACCTCTTGACAATTACATAATTTCAAATACATATAGGCCTATCATATGATTTATAACATTGGTGGGCATACACAATCTGGCGTATGTGCCTTTACAACAAAATTGCATGATACAGTTTATTACAATAATGCATCCTATATAGAGAATTATTTAAGATTTATATATTAGGTATTGTTACTGGTAAAAATATATAATGTATCATATAGGTGAAGTACAAGCTATACAGAAACATACTTATTATCAATAGCATTTGTATATAATTTATATCAACATATTGTCATACAAAACAGTTATAGGAAGCTCAGCGAAGAACATGAAATGAAAGTCGGTCCACACATGTCCAAAACAACGGTTTAAAATGAGCTTATCGGCAAAATTCATTTCTCTGAAATCTTAAATTAAACCGTGTTCCAACTTTACACACTGCATCTTGACAACAAAAACCAAGGTGAACTGTGACCAGAAAACAGGGCTTGACCACTGTCCAAGCTGACCAGCGCTGAAGCAACTGAAGCTGACTAATGGTCAGGTCAGTATGGCTGCATCCAGGGTGTACGTACGTCTCACAAACCTCGTGACTCTACTGCGACAGTTGTCATAGCAACAGTGCTAAAACGAAGAGCACTCTGGCCAATATGGTCAATATTATGTTATCTACGACGACCCATCAGGCTGTTACTAGGTTCACCTTTCTAAGTAATCTAATAAGTGGGCGTATATAATGTTGCTGACCATCAGAATAAAGATGTGTGCCCCCCAGAATACATAAGTGAGAGAGCACCACTCAACTGTATGAGTTGCTGTGAGTGTTACTAAAGATGCTATACACAAACAAATTCATCTTTCCTTCTTTTTTGATATTTTTGATCTTTTTCTTAGTGTTGGAGGGGGGGGGGTTAAAAAATATATAATGTATTATTTAGGTGAAGTACAAGCTCAACGAAGAACATCAAATGACAGTTGGTCTGTCCAAGACAACGGTTTAAAATGAGCTTATCGGGTGGTAATTTTTAGTTGTTCAATCTCCTGTATCACATTAGAAATTTCACCTTCAGAATTGTTTAAGCTTTGATCACCAATGGAGATCACTGGTCTATAGAACAATATTCCTGTTACAAGTACCCTTCCTTTTATCAAATTTGATCGCAACATCTCATTGTCTCAATATATATATAATCTTTTAATGGTGTACTTGATAGAATAAAATGTAAAAAAAATCAATTATTATTTACATAGTATATAGTTGATTTAAATAGAGTCTCTCACTATGAAAAATAAATGAAATAGAATTGTCTCTTAAATCTTCAATTACTTGAATTGTCACAAGGTCACTTTCGTTGCATTTGTAACAGGAAACTTTAGATGAGCAATTTAACGCGTCATTCTTTGAAATTCTAATATGTCTCTGTATGTGGCTTAAGTTGCTACTGGTATGCAACTTAGCCAGCTTGTATAACCAGTTGGCAGAGGCAGACGTAATGATAAGATGATAACGCTTTGCGTCCACACCATGAAATATACTACATTTCCGATGATTATATTTTGCTTTACGATAATTCTGTATGAATTTTGCATTTATGCATCAATTTTTTCTTCCCCCTTCAACTCAATTGTCAATTCATTGAGGAGTTTCTTGAAGCTTTTCTAGAATTACAAAGAATATGAAATGCTGTCGAAGAAACCAAATTAGCACTCCCTCATCAGTAAGCAATGTAACTGAATCCTACAAATCCTACAAAAGTTTTCAGGGCAATCCAATGCAATTGTGTCGCAATAAGATACATAGAGCATTATGGGGGAATTTGCACATCATTTAATTGGCCTTCTGTGGCTGGCAGCTTTGTGGAAACAGGACATGTCCTGTTGTATGTCGGGTATGGCAACACTCCAGCGATGAGATTTGAAGTGAGAGCGTTATTTCCGGCCTGGAACCGGAAATAGGTGGCGCGCATTGCCTGCATACAACTTGTGGCAGAAGCGACATCCGGTCTTCTAGGAAAAACGTCACTAGTCAGCGTGTCTGAGCAGTGGTAATGTAAAATCTGTCCAGACTTGTGTGGCTGCGGTCCACACGCAGAAAAATACTCTATATCGACCTTATTTGCTTACAGTTTGTTTGTTTAGCAAATTCTAAGGATAATTATTTGCCCTCAGCTCATTCATCAAGTCAATGCTGCAGTTTTGGTCGTTGCTCAAGTTCATTTCATCTGTTCAGTTTGTTCAATGATATTGTTCTTTTCACAGGAGAACTTTATGATGTTATGACAAACAGATTCACAGATAATTTCCTGTCTCTTTCTGTTAAATTTCTCACTGGCGTTGTATTTGAATTTATTTTAATTTGAACCTACCTGTACAACATTTTGGTATTAGTTATTGTTATTTTGGAAGGGATATTTGAGCATTCCCAAACAGGGAATGGTTATATTTCAGATTATAAGATATCACAATGGTTATGAACACTGTGTGCTGTCACTTCAAAGCCAAGCGACCTAATTATCGACGTGTTTTGCTAGTTTACCTAGTTAAGCAAATAATTGGTTATACTTTGTAGCCCATAGACTGTGCATTGACTTAAGAAATATTCTCTTAAAAACACAAGAGAAATGGATTTTTATTATTTATTTTAGGCATTTTTCCGCTTGTCAGATTAGCACTTTAGAAGAATTATTAGGGAAATTTATCAATTTAGTTAAGGTTAGTAAACAAGCCTTGGCAGGTACAGTTAGTTTCATAAAACACGGTCGACTCTAGCTGTCTGTAGTGACCTGTACCTGGCTGTGGTCTAAACATGCTAAAGCCAGCTGCTTCTGTCCACTTCTATAGCTACGGCTTACATCTATCACCAGATAAATATGAACCATGGTAAATGTAAGAAATAAATCAAATATATCATAAATATGTACTTTTAGATCCGGTTTTGAGTAGCCAGCTATGACAGCTTTGGCTTGGTTCAATTCGACGGGCTGGTTTTAATGAAACTAACTATAAGGTTTACCTTGTTTTCTGTTGTACTTTCAAGTCTAGTATTTATGGTACACTGCAAAAACAGACTGATTGCTTCAACAATTGTTTATATCAGTATTTGACAGTATGAGACATTGAAATATCATTCTTGTACAATCTTTTTGCTGGGAAAGTAAAAGATTAATGTTCAGCAAAGTGTTCACCCCATCTTGCCATCTCATCATCACCTCTGCTTCCAGTAGCCAGTCATAGCAGAAGAATAACATTGTGAAAATACAATGCAATAAAATACAATACAATGCAATACAATTCAATGGAATACAGTACAACACAAGACAGTGTTTTACAGAACAATACAGTATACCATTCAATCACTGGCTGTCCGCGGCTGTCCGTGGCTGTCTGTGGCTGTGATTTCATTTTTATTTGCAAGGTATGGAAAGTTATATATTAAATCTTAAGTGTCTGAATTATTAATTATTGGTGTGACATGTGACTGCACAGTGCAACCATAGAACATTATTGATACAAATGGAATACATATCCATCATTCTGCACAAATGTAGAACCTTGGTTACAAAGTTTTTCGGTTGTCTCGGCCGAATTACTTCTTCTGCTACTTTTGGTTCGTAGCCCTAAGCTGTATGCAGCCAATGGTTCCCTCTGTCATTCAGAGTAATTCAGCCAGAAAACAAGGGTTTATATGGGCCTTCCCCCGTGCTTATTTATGTGGGCTGGAGACAGCTACTTAGAGAATGTCCTCCCAACCATAAAATCCTTGTTGTATTAGCTGCTTAGAAGCATTAAGCCCATAATACTATAAGTACCAATGGGGTCAATGGTTAGGGTATTAGGGATTTTAGAGCAGAAAACATGGGTTCAAAAAATCCTTTCCTTAAATTAATGATAATGTAGGCTGTGTTGAGCATATGCACCAGTCCTAATCGAGACTTATAGTGTAATTCCTTCAATGTCAATGCCTTTATATAATTTCAATGTCAATTTCTATTGTATGTCAACAGCTATATATTATTTCATTTGGCAATAATGAAAGGTGATTGGCCTTGCTGTTAAGCCAGCTTTACCCGGGGGTGGGGGCCTAGCTCAGTGGTAGCGCCTTGGGCTTCCATTCACTGGGTACCGGGTTCAATTCCCGGTCGAGCCTATGTTGGATGGCTGTTTCATCCTACATCTCATTGCCGTTGTCCCTGCCCGTCCTAATTAGCCCATCAGGTGCAGAAATACAGGACGTAAAGCCCTAATCCACCACCACAAGTCAGCTTTACCCAGATAGCATTTCAAATCGGGCCAGCGTCTCTATGTCGGCCGCTGTCGTTTTGACATTGGCGACATCGAAATGATTTGGAATGCTATCTGGGTAGTTCAAATTGCTCAGGACTAAATGCTGAGGTGCTTCTTAATGGCATGATTAAATATAGTGGAACAATATGGTGTAGTCTGTTAGGCAAAATATTCATAAGAAGGTAAAACAATAGCATGGTGTAGATCCTATTATTCATTTGTTACAGTAATGGACAGGTTTATTACATAACGTAAGTCCGGTTAAAACATGTCAGTTATATCAGGCCTGCATATTACAAAGAACAAATATGAGGACTTCAAGTAGGGAATAATTTCCAAGACTCTTTATTCTTGGGAAGTTTATACATAAGAGAAAGTACCACTGAGAAGCTACAGTTTTGGCAGTCGGTTAAAAGCTTCATAGCTTATGTTTTATTGTTCTCACCAAGTTGCAACTATCTAGCACACACTCAGCACTTCATTGAATATTAAGCAGTTATTACAATTGAATATTATAAGTTATCACATGTTTATTTTGAGAATACAGGAATTTATTCCACTCAATTGTCATACTTCATGAAGCCAAAGGAATTTATTCCACTCAGTTGTCATATTTTAAGGAGCGGAAGGCTGAGAAAAATATGACAACTGAGTGGAATAAATTCTCAAAATATCAACATGTGATAACTATATCTTATCCTCTGATATTTCCAAACACCTAAAAAAAATAAAGTAGCAACATATTTGACAGTCGTGATCATTTTCGAGCTGTGTTTGATCAACCTCGAAATATAATTTGGAACACTTAGATACCAAAATTTTGTCTGTACTCCTCTCCGTTGCAGAGATATAGGCGAAAATGTAAATCCAAGTCATCGCTTTTTGGCGAACCAGCTTGGTGAGAGCGCTGAGCTTGAACGCACGGATGACGTCATTTTAGTAATACAGAAAATATCAGTGGAGAGGGCGTGGCTATAAACTGATCATTTTGTGAATACGGAATTATATCTATCAGCTCTCGACCAATCAGCGTTCATCATTTGGCTTTGTCTGAGGATAAAAAGGGATACAATCAAGTAATACATAAATATCTTAAATTCAAAAACAAAATGGAGAAAACCTTTACAAAATTACTGCAGTCCTTCACACAGATAGGCCTATAGTGTAAACTTATGTCAGCCTCACACGGCAATATTTCTTTCCAAATGCAGTCCCTGTGTTAATGATTATGTGCACATTAATCAACTATGCATGGATCAGATATGCTTCCAAATTGTGTGATGCAAATTAGACAATGATAAATGACACTGTACTGCATATTATATCATATTTCTACCATTAATGTCCTGTGAACAAGAAACCAGCGGAGTCGAAATAATTAATGCGCATAGATCGAGCCTGCTGCCAAATGATATATTTACCAACACATGCAAAATTACTCCGGTACTAAAGATGTGTCACCACTATACATATTAATATTTGCCTGAGCAAGGAATATTACCTCTCAAAGCAATTGACAGTCCATTGTTTTATTACAACATGGCCAATTGTGCTACGTGCGTTTTCCATGAGAAGGATAAACGCATGGAAAACGCATGGTTTTTTTCCTTATTATAATCAGCTAAAAAGCCATGCATTTTCCATGCATTTATACTTCTCATGGAAAACGCACGTGGCACATTTGGCCATGTACAAAAGAAAGTGTTCTGGTCGTGTCTGTAGCAAAAGTCTTGCAGCTGCATGTATCATTACTGATGCTAAATGACTGACAAATTGCAATATATTGTGTGGAATTAACCAGTGCACCATTCTCTGACTATAGATGAACCACATTTAGCTGTTCCAATTAAGCAGTTGGTTTCACCAACACCTAAGGAGAAATACTATGATGTATCTAATGTGCATGAGGCTGCCTTGATTGGAGAAGCTAACATAACGGCAGTAAGAGTACCATGCTGACGTTTCTGAATTGCCTCATCACAGGCCATGAATACGACACTTATTGTGTCCATCCCCACAGCCATTGCTACAGCAGTCTCAATAAGCATCCCTTCTCTGATTGATACAGCTGCAGTGTCACGTGAAAAACACAACTCGGAAGGGGGCAGTAGAGTGAGAAAATATATACGCCAGGTGGCAGTATAATGTAGGGCTTTCAATATGGCCGTTTTCAAAGTATTGGTATTTTTCATATATTTATATCCCTGTTATACAATATAATCCCAAAACAGTGTGGATATGTTACTGCTATTTTGCTAATGTAATTTACATGGTTAGATGGTTATAATTGTAATACCATTTATATTTCTGAATGCTTTTCAAGGATTCACTTTATATTGTGCATATTTGTTCAGCAATATGGACATATCATGTCAGTGAAAAGTAATAGTGTGAAAGTTGCAAATATATTTTGGTGATATATTTTTTAGGAATATTGTCTTAAATATTGCTGAAATGCTTTGGGAGTCCATGATGTCACCTTGTGATAACGTGCTGAAAAAAATTGAATACTGCCAAACTACATGACCAAATGTGCTACACGCGTTTTCCATGCGTTTGGATAAACGCATGGAAAACGCAAGGTTTTCACCTCATATTAATTAGGCAAAAACCATGCGTTTTCCATGCGTTTATCCTTCTCATGTAAAATGCGCGTGGCACATTTGGCCATGTACTCTGGCAACAATTTTTGGGAATATTATATAAATACATATTGTGGCAGCAAATGATGCAGGCCGGGTAGAGGATTGGGACCCATGTACTGATGTACCGAGGCTCCAGCCATAAACAGCCAGCCTTGGTAACAGCTTTAACTTGGCCAGCCACCTACAGTATCCTCCTTTCTATTGCTTTTGGCCGCCAGTGAAGCTGTCCTGCTGCTATTCAGCCGTTTTATCTCCTATCTTTCCGGCCGGGGGTGCACATCTTTTGGGATGTAGGACTGACGTCCGTCCTGAATAATGGATGGGAGACGGTTTGCAACATGTCGGTCTGTCAGCTGACCACGTAGCCCTGCTCCCTGTTGCTATCTGCCCGAATTGTAGCCGACTGCATAGCTTGACTCTGACGCTTGCATCAGCACTGCTACGAGTTCAGGGGACCCCATCTGTTGTTGAATACAGTCGTCAGTGTATAAGCCTTTTGTGAGGAGTCAAAATGGCCCTGAGATACACAATTTCTGTGGTGTTGTCTATGTTTCTGTTTTTTAAAGTCTAGCATCCAGTTCTGTTATTCTGAACTTAATACTGTTGAAGTAAAAGACAGATGTCACTTTCAATGTGTTGAAATTGTGGGCAAAAGTGTTTCTTTTTTACCGTATTTTATCGATTACACCTGTTTCTGCACCCAGTTTAAATAAATACAAATTATATACCCCCTACAATCAAATATGCCTAACCCCGAATTGCAACATATTCAATAACTCTTCGTTATGCTAAAATTACCACCAATATCAAGCCCCATCCAAATCATATCGTCATTCATCAATCACCCATATTACCTTTTTTTGTCAATCTTCTATTTTTGTCAACTTGTAATTATTATCAACTCTACTTGTTTATTTAATTTTTTTCTTATTATTACCATAAGTTTTTTTTATTCCTTTACTTGATTTTTATATTTCGTCCTTTTTTTTTCTCATATTTTTGCTATATATAAACTTGTAGGCAGGCACATATCCACAGCTCACTAGAGCTCTGATAAATACCTTAATATACACCGATATGCATGTGATACATATATGTATGTTTTCTGTATGTGAAGTATGTTCTTTTTCTATAACTGTATTCATGATGCTAAATAAACTAAACCAAATAAACTAACCAAATATGCTGAACCAAAACACATAAAATGCAGTTTTTTTCCTTATATTGATATCTATTTTATACTGCACAATTTCATGTCAGTCTGTCAACTCAGTTAATTTATAATGCTGTGCATAAATACTACGTTAATTAAGCAGATTTATCTTTTTTGGAGTCAGTTGACCCTGTTGATGTGTGAATATTATTTTGTTAAATACATAATAAAACTTTTCAGCAACTATAAGCCTGGGATAGGACACGAACCTAGCAACGTATGCATGAAAGATCTCTTTAGATATGTTAACGATTGAAACATGTAACCATTTGACATTTTTCAAAGAGGATATTGCCATGACAACGTTCCAGAGGACACTATAATGTTATCAAAGTAACTGTAAATTAAAATGAATAGGCTCAATAATCTAGAAAGAAATTTTTGTATGTAAAATGTATATGGTACAGAGTACAGAGTCATGTTTACCACAAGAAAGCAAAAGGATCGGCGAGGATGTAATTTATTTAATGAGCCTAATTGGTTAATTATTCTATCAAGTTACAGCTGGTCGAAAATTAATGTCAAGTTTACACAGGCTACACATACCACCTATGTTAACATTCAGATAGGACATTACACCAAGTATATTGTTAGGTGGTCATTTGGCAATATTTCGTCACAGAATATTACTTACTTGCTTTCAAGGAATTACTTGATATAATATAGTCCATGCTATCCACAGACTACATGTTGGCAATGCATGTTCCCAGATAGCATTCCAAATTGTTTCAAAGTCGGCGCGATGTCGGCGATGTTAATACGATGTTGTAACGACAGTGGCCTTTATGGAAACGATGCTAGGTCGATTTGTAATGTTATCTATCTATCTATCTATCTATCTATCTATCTATCCCAGATAGCATTCCAAATCATTTCAACAACGGCGCGATGTCGGCGATGTTAATACGATGTTGTAACGACAGTGGCCTGTATAGAAACGATGCTGAGCCGATTTGTAATGCTATATGGGTTATAGCATTCAGATATTATGGTACACTACATCCCTTGTTGTACTATACTCACCAGTGAAACTAAGCATTAGGTACGCCGTTGTACAAGTCCTCATGTACAACAGGTAGCTATTGGGTATGGGCCATGCCGCGCTGCGATTGGTAGGCTGGCAGAAAGTGGGCGTGGCCGGACGCTACGTCTCCAGCGTCGTGCTAGAACTCATGAATTCAGCGACTGCTGCAGGCAATATGAATTACTGGCATGTTTTCTACAAGTTCAATCATTTAATTCACCACTTTATTTAACCAAATTATACATAATAACATAAAAATATAAATAATTCAATGGAGGAGAACCCTTTAAGGCATTTAGGTGCCACTATCGAGGGACCACCTATAGCAAAAGTAAATGTTTTATTTGCAATAAAAAAAGTTTGCAGATCAGAAAAAAGGTACTGCAAAGTAGACTGCTGCTTCACTGGAAAGGATCACTCACATGAAATCAGTACTAGCTATTTGTAACATATACTGGTCGGAGTTAGGTAGATACTTTTAACAGTTTCTTTCACAGACATAACAGGTTGGTAGCGAGCAATGATCTAAATGTGAGTTGATGGTTATTTTCTTAATATATTTCTTAAAGCCATCAAAACTATGTGTGAAAATATTATCTCTTATATTTTTTTGGCAGTGCATGTTCCCAGATAATATCTACATGCTACTTTTATCATCTATCTCGATATGTGACAGGCATTGATCAATCAGATGAATTGTAGTTATATTTTTCCAGTGAATCATGATGAAGAAATAGAATATATGAAATTTTTATTAACACTTGAATGGAGTTCAGTGGTACAAAACAATTACACAACGGTAACATTGTGAGACATGAGATGTGTACACCTTCAAATATTACGTACAACTCAGCCTATCGGCCTCGTTGTACATTGACAATTTCGGGTGTACATATCTTCATGTCTCACATGCAACCATTGTATGTAGGGATTATTATATTTTTGACAGCATATTTTACTTCGTTTTAATTGCCTCCACTGTTTTCTTTTTTGTTCTCTGCTAGACCTATTTCATCAGTTTGTATACCCCCCAAGCTAATGCTATTTATTCTGTTTTTTCCTTCTCTTTGTTGTGACACACTGTTAGGAGTGCAGACATTTTAGACAAGCCAATCAACTGATACCCAAAAGAGCCATTTACATAATTGCCATTGCATGACCTGAGGACATAAAGCAATTGCAGTGTCCTTGACAGTCCATTGTGAAGGGCCGGAGAGACTATCAGCACCATAGTTCTTAATATATCAATGTATATTGTCCAGATTGCCTTATTTGTAAAAGACAGATTCATGCAACTCTATCGAGCACACGGGGCAGCTGTAGATGCATACAGAGGGTCCAAGCAAAGCAAAAAAAGACCCAAAACAAACCTTATCCCTACAGGTGGAGCAATGTGCATATGACAAAAACGACAAAGCCTATTTCCACAAGGGAGTAAACTTGGTCATCATTTAGAGTAAAATTTAGTTAGTTTAATTTAACAGTGGCCTTTATGGAAACGATGCTGGGCCGATTTGGAATGCCATCTGGGAAGGACACACAATATGTGGGCCGATTTTTAACGAACTATTGAGTTGAAATTGATTTGTATATATTTTTGAGTGCAGGTTTTGAGATTTTAATTAAAAAAATTCAATACAATTGGGAGGATACAAAATATACCTGGTGTACATGGCCAAATGTGCCACGTGCGTTTTCCATGCGTTTGGATAAACGCATGGTTTTCACATCATTATAATTAGGCAAAAACCATGCGTTTTCCATGCGTTTATCCTTCTCATGGAAAACGCACGTGGCACATTTGGCCATGTACAAAACCTATTTCCTCACCCAACTACTAACAGTATTGCTGACATTTTCCACTAATTGCAGGTATAATATCAAGTCTTGCTATTTTTTTTTAAGAATGCCTGTCCCAATTTTCATTCCCCTTCTTTTCTCCTTCTCTGGGGACCCCTGTCTCCTAGACGTCAAATGAAATTAGGAGATGCCCTCCAATTGATCTGGGCTTCATTAATTCTTAATGTTCTTACTAGGAATCCGAGGGACCTGTTGACACAAGACCAAGACATCCGTAATTGTCATGGGTAGAAAGCAGCACGCTACCACCATAGTGGAATAAATTAAGGGAACAATGGATAGATAGATAGATAGATGGATAGATAGATAGATAGATAGACAGATAGAAAGATAGATAGATACATGGATAGATAGATACATGGATAGATAGATAGGATAGATAGGATAGATAGATAGACAGATAGATAGATAGATATATATATAATTTATTTATCAATTACCAAACATCTTGGCTAGTAACATAATATCATTGGTCATAAATATAAAATTGATACAATCTGTTTTCAGAGTGCATACTATAGCTAAATTTCAAGTACCATAAATGTACCACTTAGGGAAATATAATATCAACATAATTAACACACACTGAGTGGGCACCGGTTCACAGATCAAAACACACGATCTGACCTCGGACCACCAGAAACAGATATTGTTACACCCTATTCAATTACATATACAGCCATCTTGATCATTCTCTACTGTTATGAATGAATGATGACTACGAATAACCCCTGGGGTAACTGGAATTGATGAGATCATTAAACAGAGGAAATGCTGCAAGATAGTAAGGCGATCCTTTCCAGATGACGTCATGCTAAATGATGCACCATTACATAACTGATACTATGACACAGCGATGCGCACTACACAGGAAAGGGGATGATGAATCATTCAGAGCTAAAACCAACGTGTCAAGAGGACCAGGTCCTGAGATGCCTAATGCACTGATTCCCAGACTTCTAGTCTCTCCATGAGGTTGTTGTTGTTGTTGAGCAGGAGTAGTACTAAAAAAAAAGCAAGTTGAAGTCGTGCAATTGTAAGACATACATAAAAGAGAGAGAGAGAGAGAGAAAACCTTGGAGACAGTGTGATAAACACCCCTGGCCATGAACAAATAACAAGGACTACCTCCAAGACATATATTCTGACATAAGAACGGACAAGCCAAGAGACACATTAATATTCATAACAAACAGGCAGGATACAAACAAAGATAAACAGGTGTACCCGGTGTCTACGCTGAGGCAAGTAAAAGACCCCACTCATGGATGGATGGATGAATGATTTATTCAGGCACAATTTAAAAATTAAATATATAACATGGTGTGGGGTGTGGACTCCAAGCCTTACCATCTCATCATTAGATACCCAGATAGCATTCCAAATCATATCAACGTCGGCACAATGTCGGCGATGTCAAAACGATGTTGTATCGACGGTGGCCGATATAGAAACGATGCTGGCCCGATTTGGAATGCTGTCTGGGTATGTCAATGGCAGTTGGTCATATAACTTCAGACCCTGGCATTAAGACATCGAAAATTAGATAAACAGAATAAGGGACAATAAGAATAGTTGTGATGACGATGATTCTGCCGTCTTCTAAGGTAAGTTCCTGCTGCTCATAATTTTAAGGCAAACATGGCGCCCTCCACACATATCATTTTAAAACATTCCCCGAAAACATTTAACATTCTAACAAATAATTGTTTGTGTCATACAAAACATTATGTCGCTGGTTTCCACTCCATAGTATGTTTAAAACCAGCCAAGATATTATGTGTCCTTAGACAAAAATGTATTAATCAAATAATTATGTTAGTTGGTGTAGACAATTATTGTCTCAGGACAAACAATATCTTGGCTGGTTTTAAACTATTGTGTAGACACCAACAAAAATTGTTTGTTATCTGAACAATTCATTTCAGAGTGTGGTAAGCTACAGACTTAGTCTTCGGGGATTGGCCTGAGTGTCTTGTTGGGCATCAACACTCCCATGAATCTCACCTGTGAACACTGTGTGTCGTCAACTCACAGCCCAGCGACCTAGTTATTGACATTCTTTGCTAGTTTACCCAGTCAAACAAAATGATTGGTTAAAATATGTAGCGGATAGGCAAGGCATAGACTTGCGAAATCTTCTCTTCAAAATACAAGAGGAATGGATTCATATTTTTTTAGTTTAGGCAATTTTTCTTAATTGCCTGCTTGCCAGAACAAAAATTGCGTAAACTCAGCACATGAACATCTAATTATTATGTAATTTCATTGTTAGACCTTTAACACCATAAGCCTGTCTATAGACTACAAGAGGAATTGATAAATATAATTTAGATGAGTAAATGAGCCAAACATGTACATAATTAGGTTGCTGGGCTGTGAGGTGACGACAGTTCTGTTATATTTAATAATAATCTGCCATTTTGGGAAAATAAATGATATTCTGACTCCATATGGCTTTATATATGCAACTTTGCATTCTATATGTACCTTTTCCATATCGGTCAATGGCATGACAAATTTGGCAATACGTCAATCCTTGTAAGAAAATCGTCATTGGAAATGTGTCATCCAGCAAGTAATCATAAGCTGTATTTAAACAGTTTTTTTCTGGAGAAACCTTGTCCTTTTAACTCTAATTCATTTGTGCTTTGCCACAGCTTTTAAGGCAGCCTCCTTCATTTTCCTACTTTATCACTTTTAATGTCAGCAAATTCAACTTCTGTACAGAATTGATATGATTTGAAAGTAGACTGGCGTTACTCAATTATTGTTGTCCCTTTTTGCCCTGTTTCCAAATTTAGACGCATCACAGACTCCGTTGATGTGGAGAATTCTTGTAGCTTTGCAGCGATTTGCTTAATGTCTCTGAAGGAGCTTCGATGACAATGTTCTTAATGTCATAAGCGACTGAATGTTGTGGCTTCGGGGGGCGCTGCAAGTTGAGCAACCCATCGAGTTGGAAAATACAACATGGGGTATAGTGGAAGCATAACAGCCCAGAATGAAGTTTGGCAGCATATGTATGCACAGTTCATTAGGGCGAAATCTAAAGGTTCTTAGTTTCCACTCTAGAAAGAGCAGATAGAAGGCCGTGAATGTTGCAAGGGGCATAAGGCGTGTGAGCTTAATGTTGTAAGCGGCAAGCCCAGGTCGATGGCTCCATTAGACAGCCAATGTCCTCTCTTCCCTTGGAGACTGCGAATTATTCAATTTAACAAGTGGAGAGGCGCGTTAAGATGGACATAGCAGAAGCAGGGGCGACTCTGTACCACGTTTGTAGGCTGGCTAGATTGGTTAATTTATCATTACAGCCCCCCACTCCTCCTAAACCTCCACAGAGCCAGAACAAATGAGTGGAAAATGCGATCTGCTTCAAATATAAATGAAAAACCTGATGGGCGTCTCCAGTGCTAGACTAATACTGCAGGAAACAACGGGCTATGCTACAAATACATTCAAACAGGCCACTCCTAGTTCCAGGACGAATGGCCTTCATAGATAGGTTTTATTTATGAAGCTACAGCATAATAGCAGCTGTATAACTACATGCATCATGGTGGGCGAAATATTTCAGCCTTAAATGAAAGGGGGGTTTATTCACAACGCGGAAGACTATACTAATAAGATAAGGTAAAGATAAGATAAAACTTTATTTTTAGTCGGAGGTGCAAGACAAAACAATAAAACATAAGCTATAAAGCTTTTAGCTGACTGGTAAAAATAACAATAACAATGAAAGAAGATATATATACAGATGATTAGAATGAGATTATGACTTAACTACTCGATGATCATAAATTATTTTGCTGACAGATTATACATGATTACACATTTCTAAGGAATTATAACGTCTTAATAAATCTTTGAACTTAGCTAAATCATCTACTTGTTTTAGTTCAACGGGTAAGGAATTCCAAATCAAAGCACCTTGATATATAATAGATCCGAAACCATATTGCATAGTGTTGTAAACAGGCTTCAGTAGCTTAAGATTATCTCTCATCTCATATGGCGTAATCTGCCTAGTGAAATGTGAACTTGTGAAAAATCTTATAGCATCAAGATGATAAACTTAAATGTACTTAATACAATGTTAGAAATCACCAGACAGCATTCCTGGAATTCAGATTGGTCTAATATCGGCCCATATTGCCGTCGGGCCGATGTGGCCCGATGTGCTGACGAGGGCCGACATCGGACTAAATCATGCTAATGGCAATGACAACAGACATACACCAACCCGATTGTTTTCAATATTTTACCATATATGCAATATATACAATATATCAAATACATACTATGTATAAAATATATACTATATATAATATATACAATATAAGATACAATATACAATATATACAATATATAAAATATATACCATATACAATATACACAATATATACAATATATACAATACATACAATATACACAATATATAAAATATATAAATATACAATAAATAAAATATATACTCTATAAAATATATACAATATACACAATATATACATGGGTGGGGGCCTAGCTCTGTTGTAGTGCTGGGCTTCTAACAACTAGGTCCCGAATTCAATTCCCAATCTAGCCTAAGTTGGATAAGTCTTTCATCCATCACCTCATTTCTATGGTCCATGCACCTGCCCATCCTGCACAATAGGCCTACACATACAATATATTTGATATATAAGATACGGTGCAATATATACAATATGCATGCAATAGTACTGCAGCAAAAGTCTATTCAGCACAAGTGACATAAAGATAAAAAAAACTTTACTTGAGATCCACATAAACCATATCAAGTGATCGGGATTTTAATGCGACACGAACAGCAACAGTTTCCATGGTAACCAGTCCGTGAAATTAAATGTTTCCATTTATCTTCACACGTAGCATTAGCATACATGTAATAAACAATGTGGACGATGGTCAAAGTGGTCTAATATTATATTCTTTAAGTTAGAATATAATAGAATAGATTAGAACAGAATGAAATAGAATAGAACAGAATATAATAAAATAGAACAATAGAATAAAATAGAATAGAACAGAATAAATAGAATAGAATAGAATAGAGTAGAATAGAATAAAATAGAATACAACAGAATATAATATAATATAATAGAATAGAATAGAATAATCTTTATTTAAAGTCGAAAGAAGACAGAGCGTATGCAAAAATAAAAAGTGCAGATAAAACAGTAACAATAAAAACCAATTAAATTATAATGAAAAACCATGATAGAAATGCCTAATACGTATCACATAAAATACAAGCATTGCAGCAAAATTGTGGACCTTCCCATAAGTTAACGGACACAATGATAGGCCATTTAGATGTAGTTTATCCAACTTTCAACATAGTTGGCTGGTCACATAGAAATACAGTGGTGGAAAAATTATCTGCACATCCACTAAATGAGCAAGGAATAAAATTAGACAATGGAATATTTGTTAGTACATTTGATAAGGTCAATGGAAAATTTGCCAATTAGACTGTTTTTGATTGTTGCAGCATAACTGTTAACCTTTATGTCGTTTCATTCTATTGTATATGGACTTTCCCTAAACTCAATTTCGTAACTTTTTGATTTCCAGTCCCAATGGCTGGTTGTACTTTCGAGTACGAATTAACATAATAATAATAATAACTATTACTATTAGGAGGTATAATTAATGATGTTCAAAAACTTATATTTACTACTGTGCATATTACATGTACATATAACTCTTTTTTAATTAACATCAACCATGATATTCACTATTTTAATGGTGACTTGCAACATTGTTCCATCAATGCCCAACTCTCATCTTCCTTGTTATTTTGGGTTCTGCAATTCCTAGCATTATTGGAGAGCCAGTTTGAGCTGCATTATCATCTGCCATCATGTCGCTAAAAATGGCAGGGGACCTGGCTGTGATTATGCATCAACTATGGCAATTACCATGAAAACGTGACATTTTTTACATTTTTCAGTAGGTGATTTCAGCAATTCAGTGGAAGACTAAGTCAAGTGCCACAAAACGTTTTGCAATTCTCCGAAGTGCCAAATTCGCCACACCATTACTAGGAATAAGATTCAGATATTGTGGTTAGGTATCTTCAGACTTTACTTGTAACACTTAAAGATACTAAATTCGACTATAGTACCAAATTAGGCAATTGGGTAATCCTTAAGTGGGTTTTGTATTTCCTGGCATTAATAGAGCTACATTATTTTAATGTTATTGTTATCTCATTGCGATCTTATCTTATCTTGTCTTATCTTATCTTATCTTATCTTATCTTGAGTATCTTATCTTATCTTATCTTATCTTATCTTATCTTGTCTTTTTTTGTTATGTTATCTTATGTAATCTTATGTAATCTTATGTAATCTTATCTTATCTTATCTTATCTTATCTTATATTGTCTTGTCTTGTGTTATGTTATCTTGTCTTGTGTTATTGCTCATATGAACATTTACAGATCTTATCTTATCTTATCTTATTTTATCTTATCTTATCTTATATTGTCTTGTCTTGTGTTATGTTATCTTGTCTTGTGTTATTGCTCATATGAACATTTACAGATCTTATCTTATCTTATCTTATCTTATCTTATATTGTCTTGTCTTGTGTTATGTTATCTTGTCTTGTGTTATTCTATGAACATTTACAGATCTTATCTTATCTTATCTTATATTGTCTTGTCTTGTGTTATGTTATCTTGTCTTGTGTTATTGCTCATATGAACATTTACAGATCTTATCTTATCTTATCTTATCTTATCTTATCTTATCTTATCTTATCTTATCTTAATATCTTATCTTATCTTATATTGTCTTATCTTGTCTTACCATTTTCTGCTTTATTAAAGATAAGTCTCCCTCTCACTTCTGCACCCATAATGAAACCTGAGCAAAGACCATACAAACAAAAATAAAAATCTCACTGAATAGAAATGAGGGTAGATGTTATAACTACATGTATTTCATTCACTGGAATATTATTTTTCACTGAAATATTGATTGCATCGATATGAATTTGCTATGTGTTCCCTTTAAATCCGTGATAATGCCAAAAACTCCGTGGCAGCCTCATTAAAATCTAGAAGCGAACTTCTCAGAAATCCTGGAAAGGGTTTAACACAACCCAATATGCCACGGTGAATGTGAGGAAAGTTCTTATCAGCTCAGGCCACCTAAATTGCATACTCACAAGCAATGAGAACTGTGACCATGAATGTGTAAAGAAGCATTTGATTGGTTTTGGTGGAAATTTGAAATCATGTTTCAAAATGGCACTAAACAAACAGTTCGTTTCAGTACAATGTCAGGGTACACTGTGTTTAATACAAAATCAAGAACCGTTTGATATTAACAAGAATAGACACCACTCATGTTGGATATAGTTATTAAATTTTAATTTATTCATTTTTAGTACTACTTGTATAGGACTTTCATGTACCTGAAACTACAAAAACCGCACATTAGGCATTGTTGATAATTATCTTCTTAATTATAAATGTGAATTGTTATATTACTGATTGAGATACCATTCAATTATATACATGTCAGGATGTCACCCCCAACATTTCATCAAGAAGATAACTGTGCAAACGAACAAATTTAGATAGATATATGGATTCCACGTTTAAGACTATCTCCCATGAAATGTAAAGAGATTATACCCTACCATCCAAGAAATATAGCCATTTTTGGTTACGTGTAATTTGGAGGGTGACTTAGTGCAACAGTATAAGTTATGTAGTCCAACAATAAAATTGCAAGCCCCAAAGCATATGTGATATTTTCCAATCCTCATCATTCAACCCCTCCTAACTGCTGGTAGTGCAGGGACCAGGGAGAAAAGCAAAGCCTCCAAAGTAAGCAATGTCTGGTGCATCGGCAAACACCATCAAATAACGGAGCCTTAGACAGGCCAGGATCCTTTTATTTTCCTAACTTCTTGTCCATATTTACAATTGTGTCTTAAAGGCGCATTCGTCAGGCACATTTGTCATCCCATTGGCAGCATAAAACAGGGTCCCAGGCTCCAATAACCACAGAAAACGAGCCTGCATTCCACCATTATTGCTTTTGCACATTAAAAATCAATAATTAGTGACACAATAGTGTTCCGTCTGAAATTGATGACCGTTCCTAGAACGGCGAGGCAATTCTTAACAAGTTTGCATGGCTGACATTCGCCAAAAAAAAAAAACAGATTGCCGTTGTCCTGACACGTTTCACTTTTCTTTTTCTTGGCTTAAATGGTGAATAATGACAGCATGGTCCGTAATAACCCATGAAAGTAGAACAGCAATAAAGATTAATTTGCGATACAATTGGGCATCCCACGGGACAACTTGAACAACATTGAACAGAATGGCATAACAATGGCAATATTAAGTGCAATATTAAGAGCAATAGCCAAAAAGAAAGTGCACGCAGAACATGGGTCTTAGCCGTGTGGCTGGCTGGACAGTGACACTCTCTCGCAACTTGGTTAGTTTATGTAGCATCGGTCTAGCAGTGAAGTAAGTATTTACAGCCAAACATGTCCTAACCGCAACACCTGCTGTGAACGGTCACTACACTCAGCTTCCCGAGACCACTTGCCTCATACATGGCCAAATGTGCCACATGCCTTTTCCATGAGAAGGATATTCGCATGGAAAACGTATGGTTTTTAGCTGATTATAATGGGGCAAAAACCATGCATTTTCCATGCGTTTATCCGAATGCATAGAAAACGCGTGTGGCACAACTGGCCATGTACAACATTATTTATCATTTCCCTTGGGCGGCCGCTTACTGCAGTTCTGACTATTTCTCAAATTTTAAGTTGGACTTCACAATCATTTGGAATAAATAATGAGACTCAAGAAAAACACCAGATCTTCGTCTCATGGCCACCCAACTGACTAGCCATGGAGTCATACAGTGCTTATGACTCCACCAACTGCTGTTCAATCTACAGGTGTGTATATGTACTTGAAAATTTAAATAACCTGGTTAATGAATGAGACGACATCATCAAAATTCAAATTCAGTAAAAGGCCAGTCATACCATAATCGAAAAATAATAGAATTCTACAGAGAAACAGACAAAGCATCATAAAGAAAACATGAGGGCCAAATAAAGGAGAATAGACAACATAAACCTGATTGTCATACCGTCATGTCAATTTGGGACCAGTGTCGGGATGATGAGTGCCGGCTGATGCAGAACCAACACGGGTCGAATTGAACCAACACTGGTCAAATTTTTTAGTAGACAGTGCCAATGCTGGCCTGACATCTAGCCCAGTCTCCTACACAGACCCTCTCCTGTCATTGCAACGTTACTCCAACTTTATTCATTGAATTCAACTGGAGCAGTAATTGACCTACTTTTGGTGCCGTAAGAGCAATGTTGCCAAATCACATAGTCTGCATCTAGCCAATTTGTGCCGATGGTTAACTGACACTGGTTTAAGTTTGAGTCCACAGTGTCCATTCAAGGCTGGCATCAAGCCAATGTTTGCTCATGTTGAACCAACAATGGTCCAATGCTGAGTGCAAGAGCTTATAAGACCAAATGACATAGACAGTAAGTTCCTATAAGTTTCGGCCGGAAGCACATTCCTACACTCTAAACAGAATCGAAGAAAAAGTTCATTAAAACTTTCGAACAGAATAGATTCGCAAAATGTTGCTTGGAGCTAATAGCAACCAAAGCGGTAGTTTTTTCGGTAGCTCGATGTTTAGTCTTTCCAGCAACATCAGTGCATTAGCATGTAACATTCTGATATGTGGAATCATTGATTTTGATAATGACGTATAAGAGCAGGTAAATGCTTTGAAACTCTGGTATTGTTACTGTTAAAGTATATTTCAGTAGAAAACTTCTGATTTATTTTCACAACACATGGAAATATATTCTATGGATAATACAATTTTTTACCAGTGTCGAGCTACGTTTCGTGCTTGACACACCACAGGTGTACATCAGTTTGTTGTCATGAGGATAACAAGAGAATATTACATTGCTCAGATCGAAAGTGTACTGTATATTGTAGTGAAATTTAGCGTTATGTACGCCTTTTTACACATCCTCATGTACAACAGTTACTGAGCCACGCCGCGCTTATAAGTAGGCAGCCAGAAAGTGGGCAGATAATAAATGCATTCACGAGTACAGGCAATTTTCCTTTACTTGTACGTTTTATTTAATAACTTCCTAAGTTTTTATCCGATCTTCTAAATTCCAACATTTTCTGAAAGCTCCGAATCTAAATAAGTATAACTTCATTAATTAATTAGACGCTATTTTTTAATGAATCATAGTCAATGAGAAATGGAAATGACCACATTAATAATATATATATTGGAGTTCAGTGGTACAAAACAATTACACAATGGTCACATTCTGAAACATGAGATATGTACTCCTTCAAATGTTATGTACAGCTTGGCCTATCAGCCTCGTTGTACATTGACATTTTCCGTGTACATATCTTTATGTCCCACTGTGTATAATTGTATTTTATGCAGTGTGTCACCTCAGAAGTGTTCCCATCTGAAGAAAAAGTGTTTTCAGGAAGACTCCACTACATATGAGGATGGACCAGTCTATACACTTCCTCTTGTCAGCTGGACAACAATGGTCAGTTATTGATCTTCTTTCATTCCTCTTTCTTTCTGATGGACCACAGTTTTTTTCATTTCCCTGGAGAGGATATCTGACCAAGATCTTCATATGCTATTACTTGGCTGTTCTTTGCTGTTACTGCGTAGAAGGTAATCAATGGCTGAATGAACCAGAGTTCATGGGAATAGAGTATTCCGGAAGATGTTTTTAGTACTCCCTGGACAACCGATAGGCGCCAAAATACGAAGTTTTCTGTACTCCAGCCATGCTTTTTTAACCGCTGTTGTGGCCAGCTCTTCGACTAGTAATCTGAATGGACGAGGTTAAGACAGACAGACAGACAGACAGACATACAGACAGCAAGTATTTATTTGATCATAAACTTACAATTTACATCAACAAAAATTATCAAGGAAAACTGGTTATATTATGGTCATAGGAGACATTCACTACGCAGCTGAGGCCAAAAGCCGGTGACGTGCATGTCACCTATGAGCCATTTGGTGTTATAACATATGAATATTGGCAACATATGGAAGGAACATCATGGTAAGGATTGCAATTGCTAAAAGCAGGACAGTACCATATTGTTACCTATATTTACATTAATTGTTTTAAACGCATGTTCGCTGATGGGCTACCTTGTACTGCACACATCACAGTTTGGATTAGTGCAGTCTGGTTGATTAGAGATAGGTTCTATTGACTGAGTAACTCCAATGAACATGAATCACACAAAATTGCATATAGTCACTTGGGTGTGACGTCGCAACTTCAGACATCACTCTCAAACCGGATCCGGAATTACATTTTATAGCTATCCCCGAGTCAGATTGCGTAATTGCCTAGATTGCTAGTCCCCAAATGACGTCATAAATATTGCCTGTGTTGCCAAAACTTCAGCATGTAACTATGACAGCACTCCGAAGATCTGGAATCAGATATCCATCAGTTAGATTGCAGAATAGTTCAGCATTGGCAAAATTGACAGTCTCCAAATGTTGTACCAGTACTGATGAAGATTATATCTGTATAAGCTCACTAGCAAGATACCGAAGGCTCAGACTTCATTAGTCTTAAATGTGAGGTTAAATGCAATAACGAGAACATTAACGAGTCCAAATTCTACATTTGTTGGATATATGTACGCATAAAAGTCAACTTGTCTCGTTTTGACTAATAAAAATGACATTACTGAATTCTTTAGTGACATCAATTTATCCAGGCTTATGTATGAAGCAGATTTCATAGACCTGCAAATAAATTCTATAGACAGACAGACAGACACTTTTATTTAGAGCATACATAAACAATCAAGGATGCCCCCTTTAAGATATTTATACATCGCTAACAAGGGGGCAACAATATCTTCATAATCATTTCATATCACATAATGCCTGTGACAAAACAGTGCACAATTAACTAAATTAACAAATGAAATCAGATGAGATAAGTTGAAAGACATTTACATTTATCTGAGATTTCATAAAATGCAATGATCTAATGATTTATACATCACACAAACTAGCTGTTTTACTCTTGACACATATATATTATAGGTATTTGTTACATGAAGTATTATTTCTATGACACACATAGCAAGTCTGGTTGACGCACATACTGGTATAGGAATTGATGAAAATTGTTTTATATGTCCTGTGTATCCTTTTAAACTATGAGTTAGTATTTTCTGCTTTATAGCAGACGTCATGTGAATCGGGACTCCCATTGGAGAGAGAGCCCATTGGCCAATAGGTCACATGGCGTCCTCTGGAGTTTAGTTTCAGAGTCTTTGAGTTCTGCGGTCAGGTGATCAAGATGAATGAAATATTTCTTTCCTGGGTCTTGCTATCAGGCTGATCCATATATGGAGTGGAGCATCGGCAAGCTTTGACTAACTTGAGGTGAATTATGTTCTAGCCATAGTGGATTGACCCATGGTCAAGATAAACTTTGGACAGAATACAGATACAGATTGCTTATTTTCGGACAGAAAATACGGCCACATTAAAGCATTAGATGCTGCTAGCATGTGGGCCACCATATATTATGATTATGTTAATGGGTTTGCAGTTAATGCCTATTTAGCTTTTTTTCCTAATTTTTTGATGCACATACATAGCAATTTTGAATTTTGCATGTCATTGGTATGCACTGACAAACATCCTTTTGACTCAGAGATAATTTACAAATCCATGGAAACTGTGACTGTAAAGTTTTTCCATGATATTTGAGGTTGCTGTGTTAACCATTTTTGGGATGCGATGTTTGGTACTAGCACTGGAGATTTGATATTTTAACTTCGAAGGGACATATCTGGATCGTCCTAAATAGGAGGGTTATGACTTATCATTTTGTAATAGAATTTCCAATCATGAAGTTCCACTATGTAGATACATTTCAAGATGTTGAACTCTTTGTAAATTGGGTCAGCATTTTCATTTGCTCTTGGATATTGTTCTTCATTGCTTTTTTTTTTGTCATTTTGTAATTTAGCTGGATTTCTTGCCCCATAGACTTATTCTGTATATAAAATGAGACATTATCAGAGAATTATATATAAATAAAAGAGTATTTCTGGGTAAGTAGTGTTTTAATCTACTTGTTACAGCAAGTGCTTTTTTAATTTTCTCTCAATTTTTTTCAATATGTGGTTTCCAGCTTTAATATTCATCAATAACAATTCCTAGAAAAGCAAATTGCCTGTTTTGCTTAATTGTTGTATTTTCAATTTTTTGATTTAATTCCTGGCATAGTTTGTTTTGGGAATGGAATATCATGAAGCTGGTCTTACCAACATTCACAAAAAGTTTATTTGCTTTTAGCCAGTCATTAACTTGAAGTATTTCATATTTTTTAAGAGTAATCTTTTCCTCTTGTTGAAGCAGTTTGTTCTAGAAGCAGCATAAATGGTGAAATTAAAGAAATTTGTAAGTATTTCATATTTTTTATAAGTAATCTTTTGATCTTGTTGAAGCAGTTTGTTCTAGAAGCAGCATAAATGGTGAAATTAAAGAAATTTGGGGATATATAAAAATCATTTTTATGAACAAAAAAAATAAAGTCCTAGTATGGATCCCTGAGGAACTCCTGTTTTGATTCGTAAGAGGTCTGATTTTGCATTAACACACTGGTGACAGTTTTGCAAATAAATTTTACATAAATCATATGCTGTGCCTTGCACACCGTAATTCAATAATTTGTAAAGCAATATATTATGGTCAATGGGGTCAAAGCCTTACTTAGGTCAAGATATATATTTAAAAGCCTTATACCAATCAAAGAATAACCATAAACTAAAATGAAGATATATAAGGGCAGCTTGCACAGACTGGCCGACATAAACACACTAAAACGCGCTATAGTTGGCTATACAGAAATGAATTTATACGACTATTATCCCTGGAGATTATCATGATTATAGGCCACTAGAGTCCATCACGCGGATGCAAGGAGTCCCACAGCCAATGACAGGCTTGGATTTACATGACTTCTTCTGATGAATTTTTCTGTAATCCTAATACACTAATTTTACAGATGGTTGACTCACCATTTAAACGCATGTAACACAAATCTCAATCTCCCTTCCTTTACAAAAAAGCTAAAAGAATTCCATATAAATTTTCGAATTATGCCATTACATGTACAATACAAATTGCTATTTGTGGAATGACCACTGATAATCCTTAGCATATAATTACTCCCCTTATCACATAGACGTCCAAACCAGTCTCTATCTATTTTTTTACACGCTTATCATGCCTATATATATGCATATAATTTGTATCCAATGCTTTGTATCCAAGTTCGTTTTTTTTTTACTTTTTTCCTTCCTACCCCCTAAATTCTTAATTTTCCTATATTATAATGCTTGTCTTTTCATCATTATTTTATATTATTATTATTTATTTTTTGCTTGTTTGTGCTTACGACAAGCATTTGCTGCCCAGCAGATGCGGATTGATTAAAAATCGTATTTTGATAACCAATGTGAAAAAAATAATAATAATAACTCAAACACCAGAAATGGACCTAAGAAATATGATAACCAATACCAAGTTTTAGCCGAGGCTGTCATTGATTTTATCATATTTTTGACCTACAGTTAGTTTCATAAGATATGGTCGACTCTAGACAGTTGTAGCAGAAATGTGCCTGGCTGTAGCAGCTATAGCCAGACGAAAATTCCATTTAGTGGCAAGTAACATTGTATATACATAGCAGAAGTTGTATAGCTTTGTCTAGGTTTAATTTGACAGGCTATTTTAATGGAACTAACTGTATATGTTAAGGTCAAACCTTGTCATCAAAAGTTTACTTACTCAAGAATTAATACTTGACTCAAATATGTTTCTTATATCATACAAGCCTATTCCTATCCAGCTGTATCTGTCATGACAGGTTGTGACACCCCCGGGGCCTCCATTGTAAGACATATTAAAAGTTGCTGTCAATTACCAAACTATGTACTTTGATAAAAGCTAGTGACATATAAGCCCACTAGAGGGCTATAGGTGAAACCCTGTTAAAGTTTATATTTATTCTGACTCATTGTTTATCTTCACATGTCACTTTAATAAAGATTACCTTACCTTCTCACCTTACCTTATAAGACCACTATGGCCTGGAAACAATGGTGTACAACTGCACATAACAGAGAGATCATTCATTTTTTTGCAGGAATGACAGACATATTAAATGGTAATGGAATTGTTGATTTATACAGCAAATATATACAAGAGTATACACTAGCTAGAACACGTGAAAAGAGACTGAAATAAGTTATAAGTAATATATAGATACGTAAATAAAAATGTTGACTATGGAAGACAAGAAGGAAGAAAATATCAACAGCAGCTGACCCCATGGGCAATCTACAAACTGGCGAATTTAGTCTGCTCTGGCAATATGCAAGCTACATCGAAAATGCAATATACCATTTGAAAGCCAATGCACATATAACACTTGGACGAGCACCAAAAGGGGACAAGACTGTCCTGTTTTCATCTGATTAGGGAAGAGAGCAACAAATCAGGCAGAAAAACTTATGCTCTGGTTACCTTAAAATTGTGTTAGTGACCAGCCAAGGCAACAGGAAAAAGCTTAGGGTTGGTTGAGTTTCTTGACACTGCTCAATAAGTGCTTGGTTTCTGTGGTACACACTTGAATGCATCTTTTCTGTGTGTACAGTTTTCAGATTCCCAGATTCAGATTATTCTTTTTTACCTATGAACTAAACAGTTACAGAGATAGGGATTGCCCTCTAAGGCAGTTGACTTCAGCTATCAAGAGAAACTTCAAATAATTGTACATGAAAGTATTATTTTAACATAATATTATAAAGGTGTATAATTATCAAATAACATGTGTTAATAATTTAGAATTCAAATAGAAGTAGAAGGGGGTGAGGATGATGCTTAACTGTGACAAACGTAACAGTATACAGTGGTTTCCAAAGATCACCAAGTCAGATTACTCAAGTTTGCAGTGGAGTCCTATTTTAAGCCACCTTAACATTTGGACCACTTTAGTGGGGTGGTCTAATGGTTAGACACTCACCCACTCCTCCAAAGGACCCGGGTTCAATCCCAGGCCCGGACACCTTCATGAGCAATAGCTAGCAATATCCCAGCTGGATGTCGTTCGGCTGAGATGCTAAATTGACAGTACCTTGTACTCTGTGTCCATGCTAAGGCAAGTAAAAGACCCCACCCATGGGGTAAATGTTTAACAGGGGTGGACTCCTCGTCACTCTACCTCATCAATCAACCCTTGTCAGTGGGAAGAATTGCCTAATTAGAGGGCTACGGTAACAGATCGACTTTGGCCTGATTTGCAATACCATCTGGGTTTTTAACCACAGGTTGCCTCGATGGTGAAATTCCACTGTAAAGAGTATATTTGTCACCAAACTAACAGTTTCATATCCTATTCTAAACATGTATAATGGCATCCTTGCAATCAAATAACACGTGTTTATCAATGCTATTTAGCCTAGAGGTTCATGTGCATTGTATTCCATGTTCTGTGTGTCTTTTGTCCAAGCCATTGACCACCCCCACACAAACACAAAGCTCGGAGATGTGTGCTTTTGCCATTTGTTTGCTGTGTCTGACAAGCTGCTGGCTGTTCTTGCTTGCTGGTTAAGGCCCTTTGTTCTGCTTTGTTCTCTGGGATCATTGTCCTTTATTCTGGCTCTTGGATCGTGTATGTTACAGACCTTTTGGGAACTTGTGCATGAAATATACTGGTTAGTTCAACATATGGTTTTAGCTTCAGACGTGACACCAAATTTGTCGTTGAATAAGCAGATAAATGGCGCAAAACAATAAATCTCCCAAACTTGTTCACTATACCGAAGCTATGGTTTTCTTTAATATCATTTCGATTTTAAATTTGTGAGAATATGAGGACATGACAATTTAACAAAGATGGTAATTAATCTAACCAAAGTATATGTGGGTAATTTGTAATGTATGCCTCACCTTTGGCCACTTTTGCAAACATTATTGGCCATCTAAATGGACCTTATATGGGAAAATATACATGCACCATTAAAACTCATAATATTAAAAGAGTTATTTAACAAAATTATGGGCAGGCAACCAAAGTTACACCCATTGGGATAACTTTGGCCGCCCGTGACTTTTACTATGTTACCATGACGCAGGCAATTGCTTTTGCTATGGTATGGAACAGTCAATGGCACAGCCATTGGTGTTCGGAACAGCTGCAATACTTTCAAACAGGCTCATCAAGAATATACACCTATTTATCCTTAACGAGGGTTTATTACGATACTGAAGTACAGCATTCAAAAGTCTGTAAGAAAGCATAATGACCAGATTCTTTGATGATTTCACAATGGTCACTTTAATGAACAAGTCTCTGCATATAGAAAATAAATATGTCTTGCATAGATTCCGCACAGCCCTGCAAAATATATAGTCTCGTTTTGCAACGTTTCCCATTTTCGCCGTTTTTCAGAGCATTACAGCAAATATCACCAATAGCGCTGATGTAACAGCATACATGGGTTCGATACAACATTTTTACCCTAGGTACAACAACATTTCATGCCTACATTATGAAAAATAAGAGAGATATGGACGTCTGAACTTTGAAATTCATGCTGTTTGGCTTTTCCGCAAAAACTTAATAAAATTTCAAATTGCTGTACACCGAGTGCCAAGTTATTAGGCAGCACCTACTTTTTCTTGTTACTCGCTTAATTTTGCACATAAATTCATACAACTTTCACATAATGTGCACTAATTTGACCTAGACTTGATGGCCAAAACATTTCTGCCTTAAATTTGATTGTAATTTTACAATAATTAAAATACTATATTCAGGCGTGCCAAGTTATTAGGCAGCATCAGTTTACATCAATATTGAGGTGAAACAAAATTAGATATTATAACAAAAACAGTTTTATTTGATGATGTGAACAAGATTATATCACAATATAACAATTACATTACAATTTTAACAATTTAACAACATTTCACAAATATTAATATTTATTAGTTCTCATCCTAATAACCAATGTAGGAACCCTTTTTCTGTATGACAGAAAGAAGTCTATTGTCCATACTTTTGGTCAATTTTGCAATGTCATTTGATTTGAATGTTGCAGCAGCTTTCTGGAGAGCCTGCCACAGTGATTCTTTGGATTTGTATTGTTTGCCATTGGCATATAGCTTTCTCTTCAATGCTGACCAGAAATTTTCAATGCAATTTAGGTCAGGGGAACAGGCTGGCCACTCCATAAGGCGTTCACCTGAGATTCCTTTAGATTCCAACCACCCCCTGGAGAACCTGGATGAATGTGATGGTGCATTGTCATGCATGAAGATGAAACTTTTACGAAAGGCTGCTGACTTTCTCCTAAGCCAAGGCACCAGATTCTCCTCCAGGAAGTTACAATATGCCTCTGAGTTCATCTTTACTCCATCTTTCACTCTAAATGGGCCAACAAGTTCACTGTTGATTATGCCAGCCCATATCATCACACCTCCACCTCCTTGTTGTCGCCTGATTCTAACTGGTGCCTCAGTGCCTCTCTGGACCCAACCACGAGCCCATCCATCAGGGCCATCCAGGGTTCCTCGCATCTCGTCGGTCCACAGCACCTTGCTAAAATCTGTCTTCATATATTTGCGGGACCATTCCAACCTCTGTTCCTTATGCTTCTTATTGATAGGAGGTCTTGTCTTCACTTTTTTCACTTTTCCAATGCCTCGGAGGATGCGGCATCTTGTGGATTTTGGCACAATGTCATCATATAGTCCTGCAGCTTCAAAAATTTCAGCTGATGAGGATAGGGGTTTCCTGGCCATTTCTAGTTTGACAGATGTCACATCCCTTGGTGTCAGCTTTCTCAGAGGTGCTTGGTGGCACTTCTTTCTACCTGCTCCACCTTTCAAAACAAACTTCTCAATAGTGCGGCGGTCTCTCCCTAATTTTCTTGCAATTTCTAAATATGTATGACCTTTACCAAGTAGTCTAACTACTTTGGACCTCTCAGTGTCAGATAAGTCTTTTTTATGCCCATAGCAGTATTTCTACAGTGTCTGCACACTACAAAGTAATACCTGCCTAATAACTTGGCACACCTGATTTTCATGGCTGGATGATTTATTAATTAGACAAACACTTAAGGCAGAAATGTTTTGGCCATCAAGTCTAGGTCAAATTAGTGCACATTATGTGAAAGTTGTATGAATTTATGTGCAAAATTAAGCGAGTAACAAGAAAAAGTAGGTGCTGCCTAATAACTTGGCACTCGGTGTATCTTCTAAACCATTGACACTGGAGACCTGAAATTTTGGATTTTTCCATTAATCATATAGTCCTACAACTGGTGTGCAGAATGTTTTGAGATGGTGACCTGGGAAGTTTGTCTGAATTTTGGTGAATACATATGGATTGACCCCATGGCCAAATACACCTTGCGCTAAGCTTCAGAATGCTGAAATACTAATTTTCTTTGGCTCTACCAAGAAATTACTGGCATGTTTACAGCAACTGCTGGCTCATTGAAAAACACATGCCTTAACATAGGTGTCCGTAGAGCAGTATAGACTGCATTAATAGTCATTATTTTTAATTTTTAAGAAGCTAATGGATTATACATGCAAAAACAAGTTACTAATATTAAGTCGATTCAGAATGAGATGCGATCAAATACCATTTTTCATAGGCGGCTAAAGTTACCCAGAGGCAGCCAAAGATACCCTGGTTTACGGTACCTCCATGTTTTTCAGTGCCGAGTAGTTTGATTATATCCGGGTAATTTGGCTATTGTGAACAATCTGCATTAAGGTTATACCCAGATAGCATTCCAAATCGTTTCAATGTCAGCTTAATGTCAGCGATGTCAAAACGATGTCGTAAAGACGGCGGCCGATATAGAAAGGACGCTGGCCAGATTTGGAATGCTATCCGGGTATAAGAACCAGTCTGTGACTATATATATAAATCAGGTCCAAATCACAAACTCATAGGTATTTGATTGATTGGTTATTTGATCAATTGGATGGTTAATTTCAAGCCATAACCATGATTAATGGCTATATCCAATGCTAAATCATGGTTCATAATCCAAAAAGAAGAAAAAAAAAACATAATGGCATGATATAATTCTTGGTAGTAGTTTAAACCCATCTATAACCATTGAGACGACCAAGTTAGTTATATAGCTTTATTTGATATGTCAGGGACATGGCTATGTGAGTTCAGTCAGAAAAAAAATTAAATTTCCTTCAGTAAAAAAGAAATTAGTGGAGTGTACATATTACCTATGTTACAACGGTTGTCAAAATGTCTCTGAAGTTAGATTATGTCCATTCATCTTCCGCTCAAATACGTAGTTTGCAAGTTATGGGAGGTCACATGTACCTATAAACTGTTGGGGTTTTCCCTTACCATTGCTATATCACTGTGATGCGTCCAATATATAACTTACATATATATATACCTATTCTGAAAATGTTGAGACATATCGTGCATGCTTACAGAGTCATGTCTGTATGTTTGTCTAATAAATTATGTTATCAAAATGTATTACGAGCTAATTTACTAATTGCCATCTCTACTGAAATACTTGGAACATCCCAGATATTTGATAACTTAATTGATTACTTGTGAAAGTACTTCGAAGTAATCTACTTTAAAGCTGTGAAAATCGAGATACAGTATCCCAGACCAATAAATCATACATTTCACCAGGGAGATAATATTGATAAATGACATTGGTCAGACAGGTCAGTGCTGTCCAATCCATGACAACCATTATTTCTCTTCATCACGTAGATCCTACGATCTCAAACCATCTTCATAATCTCTTATATCTAGCAAAAAAAATAGTGACACGTGACCCAACAGGACCATGGCTACAACCCGATAATCTTTTTTGATCATGGTTCCTTCATTTTTGTCAGATATGTAACCTTTTTGATCTTGTTTCCCAATTTTGTCAGATTTCTTGAAATTCCGATGATGGATTGCCAATGAATGTCAGCTACAAACTTTTAACATCCTCTAGTTTTGACCAAAAAGTTTCAGAAAAACCGACAAACAACCAAGTGACGGGCGTGAAACTGTTAACAAGTTCACTAGCAGTAAAAGTACAATCAAACCTGTGTAAGACGACCACCCCAGAATATTGATAGATGTGGTCGTTTAATACAGTAATGGTAGGCAATAGTCATAAAACTTGCACAATGAAGAATTTGATTTTTAGAAGTTGGGAACAACGTTTGCGTAAAGTTACATAATAATATACTTGGTGGAACGCGGTCACTATCTATCTATCTATCTATCCTCTATCTATCTATCTGTCAATCCATCTATCCATCTATCCATCTATCCATCCATCTATTCATCTATCTATCTATCTATGTACCTATCTATCTATCTCCAATATATTCTTTTATCTAGATATCCATTGCTGGTAATAATGGCTTTTTGGGATCATATATTATGTGGTCGCTGACAACTGACAACAACTGCCCGTTTCATGGAGGGGTGAAAACCATGACAGTTCAGTTGTGTGGTGTTTGAAAACGGTCGTTTAAGCCAGGTGGTTGCTCTCGCTCTCTCTCTCTCTCTCTATATATATATATACAAAGGTGGCAGCAAGAACAAGGTTGACTGTTCATGTACACAAGTGCTGCTGAGGCTGAATTGAGGTGTGGCAGGGCAGATTTTTCAGCTGATCTCACCATAAGACTTCGGGAGATGTGTCTAATGATTCTGTTGCGTGAACCCAGCAGATGTCCAGAGACTAATGTATTTAATGCTCACTCTGTGTGTCCGGTATCAAAGAAGACCATGCCTAAAGCCAAAGTGGTGATTTATGGGTCTAGACCCCTACTGCTTGGGCCCAAAGGTGTGATATACACCTCCTTCCAAAAATATAAGACCACCTCAGCGTGTACTTGTACAGTAGAAGTACACAGTGGTCATCCAGTGAACCTATACAGTGCTTGAGCAGTGTTGAGCATTTTTGTTGAGTGATAGTGACAGTACTGCATCATTACTTTTTTTATAATAACCACTTTAAATTTGCTGAATAATTTTATAGGTTTATACAGTATACACATTTGGAGTCAAATGCAATATACAATGAGTAATTCATACCTCTGTTGAAATCTGGCTATGGTGCGCAATTTGCTCTCAAGTAAAATGCCATAAAAAGTGAATTTCCACATACAGCATGGTGAATCTTATAGTTAAATCCACGTACACTACTGAACTGGATTTTGTTTTGTGTATTGTTCTGTATTGTTTCAATGCCACTGGTCGGACGCTTGGTCAGCTTATGATCAGCTGCCAGAGGCTAAGTAATGATGACATGATAAGGCAAGGAATCTATACCATGTTATTTATTTCATGGATGGTGTTTTACTAGCTTTAAACAACACGTTTGAATTAAATCCATATTTTCATTCATTTGTTCATCTGGAGCTTATTTGGAAACTGTGGTTCTGTGGTGTAGTGGTTATCACGTCTGCTTTACACGCAGAAGGTCGCGAGTTCGAACCTCGCCAGAACCTCTAATTTTTTTCTTTCATGAAATTATTATCGACAAGAAAAAGGAAGGACTTTCAGTTCAGGTTTATACAGCGAAATTGTGCTGTTGAATTCATCCTTTCATTAGCTCACTAAATTTATCATGCAGTTGTATTTTGGTTGATATATTATGCCTCATTACTACGACCACCTCATCAATAAGACCAGCAAATTATGTAACAAGAATGGGTCCAGTGGCGTATTTAGAAATTTTTAATTGGGGGCCACTGACAAGCCAAATCAAGGAATCTATAATAGCAAGCCCGGAGAAAGCGTAAAATGCAGAGAGCTTTCCGCAAACCACATTTTGTGCTTTTAAATACTCTGAAAAATTTTTTTAAAAGAAAAGAAGAGAAATATACATCTACATACATTATAGACCATCAATTTTCACAAGAATTGTAAGAAATTCTTCAAATTTTGGCCCAATTTTGCTTGTTTTCGAGGGTATTCTCAAAATATTTTTGGGCAGATGGTGGGGGGGGGGTCAATAGTGGCAGGTAGCAGAATGTTTAGATAATGGTCAAGCTTAGTTTGGCTCGTAAAATATTATTATTTCTCCTGTTGTTAACTATTTATGCTTCTTATTGGTTTTTCTATTTACTTTCATTTCGTTTTATGTGTTTTATTCTATTTTAAGATTTTCGATTTTCTATATTGGTTTTATTTTCCACATAAATGTTAATATACTTGCTCAATATATTTTCATCGTTGTATTTTATCCTGTACATTTATATATATATATATATATATATATATATATATATATATATACTCTATGCTTACATGTATTATATTTTCAATCTCTTATCAAATTATTGTACATGGTTTTTATGGTAGTGCATTATAACCTTTTCACAAACAGGAGGGCCCTATGGAAGATGAGTGCTACACTTAATGTTTTACACTTAAGAAATACAGTTTATTTGTCTACCTATCTGTCTATTGTATCACAGGGCAGTCATATCGGAAGATTCACAAGAGGATTGGTGACAAGGCATGCTAAATCACCCTCATGAGGATAGCTCACACGCATTGATCATTGTAAGAATGCAATTGTGAGTGTATGGTCCCATTCATTTGGGAAGTGACGCCATTTTGTGGATACAGACCCTAGTTGTACATGTTCTAGACAAACCAACATGGCGCAGTGGGCGATAATTGAAGATGATACCATAGGATGTGCTGTAAATCAGGCGGATAACGGAAGGATCTTAGTGAAAGGTATGTGCTAGCCAGCACACCCAGGACGGAAAATAAATCAATTGATTCTATCTGCAACGATGATGAAATGGCATGTTCTGATGGGAGCGGCATCCCAAAGTGACAATTGTGCCAATGATATATGACCCTTTAGGCCAGCATGACCCTTGAAGCACCCCTTGGGGATATGATGAGAAACAACAACATCAAGGACATTGCATACTAAACAAACTCCAGGGCTCTGTATATTATATATATACACTATTATACAACGGTTGAGAAATCTTTATGCGCTCTCATTTAATGTTATACATGGCCAAATGTGCCACGTGCGTTTTCCATGAGAAGGATAAACGCATGAAAAATGCATGGTTTTTAGCTAATTATATTGAGGCAAAAACCATGGAAAACGCATGTAGCACAATTGGCCATGTACGTACTGCAAATCGTTGTAAGAGAGACTCACTGACTTTACGATTACATCCTTGGCTGGCCAGTCTTGAGTCTTTCTCAACCCCTGGGAAATATTGAGCCTTAAACATGGAGATAACCATAAGGGGCTTAAGGCTCACACCAGTACCATCACAGTGGATGTCTTATACCAAGTACCCATTGCAAGTCTGGTGGGCTGAAGCAATGGTGCAATAGTAGGAGTTCATACCCACAAACGTGCACATATAAAAGTAGGCAAACGCATTATAACCATTAGACTAAGGCGTCCCATAATTGTTGACCAATATCTTGTATGGTGTAAATATATATTTTTTCCAATTCACGTTCTTGTCTAAGTATGTACATTTAGTTTCATCAAAAATGGCCTGCAAATTGAAAATTAGACAGAACCGGACAACTTCTGCTATACGATGCTACCTGCCACCAAGCCAACCTGTCTGGCTATAGCTGGTTACTCAACGTTTGGTGCATAAGCTGAGAGTAATTTTTTTTGTGGAAAAGATGCATGTCATTAGATACATTTCTTACATTTGCCAAGGTTTATATTTTTTCAGTGGTGGTAAGTGTAAGCTAACAATAAGCTAGGAGTAGATAGAATCAGCTGGTTTTAGCCAGTTATAACTTCGGCCAGGAATAGGGTTGCTACGGCTGTCTAGAATCAACTATATTTTATGAAACTAACTGTATGGACTCTTTTGCTATTGCACTTGAAGGTTAATGAAATCTTTTAGCGAGATGGCTCTTAATTGTCTTGTCATGGTTTATACATTTATTTGGGGATGTCACCAAAATACAATTTGGAGGATACAAAACGCATCAAGTGAACGAAAACCCATTTCACCAATCACCGTATGCTCTAATTTCAACTTGCAGTAAAATGTACCATGCATAAGCCTACCCAGAAATACACTGAAAATGTAATGTGTTTTACTTTTAATTAACTTAGTTCACGTAATTTTATAATTGTTTAAAGTGGTTTTAGATTACTTGAGTTTAAATGGAAGAATTAATATTGGATGATTTGTGCAAATGAGTTTTGGTAAATGAAATTCAAAAGTTTTACTGTGTCACAAGAAGTCTTTCAACAATAGCTTATCTGTAGAAAATTTAACATTAAAACTACATTAATAATACCTACATTAAAAAATTGATATTTTAACATTATTCCTTTTTCTATAGCTTTTTGTGTCTCTGGCTTCATTTTCTGTTATTTCCGTACTAATAATTAAAAAAAAACCGTGCCAAATAAAAAAAATTTTCACATTGACAAAAAAAAAAAAAAAAAAAAAAAAATATATATATATATATTCACTGTTTCACATATTTGACTCTTTGCCATTCGTCACAAGTTTGCTCTTTTAAATTCTTTAATACTGATTAGATGTCCTTGCAAAGTTTAGAATTTCTCTGAACTTTCAAGGACAAAGGCGATAGCATACTGGCAATTGCCATCTTGAGAGAGGCAATAACTTAAAAGAGGGAACAAAATAAATCAACTCAACACAGGATAAGAGTGGTTATTGGTTTCTAAGACCTTCTTGCTCCTAAATTGGAAATTTATCGGAAGGTTTGACCGTGGAAAAAAAAAATAAAAATAAATAAATAAATAAATATTTCTATCTATGTATCGATAAATTTATGTATTTGTGTATCTGTGTATCTATCTATCTATCTACCTATCAATCAATTAATCAATCAATCTATCTATCTATCTATCTATCTATCAATCTATCAATCTATCAATCTATCTATCTATCTATCAATATATCTATCTATCTATCTATCTATCTATCTATCTATCCATCTACCTATCTATCTATCTACCTATCTATCTATAAATCTATCAATCTATCAATCTATCTATCTATCTATCTATCTATCTATCAATCAATCAATCTATCTATCTATCTATCTATCAATCAATCAATCTATCTATCTATCTATCTATCTATCTATCAATCTATCAATATATCTATCTATCTATCAATCTATCTATCTAGCTACCTATATATCTATCTATCTATCTATCTATCTATCTATCTATCTATCAATCTATCTATCTATTAATCTATCAATCAATCAATCTATCTATCTATCTATCAATCTATCTATCTATCAATCTATCAATCTATCAATCAATATATCTATCCATCTATCTATCTATCTATCTATCTATCTATCTATCTATAAATCTATCAATCTATCTATCTATCTATCTATCAATCAATCTATCTATCTATCTATCTATCTATCTATCTATCTATCAATCTATCAATCTATCAATCTATCTATCTATCTATCTATCTATCTATCTATAAATCTATCAATCTATCAATCTATCTATCTATCAATCAATCTATCTATCTATCTATCTATCTATCTATCAATCTATCTATCAATCTATCTATCTATCTATCTATCTATGGCTCTATCTATCTATCTATCTATCTATCTATCTATGGCTCTTCCTATGGCTCTTTTATGATTATTGTGGTTGTAAGTAAGGTCATTCTTCATACAGCATTCAAATTTTGGGACCAATGAAAACATAACTAAGCAATTAACTAGCCATGCAGCTGCAAAGTTTAAGCTTCCAATGAATAATCCCTGACATCGTTTTTTCATGGGTGCAAACCAATCTATTTTGCTGTTATTGGAAAAGCTTTGGAGATAATATTTATGAGTTTTGAGGACAGTTGACCTTGAATATCCTCGATCATAATGATGCTTCTTCCTTTGTTGGTTGAGTCTTTGTATGGGAAATGACTTTGTATGGTAAATGAAAGAGATTTTCGTTCATCACAGATATATATCAAAGAGGATTCTGGTACATAATAGTTCATCAAGAGGATTATAAGTTCTTAAGAGTTTGAGATTTAAGATGGGAAACTTTCCTGAAAATCCAAAGTGCCTTTCATATACATTGTGCCAAAGGAAAAGTTATATACTAAAGACCCGCATCACACATTTCAGTCCCAGATTAAGGAAGTGACTGTTTTGTAAGCTAATTATGTATAATACATAGCAATTCAAGTTTCAGCATCTGAAAAAGTAGTTGTGCCTGCGTATAGATAGATAGATACATAGATAGATTATCATAGATAGATAGATACATGGTCAATTGTGCCACATGCGTTTTCTATGCGTTTGGATAAACGCCCGGAAATCGTATGGTTTTTGCCTGATTATATTTAGGCTAGATAGATAGATTGATATGGAAAGTGCAGCCCTCTAAGGCAAGTTCTTGCCACTATCGAGGGTTGATTGATGAGGTGAGAGAGAGGAGGAGTCCACCTATGTTACACATGTACCCCACAGGTGGTCTTTTTACTTGTCTCAACATAGACACCGTGTACAAGGGACTGCCAATTTTATGTTTCATCCGAACAACATCCAGCTGGGATGTTGCTCATGCAGGATGCCCGAGCCGGGATTGAACCCAGGTATACACCGCCCTCCAAAAATATAAGACTACTTGAGCTTGTACATACAATCATGTAGACAAAGTAATTATAGGCTGATTTTTGACACTTTGGTGGCCTACATAATAAAACTGATCATAATATATCATCCAAATATTGGCCAACACTGGGCTAAAAGGGTCAACATTCACCCGTTCAGCTATTATAAAGAAAAGTATGATAAAACCAAATAACACATATAATATGTTCTCTACAAATACTTAGTACGTAACATGCAGTTTACCAGGTGATATTATATACGAAAGCTATTTACAGCTTAAAGGAATAATCTATTTTTATATGGTTGTCAAAAGTTCAGAACTTATGATACCACAGGAAATTATGACACTTGATCATAGTTGGCGTACTCTGAACCAGTCTGGAAATTGTAAGAAAATCCATATTATACTATGCAAGACGTTGGCACATATGGCTCCCACGGAGTATGTATTACAGATGTGTGGAGGCAATATAGAGGAATCACAAAATATTGTAGACATAGTCCAACATACCCATATGCTGCGTGTGGATGCAAATGTAAACAATTTTTGTCCTGCTCAAATTTAATTTGTGGGGGATAAAAGGAGGGCTTCAAAGTAACATTTCTGATCTTCTATGCTCCTTGCTGCTTCCAAAGGCAACTCTATGTCCTAACTCTGTGTCCTAACACTATTCTAACGCTATGCCTTTACTGTGTGTCTCATTTCTGTCCCAACTTTTGGAGGGCCAAGGCGTGCCACTTGAGATGGGCAAATATTTACAGAACAGGAAAAGCAGTGCCCTTATTTCCTCCCGTCTTATGTCAGATGACGTCACACAGAACAGCACAAAGTGTCGCCCAAGGCCCTTGTGTAGTTGTTCTCAAAGAATCTCGCTCAAAGGTCAGCTTTAACGGCCGGATAATATTACGTTTACATTTTTATGCGGTACTTTTTTAGTCATGTCTCTATAAGTATGTCTTAGTTAGTTTCTCCTATACATGGCCAAATGTGCCACGTGCGTTTTCCACGAGAAAGATAAAGGCATGGTTTTTGCCTATCATAATGAGGTTTTCCATGCATTTATCCAAACGCATGGAAAAGGCACGTGGCACATTTGGCCATGTGCTTTCCAGATAACTTGCCACTTTGGCACGATGTTGATTTGATGTTGGCTAAATTCTGCCAACATTGGTCAGACATATAACCCAATCTGGCATGCTGTCCGAGTTATGCTAGGCATATTTCTAATGTATTCAAAGGGAGACCCTTGGGTCAAAACAGCAAGCTGTATGAGTGATGAAACACTCAGGTGAATTCTGTAATCTGATTGGTTGATATCTAGCATCCGCACATTGTGACGTCACTTTCTGATTGACAGACCTTGACCTGTCTCCTTATTTGAGATGGGAACGAGTCAGGTCCTCAACACCTTTGTGACGTCACCAATGCATTCAATGACCTGATTGTATGAGCACGTCTGGAACAAAGGTTGTAACAAAGAATATGTACCAAGAAGCGCCACTCCCTATACTTCACATTGTTGTTCAAACATTTTTGACCAAATGGTCAAGTGCAAATGGCAACTCACACAGTTGTCACTTTGATTGACAGTTGTTTGTTCAACTGTGGCAATTTTATTGTTTTAGGATCATTGGAGCGTCCAATGCAGTGTGTAGCAATTTACTTTTATTTGCTAGTTCAGACACATCACCACTGCTCTCAGTGCAGTATTAATTTTGTCTTGGTTAAAAAAAAAGTAATCCATGATTGAGTCCTTTCCTATCCTATCCATATTTTGAAATACATGCATTATTGGCAACGTGTGGATTAATTAGCTGGAATATATGTTATTTGCAAGGTACCCTCACTTTCAAAGGAAAAAAGATACGTTGTAAAAGGACAAATGAAAACATATTATTATACAATGCACTTTATAATTATGATCACCCAGTACTGGTAATTTTACCTCAATATTAAAAATCTACTATCTATCTATCTATATATCTATATATCTATATATCTATCTATCTATCTATCTATCTATATATCTACATATCTATATATCTCCATCACAAACCTGTGCTTTTATGTATGTTTTCAATACATATACAACTATAAAAGCAAAGGTTTTCGATGGAAATAGATAGATAGATAGATTGATAGATGTCATCCCTACAATGCCTTTCTAAATGATTTTAATAATAAATTTTTTTTTTTTGTACCATTTTTTTTTGTCATAACTTAATAAAGACTAGGGTTTTTTTTGGGGTTTTTTTCTTCAGAGGGTCATGTTGTGATTGTATTTACTTTCTTTCTGATAACTGCCTTGCTCTTTGTTTAGTCTCATCAAACCCAAACATTGTCACAGTTGGCTGATTAAGTATCAACTAAAGTGGCAACTCACACAGCAACAGTTGCATTTGACCATTTGGTCAAAAATGTTTGAACGCCAGTGTAAACGCTGCGCCTCCTTTTCCCAGCATGCATCGTGCGCCCGCGTTCTATAACGCCCCTGGTGGATAATAAATTTCATTTAGAAATTTCCAGTTGAGTGCGTAGATTTGCCGATTTCACTTTAACAACACATTAAAATGTCATTTCCAAATGATTTCAGTGTCAGCTCGAGTCCTAGTGTGCGAATAAAGTACATTAGCTGATCAATATGAGTGTAGGATCGATATCAAATGACGTCATAATCGACTAGTACGATGTCACTTAATTGTACCGATTGTTCTCTGTATATTACGTAATCAGCTCAGTTTACAATGCGCCTCCTTTCCCTTGAGGCATAGCGCATTCTACTTACGAGAGTGCATGTTCTTGGTCTTCTTTGGTTGTAAGGAATGGCATGGAGCTCCTCCTAATTGCTCTAAAGTATTCAAAATGTTGCAGTTGAATCGAAACACCCAACCATTACAATATGAGGAGGGTTCTTAAATGGAACACATCGAAGGCTTGTATGTCTTGAATACGGTGGCTGGGAGGGGACATGGAAATTTTTTTTATATCTCGTTCCGAGATAATATCTCGTCCAAACAAGAAAGTAAATTATTCTAACGAGAAAGTAAATCGTTCTAACGCGACACTATTTCGATCGTTCAAGCACGATATTACCTTGTTTTAACGAGAAACTGTCTCGTTAAAACAAGTAATATCTTGTTTGAACAGAATAATATCTCATTCTAACGAAATAACATCTCGTTCTAATGAAATGATATCTTGTTTCAACGATAAAGTATTTTGTTCTAACGAAAAACTAAGTTGTTCTTGTTTGGACAAGATAGTTTTTCGTTGGGACAAGATATTATCTCGTTTGAACGAGATATTATCTCATTTGGACAACATAGTTTTTCTTTGGTACAAGATCGTTTTTCATTGGGCCAAGATGTTATCTCACTGGAACGAGATGTTATCTCGTTTGGACAAGGTAGGTAGTTTTTCGTTGGGGCAAGATAGTTTTTCTTTGGGACAAGAAAAAATAAAAGTCCATGTCCCCTCCCAGCCACTGTACTTGAAGACATGAACCTGATGATGCTTTTTTACTAACTAACTATCTGACTAACGAACTAACTAACTAACTTACTTACTTACTTACTTACTTACTTACTTACTTACTTACTTACTTACTTACGTACTTAATGAAAGTACACACAAATACTACGACATGAACATTTAAGAAGAATAGAAATTGGACACTAGGCCTGATTAGTTGTGTCTTTTACACTGACATCATTTATTTAGAAGGAAGATGAAACTCATGAAAGACGCGCAATGGCAATAAAAAACTTAATTCAACGATTTTGGACATTGTTTGACATATGTATACACCTCAAGAAATCCTTCATTTCCTAGGCATTCCGTTCGTAAAGGAGTGAGTCTCCAGTCAGATGAAGTTTCATCAGGTTTAACCTTAAAGCTGCATTGTCAGTCGGTTTTTGTACCAACAAACAAGCTATACAAATGAAAGAAAATGCTTCTTATTACTGATGAATTCAAGAACCCAAACTGTCTAGATTGTACTAAATTAGAAATTTATTGCCGGAATTTATTACATCGTCTTTGTTTACATTTTTAGCTTATTATTCATTGCAACGTGATGGAGAGCGTCGCCGATTCGCGTTTTCACAGTCATTTAATGAAAAACAGATGTCAGAATTGTTTCAATTAATATAAAGAGCGAAACACCTACACATTTTTTTACATAATAAACTTGGAATTTGGAAAATCGGACGAAAATTGAAGGTACAGAATAATAAAATACTATACGGATCGACGGCGCCAATGACGTTCGTTTATGCCTCCTTTTCATCTCGTTGGCCATAAAAGACAGTGCAATGTAAACAAATCGTCAATTTTTGATGGCATGAAAAATTATTTGATAGGGTATTTTTATCAATTTTATATAGATATAGTGAACCTAGCAAGGCCCTCATGGCATTCAACCAGTATTAAGACGACAATGAAATGAATGCAACCGATTTTGGTCACTGTCATATTGAGTGACAATGCAGCTTTAAATGGGAAATTGAAGGAGACTCTGCTCACCATGGAGACCAAGGTCCCGTTGTTTTCATTTCCTCATGTCCTTGGAATTGAATTACACCCTGCACCGATGTGTAATTGAAATTCCTGAAGTCACTATAATTTAAATGTGAAAGTGTGGTGCATTTTATGACATAAAAATAAAAATAAATAAAGGAATTATTCATGTCATGTGAATGCAGCATGATATTATAAAATTGTCATGACTTTCGTTATGATGCCATGTCATCCAAATGATTTAGACTAGACACATATTCTAAAAATAAACAAAATCATATTGTGGCAGAGCTGTTTAGATTCCCATACATCATTGCATGAGAATGACACTTGTCACTAGAATTCTACGGTCAGTTCGAAATTCAAACATACTTAATTTTTTCAGCATGTATGGCCTCAGTTGCTTTAATCAATGGAGCGACAGTCAAAGAGAAAATATCTAGAAATTGCAGTTCTCTAAGTTATTGTATTATCGTGAAATGATCATGTAGAATAACATCCATGATCTGAATAACAAGCACCTGGCAGCTGAAATAATATAGTTGATATGTCATAAGGGAAAACTCTGGAGGTCAGAAATTGCCATAGCTCTCTATATTGGTTCAATGAAGGGAACATCGTTCTGCCTTTTGCAGGTATGTCAAACTGTCAGTGGAAATAACAAGAAAAAGAAAAGGAAAACAGCAAACTGAAAACCAGCCAGAAAAAAAGGAAAGAAAGAAAATAAAGATGGCTCGCCAAAATAAACTCTGGCAGTGATCTGCTCTAAGAATAAACGTTGACTGACTGAAATAGGCAATAGCTGGACAGCACAACCTCTGGTCAGTCCTATTAAACTTCTTGAAAGTTCAGTTTAAGTTGGGAGAAAGTGGAGCCCAGCTGAACGCACCTAATCAAGAAGAAATAAACAGCCAGAACTAAAAAAAGGGACCTCTGTCTCTCTGTCCTGCTTCTCAGCTAGAAAACAAGGATACGCCCAATAAAATCAGTGTCTATACTCTGTAGACAAATACTTTATATATATATTACTATTTGTTGTAATAGTCATTGATCCTATTATATTCTATTCTATTCTACTGGCATGGCATAGCATGGCATAGCATGGCATAGCATGGCATAGCATGGCATAGCATGGCATAGCATGGCATAGCATGGCATAGCATGGCAGAAAAGTATTTACTTATTTGATTTAAATTGTCTTATCTTTTATATCAAATTATTAATTCACTCTCTACTCTTATCTCTATTTTTTCCATTTTGACAGGCCTACATATTCGTGATTTGTTTTGTTGCAATACCCAGATAGCATTTCAAATCGCATCGATGTCGGCGCGATGTCGGCGATGTCAAAACAATGTAGAAACGACGCTGGCCCAACGCTGGCCCGATTTGGAATGCTATCTGGGTACTTCATATTATGTATAATTTCTTCAATTGCCTTACTGTTGTTTTATTTGAATTTCTTCCCTGAATAAGTAAATAACATAACATAACACACAATACATTGTCAAGCTTTATTGTCACATTTGTTACATTAAACATGAATGAAATATTTTGTGTTTGACACATTGAGAAGAGAAAAATTTAACTGTTTAGCATAATTATTGACTGTGGCAGTAAATGTCTTTTTAAAGCGCACATTCCTGATTTTTGGCAGCCTATACCTGTGGCCACTGGGTAATAAGTTGTAATTTTCATACAAGGGACTGATAATGATAAATAATGAATGAAATAAATATTTGGATTGGAATAGAGAATCATTCCGTTATTAGTGAGATAGATGGTTTAAACTAAAGAAACTATTGATCAAAATGTTAAATTTTAAATAAATACTTTTGGTGAATAATCGTAAATTCTCTTGTTGCGCAACTCCACTTAATTAAGGTTTGTGATTCAATATGGACAGAAAAATATGATGTATAATGGCTAAATAAACTTTGCTAATTAGATATTTAAACTCTAAGAAATATAGGTACAAAGAAGTTTTTGAGACTTAAGAGAAGAGGGCTGTTTTTGTACAATAGAGTAAACACTGGGGCAAAGCGGATGCAGTTACCCCATCTCCCAAGATGGCTGATGTGGTCGAAGGCAAATATATTTCACGTCATTCTGGACGAATTAGGCACTGTTTACTCCAGAAAATGACTTCATTTACCCCTTACCTTATCATACACAACCTTTCTAGTAGTGGATTCAGTGATATTTGTTTTACCGCACGGAAATGAATGAGTTATTTCTAGCGGGGAGATGGGGTAACTCATTTTGTAAGTTATGCGGAGATGGGGCAAGTATGAGCTTGAGATGGGGTAACTTAAGCACGGTGCCAATACTACAATCATAAATAGGCTTGATCAACCTTTTAGTTGAGACATTCTCAAATCAATTCAATAGCGTTTCCTGTACTTTTTCAACAGCAATTGTTAATAATATCTGCATGACTGACACAAGTGAAAGACACATGTAGCTACTGTTCTCAGTGAGAATTAAATGGTAGACATGCAGACACTAAATAATGAGTACCACTTCAAAAATTAATATAATGCTCTTCCCTCAGACTAAAATATAACTGATTAATAGTTTTTATCATTCTCAACCAAATATGACAAAAAAATAGAAATCTTCAATTTTAAACAGACAGCACAACATTACAGCCGTTGCCAATGAACTTGACCCATACGGTTTACTGAAAAGTTATACTTCTTATGATAAAGCAATTTATTATTAAACACACTAATTAAAAAAGCAGAGAATTTTCAAATTACATGGGCCTCGTTTGCTCCAAACAACTAGGGGGGGGGGGACAATCCACAATTTCCACAATAATTATACATTGACACACAATTTAAAAACTGAAAAAGTGGAGAGGGCATGTCCTCATGCCCCCCCCCCTCCTGAAACAAGGCCCATGACTCAAAACAACTATATAGTATATAATATATCTGATATATTAGAAATTTATAAGAAACAAGCTTATATTTATAACATTGCCATAATCTAATCGGTAGGCCTATCATACAAATAAAAACTGAAACACATATGTTTTCAGCACATATTTTTGCCCTTTCCAGATGTTTTTTGTTATTATAATTACTAATTTTCAAGAAATACGTATTAAAATTGTTCTAACACTCAAATAGTTATAATATAAGTAACCCTTGTATGTTCAATGTATGAAGTATATCTAGCATGTCTTTATCACTATTTTTCTAGATAATACAGACTTACAGTAAAATTTGCTGAAAATGCTAAATTTTGTATATTGACTGATGACTTTCGATTTTTTGTGATATATCATACTTACATGTATTTTTAAAATACCTTTTGTAATTAACTTTTTTTTTTAGTTGATACCATGATTTGGTGAACAAATACAATGAAATGACTCTCTATGTCTGGAACTAAATTATAGCGTAGTTATTGAAGACAGATAAAGCCTCAAGTTCCCCATCTTTCAAGCATTTCATAATCTAGTTACCCCATCTTCCCAACTTTTTTCTTTAACGTATGGCATATTTTACAGCATCATTGTGTTCTGAATGAATGCTATTCTGACAAATCTTTCTTTTGGAGTTATCAAACATGTCTTGCTTACCAGTAAAAGTACAGAAAATACATAAATGTGCATTCCCTTCACACACATCAGCACATGTTGGGAGATGGGGTAACTGCAGTGGTGAATAGGCCTTTGCAAACTTGATCTAGTGTGTACCGAAAGCAGTAATCTTTCTCTTTCTTTTTTCTTACATGATTTTACAAAATACATGTTTTTCCAAATGTAGCACATAATTCTTTTTTTTTTCTTTTAATTTGAAGAGTTATTGAAAAAATTACAACTGTGACATAAAGTATACACAGCAACCACATTAATCAATGATATTACACACGCAATCCCAATAGTCTGTTACGCAAAATGCGGCAAATGTTATTGTTAAGAACTGTAATTGTCCTTCCTTCACTTAAGTACAAAAGGTATAATGATTTGTTTAATGTTTATACTTAGAAAATGCTAATTTCGCAACCTAAAATGCATCGTGCAATACAGCCGTGCAGTATATGAAAATATTGCACGGCTGTAAGCCAATCAAAAGCAACGATTTCGGCTAGCCATATAATATTTGATAATATTTTACAATATATCTCTTTTAATTTTTCTTATATTTCCCAAATACATATTGTACTAGTGCTTCTTCGTCTATTGATCCGAACATATAATAGTGGTGTAGCCAGAATCTATGTAAAGAGAGGAAGTGACTTTATATTCATGTTTTAAAATAATTCGTGGGAGGGGAGGGGGTAGAACTTCTCACCCATAAATCCCCCCTGGCTACGCCCCTGTTCGGAGGCATGCCTTTAGATAGTCACCGTGATTAAGAAGCACGTACTATTACTCTGTTCAATGAAAATATAAATAATAAGTGTTTAAAAGGGATCAATCATACCATAAACCCTTTGAAATTTTCTGAAAGGTGAGATAAATTCGCAACCATTTGACAAATGACCAAAAAACTTTCAACTGTAATAAATGAACGTTGATCAAGGAGCTCCAGATTAGAAAAGGTGTTGGAACTTTCGTGACTCAGGCAACAGCCAATACTAGATGAGACCCTAGACTGTTCAGAGTTTCATTTGGTCAGCTGCCCAGTCTTTTGGAACAGTGCCAGAACCTCAGGGCGCCTCTGGTCCCTGGTCACTGTCGCGAGATTGCTTTGGACATTTGTGACTGTGGCCGACTCGACTAGAATGTCCAAAAAGGTCAAAATGTTTAATTTGAAGTCTAGATTTTCTCTGTGGAAAACAACACACATTATAAGTAGTTTTTCACACATAAACTTGTATATAACTCATAATATAAATATCTAGATATTTTACCCAATTGCAATTAACTGACTTTCGATTCATGCAGTTTATATATGAACCTCACTGCTTGTATTATCAATGTACAGTGACTGGTGCTGCTTCTTGTGTTTTTATTTATTTCCATCATGTACATTTTTATATATTATATGATATGATTTTAATTATCGGACTATTTAGTGACTCAGTTTATTGTGTATTTATGTGTAGAGACATTACAGTATTTTTAGAGACTATACATACATAGCTATTTACAATCAGTATTATTTTAACATGTGATTTGTACATTATGGTGCATAAATTAAAATATTCATTGTGTATATATATTATAACTTCATATTGAGCTACAGTAGAGCTAGCTATATCCAGGCTTTCTTTACTTTTCTTTACCCTTTTCTATTGTACATACTCGATGATGTTTTTATTCTAACTTGACACATGTATCTTTTTGATATGGATTTGTCAATAAAAGTTTATATATATATATAAATGTAACGCCTAAAAAAACCCCTCGTTGTCAGATTTTGTTAACTGAAATGAAAGTCACCCAAAAATACCGAACTTACTAAACCATGTATTTATCATAAAAATAAAAATAAACTGAGTCAATGAAAATAAACTATGACATTGCTAAAAGCGATTATCAGCTGGTCCTACTTTTCAGAGTAGTGTTGATTATATTTTGTGTATTCAAAGAAATTTAAGTTTAACAATACATGTTATACTATGCTTACATAAATTATCATTTTTTCAGGTAATGAATTCAAGCACCAAGGTGGAGAATGTATTGTTTCATCAATGACAGAAACCAGGACCACTCAAGCATCTTCCTGGGTGGGCAGTATAATGTATTTTCTAGAATAGTCGATGTCTGTAATTTCTGATCAAACTTGGGTCGGACATTTTTATTGGAACATATAGGGTTACACAAGTGAGCCTTGCCTAATGAAAAATCATCAGGCTTGTGTAACATTTGGTTGGAGGAGTTTGCACCAGGGGACACTCCGAGCCAATGCGAAATGTTCAGCGCACCCTAGCGGACGTTGCCAACGTTGCCAATGATTTTTTGACATTTCAAGGGACATCCATCCTCGGTCCCAGGGTGGGGACATCACGCCATCTACCACGATGATTTTAAAATGCAATGCTTGTCAAGGGTACAAAGAAGCACCAATTACAGTAAATCAATATTTTTTTAATTTTATAACGCTCACTATTGCTGGTCTTCTCTACCGAAGCTTTCTTGCTACTGTTATTGAATGTTACTTAAATAACGTTAAAATTCATTTTAAAAACATTTGTGCTGTCGCACTATTTTTTGATTCAGGTTTTAAAGGGGGCAGATATTCTTTCTTTTCGAATTAATAAATAAAAAGAAGGAAAAGAAGGAAAGACGAAAGTAAGATGCAGGAAGGAAGGAAGGAAAAAAAGGAAAGAAGGAAGAAAAAAAAAGGAACAAAGAAAAAGGAAATGAGAAAATAAGAAAGCCTGAATTATCATTTAAAAGACGAAGAAAAAATGAAGTATTTTAATTAAATCATATGATATGATTGCAAAAAAATAAATAAAAATAAAGAATTGATCGATATATACATATTATTTTATGCTGAAATAGCCCTGCACAAAAACCCCGTTCTAATTTTACTCAGTGCAGTACACCAGGGGTTTTGCAAACGTTTATATCGGACTGCAATGGCGGACGGAAGTGAATTTGACAGGAAATCGAAGTGCACCCCAGAGGGCGCCTTGGGACCTAGTAGGACCTCTAGAGTTTGACTCTAAACGTGCGTGTAGATTCTATCGACAATTTCCAGGAAAGGCAAAAAAAGCTGCAATCCATCTGACACCAAACATACTGGACAAAAATGACTTCTGCGGGAAAGGAATGACCTGGAGATGAATGGTAGGTGAATAGAAAGGAGACAGCTGAAAGGGGTCTTCAGAGTAGTGTTGATGGAGTGTTTCTGGAGGTCATATGTTCTCTGGCAAGGGGTTTGGGGGGGGGGGGGGTAGATATTATCTAAATTCTGTGCACCTACATTTTTCTCTGCCCCATGCCATCTGCTGTGACTCTGTGAATGCATAAAAGGCATATATCAGCCGGGCCAACAGATTGCTTGAGTTGCACTGCAGCAATGGACACCTGCCTTTACTGCTAAGTTAAAGAGGAGATCCTTGTTTGATTCACGAGACAAGAAAACGACATTTGCAGAAGAAAAAAATGGATAAATGGCCATCAACTTTAAATCAGAAGCAAAAGTTATATCAAAGTCATGATAACAAAATCAATTAGTATATACTTCATAATTTCAAATTTCCGACTGTTCTGTTTATGCTTCCGGTCTGTACCTTCGTTCTTCTCGAGTACAATTCATTTTTGCGTATACATGTATACTCAATTCGTATGGTACACTTGTTAAAAGGAAATGTATATCTGATGTGTTAACTGTAAAATACATATATTATCATTTCTGTCTTTTATGCATTCACAATTTTGGCTCATTTGATGAACATTTAGAACTCACCCAATAACCAAATAGAATACATATTCAACCGGCTATTAGGCGTTTCAATTTTTTTAGTTTTTAAAGTTTTTATTTATTTTTTCTTGACACATGATTCATACAATTTTACACTGATACATTCAATACAGTTATGCATAAACATAATAATTTTGATACATTCAGTGTCAAAAAGGGAAACACCAGAGTTTAAAAAAACTATATTAAGTTGCTCCCAAATACAAAATAATTTAATGATATAATTATAATATAAACAGTAAATAAAGTTACATATGACCTAATTATTTAATAATATATCAATCTAAATGACCGTTTTATAATTCTCTGTTTTAAATTTTACAAAAGCTTTAGCAAATGATGATATACGATTTTTCTGTTGTAACCTATCTATTAAATGCATTAAGGCATGGCTTTGCACGACTTGTTGTTCGTAGTTCCTCCTGGCTCTGGATCACTATATTAAACATTCCTTTGTCTTAAAATGTCTCCTGTCTTATGTCTCAGTGCTTCTGGGTATGAAGCTTAGTCAGCTTATATAACTAGCTGCCAGAGGCAGACGTAATGATGAGATGATAAGGCTTGGAGTCCACACCACGTTAAACATTTACCCCATGGGTGGGGTCTTTTACTCGCCTCAGCATAGACACCGAGTACAAGGCACCTCCAATTTAACATCTCATGCGATTGACGTCCAGCTGGGATGTAGCTCATGAAGAGTGCCCGACCCGGGGATCAAACCCAGGACCTTCAGCAGAGCTGGCCAATATGGAATTGACGGATGCCTTTAACCATTAGGCCACCCAGCTGCTGGCAAAATTAGTGCCTTTTCTTTGGGAGGGGGGGGGGGGCGGGGTTGATGTGTCTTCATTCTTCTTCTTCCTGGCTTTATTCTTCACCTTTCTGCTTCAATTCTTCATCTTCTTGATGTCTTCTTGCTTGGGAACACGAAGGCAAAGCCTGTTCTTTTTAGAAATCGAATTCTCTTCAATCAAAACTTAATTGAGCGGAGGTGAATTCAGCGGTTTCCGTTCACTCTAATCCTGATTAAATTGGCAAGGATTAAGCCCAGCAGTCTGTGGAGAACGTTTCCAGCAGAATGTTTGAGGAAAGCTTTGGATATGGAAAATTGGTGGAGAATTGTGTGCCTGAATCGCAGATGAAAAGACGCGAGGGGTTTGATGAAGCTGGTATACCGTGTATGTACATTTACTTTAATGATGGTATAATTAAATTGCACTGATGTTTCAATCAAGTTGTATACTAGAGCATACTTATTAGTCAAGATTATTTTCGGTATTTGAAAAGGGTAATTAGGAATAATTACCTGTGTAACTACAACGATGGCTGTAATCAAATTTTGAAATGAAATATTATACATTCATATCATAAAAGTAGAAGAACATAATCGAATCGAGCCGAGATTTAGTTTGAAGAGTGAAACAGAGTAAAAAGATACATTTAAATATAAAGACTACAACTTTGAATGTCTATTTCAGATGGACAAGATGGACAATATGGACAAAGGCAGCAAATCACGCATGCCCCCCCCCCCCCCGCGGAATTACTCCCCCCCCCTGAACGTACACCCCGCCCCACTCATCAAACGATTTCTTCATTGGATTAAAAGAGCAATGAACTAAAGGACATTTAAACTTTTCATATTTGGATATTTTCGATTTTGTTATTTCCGATTTTTTCTTTGTAAACTTAAAGAGTCGTACAGAAGTGTTTACGCTTTTAAACAACGACTTTAAATAAAGCTTTACATACATACATTTATAACAGTTGATGACCATCCAAATTGAACATTTTAGAACAACGGAACCCAGTATGCAGCTCCGAACTCACAATAAAAAGGGCTTCATTGATAAATTCCGTTTTCCTTGACCGTGCCTTTTATACCTGCTATGAGCCGAAAGAAGGACATATAAATAGTTCAATGGTCATAACAATGTAAGTACTCTGCACAATTCACGCAAGCTGTGTTTTCCTGTTTTCATCCTTTTTTGGTGCACTTCATAGAATATTTATGACCTTCACAAAGACTGTCCGTGTGTACAATTCATGCTTCAGCAGCACTGCAGTTGCAGCAGCCAGGTCCCATTTCTGGCATCACAAGTCATTGCTTTGATGTACACAACTTGGCTAGCTACAAACACTGCACAGAATAAGTCTAGTGTCCTTTGGTCTTTTTTTCTGAAACGGCACTAGAGCGACCAGACAAATAGAGTACTTTTCCGGAAAAAAAGCCTTTTATGCAGACAGGTTCAGCACAGCTCTAAATGCGAGCTCTAACTGTCAGTTGAACTGCTCTAACTGTCGACTACACAAGCCCTGTGTTTGTCCCTCACAAATGGAGCAGTCCTGTTAGGCTAGATTACGTCAAGTCACGTAGGTCTTACGTCACCTTTGACGTTCTACTGACGTCCCGAACGCCCCCACCTCGCTGTTTCATTGATCCAGGGGCTTAGGCATGTGACGTCATTGACTTTAGAGTCCTTGTAGGTCCGGTGGGGAGCTGCCTACACGATAACTCAAGCTGGAAAAAAGAAGGAAAAAACACAACAACAAAAAAGCACGGCAGTCAGTGGGAAATTGTGTCGTGTTGATGAATTTAATCACCCCTGGGAGTCACAATAGTATCTTTACAGATGTTTTAGATACGTTCAATGGTTGGACAGCAACAGTATATAATGCATAAACTAAACTCAAGGGCGTAGACAAAGAGGTTAAGAAGGCGACCCCCCCCCCCCCTCTCAAGACCCTTTCCAAATAAGATAAGTACAATACTCTTTAGAACTTTACTGTCAAACATTTTTTAATCCTTATATCCAAGATCAAACCCAATGATAGCAACACTAGACTAAAATTGGGCAAACCTTAAGATCAAACCTTTTTTTTCTTTCTCTCTACAAAAGGTTTATTATTACCCACCAATTTCTGGTTACTACCCTAGACCTTGTACTGCAGAACTCGATGATTCTATATGATATTAAGATGAATTGAAGTCAATTTCTACAAAGCTAATAAAATATGTATTTGCAGCTCGCCCGTTCATTGCTGACGATAAAATAAGCGTAGACACTTATTCTATCGTCCCCGTTCTCCTCACCAATAAGACGGACACAATATCAGTCACATCCTCTTGTGATATTTATCAGGCAGCTCATTGAGCAACGGAGTCAACCAGGGCAATCCAGTTTTCCCCATAGCCTTCAATACAATCAATACAATAGAGCGAGGCTTCAGATTTTGGCAGGCTGCACTTAGATTGGGCAAAGGCAGCAACAGCGCACCAGTCCAACCTGGGAGCCTAAAGGCCAACCCGGAAGTGGCCTCAAGTCAACCTCACTAAAGATGGCGCCATAGTAGCTTCCGCTCACGTGGCTTCTACTGACAGGCTATTTGTGGAGGTTTTGTGCGGTAGAATCGTGTCTTCACATTAGCAGGACTGTATCAGCATACACCTCAGTAATTCATTTTGTCACTGGGGCACAATACTGCAGCATATAGTAAGCCTGATAACTAATCTAGTTTGCAAGATATATCAAGTGCAACAGGAAGATACTACTTTAGTGCTAACCAACTGGTATCTTCTTGCAATAAAATAGATTATCTGGATATCCTTTATGATGAAAAATACAGGAAAGAGCCTGATAACTGCTCACTTTATTACATCCAAAGTTTTATTACATTTGGAGTGATAGTATTTATTGTGGTTTAGCACTTAGGCCTATATAAAACCAGAAAAACAATCTGATTTCACAGTTGAATAAAACCATTGCATTCTTTTTTTACTCTAGTATAACTTGTTAACCTTAAAAAATGTAATGTCCTCACCATCAGACAACAGGTCTACACCGCCCTTCAAAAATACAAGACCTGATAAACAAGTTCGCACAACCCAAACATCTCTTAAATTTGTGGATGGGGGTGTACAGCGCAGAAATGCACTGAATATCTCAGGAAAGTGGCCACAGATGTTGCTTGCACTCGTAATGCAATGAATCAAAACATAAGCACCTGTATCATGAGTCTGCAAACAGGGAAGTGAGAAATGCAACAATCCAAATTCCAGGAAGACTTAGTGCTGCAAAATGTTGTTTGTCTTCCACGAACTGCGTCATCGGAGGACAACCTCTAAGATTGTGACGTGGGACTTCCTTGGCAAAACAACGTCATGACGTCATTTTGGTGTTCACGTAAGAGAGATAACGTGCTGTCTGGCACCAAGAGCATGGTTGCGTTCTCCCCTCAAGCTGACACCAGCATGCTGATACAATGCTTCTAAGATTAGATCATTGTGTCATGATAATACCGCTAATTTTATATCGTTGCAACGCTTTTGTATGTGTGTGTTGCCAGATATTTTGGGTCACAGAGGAAGCAGTTTTAGAGACAGGTAGTCTGGCCCACGTAGGTTTATTTTTACTTGAGAAACAACATAATTTAGAATGACAAATAAAAATGGATCAAAATTAGAGCACGAATTTCACAGAAAAAATGTTAATGAAATGATAACCTAAGGAAAATGGACGACAAATTTAAACTGCTCAAAGGCAGCATCAAAAGGTTTGTTTCTGTAGGCTTACAGTGTACAAAGGGGTCAAAATGGTTCCATTAAAAAGGGCCTGTCGACTTGAACCTAGACAAAGCTAGACAACTTCTACTATATGATGCTACCTACCACTAAATGGGACTGTCTTGCTATAGCTGGCTACTCAAAACCGGATCTAAAAGTACATATTTCTGTTATATTAGATACATTTCTTTCATTTTCCAAGATTCATATTTTTCAGTGGTGGTATGTGTACTGAAAGCCAACTATTAGCTGGGAGTAGACACAAGCAGCTGGCTTCAGACAGTTATAGATACAGCCAGGAATAGGTTGCTATGGCTGTCTAGAGTCGACCATATTTTATGAAACCAACTATATTTCTGGATGGCAGTGTAAATCAAGAATTATCATAGCATTTTTTGTGCTCGTGCCCAGACTACCAAAGCTCTCAATTTGATTTAGCAACTGGATGGTCCAAATCACAGCTGCGTACATTAGCCAAGGTGACCTTGTGGGTCCAAAGTGGCAATAATGTGTCCCAGCGAAGGTCACCCCGCCTCCAAGTGGACAGGGGACATCTTGTTACGGCCTAATTAGAACGAGGAAAAAGTTGCAGGCTTATACAATATAATAACAACTAGATAGCGAGTCCACATGATGCAAACAAAAACAAAAAAAACACCAAGCTGATGATCAATAATGTCATGAGATGACAAATATTTGCTGGAGTGTAGTGGCAGCATTTTGAACAAAAGAGTTTAAGTGATAAAATCGTTTATTCCTTTTAGTTATTATTAATTACTCATTATGCAAATTTAATCATAATATATTGATTAGTATGGCAATGTCATCAGGTGTTTTCTTTACATGCACCTTGTAGAAATGGAACAATGATTGTCCAGAACTAGAAAAGAAAAATGGTTAAATATTAATTGACGATGGCCACCTTATAAGTAGTATATATGTATTTTGTAACAGGAGGCATTGACTTATGATAGCCAGTAAGTATTATTCTCAGACAAGATGGCAAGCAATATCATAAAAAAAAAAAAACTATACAGCCATTTCACGCAATTATGGTAGCACCTGACTTGTGACCACCTCCCCAGACAGAACAATACATGCAATTTCACGAATATCACATTACAATCACTTCTACATGATTAGGTATCATTTCTCTCAATCAATTTGAAGCAATTTCAGGAGCATATTCCGTAGACGAAATGGCATGATATCCAATAAATGATTACAAGATGCGGATAGGAAATGAAGATAAGATGGAGTAATTGGATTCTACATTGGAGGGGGGACTAAATGGAATGGAAATTAGATTCCCTGCTGAAAATATGACAACCCTCTTCCGCTTACAACATGGAGCGATAGACAGATATTAGATAGTGGAGTCATTGCCCACTGCCAATTTTAAACAGATGAAACAAACCGAAAAGCTTTTGCTCCCTGTAACGGACAGAATGAAACTAACGGTAACTCCTACACACTGTTGAATGCTGTCTGCAATGTTACAAACTGAAGTTGGCAGCATACTGCATGCTCTATAGCCTATAGGATAGCCTTTATTGTAGCTTGATGTCATCTTGCACAATATCTAGAAGGGACCACACTGGAAACAATGAAATTTCCATATGAAAATCTCATATACCATATTATACATAGAATGAGGACCACAAGCTCAGATAATAACATTCATTATCTACATGGCCAATTGCGCCACGTGCGTTTTCCATGCGTTTGGCTAAACGCATGGAAAACGCATGGTTTTTGACCCATTATAATTATTTAAAAACCACGCGTTTTCCATGCGTTTATCCTTCTCCTGGAAAACGCATGTGGCACATTTGGCCATGTTCATATTACTGCAAAATATTACATTGGAAGGTCCGGGAGTATTGTGTTAACCAAGCAGACTACTGATTACCTGGGGAGTATTGAATAAGGCACTTGATAGCAGCACTATAGAGAGTTCTATTCAATTAGTGATGATGGTAGTGTAAAATGATCGGTGTCATTACAAGCAAATACTACACCACAAATTGGGTCTCTGGCAATGCTACTATTTCAATAGATATGACATATATATGGATTTTTATTGACAGCAAAATATTAGATTGATACATGTGTCAGCATGACAAAATAATAAATGGCAAAAAAAAAAAAAAAGATAATAGAAATACATGGATCAACAGTTAAAATAATTAAATAAGTAGAGCTAGTTCTAGACCAATTATTGTTCCATTTCTACAAGGTGCAGGTAAAGAAAACACCTGATGACTTATACTAATCAACATTACATAGTCTGTCTAAGAAATTCTAAAGCAACTAAACAAATAATAGTAATAATACTGTTTAAAAAGCACCAACAAATAATTTTAGCACGACAATTCAGTTATAAGTGTCATATACATGTGGTGTTTTTTTTTTATTTTGTTTTTTACTAAAAGGCCAAATGTATGCCAATGTTCAACACCAGAGTGGCTAAAAGACACAATTTCTCTGAACAGTGGGATCGACTACCCTATTTACCTATTATCTGAATCTATATGTTGTAGAGATAAAAATCAAGTAATTCTAAAGATTCGTAGCTGCATCGGTAATATTTAAAATATTGATTTTAGGTCAATAAGTTACCAAACACTTTGACAATTTCTCAAGGAGCACTTACCACATGTGGAAATCTTTCGCTTTTCATTCTTGATATACAGTTAGTTTCATAAAAAAAAACGGTCGACTCTAGACAGCTGTGGCAACCTATTCCTGGCTGTAGCTATAAGTGGCTGGTAAATGTAAGACATTTATCTAATATATCATGAATATGTATTTGCAATAGGCATGTATCTCCTGAAGAAATGACAAATATGAGAAACTCTCAAATGGTGCTGCATTTACTTTTAGGTTTGAGTAGCCAGCTGTAGCCAGAAAGTTCCGTTTAGTGGAAGGTAGTAATGTATAGAAGAAGTTGTTTAGCTTTGTCTAGGTTCAATTTGACAGGCCGTTTTTAATGAAACTAACTGAATTGACAACAACGATTCTAGCTCTGGGTTTCTTGCCATTTAGGAAATATGCTAATCCGAAAATGACTCTAAATATGGGTTATGATTGTTTTTGTCAAAGTTCTAAGGATAATTTTTGAAATTGTAAAGACAGTCATTTCAAATTTTGCACAGTCATCTCAGATGAAGTTGGTTTAGTGTAAAATACAAAATAAATCTGAGAGGGTCATGCAGGGACCATTGTTGATTTGACCGAAACTTACTAAATGATTAACCAGAATTTCAAAAAATTTTCAACTGTAGAGATGTCAAACATGCCAATTTCAATGCCTCAATCCTACTGGGTTTGTAGCTAAGTGATATGACCAGCAGCTGTCAGAGGCAAAGGTAATGATGAGATAATAAGACTTGGAGTCCATGCCATGTTACACACTTAACCCATTATATTTCATTTGACTTGTTTAGGGGTCTTTTGTTGAGACCTCTTTGATAATGTTAACCCCCCTTTTAACATGGTTTTCTGATGTACCATCCTTTCAATTCCTTTCTTTCATTAAAAGTCTTACGGGAGACTTGCAGGAGGTAAGAAGCTCTCAGGTCCATCGGGAGTCGTCCAATATGTGAAGCATTTGCCCTAGAGGAGAACATGGCCAGTCTTGGGAGGACACGGCGTATAGTATGCCTGGACACACTCAACAGTGTTCACGACATTGCTTCATTAATCAGGCAGTGTCTGGTAAGACTCGTGAATTAGTAAGTGGTGGTGTTGAAAGCCCATCGTGTCATGGAACAGTGGTGCTGTATTTTGTTCATGGTTACTGTACATGGTTGGTTTGGTTCATTGATCAAATGGGCGTGTGTACTGCATTATTCAAGTGGCATTTTGAAAATTAGTTCCCCGATCTGTAGCTAGCCAGTTACAAGTTAAGTGATGTGCTTGTATATATGAGTAAAAAGAGCAAAAATCAAATGACCATAATTATGAATTTTACTTGGCTATAAACACCAAATAAACATACAATATGTAGGCCTATTATTCTGGACATACTCAACTATAATTGATACTGGAATATATTCATTGCGTGTAGGCGCTCCATGCATGCAATTTTCGCCTGGTGACCCCCTGTCAACAGTAATTTTGCCTTAAGGGGCTCCCGCCGTACTTGTTAATTCACTCTCTTTGCAATTCTCGTTTCTCACGCAATGAATCTATATTAATTCTGATTCTATAATTCATACGTGGAGAAGTAGTCAAGCAGTCAGTGTAAGTCTGTGTAATAGATTCCTAACTGACTCACAATGAACACTACACTACAGCAGCTTCAGCAGCTCAGACTCCATTCTTCCTTTATTTGTTTTCATTGTGGAGTGGTCCCATGATGAACGCATGGTTGAACCTCCTGTGTCAGTGGTGTAGGCGGTTCCAAAGTGGTCTCGTATGCAGAGCTGCAGGAAGAGGCCATTGAAGCAGAGGGGCGCAGGTTGCTTGCAATATGTGTATGCAGTCAGCATTGGCGCTCCCTCACTCACACACACTGAGGACATGGGACAAAACACAGCATGCAGCAGCACTACGTTGACAACTGACTCTGCAGGCAATCCAGGCATTTCCTCAGTGGATGGTGATAGATGTTTTGTGCCTTAAAAGGGATTTTCCCACACATGGAAAAGGAGTAGAGCAAGGACCTGCGATTCATCCCATCCATGGATCGATTGAGTGCACATAGCATGGAGTTCAGGGGACGGACAGAGCTGAAAAAGAATCCCTCATGAAATATTTATTGGCAAAGAGTGAAAGATCGTGCTCCACAATTTGTGAGGCTACTCTACATGGAGTTTACGAGCACTGGAACAAAACATCAGAGGCAGGAACAACACTGGGTGATTTTGCTTCAGCTACTGGAGGAGGTAAGGTGCTGCTGCTTTGCATCTTGAATATGGGACAGTCTTCTCCTGGGATGGATTGACCGGTCTTTGAAGCAGCGAAGAAAGTCAATATATCCAGACTGAACACGAATTGATTCAGGCACAGACTTGGCATGCATACAGTTTATGTTATAGATCCACTGCTCCTACATACAATTTACAGCAGCTGTTCTACATCACCAAAAAAAGGAGCGTAGAAGCCCCATAGAAAGGCAATAGTAGTGGGGTTGGAATCATTATGGCCTACATTTACACGGAAGGGCAGCCCAAAACGGGTGTCAAAGAGGTGGGTGACATGAATGGTTGTCAGGCTGTCAGTGTCACCAAAGCGATGGCTGAGAAGGAGGCAATCAACAGTCGCAATCAGGTGGGCCTATTTGAAAAACGCAGTTACTGCAGCTTCCTGGAGCCTGTTGTGGACTACCCCTCCCAGGCTAACCTGCTGAGGACAAGGGACAGTGTCTGTCTAGACCACGACCTCGTTATTAAGTTGTACAAACAAACACCTGGAGCACCGTTCCAATACCGTGTATCAGGGAGCAGCAGACAGGCTTTCAAGAACTTAGTGGTGCTTGGCTTAGCCTTCATGTTTGTGTTTACAGCTTTCGTGTCTTTACAAAGCTTACAAAGCTCCTTAAATGCACAATCAGGGGTAGGGGTGACTTCACTATGTTCCATGTATGTCATGATTGTGGTCTCATGCATCGTGGCTCCTTCAGTGATTAGATACATGACGACGAAATGGACAATCGTCATAGCATTTGCATTGTTTCTGTTGTATGTGGTAGCGAATGTGTACCCCAGAGGGTTTACCCTTATCCCAGCTGCCCTGCTACTTGGTCTTATCACGGGTCCTCTGTGGAGTGCTCAGAGTACATACCTGACTACATTAGCACTCAAACATGCTCAGGAGAACAACCAATTATACGACACGACTCTCATATGCTTCAATGGCATATTTACTGGCTTGTTCCAGACTAGCCACATCTGGGGCCACATCCTGACAGCTGTGGTCCTGTCTGCTAATACTCCCCATAACGACAGTATTGATGACCTCACTCCTAATGCTACAATCTCTTCATTAGTGCTGGACCCACCTGACAACATAACTACCCCTAGAACATGTGGAGCTCGTGACTGTGGCATCCATGACTTTTTTTCATACGATGTCAGACATCAGTTGACTGACGTGGACTATATGAGCAGGAACATTCTCCTTGGCATCCATGTTGTCTGCACTTTCATTGCCATCTTCATCACTGCTGTCTTCTTGGACAGAAATGAAGTCAATGTGGACTTCAAACGTTCCGTGTCCATGTCCTCTCAGCAGTTGTTCGTTGCAACCCTTGGTATGCTAAAGGACACTAGACTACTACTACTTATTCCACTCATTATATTCACAGGTCTTGAGCAAGGATTCGTCTTTGGTGATTTTACCAAGGTGAGTTGAAACAAAAAGCTTGATGTAATAAACACATTTTCAATCAAATGGTACAACGACAAAAGCGTTATCCACATTACAGCTGTAATATTTAAGTTATATTTAATACTACATTTATTTATAAGCCAATCTGGCTCATATACATGGTTTGGCGTAACCTGTCACTGACTAAATTACCAAGTACACTTTGTGTTTATCTCTCAATACATTGTCACAAAGTGGTTAATTAAAATGAATTGAGCCTTCAACAGAAATAATAATGTTAGCAGTGTTATATATATGGATAACTAGTTTTGTCAGATTACAAGCTGAGGCCCAGATAGAAAGACAGCTAGTGTCATTGCTCATATAATTGCTATTTAAAAGAGTCTTTCTTCTTGGGTCATTTTGGTTCCAACTAAAATGACTCGGCAACAAGTGCAATGTTTGATTGTCTCAGCAGATTCAAATGCAGCTCATGCAAACGCCTTCAAAGGTCACTGCAATTAGAGACATGACAGCCATTAACAAGGAAGAGGGGAAGGTAAATAAAGCTGACACATTTGACTGCTCGCTGTTCCTTTATATTCTTTAGCTCTTGACAAAACGTAACCCAAAACAACTACTGAAAATATTCTCTTTTGATAAAAGGACATATATAACTTCAAGACAACCTTTACAAATAATTCACAAATAATGGTTTTTATTTACCTGCGTCGGTTGTATTGCTAGTTGAATTCAGGGCACTGGCGTGGCCACTAACACAGCCTTCTAACCTGAGACAGCATTAGCTTTCTTCAGATGGTGACAACTGTGGTCAGGTTGCAGCGCTAATGCACAACTGTAGTGTCTGTACTCTAATGATGGAGTGACTTCCTTGAAATGGAATATAGCAAGGTGTAGTAGTCTCTCCGTATGATGCAAATAGTGCTTTTGTGACTCAACTTTATGGGATCAGAGAGGTAATACTATGTTATGACTTGTTAGGACTGAAACAATATCATTATTAGAGAGCCTCTTGTATGTAGTTTCTGTAGTCCTCAGTGCCTTGTTGAATTAAATATAATAGGTATGCGAGATGCATTAGTCTCTCTATATAATGCATTGTGTGCTCTTTTGTGGCTCTATTTTATGGAAATGTATAGGTTATTCTAATCAATACCATTATTTGAGAGACTTTAGTTTGTAGGTTCTGCCTTCCTCAGACTCTTCCTTGATATAGGTATGGCAAGGTGTATATAATTAGAATAATGGACTCTTTTGTGGCTCTACCTTTTGAAGATATAGAGGTAGTCTAGTGGGTTAACACTGAAGCCGGATCATTATTTGAGAGCCTCTTAGAATGTGACTCAACTTCATCAAGTTTTAATGTGATTTGTTAGCCAAGCTCAAAAAGACGGTAGCGATATTGTTCTCTTGCCAGTGTTGGTGACATAAATAAAAGTAATTACTGAGTTAGTCTGGAAAACAGGAGAGCTGCAGATGTCAATTGGTCTGTAATGATGATAATGATGATAAGGGTTAGTGGGTAATTTGCAGGCTCGCAACTGTTAATGATCTCCATAAACAAAGTTAATGTTAGTCAAATCGGAAGCAACACAACTCTTCCATCAGAAGCACATTAGCCAACAACGGCTCTGCGACTGGCACATTATGAAAAGATTGTAACAGGTGTTGTTATCTGGTTTCCAGGGCAACCACCTTCAGCCTGCATTGCTCTAAACACAATGCCCTCAGGAAGCAACAAAAAATGGTGGAAAATTAAAATTTGTTTCCTTGTGAACAGCATTAAATGTTTCAAATATTAAGATGATAACAATGATCGTCATAGAGGATTATCAAGCCATATGATTAATACAATGGTTGTTGTTCTTTCGGCTTAGTGAGGCTTTATTTGTACACTGTTCTGGACAGTTACTGTGGCAATACGGCATGCAAGTGTGGACTTGCACCTAGATGGAAATTAGGGCTGGCAGATTTCAGAGGCTCTGTTTATCAACACTATACTTGTTTAATACAGTGGGTAGCATGCAAATATTCATCGAAGCTGGATGTTTTAATGCCATGAAACATGCAATAATTCTGCTGTGAAGTTAGATGGCAATACTCGCTCTCTATAAGCTCCGAAATAGACCTGGTCTGAACCACATTATTGACACGTGTCTGCTATATTCAGGAAAGCTGGAATTGCCTTCATAAATCTGGATATTGTTTGCTTAAAATGTCATCGAGAAGTCAAAACAAACTGGCATTTAGGTTTGAATTACCACCATGCCACACATATTACAGGAAAGAATGAAACCAATTTTAAAACTCAACATCAGCATAACTGACAATGCTACAGCAGATTTTGTGAAGTCTAAATTATGCTCTGTAAAATTATTTGTTTTTATTTTACCGAACCATTTTTATGATCTATACAATAAGGTGTCAATTTCTAAATGAAAGAGATTATGGTAGCACAGTATATTCAACTCAACAAGTGCACTGAATAATTACATAGTGAATGGGTAATGAACAATGCCATGAAAAATGTTAAGTTTTTACATTACCAAACTGCACTCCTCTCTGATTTAATAAGGCAGTAATTGTGATATAAATATCCTGAAAACGTTGTAAATATATCCGATTGAATTGCAACTATATATATAATATATATATATATATACATAATATATAACCATAATGTGTATATGTACTCTACTTACACGAATGGTCCATCAATCCATTGCAAAATGTTTGTTTATAAACCTTTACCAACTAGCGTATTATCCTAAACAATCTATTTCCCAGTACATATGTATATCCCAGATTATCCCAGTCTTATTATATCTTCGATATGTATGCCACTTTCAGGTCTTCTATGGCCAACATAACCAAGCAGTATAAGTTATCTCCAAGAAGCCATGCCATGCTGTGGCTATATGTAAAACGTCTTAAGGTGCTATTCAGACCAATGCGTTATTCTGTGCACACTCAACAGTAAGCCTTGCCAACTCGGGACATCCGGCTTTCCATCCTAATGGATTTTGTCGCCTTAAGAAGTTGACAGAGTCTGAGAGTAAGAGCATTTACAGGCATCTCTGCTGCTTTTTATTTCAGATTTTTGATAGTATAGATACATTGTGTCTTTGCATGCAAGAAAAGCTGGATAAAGGCAATCCCCTAGGCCTAGTCTGTATCCAATACCAATTTGGTTGAGCTTTAGCTATCTTACAATCTGTCTTATTTTTGGTACAGATATGACACTCTGACAGCCAGTGTTTATCATTGTATTGTAAACAGTATAATTGCATGGTGGTATGAACAATTTCAGTTTCAGTTATACGTGTAATGTTCATGATTTAATCTGACAATGGAGTCTTTTCACTGGGCACTCTTGAATTCAGCAAGACAAAAGTCCTTCATCTCCTCTCACTACTAATTTTACTTTCCAGACATAGGAGATCATAACTAACCTATTCAACAAATATAAAGCAACTGAATGATAAGATGTCAAATATACATTAAAATGCACGAAATAAATACTCCTGCTAGGATGCACTTAACTTCAGCCAATCACAGTTGAGGGCTGGAACTTTTTCAGCCACTAGAATTGCAGCATTCTGTTGTAGCCAACTGGTGGAAATGTCGAGAAACTTCAGTAAAAACCCACTAGTATTTGTTAGTATGGCATGGCAATTTATGGTCAAATCCTGAAAACGCGTCAGCAGCTACAAATAAAGAGAAATCATATTTATTGATTGATAAAATTCAGTGAATGGCGCAATGCTGAGGTATTCATTTGGAATTGATGTGGATTTTCCTGGCACGACTTTGAGTCAACTATATTGAACCAAGTATCAATTTATTTTCGCATCTTTATGTGGTGACCAATAAATAATCTTATTTATCTGTAGTGCATTTTTATGCAAAAGAATCAGATACGTCCTTGACAATATAACGTAGAAATTCACATTGATAAAAATGAAATGCTGCCACGAGGTTTTGAAACCACATAACAGCAATTGTTATATATAGGACGGGAGCAAACAGGTTTTAATGGCAATGCCTGTCATATTCAATTGGGTGGGCTTGACAGTCTCTACAACTTGTTGTATTCCACTTCACCAGATTATGACTGCTGAGGCAGATGTCTGATGGAAAATGACGGCAAAACCTGCATTTAGGCTTGACTGGCATGTAAAGAGGATTATTCCGTCTTCAAGTGATTTGTCGATAATTTTAGAGTCTTATGGGGAGCTTTCCTTAATTACGTTAACTTCGGATGAAGAACTATTGGTTTATATTCAGTAAATATTTGTCCACTATTATACTCAATATTAAGTCTATGGAAAGATCATACTTACCAACAAAGATCCAGTGTTTTAGAGACATGCGTGTGAATCTCTACGTCGAATCCACCTTCAGTTTGTCAATTTTAGATTCATATAATCGAAACAATTAATGTCAAATAACTCAGTGCTACTGGGTCGGAAGCTTAGTCAACTTATATGACATGCTGCCAAAGTCAGACGTAATGATGAGATGATAGGGCCACACCATATTACGCATTTACCCCATGGGTTTGGTCGTTTATTGTAGCCCAGTTTGGCATATGGACCGCTCTTCTAATACATAGACCACTTGGAACATTTTGTGGAGGCAGGTGTAGTTATTACCATTGGCTTCATTGTCTATCCTGCTTGCTAACTTATATATAAATGTATTTACTCTATTTTTCCAAACCTGCAACACACTACAAGGGGCCAAGGGCCATCCAGTTTCAGACACCATTCGTTTGTTTCAAACCACGGACAACTTGAGCACGTTCAAGCACCTGTGGTCCACCTAAATGATGTACACAATAAAGCTTTCAAACTCGTAGTAGGTCATGTCCCGATTTGTGTAGGTGGCGACAAAGGGTGTATAGCAAGGAGAAGTAATGTGGCGCTATATCACTGACAGTCAAGAAATCAGTCCAGTGCCTTTTTCTCACTTACTCGGTCACCAGTTTTCTTCAGTGAAATGGAAGTGGGCCTGTTTCCCCCTCAGTGACCACTACAAACCAGAGGCAAAGACTGCCTCAATAGAAGAAGCTATACTGTAGCTTTGTTGATATATTTTTGGCAGTGTAGGAACACTTACATTGATAACGTACATATGATCCCATAAAAAAACAAGGCACCTCTGAAATATATTACTTATTATCTTAAATATATTATTGCTTGGGATCAGTTGTATATATTCCATTACAAAATATAAAAAAACTGTACGTACATATGTAAGGGAACCCTTCTCAAGAGCAATAAATAATTAGTCTGGCCCATTTGTATATTAAGTTTAAGTTAATTTCCTTAAAGTATTTGATAGTACCATTGCTAGAGAGCTTCCTGGCTTACTTTAGCAAGGCTGAAGCCTGACTTCATATGCTGAAGGTTGGAAAGTAGGTAACTGGACTTGTGTTTGCTGTGGTGGTGGTGGTGGATTAGGGTTTTACGTCCTGTATTTCTGCACCTGATAGGCTAATTAGGACAGGTAAGACCATGGCAATGAGATGATGAATGAAACAACCATCCAACATAGGCTCGACCAGGAATTGAACCCGCGACCCAGTGGTTGGAAGCCCAGCGCGCTACCACTGAGCTAGGCCCTCACCCCGTGTTTGCTGTGGTAATTAAGCAGTTATTCAATCAGTTGGGTTGAGTTTGAGGCGCAGAATAGCTATAGATGAGAGAAGGTCATAACAGAGGTCACTTGGTCTTTAATGATGATAATGATGATATGAATGATAAGGGTCAGTGGGTAATTAACAGGCTCACAACTGGTAATGACATCTATAAACAAAGGTAATGTTAGTCAAATTGAGAGTGACACAACCCTCACATCAGAAGCACATTAGCCAACAATGGCTCTGCCACTGGCACATTATGAAAATTTTGTAACAGGTGTTGTTATCTGGTTTCCAGGGCAACCACCATTAGCGCTGCTCCTGTAACACAATGCACTGTGGATTCGAAGAATGAAACATTTCCAATTAACAAGTTCTTCCAAGAGAATGAAATAGAATAACAATGCTAACTATTTTTAGAATAACTGTGTTTCATAAAGGGATTCCAGCAAGTTGTAATTGCAATTCTTTGGCTTATGACAGAGTTCTTTGTTAGAGCTTAAGGTTAATGACACAGGATGCTGCATTGTTGTATTCAGCCCAACATGCCTGAAAGCCCCCTGGAAATTAGGCAAATTACAGCCCCCGGTGTGGCGGTTGGATTCTAGTGGCCAATGTTCTTGCAGATATTAACAGATTCTGCTCTGAAATATTCCTCGAATCTGTGGTAAAACTTGTAGGTAGAACTATTGCTCACATAGCTTGGAGTAAATGTGTTGTAACTTTGCTTACTTAACAGATGCTTTGCAATTTCATTTCAATTCCGTCATAATCATGATAATTGTTTGATATAAACCTCTCTTCACACTATAGTACTACTCCAAAAGAAAACTGGAGCTATCCAGAGCTAGACGTAAAACAATTATCTGATGCCACAACGAGCCACAGCAAGCCGTACATGCACCTAGCAAGAGACTCCTATTAGACAAACACTGCTAATAACTTATTAATTACATATTTTGTTAGAGTTATAACTTGTTCATAAGCCCTGCAATCATGTATCACTCCAGCAAAGGTACATTTCCTGGGTGTCAAGTATCAGTCATAACGTAAACTCATAATTTACAAATTATTGATATATTAGTCGTTATGGAGTTTCTATCCATCTATTGATAGCTATAGCTAGACTGTTTGGTTAAGTTACATGGAACTGGGGTGTTATTGTCTGGTGCAATGAAACGTTCCAGTGCTGTCCAACTTGGTGTCATGCAAGAAAATGTGTGGCATGGTGAACACTATTAGCTTTACACTGTGTCTTCACCTAGCAGCCCAGTGAACTAATTATGGACATTCTTTGCTAGTTTACCTGGATAAACAAAACGATTGGTCAAACTATGTAGCCGATAGGCTGAGTATAGACTTAAGAAATCTTCTCTTAAAAATACAAGAGAAATGGATTAAATGTCATATTTATTTTAGTTTAGGCAATTATTCTGAATTGCCTGCTTGTCAGAACAAGAATTGTACAATACAGTTGTACTGCATGTTTGCAAAGTTTCTTTCACATTATTCAATGCATTGAAAATTAAGGCTCTACTGACCGACCACACGTTGTCCATATATATTTTTTAATCAACACTGCTTTGGTACAGAGTATATACTTCCAATAACTAATAACTGAAGCCTACCAAGGTCTAGTGTATCTCATATTACCAGTATAATTGTTTTGGCTCATACCATCTCAGCCTTACTTCCAATCAATAGGTGACCCCCACACCATGTCTTTTTCCCCATATGGTATCATGTGGTGGATGTATTTGAGTAATCTATAGTTATCCCACTAGGGAAACCAAGAATTCGAAGCTCAAAAGTTGTTGCACGATCAACTTAAGTGACATTAAATGAGTTATAGAAACAAAGTCATGCTATTATTTATCCAATATTTTTCTTTCAAACATATTTATCTTTTATATTTTCAAACATTTTGTGAATAGACTATCAAAGATCTTCGTATAAATACTGAAGGCGTCAGGGACCTTTTTTTTTTTTAGCAATTAGGACCATTACGAGTGACATTTGATAGACATTTCAGGTAAATACCTGTCTCATTTATGTCAATTTTCAGCTTATAATCCGACCTTGGCCAAATGTCACATGTAATTGCATATAGGATAATGTTTTCAGTGAAGACATCTGTCATATCAGAAAGATAGTAAAAGTTGCTCCATTTTACAAATCAATTTATCTTGCTGTACAAAATATTCTGGTTGCCGAAGTAGATATCTAATGGAAAAAGGCAGCATATCCGACCTTTGGTTATTATAAGATATGCTAGTCTGTAGTTCAGGACGACAGACTTATCCATTTGCGGTGAATACCACTCAGATATTTGGCGTAATTACATATATCATTCTTATACGATGTCTATACTATCTTGCATGGTAATTCAGACTGATGCCATTCACACAGCCAATTATTCTTTTGTATGGAATGTTGTATTTAACTTTTCTATATTAGGAAAATTGCATTACATGAATCATTCTGTAAGATTCTAAGTTGCTCTGTTATGGTAGGATTCAAAATAGATTTCATCATATTATCGGTCATGTTTTCCATACATGGCCAGGGACAGCACAACATGAACAGAAATTCTTACTAACAGCAACAAGTCAATCTTAATTTTCTGCTAATAAAAACTGTTCTTTGGTCTGCAATTTCTACCTCTTCCTGTGACCTGACAAATAGCCATAATGAAGACAAGAAAACATGATTTATCACTTCCACTGAGGCTTTTTTTCAGTAAGCAGCATCTTCATATGGCGTCTCTCATATTGCTCTGCATTATTAAGCTCATCAAAAATGATGTCATGAACTCAATAAGTAATGAGAAGGAGATTTAATGGAAGAGCTTCATGAGGTCAACAGCACCCAGGTCGGGGCACAGCCCAAGGCCAGTCATTTGAGCAAGACAAATGAGCAAAAGCAAGACTATAATCAGCCTGGCATTAGCCTTTATGACACACTCCTCAATGACCAATTGCTGAGTGCTTATCTTGCAGCTACGTTTTTCCAGCATTTTCAGCATTTTCAACAGAGGTAAACAAAGCAATTTGTCACTGTGTGTTCCTTACATTACTTATCTGACTGTAGTGTACAAAAACACTGAAGAGCAGTATGACACAACTGGAATGATAAAAAAAGAAAGTTGTGTTGTGAACTGCACAAGACACGTCTATACTTCACTACAAAAACTTGTTGTTGAAATACAATACGATGGTGGATATTCTGTCTACCCATTTAATGAGCAAGGCTTCCTTCCATGTAAAAACAAATTCCAAACGTTGACTGTCCTTGATCTTTTCTGCATAGTTAGATATACCACATTTTTTGTCTTGATAAAAATGACACGATCAAGAGGATGCAATATACACTGAAGTGAATATCCAAGATATACAGTGCATCCAAGATAGCATTCCAAATCGGACCTAGCATCGTTTCCATATAGGCCACTGTCGTTACAACATTGTATTAAGTTATTTACATCGCCGCATCGCGCCGCCGTTGAAACGATTTGGAATGCTCTGTGGGATATATCATGAGACCGTTAGCACAATTTATAGGCTTACCATACTGATTTAATTTCAGATTATTGAATTCTTATTTTCTATCATATGCTTAATTTATCATATTTTTTAATATAACATACTTTTAGAATAAATCATACATACATGACATCCAGTTTAAAAACATTAATATATGTTGCATCTGCTTGATGCCTGCACAGTATCAGAACTTTTAGACCAACATAAAATAAGTGGTTATATTGGCAAATAATACAATTTTTTCAGTCTTAAAAAGTGCCTCTGTGACGTCATATTAGTTTGTTATTGTTTGTAGATTTAAGCCATTTAGTACTTCCAACCAACCCTGAATGTTCAATCACTTACAAGACAGTAATCAACACATTGGGATAATCTCTCTTTTGGTCAAATATCTTGGCTGGTTGGGCATATTCAATAACTCTTGGAAACACAGTTTCAAAACAAAACAAAGCGTTGATTACATGACATGAGAATTTTGGCGTGGTTATTTTATGCCATTGTATACTGTACATATTGTCTCATTGTCATCTTAGTCGGAGACAAGCATCATTGCTTATTTTATTGTTCATGTAAAACCGACTGTAAATAGATTTATCTTATCTTATCTTATTTTCAATGTATGCCCCACTCCCTGTGTAACCTGTAAATTATGCTAGGCACTCTCATGAAACATTATTACTTCTTGATGATACATCCTTAATTCCTGCATCTTCAGGTGAGGTCAGTACTTAGTGCTGACATTATAGACTGTGGCACTCTTATATTGCTATTGTCAACAGGTTTTCACGGTGAACACGGGAACCGGATATAGCTCGTTGGCCAAATGACATTTACGACAAGGTTTCATCAAGAAGATTTGGGTTGACGCCACCATGATTTGATTATGTGTCCTCATTTTGTCCTTTGTGACGTCACACAGACGTAAAACCCTGTGTTTTGGTTGATCCATTCCATTAAATTTATTGCGCTTGGCTGCCATTATTTCTTTCTGCCATGCTTTTTGATTCAATCCTCATGCATTTCGTGCCTTTTAAAGTACAGCTTCTCTCTCGAGTTTATCTAAGAGATGAAAGCAGTCTTTTTTTAGTTCTTTTATAGCAAGGATTAAGGATATTGTCATCAGAAGGATGGGAAAACACAACCGATTTTGAAAGATTTCATTCCACGAGCTAATTTTAGAATACTAATTAGCTTTGTCAATGTTTCATCCATTACCTGTCATAAAGCGAATTTAATCGTTTACCCATTTTAATGTAAAGTGAAAAGGCCGAAGTCTTTGCATTGGCATATTGTATTTTGCGGAGCCTTTTAATAGCTATATTTGTATACCGGTATGTGGGAGCAAATATATTTTGACATTGTGAAATTAAATAAATGCTGATGCAAATATGGATTTATGGAAAGTAGCTCCTTTACAGCAGCAATTCTTACTGATTTTTGCCTTCTGCAATATTTCTGCTTAATAATTTCAAATGACATTGTTAGAATAATTGAGCAAGACATGCTCATCTCCCCATTCATTTTATTGACCTTAATGCTAGCGAATGATAAAAACCACCTGAATATTAATGCATGCCATTATCACCAAATCCAATTAAATTACACAATCAGAATCTTTGACAGAAAATATTTATGCAGATTAACAGAGTGCACATCAGATTGAAATTATTTATGATTTGAATGTTTTGAAGACATGGGAATCGTTGGTTACAGCCATCCAGGGTGCACCATTTCATATTTTGCAAAATACTTTGTCGAAAGGACATGTCAAAATTTTCATACATATCTGTTTCAGGATGGAAATTAACTTAGTTACATCTATTATATATTCATTAAGTAAATAAGATGAGATGAGGTGGTGCGTCTGTGTATTTTGGCTAATAAATCCCTATAGGGCAACACTGAAACACAAGCGATGCTAACCGGGAATCCAGGGTGTAATTAACATAGGTGGGTGGATTAGGGCTTTACGTCCTGTATTTCTGCACCTGATGGGCTAATTAGGACAGGCAGGGACCATGTCAATGAGATGATGAATGAAACAGCCATCCAACTTAGGCTGGATCGGGAATTGAACTTAAGACCCAATGGTTGGAAGTCCAGCGCGCTACCACTGAGCTAGGTCCCCACCCCAGATTGTAAGTCAGCCATGGTGCTTTAGTAACTCTGTCAAGACACAGATATATCTGAAAATATCACTGACTATTCTTCGTTGCCAATGCCTAGTGCATAAAAGATATGGATAAATATATCTAAATTTGCTTGGTAAATACGTAGAAATAAACATAATTTTGGTCCATTTACTGTGAAAAGTCTCCCAAGTAAACCAAATTGCACATACGGACTCCTACATAAGAGTTGCTACATATAATTTCATCCCAGGGCAAATAGCATGGCTCTCTGGTGTTCACTCACTTAAACTCTCACTGGAAGACCTTTCAGCCATGTGGGAACCTGCCTAATATGGCAATATTACTAAGCTAGATGCTGCTTCCAGTAGCTCTCTTCTAGTAAGGCTGAGGCAGCCAGTTCTGTTCAATTTTAGGCAATTTGCAAATGCAGTGCAGTGCTACAGGGGTGGCTGAGAGTGTGACCTGTAATTTTATGTGTTTGCAGCAGTTATGCCTGGAGTGGCATTAATGCCATCACATAAGCTGGGATGAGGTTCTTCCTGTGTATATAGTGATATTCTGCAGGTCTGAGAGACTGAGATTCCTTGGCTGCCATGGCTTATATGTTGGGTGGTTGATATATAACATGTTTTGATCGATAAAACGATGGGCAAATATATACGAAGGTAATCAAATATCACATACATCGTGTTTGGCATAACATAAATGAAATGCATCTGTACACTGTAACTTGGCACATCTCTATTTCATCTGCAATTACTATCACTGAATTGTTTCTATTATTACCATCATATCAGATTACTGCTCATGGATTCAATATTTCATGACAAACAGATTATGGATTTGATTAATATAATCAGCTCGGTCTTTTCTCTTGCAAAATAGGCTTAGCTGCTATTCATCCTTAAACATCAGCAGCTGCAACTCGTTGCTTCCTCTAAGGTCGTGGGTTCTATCCCTTGCAGACATTATTGTCAGTCACATACATGGCCAAATGTGCCACGTGCGTTTTCCATGAGAAGGATAAACGCAAGGAAAACGCATGGTTTTTGCCTGATTATAATAATGCAAAAAACCATGCGTTTATCCAGACGCATGGAAAACGCATTTGGTCATGTAGCCATAAGACATTAAATAGATAGTTTTGTACTCTGCGTCTATGCTGGGACGAGTAAAAGAACCCACCCATGGGATATGGTGCAACATGGTGTGGATATAAAATGTGGATATAAAATTAGCGGTGGCACTGAAACATTAGAAATCAATGTATATTGTATACTTGTGTTTCCAGCAGAGCAACATAGTACGATATCATCATGGTTACTGTCTTCCTGATGGAAGTAACTGTGTGCGTATTAGTTATATCCCTAATAGGAGGGGGTTAACTAAAATTTGTGTTGGTTATATCCCTTCGCTGAAGCATATTTACTAATTTTTTTGATTGTTTGTTTTAGTGCCTTCATTACGCATAACAGGTCAGTTTTTATTCAGGAGAGAGTTAACTAACATTTTCGTTTGGTTATATCTCGCAAAAGAACAATGGAGAAAGTCACGTGGTGGAGTATAACATACGTTAAAGACGACAGGGTATCTGGGTAATTAAGGCGAATGCTTCAGCTACGAAACGAATAGCCCACACTCATCTAGGCCAGGTCTCTGGAGAGTCTCTACAAAGCACACTACAATTTTGTCTAAATGTAGGTATTGGCTCTTGTGTGCTCTGGCCAAACTATGGCATTGGGGTCTCACTTCAGCGGAATGGTGTGCCTTTCGATAGCGAAGGTCAAATGAAGAAGCCAAGGTCATGTTGCTAGTGGCAGCCCACCGAATGTAACCAGATAAGGGACTAGTAAGAAGGTTGCCAAGTTAGACAAGGATTTGCCTGGCTTCCCTCAGATACAAATCAAATTGGACGTTGAATTAAGGACCTCTGAAGCTTAACATTGTTTTGACGGCGCTCGAGTCGACTCGACTTTTGCCTGACCTTTTGATGTTCTGAGAAATCAGAGTAAGACGCTCCCCAAGGCTGCTTTTAGTCCGCCGTCTCATTGAGGAGAAATCTGATTTCTGGTTTCCTTTTATAAGGACAGTTCCAGTCTGTCAGTATAAAAGTTAAAAAGTATTAGATACTGAATGTGGGTCAGTTGCAGACATACTTTCCGGTCAAATTTCATGGCATTATGGATGACTACAGTTAAGATCAGCGGGTACAAGGAAACAGACAAAATACAATGTGATATTTATGAAAATTCTCTAAATTTAAGACTATATTGATGTGATGATCAACATGCCTACTAATTATTGCCTCCAATGCATTTAGCATATTTAAAGATTATTTACAACTCTTATTTTTTTGTTATATTGGAATATTAGTAAACTTAGGGAGATCTTAATTTTAGACTCCATTGTAACAGTATCACATTATAAAGAATTAATTTATTAAATTGGGAGGTGAGAACAACTTCTTTGTCAACACATAGCAAGATGAATCTTTACGTAATATGCACTTGGAGCTGCAATTTCATAGCTTTAAACCATGAACTCTGGATATAATGTATGCCAAAAATGTGTCTGTTAAGCTTATTCAACATCAGAGGCAAATAATAGTAGGGGGGGGGGAGTATTTCTTCAGGCTACTGTGAAAGTCAGTCCCACTAATTCACTGCAGCTTCACTTTGATTCTGGGTGACCCTCAGGCTTCTAGTATTTTTGATGGAAACTGTTTCCTGCCTACAGCCAAGAATAAGGATACAGCGACTTGCATCCTTGCAGGGGAATCAATCAATGGCGTCCTATTGTCGATATCCACTTTGCAACAACAATCCATTGTTACATTACCCGAGGGATGCAGACCCGCAGGTTTTGTTAACTGTACAGAAAAGTCATTTTATACAGTCAAACATCCAGCTGACTCATCAACCATTCACTAAGGAGACTAGTATCAACCATTCACTAAGGAGACTAGTAATAATCCACCAAAATGTGATTTCTCTATTAAAATGTGACATGATTGTGATGATTGTTATGGGATGCCGCAGTCTAGTGTTAAGGTGTTCGCCTGCTATCCGCAAGGTTGTGGGTTCTAACCCCCACCATGGTATCGAGGAAATGGGCTGATCCTCATCAACCATTGCCTCACCCCACCCAGGTGTAATGGGTACTTGGCATTAGGCACCTACATGATTGCACTGGTGTGAGCTCTTAAGCCCCTGTGGTTAACCCCGTGTTCAAGGCTGAATACTCCCCAGGGAGTTGAGAAAGACTCTGGATTGGCCTGCCAAGGGTCTAATTGTAAAGTCTGTTGAAACTGCTTGAGCGGTGATTCTAGACTATAACTAAGAAATAAATAAATAATAATTGTACGGATGCACTCCCAGACTAACCTACAAGAGCATCCATACAATATGCCAAAACTTACTCTGCTCATTTGGAAAAAGGAGTAAAAGGTACCCGTTGTAAGTTAAAATAATACTATATAGTAGAGAGGGCAACTTCATTCTGAAAGAGGCCCAGATAGCAATCCAAATCGTTTCAACATCGGCGCCATGTCAGCGATGTTAATACGATGTTGTAACGACGTTGGCCTACATGAAAACGATGCTGGGCCGATTTGGAATGCTATCTGGGGGATAGATTATTTTACTCTCAATAGGGGAGGTTAGTTATAATCGTTGTATGAATATCAACAGAGCTCTATTCCACTTGTAGGGTTTGCCATCGGATTTTTCTTGTTTCTGGTTGTTGGGTGGGTGGATTAGGGCTTTATGTCCTGTATTTCTGCACCTGATGGGCTAATTATGACAGGCAGGGACCATGGCAAGGAGATGAAGGATGAAACAGCCGTCCAACTTAGGCTCGACCAGGAATTGAACCCGGGACCCAGTGGTTGGAAGCCCAGCGCGCTACCACTGAGCTAGGTCCCCGCCCTTCTTGTTTCTGAGAGAGTACACAAATACAAATTGTTCGGATGGTACATTGTAGATTAGAATGATGATTCAACTATACAGTTCGTTTCATTAAAAACAGCCTGTCAAATTGAGCCTAGACAACTTCTGCTACGCGATGCTAACTGCCACCAGATGGAACTGTCTAGCTATAGCTGGCTACTCAAAACTGAATCTTAGAGTGCATGCCACACCATACTTGCCATATTTACTGGAAAAGATGCATGTCTATTGGGCATACATATTTATGATATATTAGATACATTTCTTACATTTATCAAGGTTTATAATTTTCAGTGGTGCTAGGTGTAAGCTGACTATAAGCTAAGAGTAGACAGAAGCAGCTAGCCTTAGCTACAGTCAGGAACAGGTTGCTCCACCTGTCTAGAGTCGACCATATTTTATGAAACTAACTGTACATGAGTGCCTCGATGATGAGGGAATCTGTTAAGTTTTTTCGCAGGGGCACTGGAAAGATGCAAAGTCACAGGGAGATGATGGTCAGCCATACTCTTAAAACGTTACTTCTTATAATGAGTTTCACTCAAACAAAACTTCGATATCTTGACTGCAGGTGATGGGACAACATTTATATTCATATGTATTTTATGCCATTTGAATTTTCAAAAGCAAACAGGTTCAAATTAATTTGCTAATAGCCCTAGAAATTGTTTTAATCCCAGCGGTATTATCTCTCTTGTGGGCAAAACATCAAGTAAAAACCTAGGGCTGACTGTACAAGTTTTTGCACTTCTTGTGTTCTGTTCATTCACAAAAATAAAGATGTTAATCTCTGATTGGACCATCAGTCCGTTAGGGTCTTCTTCACCTGCTAGTTACTTGTTAGTAAGGTCTTTTACTGGAAGGAATAAAGTGTTCTGAGTAAGGAGGGTCCTATTTTTCATCTCAACAGCAGAAGAGTGAGGAGGGATTGGGAAGAATTATCGCAGACCTGTTTGTCAAGTTGACAAATTGTCTTGAAAGCCCCACTCACTGTAGAATGTTCAACTGGGATAAAGGGATCTTCACTGAGAGCCAGTGACTGGGCTTCAACGAGTGAGTAGTGTTCTGGCAATATATATTACACAGCAAACACTGAGGAAATCCTAAGGCTCCACACTTCAACTAGTGAAAATATATTGTCACAACATGCTTATTGAGCTCTTTTAATAGACAAATTGCTCTACTACTCAGACAGCATTCCAAATCGGGCCAGCGTCGTTTCTATATCAGCTGCCGTCGGTACAACATCGTTTTGACATTGCCGACATCGCGCTGACATTAAAGGGGAACTAACCCCTTGAGCACTTTACCTCTCAGATATAAGCTTGGGTCCATAATGAAATATCCTACAGTTATTAGCTTCGTGTTGTGAACTACGGAGGCCGCCATTTTCGACTTTTCCGGGTGTTTTGCTCTTGACGTAAATACGTCACTGTTGTACTACAGGTCTCAGCCAATGAGAGACAAGTATTCTACAGGCTGGCTTTGCATTCCAACCAACAAGTTTCACAAACAGGTGTTAATTGCACTTCAGCTTTTGTTAGGGCACGTCAGGGTTCTTAGTGAGTGTTGACCAAGTAAATTGCCATTGAACAATTTGACACATACAATTATATTTGAGGTATCAATAAGCCAGTTATGTAACACAACTGCAGAACATTCAGAGACTGAGTACTAATTAAATTAATATTGAGTAATTAATTTTGAGCAGTCTAGGTACATTGTATTATATTTCAACATTGAACATGTATTATGTTGCAAAATAAATCTATCTATCTATAATAATAATAGTTTATCTATCTATCTACCTAGCTATCTAGCTATCCACCTTGTTATTTTTATTATGTATATTACTTTATTGACGATTAATATATAAATGAGATGCACCTGTCATTCAAACAGAACAAAATAAAATACTAACTAGGCCTAATGGCTAAATATTTGTAAGTTGAGGTGTGAAGCTAAAAAAAAGAGGTGAATTGGACACAGTTCTGAAGTTCCTGCTAATTTCTTTTCTTTTGCACTGGTATAAAGGTCTTGAATTTCTGGACAGTTTCCTATTACAATGCCGCATACAGCATGTAGACATGGATGATTTAATGTGAATTGAGAGAATGTCTTTTACACTGCACCCTTCCCTGACGTTGGATATGCTTTATTTTAATTACGCACTGCCCCTGAAGCTTCTTATGTAACATATTAAGCATAATTACAGTATTCAAATTCTATTCTCAGCAAAATTATATTCAGAAATATATTTAAGCAAAATTATATTCAGAAATAATTTAATTGATACTAACTATAAGCTTAATAATAATATACACCTAATCTTAAAGTGATAACATCTTGCATATTATGCCTATAATGATTATCTTATAAATATTAAATAACTTTATCTTTAAACTCCTCCCATACTTGGGGAAAACATCTTACGATTATATCTAAAGAGGCTTCAGATAATAGAAGCACGGTTATTTGCCCAAGTATGCAAATATACATATTCATAGATCTATACAAAGCTGTATTTCAAAAAAGTGCAATTAACACCTTACTGTGTTACCTTTTATGTTGTGTTATCTGTTCTTGTCATTATAATTGCAATGAACAATGAAACGGATTGCAATCTGCATGATCATGGATTGATACATGTAGCCTCTGTATTCAGTACATAGGACATAAGTGACGTCACTAGCTTGAGTGCTGTGTGCAATAATGGCGGCGCCCAGCGTTTTGGCGGGTGGTGAAAATGGCACTTTTAATTTGCTTAAAACATTACTAAACTCAATTTTTAAACAGACTTTTTCACTGCAATATATTTTTCTATATCTAATTGATCTTTTAAAATTAAAACACAATTTTCCATTAGTCCCACTTTAAAACAATTTGGAATGATATCTGGGTAGCTCTTATGGATGCAGGCATTAATGAATGTTGTTACGACTTAAGTCATGCATAATAAGTATAATGTCTATCTTCATGGGTGTTCCTATTATCATTGATGTACATGTATGTTATTTTCATTTACAAATATACTCATGATTTCATGCTACATAACATACTAATATGATTTCACGATAACCTGCGGAATCCATGTAAAAAAAAATGTGTGTAATTGATTATAAATTACCATATATTTATGTTTCTTTTCAGTCGTATGTCAACTGTGAGTTGGGCATCGATGCTATAGGAACGGTTATGATCTGCTTCGGGGTTGTGACGTCATTAAGTTCCTTCGCTGTCAGTTACGCATCACGTCATCTGAAACGCTTTCCCATCATCATTTCCGGAGCATTGTTCCATACGGGTCTTTTTGTGGCCCTCTTGTGGTGGCAACCCAAGCGTGACGATCCAGCCATGTTTTACGTCATTTCCGGTTGCCTAGGCATGTGTGACGCAATCTGGCAAACCCAGACTAACGGTGAGTTAATGAAGTGTGTAGATAAGGGCCATTAACGAACTGTGCAGATAAGGGAGTTCATCAAATATTATTTTGTCATCAATGCACTTCTGATGGAGCTTTAGCGACCCATGGAAGGGGTTGGAATCACACTCCTGAAACGTCAACATGAAAAATGGAAAATAGACATCTTAAATACAATTCCGAGATTTCAATTTGCCATATAATGGCAGCAATATAGAAGATGTATATATACATTAATGTTGCAACACTTCAGTTCTACATACAGTTCGGGTGATATGTTTACATACAGCTGACAAACAATTACCTATTGAGGTTAGTGTATGTACTTTGATGACCCACCAGTTATCATATGGTTATGGACTTCATGAAAGAAGATGTTGCGTGATACATTGTGAAAGTGGTTATGCCTGAAATTAGCATTTTATTTAGATAATGCACATGATGTCCGCTATATTTAAACCATTGTTGATTGGAAATTTACCGAAGAATTTTTGTCATAATAAAATTTTCAATAAGACTCCGCTGTATGTAAACATATGACACCCAACTGTAAGTACCAAGATACAGTAATATGCCACATTGGCTTAGCTTTGGCTCAGTGTCAGCACTGCACATTGGCCCAGCTTCAGCACCTCAGGTGACGTCAGACTGATGTTGAGTCAAGTGGCATGTTATCTGTGATAAGGCCGATACATACAGCTAGTTTCATTAAAAACGGCCTGTCAAATTGAACCTAGACAAAGCCAGGCAACTTCTGCTATATGATGCTACCTGCCACTAAACAGAACTGTCTAACTACAGCTGGCTACTCAAAGCTGGATCTAAAATTACATGCAGCACCATTTGGTCCATAGTTTGAGAGTTACACATATTTGCCATTCTTTGTTGAAAAGATGCATGTCTATTGCACATACATATTTGCGATATATTAGATTAATTTCTCACAAATATGAAGGTTTATATATTTTCATATATGTGGTATGTGGTAGGTATATTTTATGAAACTAACTGTATACACACGTAGAACAATGTTGGTCTGACATCGACCCAATCCAGCATGTTATCTGGCATGTTGGTCTGATGTGCTGTGTTATCATGGTAAACTTTCAGATTAATATCACAAGACATGTTGCTATAATCATGCAAGTAATTACACTTTTTAATAGAAGGTTCAAGTTGTTTGTGAGATTAGGTGCAGAGGCATTGCTGCTTTGATGTGCTCAAATCCATATTTTTTTGCAATTATCTAACCAGCTTGTTTATTATGCTCTGTGGATTAGACAGCATCAAATATTTACAGAATAAGTTTTAAGGGGATGCTAATGTAATTAAAAGCTGTGATATTGTATCTGTAAAATTCTCCCAACAGATTCGTAATACATCAGTGCACCATTTGCATGTAAACTGTAGCTATATGCTAAATATAGCACTACAATTTTCACAAAACAATTACATTTTTAAAAATGTATACGTATTTTGATAATAGACCTAGTCATTTTCTACAAGATTTTATATTCCACCTGAAAAACCATACAACACTTCCTTGATAAAAATAAAAGAGTTTTTATCAAGACACAATCTTTAAGTTGTTATATGGGAGCTACATTTGCTTGTTTGGCACACTCTGAACATATTCACTAATGCTACACAGAGCAAACCTATTGTTCAATAATTTAACTCCTGGTTTGCATGTATACACTCCCAATGACATTACCCATATGCACCAGAAAGTAAGGGTCATATGAGGCTACTTGAGTATGTTCAATGGAGTCCTATAGTTTTGGAGGGTGGTGTATTATTGATTTTCCGATCATCATCATTAAACAGCCATATGGAATATTTTAAAAACAGTTGTTAGGAAATCAATCTTTCACTGAATGATTTGAAGCAATGTATTGTCAGCTACAATCAGAGGCTTATAACCAGCCAGTCAGATTCCTTTGGTACATTTTTCTCCCACTAATCGCAGGGGAAGTCTTTGATGACAGGAAGTAGCAATTGACACCGTTTTGTCTTCTTTTTCTTTCCAGCTTTGTTCGGCTTGATATTTTCGGATAGACAGGAAGCGGCTTTCGCCAACTACCGGATGCTACAGGCTGTTGGATTCGCCATCGCCTTTGGTTACAGCTACTTCCTGTGCGTCCAAACCAAACTCTACATCATGGCGGTGGCTCTGGTTATAAGCTTGCTGCTCTACTCTGTTATTGAAAGGAGACTTTACAAGCAAGCCCAGCAGACTGAGTGTTTCGTCATTCTGTAGAAGCAAGCCCTGTCAAATGAGAAGCTATGAGAATTCTTGTCACTGCTGCTGTCTGCTGTTGTTTCCTGTTGTCATAAAAGACTGCTGCCCTGTTTCCACAGCAACTGTGGAAGCACCCACCATCTCTTCTTTCCATTCCCCATGAATATTACATTACTCCATTCATGTGATAAAGAACTGTAAATTGCTGCTCTATTTAATGAAATTCTATCACCCCATATTGTGTGTTTCAATTTAAACATGCATTTTCTCACTATGAATCAAATATACGATACATTATCTTGACTCGTAGTTTGTTTTTAGAATCTGCTGACGGCTAATAGCAGTAATTGATAAAAATGGCGAATTTCAAAATGGATGCTGAAAATACCCCGCTTTATTGAAAACTTGGAACCCAAGAAATGTGTTTATGAGGAAAAGCAGTTGGATGGGTTTAATATTATTCAAAATCCTGCCATTAACTACAATGAACCAGTTGTCACAAACAGACGAAAAAGATTGGCTTACCACTAAATCACAAGTTTTATTTTTATTTTTTTTTGTAAAATGTGTTCTACCATTATTCATACAGAGTTTGATATTGCTATTTAATTTAGGATAAATGTGATTTTTTTTTTCACTGCACAAAAATAAATATACAAAAGGGAGTCTATTTGGATGAAAACTTAACCAACTCTTGTTGTCTGCCATCTTGAAGTGCAGTAATGGTTATATTATGACCTTACCAGTGGTGGAGGGGTACTGCAATGACACCCAGAGCAACATCAAAACACTACAGTTCACTTAGGTCAAGTCCTCCTGATCTCACCATTGCTATTGCCATTGCCACAGCCTGGGTAGGGGTCCCTTTCTGGTTAATTTCCGGCCTTTAAACAAACAGAACTAATCGAGGGAAGTTGATTAATTTGGCCAGTTGCTGACAATGGTAAAAACCTCATTACTCCCAATTACATGGCTAGCCATCCATCTTTTAGAGTGACAATTACCTCTGGGAATACCCTGGTTCTATTATAAGTCCCCTTTACAGCCTCTTATCAGCAATATTGGAACAATATTCTGTTATCATTTACGTCACCTTCCACGTCATTAACAGATACTGTTGCCTAGCAACTGTTATAAATGTCTCATTTGAAAAAATAAATAAAAAATGTGAACGCAAGCTCAAATTAGAATGATGATTGACAAGTCATATGGTCATTACTCTTTCCAGAAGACCAAGTTTTAATGATGGTTTCCAAATTGGTCCAATTCGCATGATAATTAATATACCACAAGAGTGTATTTAGATCGATCAATGGCTATTTATAACCTTAATTAATCATTGTGCTTGAGAATAAATACATGGTAGGTAATTTTTTTTTTCATTGTAGCTGCATCGTTATACATTATACTAATGTGCCATAGAATCCAGTTGCGGATTTAGTGGGGGGGGGGAGGTTGGGGGGTTTAAACCCCTCCCCCTTCATTGGCCTAGTACATTTTATATAAAAAAATGCAGCGGTACCCACAATACATTTATACATTTTAATTTGTCACCCCCCCCCCCCCTCTCCGTGAAAAATGTACTGTATCCGACCCTGGAATCATCTCTTTCGGGTCCGTAAACCATGTTTTAAAGTTTGTTTCTCTCTCTTCATTGTCACTTGGTATATACACTACTTTCCAAAACTATAGGACCACTTTGGCCACTGTGCATGTGGCTGTGTATGCAAAAAACTGGACCAGTAAACATTTTGTATGACAAATATTGGATAATCAGCAGTGACACTTTGGTATTAGTAATGGTAATGTAATCAGTGTTATATATTCAGAAGCTAGACGTACACCACCCTCCAAAAATATAAGACCACTTGGGCATGTAAACAAGACTCAAATGAGTATGTAAACAACAGTCAAAGTGGTCTTATATTTTTGATGGGCAGTGTACTTGAGAACGACTCTATGCATGAAAACTGCTACCATCCTCAGTCAACTGAGGACCCAGCTGGATTCAGCTCACGGCCTTGCTCATTTATTTACAGGATGGCTGACCTTGCTGAGGCTTAACATTGCTTAATTTGTAATGAAATACATGGAAGGTCACATCTTTTCCCCGTGATATGAATTGTACAGAAAAGTAATTTGCTGGAGGTTCATCAAAACAGGGCAAATTGTGGAGCTCCCATTCAAGGGATTACCAATGAAGACTTGAGGACAGGCTTATGGCTTGATTAAATCAGCTCTCTAGTGCAGATTTGCAGCAAATTAAGTCTTGGAATAATAAAATGAGCTACAGCCGCTGCTGTACGTAAACATCCTGCAATATATCAGCATTACTAACGACTTTAGAGAGAACTGAGATCATTTCATCAGCATTTTATTGATTGCTAGATTGGGTAAATGTACTACCCAGATAGCATTCCCAATCGTTTCAGCGTTGGCGCGATATTGGCGACGTCAAAATGATGCTGTATCGATGGTGGCCTATATCGAAATTACGCTGGCCCGATTTTAAATGCTATCTGAGTATGGGAAAGGCTAATTTCTCTTCTGCATGGTATAGATGATGGTTTGTCATTTCTAAAACATGATCAAGCCAATGCGTCCTGATGGGGTTTGGCCAAGTGGAAAAGCAGGGCAAATTTATTGATTTTGAACAACTTTCAAGGACAAAGGCTTCACCAAATGAGTATTATATGCCTTTCATGTGACCGCATTTGATGTGAAAACTGGCAAAGGTGTTAGGGAGTATCATGTTCAAAGAGATTTTAACTGGTGAAGTGTAAGCAGTCTGTACTTAAGTATGGCAGAACAACGTATAATTATAGGCATATTAACTTGAGTCTGCAACTGTGCATCCAACTGCAATGGGTAGTGTCCTGTTATTATTGATATATTAGTCGTTATGGAGTTTTCATCATCTATTGATAGCTATAGCTAGACTGTTTGGTTAAGTTACATGGAACTGGGGTGTTATTGTCTGGTGAAATGGAACGTTCCAGTGCTGTCCAACTTGGTGTCATGCAAGAAAATTTGTGGCATGGTGAACACTATTAGCTTTACACTGTGTGTCTTCACCTAGCAGCCCAGTGAACTAATTATGGACATTCTTTGCTAGTTTTGCTGGGTAAACAAAACGATTGGTCAAACTATGTAGCCGATAGGCTGAGTATAGACTTAAGAAATCTTCTCTTAAAAATACAAGAGAAATGGATTAAATGTCATATTTATTTTAGTTTAGGCAATTATTCTGAATTGCCTGCTTGTCAGAACAAGAATTGTACAATACAGTTGTACTGCATGTTTGCAAAGTTTCTTTCACATTAATCAATGCATTGAAAATTAAGGCTCTACTGACCGACCACACGTTGTCCATATATATTTTTTAGTCAACACTGCTTTGGTACAGAGTATATACTTCCAATAACTAATAACTGAAGCCTACCAAGGTCTGGTGTATCTCATATTACCAGTATTGTTTTGGCTCATACCATCTCAGCCTTACTTCCAATCAATAGGTGACCCCCACACCATGTCTTTTTCCCCATATGGTATCATGTGATGGATGTATTTGAGTAATCCATAGTTATCCCACTAGGGAAACCAAGAATTCGAAGCTCAAAAGTTGTTGCACGATCAACTTAAGTGACATTAAATGAGTTATAGAAACAAAGTCATGCTATTATTTATCCAATATTTTTCTTTCAAACATATTTATCTTTTATATTTTCAAACATTTTGTGAAAAACCTGTGAAAGAATAGACTATTAAAGATCTTCGTATAAATACTGAAGACGTCAGGGACCTTCTTTTTTTTTTTAGCAATTATGTCAATTTTCAGCTTATAATCCGACCCTTGGCCAAAAAATTAGATGTTACAATGAGCAAGAAATGTCACATGTAATTGCATATGGGATCATTTTTTCAGTGAAGGCATCTGTCATATCAGAAAGATAGTTAAAGTTGCTCCATTTTACAAATCAATTTATCTTGCTGTACAAAATATTCTGGTTGTAATGGAAAAAGGCAGCATATCCGACAAAATTGGAATTAATTAACCTTTGATTATTTTAGGATATGGCATTACTGCTAGCCTCAAGATATGCTAGTCTGTAGTTCAGGATGACAGACTTATTCATTTGTGGTGAATACAGGAATACCATTCAGATATTTGGCATAATTACTATCTTGCATGGTAATTCAGACTGATGCCATTCACACAGCCAATTCTTCTTTGGTATGGAATGTTGTATTTAACGTTTCTATATTAGGAAAATTGCATTTCATGAATCATTCTGTAAGATTCTAAGTTGCTCTGTTATGGTAGGATTCAAAATAGATTTCATCATATTATCGGTCATGTTTTCCATACATGGCCAGGGACAGCACAACATGAACAGAAATTCTTATCAGCAACAAGTCAATCTTAATTTTCTGCTAATAAAAACTGTTCTTTGGTCTGCAATTTCTACCTCTTCCTGTGACCTGACAAATAGCCATAATTAAGACAAGAAGACATGATTTATCACTTCCACTGAGGCTTTTTTTCAGTAAGCAGCATCTTCATATGGCGTCTCTCATATTGCTCTGCATTATTAAGCTCATCAAAAATGATGTCATGAACTCAATAAGTAATGAGAAGGAGATTTAATGGAAGAGCTTCATGAGGTCAACAGCACCCAGGTCAGGGCATAGCCCAAGGCCAGTCATTTGAGCAAGACAAATGAGCAAGAGCAAGACTATAATCAGCCTGGCATTAGCCTTTATGACACACTCCTCAATGACCAATTGCTGAGTGCTTATCTTGCAGCTACGTTTTTCAGCATTTTCAACAGAGGTAAACAAAGCAATTTGTCACTGTGTGTTCCTTACATTACTTATCTGTCTGTAGTGTACAAAAACACTGAAGAGCAGTATGACACAAATGATAAAAAAAGAAAGTTGTGTTGTGAACTGCACAAGACACGTCTATACTTCACTACAAAAACTTGTTGTTGAAATACAATACGATGGTGGATATTCTGTCTGCCCATTTAATGAGCAAGGCTTCCATGTAAAAACAAATTCCAAACGTTGACTGTCCTTGATCTTTTCTGCATAGTTAGATATACCACATTTTTTGTCTTGATAAAAATGACACGATCAAGAGGATGCAAAATACACTGAAGTGAATATCCAAGATATACAGTGCATCCAAGATAGCATTCCAAATCGGACCTAGCATCGTTTCCATATAGGCCACTGTCGTTACAACATCGTATTAAGTTATTTACATCGCCGCATCGCGCCGACGTTGAAACGATTTGGAATGCTCTGTGGGATATATCATGAGACCGTTAGCACAATTTATAGGCTTACCATACTGATTTAATTTCAGATTATTGAATTCTTATTTTCTATCATATGCTTAATTTATCATATTTTTTAATACAACATACTTTTAGAATAAATCATACATACATGACATCCAGTTTAAAAACATTAATATATGTCGCATCTGCTTGATGCCTGCACAGTATCAGAACTTTTAGACCAACATAAAATAAGTGGTTATATTGGCAAATAATACAATTTTTTCAGTCTTAAAAAGTGCCTCTGTGACGTCATATTAGTTTGTTATTGTTTGTAGATTTAAGCCATTTAGTACTTCCAACCAACCCTGAATGTTCAATCACTTACAAGACAGTAATCAACACATTGGGATAATCTCTCTTTTGGTCAAATATCTTGGCTGGTTGGGCATATTCAATAACTCTTGGAAACACAGTTTCAAAACAAAACAAAGCGTTGATTACATGACATGAGAATTTTGGCGTGGTTATTTTATGCCATTGTATACTGTACATATTGTCTCATTGTCATCTTAGTCGGAGACAAGCATCATTGCTTATTTTATTGTTCATGTAAAACCGACTGTAAATAGATTTATCTTATCTTATCTTATTTTCAATGTATGCCCCACTCCCTGTGTAACCTGTAAATTATGCTAGGCACTCTCATGAAACATTATTACTTCTTGATGATACATCCTTAATTCCTGCATCTTCAGGTGAGGTCAGTACTTAGTGCTGACATTATAGACTGTGGCACTCTTATATTGCTATTGTCAACAGGTTTTCACGGTGAACACGGGAACCGGATATAGCTCGTTGGCCAAATGACATTTACGACAAGGTTTCATCAAGAAGATTTGGGTTGACGCCACCATGATTTGATTATGTGTCCTCATTTTGTCCTTTGTGACGTCACACAGACGTAAAACCCTGTGTTTTGGTTGATCCATTCCATTAAATTTATTGCGCTTGGCTGCCATTATTTCTTTCTGCCATGCTTTTTGATTCAATCCTCATGCATTTCGTGCCTTTTAAAGTACAGCTTCTCTCTCGAGTTTATCTAAGAGATGAAAGCAGTCTTTTTTTAGTTCTTTTTATAGCAAGGATTAAGGATATTGTCATCAGAAGGATGGGAAAACACAACCGATTTTGAAAGATTTCATTCCACGAGCTAATTTTAGAATACTAATTAGCTTTGTCAATGTTTCATCCATTACCTGTCATAAAGCGAATTTAATCGTTTACCCATTTTAATGTAAAGTGAAAAGGCCGAAGTCTTTGCATTGGCATATTGTATTTTGCGGAGCCTTTTAATAGCTATATTTGTATACCGGTATGTGGGAGCAAATATATTTTGACATTGTGAAAATTAAATAAATGCAGATGCAAATATGGATTTATGGAAAGTAGCTCCTTTACAGCAGCAATTTTTACAGATTTTTGCCTTCTGCAATATTTCTGCTTAATAATTTCAAATGACATTGTAAGAATAATTGAGCAAGACATGCTCATCTCTCCATTCATTTTATTGACCTTAATGCTAGCGAATAATAAAAACCACCTGAATATTAATTCATGCCATTATCACCAAATCCAATTAAATTACACAATCAGAATCTTTGACAGAAACTATTTATGCAGATTAACAGAGTGCACATCAGATTGAAATTATTTATGATTTGAATGTTTTGAAGACATGGGAATCGTTGGTTACAGCCATCCAGGGTGCACCATTTCATATTTTGCAAAATACTTCGTCGAGAGGACATGTCAAAATTTTCATACATATCTGTTTCAGGATGGAAATTAACTTAGTTACATCTACTATATATTCATTAGGTAAATTAGATGAGATGAGGTGGTGCGTCTGTGTATTTTGGCTAATAAATCCCTATAGGGCAACACTGAAACACAAGCGATGCTAACCGGGAATCCAGGGTGTAATTAACATAGGTGGGTGGATTAGGGCTTTACGTCCTGTATTTCTGCACCTGATGGGCTAATTAGGACAGGCAGGGACCATGTCAATGAGATGATGAATGAAACAGCCATCCAACTTAGGCTGGATCGGGAATTGAACTTAAGACCCAATGGTTGGAAGTCCAGCGCGCTACCACTGAGCTAGGTCCCCACCCCAGATTGTAAGTCAGCCATGGTGCTTTAGTAACTCTGTCAAGACACAGATATATCTGAAAATATCACTGACTATTCTTCGTTGCCAATGCCTAGTGCATAAAAGATATGGATAAATATATCTAAATTTGCTTGGTAAATACGTAGAAATAAACATAATTTTGGTCCATTTACTGTGAAAAGTCTCCCAAGTAAACCAAATTGCACATACGGACTCCTACATAAGAGTTGCTACATATAATTTCATCCCAGGGCAAATAGCATGGCTCTCTGGTGTTCACTCACTTAAACTCTCACTGGAAGACCTTTCAGCCATGTGGGAACCTGCCTAATATGGCAATATTACTAAGCTAGATGCTGCTTCCAGTAGCTCTCTTCTAGTAAGGCTGAGGCAGCCAGTTCTGTTCAATTTTAGGCAATTTGCAAATGCAGGGGTGGCTGAGACTGTGACCTGTAATTTTATGTGTTTGCAGCAGTTATGCCTGGAGTGGCATTAATGCCATCACATAAGCTGGGATGAGGTTCTTCCTGGGTATATAGTGATATTCTGCAGGTCTGAGAGACTGAGATTCCTTGGCTGCCATGGCTTATATGTAGGATGGTTGATATATTACATGTTTGGATCGATAAAATGATGGGCAAATATATACGAAGGTAATCAAATATCACAAACATCGTGTTTGGCACTGTAACTTGGCACCACTCTATTTCATCTGCAATTACTATCACTGAATTGTTTCTATTATAACCATCATATCAGATTACTGCTCATGGATTCAATATTTCATGACAAACAGATTATGGATTTGATTAATATGATGAGCTCGGTCTTTTTTCTTGCAAAATAGGCTTAGCTGCTATTCATCCTTAAACATCAGCAGCTGCAACTCGTTGCTTCCTCTAAGGTCGTGGGTTCTATCCCTTGCAGACATTATTGTCAGTCACATACATGGCCACATGCGTTTTCCATGAGAAGGATAAACGCATGGAAAACGCATGGTTTTTGCCTGATTATAATAATGCAAAAACCATGCGTTTATCCAAACGCATGGAAAACGCATTTGGTCATGTAGCCATAAGACATTAAATAGATAGTGTTTTGTACTCTGCGTCTATGCTGGGACGAGTAAAAGAACCAACCCATGGGATATGGTGCAACATGGTGTGGATATAAAATTAGCAGTGGCACTGAAACATTAGAAATCAATGTATATTGTATACTTGTGTTTCCAGCAGAGCAACATAGTATGATATCATCATGGTTACTGTCTTCCTGATGGAAGTAACTGTGTGCGTATTAGTTATATCCCTAATAGGAGGGGGTTAACTAAAATTTGTGTTGGTTATATTCCTTCGCTGAAGCATATTTACTAATTTTTTTGATTGTTTGTTTTAGTGCCTTCATTACGCATAACAGGTCAGTTTTTATTCAGGAGAGAGTTACCTAACATTTTCGTTTGGTTATATCTCGCAAAAGAACAATGGAAAAAGTCACGTGGTGGAGTATAACATACGTTAAAGACGACAGGGTATCTGGGAAATTAAGGCGAATGCTTCAGCTACGAAACGAATAGCCCACACTCATCTAGGCCAGGTCTCTGGAGAGTCTCTACAAAGCACACTACAATTTTGTCTAAATGTAGGTATTGGCTCCTGTGTGCTCTGGCCAAACTATGGCATTAGGGCCTCACTTCAGCGGACTGGTGTGCCTTTCGATAGCGAAGGTCAAATGAAGAAGCCAAGGTCATGTTGCTAGTGGCAGCCCACCGAATGTAACCAGATAAGGGACTAGTAAGAAGGTTGCCAAGTTAGACAAGGATTTGCCTGGCTTCCCTCAGATACAAATCAAATTGGACGTTGAATTAAGGACCTCTGAAGTTTAACATTGTTTTGACGGCGCTCGAGTTGACTTGACTTTTGCCTGACCTTTTGATGTTCTGAGAAATCAGAGTAAGACGCTCCCCAAGGCTGCTTTTAGTCCGCCGTCTCATTGAGGAGAAATCTGATTTCTGGTTTCCTTTTATAAGGACAGTTCCAGTCTGTCAGTATAAAAGTTAAAAAGTATTAGATACTGAATGTGGGTCAGTTGCAGAAATACTTTCCGGTCAAATTTCATGGCATTATGGATGCCTACAGTTAAGATCAGCATGTACAAGGAAACAGACAAAATACAAAATGATATTTATGAAAATTCTCTAAATTTAAGACCAAATTGATGTGATGATCAACATGCCTACTAATTATTGCGTCCAATGCATTTAGCATATTTAAAGATTATTTACAACTCTTATTTTTTTGTTATATTGGAATGTTAGTAAACTTAGGGAGATCTTAATTTTAGACTCCATTGTAACAGTATCACATTATAAAGAATTAATTTATTAAATTGGGAGGTGAGAACAACTTCTTTGTCAACACTAATTCACTGCACTTCACTTTGATTCTGGGTGACCCTCAGGCTTCTAGCATTTTTGATGGAAACTGTTTCCTGCCTACAGCCAAGAATAAGGATACAGCGACTTGCATCCTTGCAGGGGAATCAATCAATGGCGTCCTATTGTCGATATCCACTTTGCAACAACAATCCATTGTTACATTACCCGAGGGATGCAGACCCGCAGGTTTTGTTAACTGTACAGAAAAGTCACTTTATTCAGTCAAACACCCAGCTGACTCATCAACCATTCACTAAGGAGACTAGTAAGAATCCACCAAAATGTGATTTCTCTATCAAAACGTGACATAACTGTGATGATTGTTATGGTATGCCGCAGTCTAGTGTTAAGGTGTTTGCCTGCTATCCGCAAGGTTGTGGGTTCTAACCCCCACCATGGTATCGAGGAAATGGGCTGATCCTCATCAACCATTGCCTCACCCCACCCAGGTGTAATGGGTACTTGGCATTAGGCACCTACAGTGATTGTACTGGTGTGAGCTCTTAAGCCCCTGCGGTTAACCACGTGTTCAAGGCTGAATACTCCCCAGGGAGTTGAGAAAGACTCTGGATTGGCCTGCCAAGGGTCTAATTGTAAAGTCTGTTGAAACTGCTTGAGCGGTGATTCTAGACTATAACTAAGAAATAATAATAATTGTACGGATGCACTCCCAGACTAACCTACAAGAGCATCCATACAATATGCCAAAACTTACTTTGCTCATTTTGATAAAGGAGTAAAAGGTACCCGTTGTAAGTTAAAATAATACTATATAGTAGAGAGGGCAACTTCATTCTGAAAGAGGCCCAGATAGCAATCCAAATCGTTTCAACATCGGCGCCATGTCAGCGATGTTAATACGATGTTGTAACAACGTTGGCCTACATGAAAACGATGCTGGGCCGATTTGGAATGCTATCTGGGGGATAGATTATTTTACTCTCAATAGGGGAGGTTAGTTATAATCGTTGTATGAATATCAACAGAGCTCTATTCCCTTTGTAGGGTTTGCCATCGGCTTTTTCTTGTTTCTGGTGGGTGGGTGGATTAGGGCTTTACGTCCTGTATTTCTGCACCTGTAGGGCTAATGATGACAGGCAGGGACCATGGCAATGAGATGAAGGATGAAACAGCCATCCAACTTAGGCTCGACCAGGAATTGAACCCGGGACCCAGTGGTTGGAAGCCCAGCGCGCTACCACTGAGCTAGGTCCCCGCCCTTCTTGTTTCTGAGAGAGTACACAAATACAAATTGTTCGGATGGTACATTGTAGATTAGAATGATGATTCAACTATACAGTTCGTTTCATTAAAAACAGCCTGTCAAATTGAACCTAGACAACTTCTGCTACGCGATGCTAACTGCCACCAGATGGAACTGTCTAGCTATAGCTGGCTACTCAAAACCGAATCTTAGAGTGCATGCCGCACCATACTTGCCATATTTACTTGAAAAGATGCATGTCTATTGGGCATACATATTTATGATATATTAGATACATTTCTTACATTTATCAAGGTTTATAATTTTCAGTATTGGTTGTTGTAAGCTGACTATAAGCTAGGAGTAGACAGAAGCAGCTAGCTTTAGCTACAGTCAGGAACAGGTTGCTCCAGCTGTCTAGAGTCGACCATATTTTATGAAACTAACTGTACATGAGTGCCTCGAAGATGAGGGAATCTGTTAAGTTTTTCGCAAAGACACTGGAAAGATGCAAAATCACAGGGAGATGATGGAGTGTTGAGCTCAACCATACTCTTAAAACGTTACTTCTTATAATGAGTTTCACTCAAACACAAATTCGATACTTTTAATCCCAGCAGTATTATCATAATCTCTTGTGGGCAAAACATCAAGTAAAAGCCTAGGCCTTCAAGTGGCTGACTGTACACGTTTTTGCACTTCTTGGGTTCTGTTCATTCACAAAAATAAAGATGTTAATCTCTGATTAGACCATCAGTCCGTTAGGGTCTTCTTCACCTGCTAGTTACTTGTTAGTAAGGTCTTTTACTGGAAGGAATAAAGTGTTCTGAGTAAGGAGGGTCCCATTTTTCATCTCAACAGCAGAAGAGTAAGGAGGGATTGGGAAGAATTATTGCAGACCTGTTTGTCAAGTTGACAAATTGTCTTGAAAGCCCCACTCACTGTAGAATGTTCAACTGGGATAAAGGGATCTTCACTGAGAGCTAGTGACTGGGCTTCAACGAGTGAGTAGTGTTCTGGCGATATATATAACACAGCAAACATTGGGGGAATTGAAATATTTCTGAGGGATTCCTAAGGCTCCACACTTCATCTTGTGAAAATATATTGTCACAACCTGCTTATTGAGCTCTTTTAATAGATGACAAATTGCTCTACTACCCAGACAGCATTCCAAATCGGGCCAGCGTCGTTTCTATATCAGCTGCCATCGGTACAACATCGTTTTGACATTGTCGACATCACGCTGACATTAAAGGGGAACTAACCCCTTGAGCGCTTAACCTCTCAGATATTAGCTTGGGTCCATAGAAACACATCCACGCTACGCATAATTTGTATATATACACTGTTAATAAAATATCCTGCAGTTATTAGCTCCGTGTTGTGAACCATGGAGACAAGAGTACTCTTGTCTCCATGTGTGAACTACGGAGGCCGCCATTTTCGACTTTTCTAGGTGTTTTGCTCTTGACGGAAATACGTCACTGTTGTACTACAGGTCTCAGCCAATGAGAGACAAGTATTCTACAGGCTGGCTTTGCATTCCAACCAACAAGTTTCACAAACAGGTGTTAATTGCACTTGAGCTTTTGTTAGGGCACGTCAGGGTTCTTAGTGAGTGTTGACCAAGTAAATTGCCATTGAACAATTTGACACATGCAATTATATTTGAGGTATCAATAAGCCAGTTATGTAATACAACTGCAGAACATTCAGAGACTGAGTACTAATTAAATTAATATTGAGTAATTAATTTTGAGCAGTCTAGGTACATTGTATTATAGTTCAACATTGAACATGTATTATGTTGTGAAATAAATCTATCTATCTATAATAATAATAATAATAGTTTATCTATCTATCTACCTAGCTATCTAGTTATCCACCTTGTTATTTTTATTATGTATATTACTTTATTGACGATTAATATATCAATGAGATACACCTGTCATTCAAACAGAACAAAATAAAATACTAACTAGGCCTAATGGCTAAATATTTGTAAGTGAAGGTGTGAAGCTAAAAAAATGGTGAATTGGACACAGTTCTGAAGTTTCTGCTAATTTCTTTTCTTTTGCACTGGTATAAAGGTCTTGAATTTCTGGACAGTTTCCTATTACAATGCCGCATACAGCATGTAGACATGGATGATTTAAAGTGAATTAAGAGAATGTCTTTTACACTGCACCCTTCCCTGACGTTGGATATGCTTTCTTTTAATTACGCACTGCCCCTGAAGCTGCTTATGTAACATATTAAGCATAATTACAGTATTCAAATTCTATTCTCAGCAAAATTATATTCAGAAATATATTGATACTAACTATAAGCTGAATAATTAATATACACCTAATCTTAAAGTGATAACATCTTGCATATTATGCCTATAATGATTATCTTATATTAAATAACTTTGTCTTTAAACTCCTCCCATACTTGGGGAAAACATCTTACGATTATATCTAAAGAGGCTTCAGATAATAGAAGCACGGTTATTTGCCCAAGTATGCAAATATACATATTCATAGATCTATACAAAGCTGTATTTCAAAAAAGTGCAATTAACACCTTACTGTGTCACCTTTTATGTTGTGTTATCTGTTCTTGTCATTATAATTGCAATGAACAATGAAACGGATTGCAATCTGCATGATCACGGATTGATACATGTAGCCTCTGTATTCAGTACATAGGACATAAGTGACGTCACTAGCTTGAGTGCTGTGTGCAATAATGGCGGCGCCCAGCGTTTTGGCGGGTGGTGAAAATGGCACTTTTAATTTGCTTAAAACATTACTAAACTCAATTTTTAAACAGACTTTTTCACCGCAATATATTTTTCTATATCTAATTGATCTTTTAAAATTAAAACACAATTTTCCATTAGTCCCCCTTTAAAACAATTTTGTATGATATCTGGGTAGCTCTCATGGATGCAGGCATTAATGAATGTTGTTACGACTTAAGTCATGCATAATAAGTATAATGTCTATCTTCACAGGCGTTCCTATTATCATTGATGTACATGTATGTTATTTTCAGTTACAAATATACTCATTTCATGCGATAACCTGCGGAATCCATGTAAAAAAAATGAGTGTAATTGATTATAAATTACCATATAATTATGTTTCTTTTCAGTCGTATGTCAACTGTGAGTTGGGCATCGATGCTATAGGAACGGTGATGATCTGCTTCGGGGTTGTGACGTCATTAAGTTCCTTCGCTGTCAGTTACGCATCACGTCATCTGAAACGCTTTCCCATCATCATTTCCGGAGCATTGTTCCATACAGGTCTTTTTGTGGCCCTCTTGTGGTGGCAACCCAAGCGTGACGATCCAGGCATGTTTTACGTCATTTCCGGTTGCCTAGGCATGTGTGACGCAGTCTGGCAAACCCAGACTAACGGTGAGTTAATGAAGTGTGTAGATAAGGGCCATTAACGAACTGCGCAGATAAGGGAGTTCATCAAATATTATTTTGTCATCAATGCACTTCTGATGGAGCTTTAGCGACCCATGGAAGGGGTCGGAATCACGCTCCTGAAACGTCAACATGAAAACTTTCGCGGGGAATGGAAAATAGACATCTTAAATACAATTCCGAGATTTCAATTTGCCATATAATGGCAGCAATATAGAAGATGTATATATACATTAATGTTGCAACACTTCAGTTCTACATACAGTTTCGGTGATATGTTTACATACAGCTGACAAACAATTACCTATTGAGGTTAGTGTATGTACTTTGATGACCCACCAGTTATCATATGGTTATGGACTTCATGAAAGAAGATGTTGCGTGATACATTGTGAAAGTGGTTATGCCTGAAATTAGCATTTTATTTAGATAATGCACATGATGTCCGCTATATTTAAACCATTGTTGATTGGAAATTTACCAAAGAATTTTTGTCATAATAAAATTTTTCAATAAGACTCAGCTGTATGTAAACATATGACACCCAACTGTAAGTACCAAGATACAGTAATATGCCACATTGGCTTAGCTTTGGCTCAGTGTCAGCACTGAGCATTGGCCCAGCTTCAGCACCTCAGTTGACGTCAGACTGATGTTGAGTCAAGTGGCATGTTATCTGTGATAAGGCCGATACATACAGCTAGTTTCATTAAAAACGGCCTGTCAAATTAAACCTAGACAAAGCCAGGCAACTTCTGCTATACGATGCTACTTGCCACTAAACAGAACTGTCTAACTACAGCTGGCTACTCAAAGCTGGATCTAAAATTACATGCAGCACCATTTGGTCCATAGTTTGAGTGTTACGCATATTTGCCATTCTTTGTTGAAAAGATGCATGTCTATTGCACATACATATTTGCGATATATTAGATTAATTTCTTACAAATATGAAGGTGTAAGCCGACTATAAGATAGCAGTGCACAAAATCGGCTGACTTTAGCTGCAGCCATGATTAGGTTGCTACAGCTGTCTAGAGTTGACCATATTTTATGAAACTAACTGTATACACACGTAGAACAATGTTGGTCTGACATCAACCCAATCCAGCATGTTATCTGGCATGTTGGTCTGATGTGCTGTGTTATCATGGTAAACTTTCAGATTAATATCACAAGACATGTTGCTATAATCACACAAGTAATTACACTTTTTAATAGAAGGTTCAAGTTGTTGGTGAGATTAGGTGCAGAGGCATTGCTGCTTTGATGTGCTCAAATCCATATTTTTTTGCAATTATCTAACCAGCTTGTTTATTATGCTCTGTGGATTAGACAGCATCAAATATTTACAGAATGAGTTTTAAGTGCATGCTAGTGTAATTAAAAGCTGTGATATTGTATCTGTAAAATTCTCCCGACAGATTCGTAATACATCAGTGCACCATTTGCATGTAAACTGTAGATATATGCTAAATATAGCACTACAATTTTCACAAAACAATTACATTTTTAAAAATGTATACGTATTTTGATAATAGACCTAGTCATTTTCTACAAGATTTTATATTCCACCTGAAAAACCATACAACACTTCCTTGATAAAAATAAAAGAATTTTTATCAAGACACAATCTTTAAGTTATTATATGGGAGCTACATTTGCTTGTTTGGCACACTCTGAACATATTCACTAATGCTACACAGAGCAAACCTATTGTTCAATAATTTAACTCCTGGTTTGCATGTATACACTCCCAATGACATTACCCATATGCACCAGAAAGTAAGGGTCATATGAGGCTACTTGAGTATGTTCAATGGAGTCCTATAGTTTTGGAGGGTGGTGTATTATTGATTTTCCGATCATCATCATTAAACAGCCATATGGAATATTTTAAAAACAGTTGTTAGGCAATTAATCTTTCACTGAATGATTTGAAGCAATGTATTGTCAGCTACAATCAGAGGCTTATAACCAGCCAGTCAGATTCCTTTGGTACATTTTTCTCCCACTAATCGCAGGGGAAGTCTTTGATGACAGGAAGTAGCAATTGACACCGTTTTGTCTTCTTTTTCTTTCCAGCTTTGTTCGGCTTGATATTTTCGGATAGACAGGAAGCGGCTTTCGCCAACTACCGGATGCTACAGGCTGTTGGATTCGCCATCGCCTTTGGTAACAGCTACTTCCTGTGCGTCCAAACCAAACTCTACATCATGGCGGTGGCTCTGGTTATAAGCTTGCTGCTCTACTCTGTTATTGAAAGGAGACTTTACAAGCAAGCCCAGCAGACTGAGTGTTTCGTCATTCTGTAGAAGCAAGCCCTGTCAAATGAGAAGCTATGAGAATTCTTGTCACTGCTGCTGTCTGCTGTTGTTTCATGTTGTCATAAAAGACTGCTGCCCTGTTTCCACAGCAACTGTGGAAGCACCCACCATCTCTTCTTTCCATTCCCCATGAATATTACATTACTCCATTCATGTGATAAAGAACTGTAAATTGCTGCTCTATTTAATGAAATTCTATCACCCCATATCGTGTGTTTCAATTTAAACATGCATTTTCTCACTATGAATCAAATATACGATACATTATCTTGACTCGTGGTTTGTTTTTAGTATCTTTGCATGTCTCATGATCATGTGAATCTGCTGACGTCTAATAGCAGTAATTGATAAAAATGGCGAATTTCAAAATGGATGCTGAAAATACCCCGCTTTATTGAAAACTTGGAACGAAATAAATGTGTTTATGAGGAAAAGCAGTTGGATGGGTTTAATATTATTCTAAATCCTGCTATTAACTACAATGAACCAGTTGTCACAAACAGACGAAAAAGATTGGCTTACCACTAAATCACAAAGTTTTATTTTTATTTTTTTGTGTAAAATGTGTTCTACCGTTATTCATACAGAGTTTGATATTGCTATTTAATTTGGGATAACTGTGATTTTTTTTTTCACTGCACAAAAATAAATATACAAAAGGGAGTCTATTTTGGATGAAAACTTAACCAACTCTTGTTGTCTGCCATCTTGAAGTGCAGTAATGGTTATAGTATGACCTTACCAGTGGTGGGGTACTGCAATGACACCCAGAGCAACATCAAAACATTACAGTTCACTTAGGTCAAGTCTTCCCGATCTCACCATTGCTATTGCCGTTGCCACAGCCTGGGTAGGGGTCCCTTTCTGGTTAATTTCCGGCCTTTAAACAAACAGAACTAATCGAGGGAAGTTGATTAATTTGGCCAGTTGCTGACAATGGTAAAAACCTCATTACTCCCAATTACATGGTTAGTCATCCATCTTTTAGAGTGACAATTACCTCTGGGAATACCCTGGTTCTATTATAAGTCCCCTTTACAGCCTCTTATCAGCAATATTGGAACAATATTCTGTTATCATTTACGTCACCTTCCACGTCATTAACAGATACTGTTGCCTAGCAACTGTTATAAATGTCTCATTTAAAAAAATAAAATAAAAACGTGAACGCAAGCTCAAATTAGAATGATGATTGACAAGTCATATGGTCATTTCTCTTGCCAGTAGACCAAGTTTTAATGATGGTTTCCAAATTGGTCCAATTCGCATGATAATTAAATATACCACAAGAGTGTATTTAGATCGATCAATGGCTATTTATCACCTTAATTAATCGTTGTGCTTGAGAATAAATACATGGTAGGTAATTTTTTTTTTCATTGTAGCTGCATCGTTATACATTATACTAATGTGCCATAGAATCCAGTTGCGGATTTAGTGGGGGGAGGGGGAGGTTAGGGGGTTTAAACCCCCCCCCCCTTTGTTGGCCTAGTAAATTTTATATAAAAAATGCAGCAGTACCCACGATACATTTATACATTTTAATTTGTCACCCCCCACCCTCTCCATGAAAAATGTTCTGTATTGACACTGGAATCATCTCTTTCAGGTCCGTAAACCATGTTTTAAAGTTTGTTTCTCTCTCTTCATTGTCACTTGGTATATACACTACTTTCCAAAACTATAGGACCACTTTGGCCACTGTGCACGTGGCTGTGTATGCACAAAGCTGGACCAGTAAACATTTTGTATGACAAATATTGGATAATCAGCAGTGACACTTTGGTATTAGTAATGGTAATGTAATCAGTGTTATATATTCAGAAGCTAGACGTACACCACCCTCCAAAAATATAAGACCACTTTGGCATGTAAACAAGACTCAAATGAGTATGTAAACAACAATCAAAGTGGTCTTATATTTTTTGTGGGGCAGTGTACTTGAGAACGACTCCATGCATGAAAACTGCTACCATCCTCAGTCAACTGAGGACCCAGCTGGTTTCAGCTCACGGCCTTGCTCATTTATTTACAGGATGGCTGACCTTGCTGAGGCTTAACATTGCTGAATTTGTAATGAAATACATGGAAGGTCACATCTTTTCCCCGTGATATGAATTGTACAGAAAAGTAATTTGCTGGAGGTTCATCAAAACAGGGCAAATTGTGGAGCTCCCATTCAAGGGATTACCAATGAAGACTTGAGGACAGGCTTATGACTTGATTAAATCAGCTCTCTAGTGCAGATTTGCAGCAAATTAAGTCTTGGAATAATAAAATGAGCTACACCCGCTGCTGCACGTAAACATCCTGCAATATATCAGCATTACTAATGAGTTTAGAGAGAACTGAGATCATTTCATCAGCATTGTATTGATTGCTAGATTGGGTAAATGTACTACCCAGATAGCATTCCAAATCGTTTTAGCGTTGGCGCGACATTGGCGACGTCAAAATGATGCTGTACCGATGGTGGCCTATATCGAAATTACGCTGGCCCAATTTTAAATGCTATCTGAGTATGGGAAAGGCTAATTTCTCTTCTGCATGGTATAGATGATGGTTTGTCATTTCTAAAACATGATCAAGCCAATGCGTCCTGATGGGGTTTGGCCAAGTGGAAAAGCAGGGCAAATTTATTGATTTTGAACAACTTTCAAGGACAAAGGCTTCACCAAATGAGTATTATATGCCTTTCATGTGACCGCATTTGATGTGAAAACTGGCAAAGGTGTTAGGGAGTATCATGTTCAAAGAGATTTTAACTGGTGAAGTGTAAGCAGTCTGTACTTAAGTATGGCAGAACAACGTATAATTATAGGCATAACTTGAGTCTGCAACTGTGCATCCAACTGCAATGGGTAGTGTCCTGTTTTGGCTGATGGGGTCTTCACTCTTCACCCAAAGTGTTACCCACAGAGAAACCATATACTTGCTATGATGAGACCCAGGATTCTCAAGAGCCTGAGAATGAAACATAATAGTTATAATAAAACATCAGTTAAAAGCAAATAATATTGTTAGCCAGTTTGGAAGGTGATGTCATAGAAAACAATTTTCTGTTTCTAATGCACAATTTCTTAATTGGGAAGATTCGACTATATAATGATGCACACAGAACCCGCTCTAATGCCATGTCTTTTTTTTTCTTGACAGAAACACTATATCAATGAATAAAACATCAAGGAAAACAATATTTTTTAGCCAATTTGGATTGTGATATTTTGAAAACAATTTTCTGCTTCCAATGCATTATTTCTGAATTGGAGAGATTCCACCTTTTCAGATTGTAGATTGTGTTAATGATGCAAACAGGCTAAATCGGATGTTATGTTCTTCATATTAAATAATTACAGCTGCAACACTATACCAGAAACAAACTGCATCACGTTTACGCGTAAATATGATATGCATACTTTTACAACAATCACGACTATCGCATCACATTTTCTCATTACAATAGACCTGTCTTGGGAAGGTGAGGATGTTTCTGACATCTCCTCAATAAAAATAGAAACTGCTTGAAGGAAGAACAATTATTTTGTCATGTGAAGACCTTGCTTTTGACAGCATCTTGTCGTTTGCCATTAATTGGCAACCATTATCTTTCTGTTCCTCATATTGCACCTAGGAGGCACTGCCTGAAGTCTGTATTCCTCAGTGCTCTTCTTATCTGTTATTTTTAATAAGACCAAGAAAGGACTGCACATCACCTTGATTTGAATTAGCAGCATTGAAGAGATATTCATCTTTGAATACATGTTAATGACATTTAGACACAAATATGCAGCACTTTTTATATTACATTCACCCACAGAAGTTACATGTATCATTCTAACCATTGAAGTTTGTAATTCACTTTGACCACTGTAAAATGTGTAACATTAATACAAAACCCATTTCATGGTTTATAGCTCATTTTGTTGTAACTTCATCTAATGTGACAGACATTGATATCACATATTTACCATATGAATATTATTGAGAATCATTTTGAAATATGCGCAGGTGAAAGGCTTATATCTATAATAGTAGAGCTAGTAGTATGACAGTTTATACTAAGTTTTTATATCTTGACGTGAACATTAAATAAGTACGTATAGTACTCTATAAAAAATAACCAAAGAATGATTTACAAGTCACTATTTGTAACTTCACACTCATTTTTCCTTAATATTCACATTCATTTTTCCTTGATATTCAAAGACTGTTTATGGAACAGCATTAAGACAGGAAGTAAATAACTTGCTAAGGAGCTAAAAGCATCTTATAAAAGAGTGATGCAGTGACAAGAGTTCCTTGACCCTCTAAACGTAATATCCATGTCTATAAATTACCTTGGTTATGAGCAGGCTTTCCATTATCTTATGCCATAATAGAACCTAGGATTGTAAGCCTGGCGGTAAATGAGAAAGATGGCCAAGAAAACTGCATAATGATGATGGGAATAATATTCCACCAGTGGGAAATCATGTGACAGGAAAGCAGGTACAGTGTAAAAGGCTGTTGTTGTATATTGTCTGCAGCAATAGATTTCTTATCTGAAGCAATATTTTGTATATCATATGATTAATTGAGGTGTTACATGTACTTCAGGAAGATGACAAAAACTAAATTGTTAATAAAATCATCCATATAGCTTGTTTAAAAAAAAAGTTGCTAAAACATTTGATAGATATAAAGGAAAGATGTTAGAATTATTATTATTTTAATGCAATCGTTTATTTAAGAGAAAATTAAGATGAGGAAATGGAAATGTACTGTTATCTGCTCAGGTGCATGTAAACTTTTGGGCCCGACTGTAATAATAAAAAAAATCCAATTAATTTCATAAATATGGTCAACTCTAGACAGCTGTAGCAAACTATTCCTAGCTGTAGCTATAACTGGCTAGAGCCAGCCTCATCTATCTTCTCCTAGTTTATAGTCGGCTTACACTTACCACCACTGAAAAAATATTAACCTTGGTAAGTGTAAGAAATTTTTCTATATATCACACATTTTAATGTATAGTTGACATGCATTGTTTCAAAAAAAAACTACAAATATATGTAACTGTCGACTAAATGGTGCTGCATGTACTTTTAGATCCGGCTTTGAGAAGCCAGCAATAGCCGTTTGATTAGGGCTTTACGTCCTGTATTTCTGCACCAGTTGGGCTAAATAGGACAGGCAGAGACCATGGCAATGAGACGAAGGATGAAACAGCCATCCAACTTAGGCTCGACCGGGAATCGAACCGACCCAGCGGTTGGAAGCCCAGAGCGCTACCTCTGAGCTAGGCCCCCTCTCCCCCCCCCCCAGCAATAGCCAGACAATTCCATTAGTAGCAAGTAGCATCGTATAGCAGAAGTTGTCGCTTTCTCTAGGTTCAATTTGACAGGCTGTTTTTAATGAAACTAACTGTATGTAATTCTAACCTGGACCATTTGATCATTGTCAACATTTATTCCAATCCACAAATGTCCATTGAATATATTCTGTTGTTTGCATGATCTGCCATAGAGTGTACAGTGCACATGCATGCTCACCGACGTGGACATGCCACTATAAATCATATCATTCATTCCCTGTGGTAATACACGTATGCATAAATGACATCAGGTGAACTGCTCAGAAGGTCTAACTGGAGTGATGTGATATCAAAGACTTCCAGTCACATGTAAAGCAGGGATCATGATCCTTTGATGCCAAAGAGACGTAATCTCTAAATGGCGAGTATTTATTAGCCCATGAATAAGCTCTTGGTTGGTGATGCATTGACAGGAATATGCATGATGCCAGTATTTTTGAATGTGGAGGAAAGTGTGCCACTTTAGATTGAAACGTAGATGAAACACACTATTTAAGTGTACACTGTGATTTTCTTTTCGTATTATGAATGGTCATCTTATTTTGAGAGGTAGAACATTCTATGACTACCATGTCGCTTGTTGCTTGTCGCAGCTCCTCAATTCCATAGGAAAGAGGATATCTTATCTTATATTATCCTATCTTATCTTATCATATCTTATCTTATCTGCCAGATTGCATTCCAAATCAGGCCAGCACTGTTTCTATATCGGCCGCCGTCAGTATTACATCGTTCATACATTGCGGACATCGCGCCGATGTTGAAACGATTTCGAATGCTATCTGGGCTTATCTCATCTCATCTTCTTATCTTATCTTATCTTATTTTAAATAAGACTGAAGAAGTGAATCTAAACTCATTCGATACATAATTTAAAGCAGGCCGAATTTAATGTCATAGAAAAACCTTAAAAGCATAGTGCCTGTGAGCTATTTTTAGATACCACTTTGACAAGTCTGGACTTAAAAATAGTCTAGAGAGACAGTAAACATGCAAAGGGACAGTAACATTCATTAGCATTCATCGAATATCTTTCCTGATGTTGGCACGATGCTTCAAGCTTATCAAAGAGCTAGCTCATAAAAATTACCTTCTATGCCTAAAAATGTGCAATATAAACAATTTTATTTTCTTATTTTAGATGATAAATGTTGCATCTCTGAAGTGTCAGGTCTTCTGGATTCATGTCAGGTCTATAGAATCAGATGGTGTGATAATTGAGTCAATTTTATGATTGTTTATCTTTTCTGGTGTTTCTAAATATATACATTAGTGCGCCTTTCTTTATTACATCTGCCTTTGTGAGCTTGTCATTGAACAAGTTCCGCTGAAACATCGGAAGAAAAAGAGGTTATTAAAAATCCTTGAATCTTCAGCTAATCAACACACAAATAAAATGAGATTTTCAAGATAAAAGCATTAAATTTTATGGAAAATTTAATTAATAACATACATAGTAAAGAGTTGCCTAGTTGTCTTGCAATTTACTGTAGTTTTTACAGTAAAATACTGTATATTTCGTAAACAGCAAACTACCACAACATTTATATGGACAGATACCATAAAGTTATCCTACGGCATAATTCTATAATATTTACAGCTGAGGTAAAGAAATGGCAGTCTAGTGTAATTATTCATTAGATCGCATATTCTATGGAAAGATACCATAAAACTAGTCATCATACCGCAGGATGTTATGGTAAGATACAGTAAATCTCAATCATAGTATAGTACCGTAGAATTTTATGTGTAGATGGCTTGTTGCAAGTGCTCATCAACATATATACATGGCAAAGTGCCATTTTGTAAGATTTCACGGTAAGCAATCATCACAACTTAATAGATGCATATACCTTGATTTTATCGGAAACATGCATTCGTTCCCTTTTACGGTAGAACAACTTGTAACTGTAATTTTTCAGCAAGAAACTGTGCAGAAATTTGCCTGCAAGATACTGTTAGACCTTGAGGCATGTCACAGAGAAGCACAGCTCATAAATAACTGAATATGAAGGCGTTCTAGGAAACAAACAGTTTCTTTGTCATACACCTTATTAAACCTGATGTTGTAGGGTATCAGCATTACTGAAAAGTGTAGTTGTGAATCCACATTTGGGTTAAAATGTCATTCATGAAGGTGGCCGCAATGATTAAACCAGTACAACTCATCACAAATCATGCATGCATAAGGTGTAACTTAATTTAATTTAAGGTCTTTCCAACATGTATACATTTTTTTGATTCAGATCAGATCTAAGACTACATAAATTATGTTGTGTTACGAATAATTCATTCAAGAATTTTATGACTGTATTTCTGTTCTTATGTTTATGAAAAATACATTAATGTGCAGTTTAAGTTTAACTGTGGTGTGTCATGCAATGTAAGTACGGTTTTCTAATACTGCCAATCAAGCCAGCTCTTTTTGTATCCTGGAAACACAACCAGCAAAAAGACATAAATAACTGAGTGAATGGATAGTTAAAATATTGTTTTGTGTTCGTCATAATCGTGGATTTCATTTTGATTCCTGCCAAATACCTAATTAACATCTCTACCCTGCCAAAAATCTGTTTGGGAAAAAAATAACTGGACTCAAATAAAATTTTCTGTATGTCGGGTAAAAAAAAAAATCTTTTAAAATGCAAAATAAGAAAAACTTATGAATCAAAAGAAAAATTTTCCATTAATCAACTAACTTCATGTTCCAGTGATATTGAATAATCTTTTCATCCCAAGTATTATTATCTTCTCTTCTCGAGAGCCATAACCAGACATTAAATTAAAAATAATTTTGTAGTCAATATGTTTTTTAATTAGTTATTCTCACTTTATATTTAATTTGATTGCACTGTGTTTTAATATGAAATTTCCGATCAGACCACTATTAGCAAATTAGTAGTCTCCAGCTAGGTATGGTCAATTTCGGCTCATTTTAACTTCAGATAGCTGCTCTACATTCTGGGAGGCTCTACTTGAACCTTCTTTTTTATTAGCATTGTCAATCCCTATTCCAGTAGCTGGTCTAAGATGCATGTAACCTATCAATATACATGCATGTGTATAACTTGCATGATCACATTGTTTGTCACACTGCATATATAGAATGTCGATCATGACAGAGTCATGCTCAGATGCAAAGGATACTGATACAAAGGTGCGTTGTGTCAACCTTGTCATGTCAAGAAACGTGTGAAATATCAAAAATAACTTCCATGTGTCCTTGAGAAGCAGGAGCATTTTTTCTGGACGATCATTTAATGGTAAAAAGGTAAGAATTGACTGGGAATTGGCCATGGGTTTTCAAACACACCTGTTTATGCAGCACCCGTAAGTGAATGTTAACTTATATTTAAATCACCATTTTGTTACAATAAAGATTTTCTTATATGTGCTCTGGTCTGGAACACCACAGCCCGGTAACTCTTGGGCAAGCATAAGATTGTTTTAAAGAAAAAGAAATAATATATCTATAAATTAACTTTTGTTCTGGATAAAAAAGTCTAAATATTGAAATCTTCAAAAATGCTGAGACTGTTTGCAGTTGGAATATCCTTGGTATTCTGCTAGAGCGTAAATGCCAAATTGTCCTATGCTGTTGATAATCAACAAATAGTTGGCAATGAAATGTCTTTGGTGATTTCTGATAATGTGACCTTCAAAGAAAATTAAATTATTGGCCAGGTGCGCCCTAAGAAGCATGCAATAATCTGTGATGGATACTGTGTGGCTTTGACTAGATATACAAGCAATAACAGTACCCTTTGGTCCGTATGAAGAATATGCAATATTGTGGCCATGGAGTTGTTAGCTCTGGCTGTGATGCATCCATTCAAAATGGCACAATACTGTATTGACTGTGGGAACCTTGATGTAGTAATTCACACAGCCTGACATTTGTAGCAGTTGGGACAATGTGCACCTTGACTCATTCCCAACACCCAAGAGCAGCTAATGGAGATTTACTGGTCACAATTTGTGGGTGGTAGAGGTCAAAACATTGCTCTCTAAGCCATTAGTCATGCACCAGGTCCAAGACCTTTCAGAAGCAGAATATGAATTAGGAATAACTGCTGATGCTTGTGGTATGAGTGCAAGTGAGCTGGCTTCACTGGTGTGGTAGTAGCACCAACCACATATATTTAGCAAACCTGTAATTTTGGAAATTATTATTGTTGGCGCATGAATTTATAGAGGACATGAGATTCTAACCGATGTAGAAACCCAAGCAATGATAAAGATACCATAAATCATATCACTTGTTAATTCACAGATAATAACTGTATTTTACTTATCAGTAAGTTTCGGGAAGGAAGGAACATCAACAGCCACAACCAACAATTAAAGAAGAGACATAAACAACATGGTCCTCCATATGCATAATGCAATACATGGGATATTTCATGTAAAACATCGACTTAATGATAACGAACTATAATCAACTCATCTGCCACAAAAAAAAATCGAAGGTAACCTAAGCATTTGTCATTCAGTTTTTTGTTGTTTGGTTGAGATTTTGTGCTATAAGTAATTTGAGAAATGGATGGAAAGAATTACTGCACGACAGATAGCGATAGCATGCATTAAGCAATGTGACCATCAGGACGATAATGACGGAGCTTGACATTTCAAACAGATGTGTAAATGGAAGTTTAGTAAAGGAGCACATTGTCCCAACAGCTACAAATGTCAGGCTGCATAAACTGCTACACCAAGGGCATCACAGTCAATTCTTATTTTACTGACTCTTATTTTAGCTTTTAAATTTTCATTCATTCTATTTCTATTTTTTACATTGTACAGCGCATCTGAAGATCTGTTTTTATTGAAGATTGCGCTATATAATATAAACAATTTACAAATTTACAATTTCAATATTGTGCCATTTTGAATAGATAATAATAATAATTACTGAGTTGAAAGTTGATAGAGTAAAGCATGGATAATCACTTCCAAGTACATGTGAATATTTCTTAAGATTGTTGAGGACATACCAAATGGGGGTTATTTTTAACCACAATATTTGAAAATAATCAAACTTAATTAGATGACTATGTTAAACGAAAATTTATTGTGATATTGTGACAATTTTGTAAATATCTTGATCTTGTCTACACTTCTGATATAATCCAAACTGCAATTTTGTTGACATACATTAATTTTGCAGACAATTGGACATCGTTAATTAAACAGGTGACCCACAAACGTTCTTTGTTGGTCACTAAGAAATGTATATTGCATTAGAAAATCTTGAATAATAATACCAAACACTGATACCATGTCTCGAATGAAACATATTACTGTGCCTTTTGCAGGTAATGAATGTCAGTTTTCATGACAGCAAAAGCAGAGCTCAGGCTGTGAACCTATTTCTTGGAAATAAATGGCACTACAACTGCATCCACAAAATATTATATACAACTGAACAAGAAATTTATTTCCTAGAAGTGGAACAGCTTGCACTAAGAGCCTTTTCTTCTTCATAAATCATGATCGAGCAAGACAATCTCAAGCAAGCTCTTAATTCTCCTAAAGGAGTACGACTGATGGGAAAGTAAGATAGATGATAAAATGGCCACCACTTAGACATTGCAAGGCTTACAGTCCCAGCATGGCTCCATTTCAGGTCTATAAATCAATGGTGCACAAAGGTCTATTAGAGTACAGTAAGGCCAGACTGGAACCTCAACTGATTGAACCACAATTGACATTCAGCCTGTTTATGAGACTCTAAAGACCATCTTCAAGACCGGGAAAGGTTTGGATTTAAGGCTAAATTATGACCACTTCCAACAATGATTGAATGAGTGTGACCACTTAATATGAGGTCTTTACCCACAGTGTTACCACCCTTGCCACGAAGAGATTTGGTAATAGTACCTGCAACATAGACCAAAGACCTACAAGATTTGATTATTCATATTTTGTAGTGTGGAATCATACATTTATATAGTAATGAAAAAACAATACTTGATATCTAATCAAGGGACAGCCACATCTCAGCTGAATACAAAAATAAAATAAAATATAATACACTATTATCACTCTTCAATTTTGTCTTGATTCTAATAGCATGATGTCACAGTTTTCTGCTGTGTTTGCACTATAAATTACATGTTTCATTTTCTAAAGAAACAAAAACAATACTCACTAAAGCCAAACAAGTTAGCCTTATAATAGCCTACCTGAAATAACTAAGACGTAATCAAAACAGTTCAGCAGTTAAAAGTTTTTGCTGACTAAATCCCTCACAATATCATGGATGAAGAATAAAACTTTAAAAGGCTATTCCACGTAATTATTGCGACAATAATAAGATCATAACTATCTTTTCATTATGGATTTGTGCTTGCCAATCTAGATCTTGCCTTCTGAAACTCAAAGAGAAATTTCAGTGTAGACAAATTGTGAGCATGTCTAGTCATGCAATTGGACCATTTCTTCCCGTTCCAGTCATCATGGCAAAACACGCAAAGACAGCCGGAGATAAAACCTATCACTCGTTGAAGGTTATCGATTACCATTTGATATGCAGGAAACACATTTTTGTCATAGTCTCTTCTGGATGTTTTGGTTGACAATTATGCCAATGGAATAAAATATTGTTGCAATATATTTTAATTAAGTCAATTTTTTTCTCTGACTTAAACTGCCCAAATGTTATTGAATTTTGCTTCCACTTCTTGATATGAGTTACAAATCCCAGATAGCATTCCAAATCGGCCCAGCATCGTTACCATATAGGCCACTGTCATTACAACATCGTATTAACATCGCTGACATCGCGCCGACGTTAAAATGATTTGGAATGCTATCTGTGATGGTATATGCAATACTCATGTTCTGAAAGAATTCTTTGCAGTTATGTACCCGATTTCGTCATCTGTATTTTTGATCTAAACAAACCTTATAAATATCAAACTTAATGAATCCTGTTTGTCTTAAAATATGCAAACATTAATTGAAAGAACAAGTATAATTTAATGATTAACTGGTCAAATCATTGTTATCATATGATTGTTTAGAATGAATAGTATTATAATATCAACTATCAATAATTCAAATCGCTAGGACAGTATTGAAAGTTTCTATAAACTTCCATAGCCTTCTTACACAACTAGGCTGAATTTACAGCACAAATTACCCCATCAGATATCATTAATTGCTGCATGTAATCACAATTGTTGTCATTGCAATGTCTTCGGGTTTCCTCATCAAGGTCATTATTAAAACATGAGCTAAAAGTGAAAAAGATCTATTTGACAATTTAACAGTTCACATAACTATATTGTTATGTATCTGTATTTAACATGCTTTACTGTCATGTGCACATGAATGTTTAAATTCATGAAATAAATACATAAACGATACTGTGCAGAATGTAGGGAACTCACACTCTTATAGACTACTAAAACCTGATGAATGTATTTTGCAACTTCATGACACTCTTACAGTTGGTTCCATAAAATATGGTTGACTCTAGACAGCTGTAGTGACCTATTCCTGGCTGTAGCTATAACTGGCCAAAGCCAGCCACTTCGGTCTACTCCTTGCTTACAGTTGGCTTGTGCCCTCTGTTAAAGAACAATACATGTTAACTGGTGCCCTCTGTTAAAGAACAATAATGTATGTACATATGCAGCAGACTAACTTCTGGTGCCCACAGACCACTCCATCTTCATGCATGGGTAACTCTATACTTGCTTAGACTTCAACAAATAACTGGTAACTTGCAACTGTTGCATCATATGGTGCTGCATCTACTTCAAAATCGGCTTTGACACTGTGTGTGAGGACACACAATATAGAGTTGCCAGCTATGGCCAGACAGTATGGTATAGCAGAAGTTGTCTAGCTTTGTTTAGGTTTAATTTGACAGGCCATTTTTAATGGATATAATTAATATCTGAGTAGACTGTTAGTCAAAGCTACAAACATTCTATATATTCAGACAAAACGTAAGACAGTTGGACTGATCAGAATGACTGAACCCAAAGCAAATTAGTGTCAAAACTTTAATCATAATGACTAACAACAAAGTCAAAGACATGTAACTTTATATAGCATTGACAATGGTCACTTACCAATTGTAGCAAAAATACTACCATAATTAGACAGTGTTTACCAGAAAAGATCAAAAAGATTTTCATGCTATGAAATAAATCGCACTGAACCTGACCTTAAGCATTGATTTCTACTTTCTTTCCAGCTTGACAATCTGTTTTGTACACAAGCCTCTGGCAATGCCTGGTTCTTGGCTAAATTGCCATGTAATGCCAAAAGCACAAGGGATTTGCCACGGCACAAAAAAGGCTAGTCTATGGTTTTATTTCGGTGCCAAAAGTCAGAAGCTGCAACGCCCCTTTGTTACATTTGTAAAATTAATTGACAGGCGTCAATGGGCGTCAAGAAAAATATTTGTAAAATTAATTGACAGGCGTCAATGGGCGTCAAGATAAATATTAAGGACGCCAGGCGTTAAAATATATCAATTAGTCAATGCAATATACATATGTATAACAAAAATATACACAACATAATGCATTGTTCCAGGAGAAATAGTGCTCATTACTTCAAGTCTGTAATGGTTTTCTACCATTCCCAATACTGTTACTAATTGCCGTTTAGATAAAATATAGCAGTATCAATCATCTTTGAAGGGTTTGCTGATTATTACGATTTCATTAGACCCATTACTATATATAATTGCCCGATAAGTGCAGTTAAAATAGTTTCAATTAATTAGTTTAAAAAATCATTTATCAAGCATACTAAGTTGTCCATTCAGTATTATAGATATAATTCTACAGAATTCCATATTTTAAGATATTTCACTTTATATTGTCATTAATTTAATAATTTTGGCAGGAGCATAGCCGGTTTAAAGGGTTTCATAAAAGAGAGGGGGGGAGGGGGTTGAATCAACAAATGAGAAAAAAGGGGGTTAGCATATTTGGGAAGTTTTACATTATTGTGGGAATTCAGGGCCCAATGGAAAGAGCTTCAGCTTCATGTCAACCTCTATTTTATCATCATTTGTATATAAAGTTCTGACCCCAGATCCCTCAGCCCCACAATGTTTTGTATTCACAAAATATCATTTGCTGTCATTTTTTGCATTGTTTTGCTTGTCAGACATTTGCCATTTGGTAGAGTTGTATTGCCAGTATCCATCTGCTCAGCCTTTATTGTTTGGTTCATATTGAACTAAGTGTTCTTTTCTCTGCCTTTTCCCAAAATGATATATTTCCATACAAAACAATATAATATAAAGTGACTAATTACATGTGCATAAAAAGGAGCAAGTCTTTTTTGTTTTCATTCAGAATTAGATTTTTTTTATTCCATGAAATATTGATCAGTGACATATAGTTTCAAGTGCAAATAAAATTAAATCAATTATTGTGTCATATGGAAAGAAACATATATTGTCACCCTAATTCAATTTTGGCCTAAGTCTTAATGGTAGTTAACTAGTTATAGGCCATTTTTGCTCTAGTGATGATATGCAGCTGCATTAATTTTATAACATACAACTTTACATATTAGAATACAAATTAAAGCACCAAATTAAATTTTTATGGCACTGCACACTTGAAAGATAATTGCCATGATAGATACAGAAGCAATTAATAAGAATACTCATTAAATAACTGAAACTTTTAATGTTGATTAACCAAATAAATAAACATAAGCGCAAATTGTTTGTGACCAACAATGAAGATTTGGTATTTACAATGAACAAGAAATATTTATGATACAATTAAACATATTGTATAAAAAGCATAAGGAATAACAAATCCATCAAACATCTTGAATAGTGAACACATAAAACAACTCCCTCATGATATAACATATAATTTAAATTATAAATCTACAAGTGATTATACTTAATGTTATGTGGAAGATTATTATTATCAAGCATTGCACCATTGTACCCCCTAAACAATACTAAAGGATTTAAGACCATATGTTAAGGTATTGAACCTTGGCTGGGCTATTTCTTAAATCCTAATCATATAATGATAATCTGTCACACTCTCCTCACGAATCTATATATGCAATACAAATACATAACAAATGATAACAAATGTAACATACAATGGCAGCATAAGCAAAATGAAATTCAAAAACATATCTGAGATTCAGAACTCGCTTTAACATGTCTACAAGAAATAGCAAAAATTAAGAATTTGTTAAAATTAACTGCAACAATGAAATAATTAGCCAGATCAAAAAAAAGGCAATACAGACAGTTCAGTAATAGGATCACATGTATGTATGTTACATATAGAAGATAATGTCAGTTACTTATGAAACCGTATGAATATATGCAGTTCAAAATCTTCTGTTGCACTCCAAGGCTCGCTCCTCATTAGCATTCATAGTTATAGCAACAAAATAATATACAAATTTCTAGAAATAAACTTCTCATACAGACACAGCACTATACTTGTAAATAGCCAGAGCATGGAACCAAGTCCCTATCTGTTGTCAACCTTTACAAAACCTAATAAAGTTGAAATATGATGTAGTGTTGTTACATCACTTTATATAAATATATGGAACACATTATTTAACATTGTAACTTATTAGGTTTAAGTTTGTTGAGTAATGCTGTGAATGTTCATTTGTAAAGTGAATTATGAAAAAACGAATGTACACTGTACCATTAATTGATATTTATTTTTCAAGTTCATACTTTTTATTCTTTTTGTTTTCTTTTTTGTATTGGTAAAGACAATATATGTCATTTTGGCATGAGGCCACCAGTATTTTATATACTTAAATGCATGGAGATAATTTTGTATACTTATTTCAAATTGTATTTTCATTTAACATAGTCATAATATCTTGAATCTAAAGCTTTGAAACAGTACTACATTTCTCGTTGCCAAATTACATGCCTTTAAACCAAGTGTTACACATGTAAAACATCAAATGATCTCATACCTTAACAGCATTCCTCACCTTGTGACATTTTACACATTTGCCCAACCTATAGCCTAACTGTATAAACATTAAATTATGGCCTAAAGTATGTGAAATCTCCTGAAGGTAAATTCATCATAATTATGTATCTGTTTATGTCCGTACTATTTACTGCACAAACATTTGACCAAGTCCATAACATAAATGTATAAATTATATAACTGTTTATGTTTGTGTGATTTACTGGTCAACATACATTAGACCAAGCCCATAAACATTATATAACTGTTTCATGCTACTTACTGCACAAACATTGGACCTAACCCATAGCCTAACTGCTTAAACATTATATAACTGTTCATTCACTGACATTTGACCAAGCCCGTAGTCTAACTGCATAAACATTATATAATATTTATTCTGTGCTACATACTGCACAAACATTTGACCAAGCCCATAGCCTTGCTGCATAAACATTAAATAACTGTTTCATGCTACTTACTGCACAAACATTGGACCTAACCCATAGCCTTGCTGCATAAAAATCATATAACTGTTTCATGCTACTTACTGCACAAACATTGGACCTAACCCATAGCCTTGCTGCATAAACATTATATAACTGTTTCATGCTACTTACTGCACAAACATTGGACCTAACCCATAGCCTTGCTGCATAAACATTAAATAACTGTTTCATGCTACTTACTGCACAAACATTGGACCTAACCCATAGCCTTGCTGCATAAACATTATATAACTGTTTCATGCTACTTACTGCACAAACATTGGACCTAACCCATAGCCTTGCTGCATAAACATTAAGTAACTGTTTCATGCTACTTACTGCACAAACATTTCACCAAACCCATAGCCTAGGTGTATATACTTTATATAACTGTTTCATGCTACATACTGCACAAACATTGGACCTAACCCATAGCCTTGCTGCATAAACATTATATAACTGTTTCATGCTACTTACTGCACAAACATTGGACCTAACCCATAGCCTTGCTGCATAAACATTATATAACTGTTTCATGCTACATACTGCACAAACATTGGACCTAACCCATAGTCTTGCTGCATAAACATTATATAACTGTTTCATGCTACTTACTGCACAAACATTGGACCTAACCCATAGTTTTGCTGCATAAACATTATATAACTGTTTCATGCTACTTACTGCACAAACATTGGACCTAACCCATAGTCTTGCTGCATAAACATTAAATAACTGTTTCATGCTACTTACTGCACAAACATTGGACCTAACCCATAGCCTTGCTGCATAAACATTATATAACTGTTTCATGCTACTTACTGCACAAACATTGGACCTAACCCATAGTCTTGCTGCATAAACATTATATAACTGTTTCATGCTACTTACTGCACAAACATTGGACCTAACCCATAGTCTTGCTGCATAAACATTATATAACTGTTTCATGCTACATACTGCACAAACATTGGACCTAACCCATAGTCTTGCTGCATAAACATTATATAACTGTTTCATGCTACTTACTGCACAAACATTGGACCTAACCCATAGTCTTGCTGCATAAACATTAAATAACTGTTTCATGCTACTTACTGCACAAACATTGGACCTAACCCATAGCCTTGCTGCATAAACATTATATAACTGTTTCATGCTACTTACTGCACAAACATTGGACCTAACCCATAGCCTTGCTGCATAAACATTAAATAACTGTTTCATGCTACTTACTGCACAAACATTGGACCTAACCCATAGCCTTGCTGCATAAACATTATATAACTGTTTCATGCTACTTACTGCACAAACATTGGACCTAACCCAAAGCCTTGCTGCATAAACATTAAATAACTGTTTCATGCTACTTACTGCACAAACATTTCACCAAACCCATAGCCTAGGTGTATATACTTTATATAACTGTTTCATGCTACATACTGCACAAACATTGGACCTAACCCATAGCCTTGCTGCATAAACATTATATAACTGTTTCATGCTACATACTGCACAAACATTGGACCTAACCCATAGTCTTGCTGCATAAACATTATATAACTGTTTCATGCTACTTACTGCACAAACATTTGACCAAGCCCATAGCCTTGCTGCATAAACATTAAATAACTGTTTCATGCTACTTACTGCACAAACATTGGACCTAACCCATAGCCTTGCTGAATAAACATTATATAACTGTTTCATGCTACTTACTGCACAAACATTGGACCTAACCCATAGCCTTGCTGCATAAACATTATATAACTGTTTCATGCTATTTACTGCACAAACATTGGACCTAACCCATAGCCTTGCTGCATAAACATTATATAACTGTTTCATGCTACCTACTGCACAAACATTGGACCTAACCCATAGCCTTGCTGCATAAACATTAAATAACTGTTTCATGCTACTTACTGCACAAACATTGGACCTAACCCATAGCCTTGCTGCATAAACATTAAATAACTGTTTCATGCTACTTACTGCACAAACATTGGACCTAACCCATAGCCTTGCTGCATAAACATTATATAACTGTTTCATGCTACTTACTGCACAAACATTGGACCTAACCCATGGCCTTGCTGCATAAACATTAAATAACTGTTTCATGCTACTTACTGCACAAACATTGGACCTAACCCATGGCCTTGCTGCATAAAGATTAAATAACTGTTTCATGCTACTTACTGCACAAACATTGGACCTAACCCATAGCCTTGCTGCATAAACATTATATAACTGTTTCATGCTACTTACTGCACAAACATTGGACCTAACCCATAGCCTTGATGCATAAACATTAAATAACTGTTTCATGCTACTTACTGCACAAACATTGGACCTAACCCATAGCCTTGCTGCATAAACATTATATAACTGTTTCATGCTACTTACTGCACAAACATTGGACCTAACCCATGGCCTTGCTGCATAAACATTATATAACTGTTTCATGCTACTTACTGCACAAACATTGGACCTAACCCATAGCCTTGCTGCATAAACATTATATAACTGTTCATTCACTGCTATTTATCACACAAACATTTGACCAAGCCCGTAGTCTAACTGCATAAACATTATTTAACTGTTTCATGCTACATACTGCAAAACATTTGACCAAACCCATGGCCTACATGTATCAACATTATATAACTGTTAGGTACATGCTTTTTATTGCACCAAGATTTTACCAAACCCATAGCTTAACTATAAAAACATTATATAACTGTTCATTATGTGCTATTTACTGCACAAGCATTTGATCAAACCAATAGCCTATCTGCATAAACATTATATAACTGTTCATGCTATTTGCAGCACAAGCAGTTGACCAAGCCCATAGCCTAAATGTATCAACATTATATAACTGTTTACGTCAATGCTATTTACTGCACAAGCATTTGACCAAACCCATAGCCTAAGTGTGAAACATTACATAACTATTATGTCCATGCTAATTACTGCACAAACATTTTCCCAACCCATAGCTTAAGTGCATAAACATTAAATTATGACCTAAAATATGTCAAATCACCTGAAGGTAAATTCATCAATAATTACGTAAATGTTTAGGTCCGTGCTATTTACTGCACACACATTTGACCAAGTCCAAAGCCCAACTGCATAAGCATGTTATATAACTTTATGTCCATACTGCACAACATTTAACCAAACCAATTGCCTTACTGCATAAATATAATGAGCATCACAGGTGGAGGTGTTCATGTTTGTGTTATTGACTGCATAAACGTCCGACTAACTTATTGGCTTATTGCATAGACATAAAATGTTTTATGTCTTTGCTACTTACTGAAAAAACATTTGACCACACCTATTGCCTTACTGTACAAATACAACAATCTCAGGTGGAGCTGTTCATATCAATATATAAAAAGCCGAAATGAATAAATCTTGACAAAACAGAAATAATATAGATACATAACAAAAAAAAAAAAAAGGAAAGAATGTTCCAAAACTAACTTGCTGCAAGACCAGCATAAGGAAAAACAACTAAAGTACTGCACGAGCAAACAAATAATAAAATATCCTCTATACACAGAATACTAGAGAGCACACTAATATTTTGAAAAATTGTGAACCCATTTCCATGATTTCTAAGCAGGACATTTACATTGGAAAATATTAGATCAAGCACTTGACTATAACCAGACCAAGACTCACCGCGTAACCAAGCAGTTATCACGCGAAGTGCCACCGCAAGGTTTGCACAGGAAAGCCCTGGAATGATGTCAGAGTTTAAATTTGAAGTTGGATATGAGGAAAATGAGATCAAGCACTTGACAACAACCAGACCAAGACTCACCGCATAACCGAGCAGTTATCACGCGAAGTGCCACCGCAGGGTTTGCACAGGAAAGCCCTGGAATGATGTCACAGTTTAAATTTGAAATTGGATATATGGAAAATGAGATCAAGCACTTGACTATAACCAGACCAAGACTCACCGCGTAACCGAGCAGTTATCACGCGAAGTGCCACCGCAGGGTTTGCACAGGAAAGCCCTGGAATGATGTCACAGTTTAAATTTGAAATTGGATATATGGAAAATGAGATCAAGCACTTGACTATAACCAGACCAAGACTCACCGCGTAACCGAGCAGTTATCACGCGAAGTGCCACCGCAGGGTTTGCACAGGAAAGCCCTGGAATGATGTCAGAGTTTAAATTTGAAGTTGGATATATGGAAAATGAGATCAAGCACTTGACTATAACCAGACCAAGACTCACCGCGTAACCGAGCAGTTATCACGCGAAGTGCCACCGCAAGGTTTGCACAGGAAAGCCCTGGAATGATGTCAGAGTTTAAATTTGAAATTGGATATGAGGAAAATGAGATCAAGCACTTGACTATAACCAGACCAAGACTCACCGCGTAACCAAGCAGTTATCACGCGAAGTGCCACCACAAGGTTTGCACAGGAAAGCCCTGGAATGATGTCAGAGTTAAAATTTGAAAAACGTTTTCATGGAAATGAAATCAAGCGCATTTTTGTCAGAAAGTCATGGTAACCATAAACGTTCTAATTTTTTCTGGTACTCTCTAGGAAATATGGTTATAGGAGGATGATAATGATCTATTTGATGAGATGATATCAAAGCAGATTCACTGATTTTCTGCCCTAGAAATCAAAGCAGTCTTTTCTAAACAAAAAATGACTGAGATATTGTCCGACTGACATTAATTAAATACTTAAAGTTTAGAAAGAATGTTGATATGTAAAGCCATCACAAGGATTACAAAAAGGTCAAGTATGCAACACTATATGCTTTCAAAGAGCCCCATCTCTTTCACCACAAAACAAGAAAACAAGAGGTTTGCAGATATCATTGCTGCAAACTTCCATAAACCTGGACATGCACTATGCCATGGTCAGTGCAGCAGTATGCATTCTCACCATGCAATCCTTCAAATGCCGTCAAAGTAATAGTTCACACTCCCTTCAACTCAAATTCAGCTAAATTTGTGTTGTGCACTGTGCTGTCAAGTAATTCCCTAACATATGAGTAAATAGAATTGTACTTTGGTTTGAAACCTGCAATACAAATTCAATGAAGACTATTGTGAAACATTCTGGTAACAAGGTAGTATAGTTTATTCTATAAAGAAACCAATAAGAAAATTAACAAAAACACCTGTCTCTGCAGACAATCGTGATTGTGGTCAGCATTCTCTGCATAGATTCCATGATTACACCAATAATGAATCCTACTTGGTAAACCATGTTGACTATCACCTTCCATAATTGTTGTATAAGGCTTGCAGGAATGTGATGAATCTTGAGTAGGCATTATTTGATAAATCCACAATTTCCTACCTGAAACAAACAGTTAGTATTATGGTAAGAAAAACAACTACAAAACTTGATTTTCTGATACTAAGATTTGTCAGACAAAAATTTGATAGGTTCAAATTTACATTTGACTTATGTATTGTTCGTCTGCATATGTGTCATGTTTTGGTAATTACCCACCGAGTCTGTAAGAGCATAGCAACCTACATTATTTTTTTCGCAAAACATCTGACTTGAAATATTTGAAGCATTAAATCAACATATTAGCCACATTGCCTAATGTTAGATAAGATAAGATAAGATAAGGTATAACTTTATTTATAGTCAGAGGTGTAAAAGAAACAGTAGAACATAAGCTGTAATATAAAAAATGATAAGGCTTTTAGCCAACTGATAAAATAACAATAACAAAATGAAAATAGATATACAGATGATTAGAATGAGAATATGACTGAACTATACAATGATCATGAATTATTTTGCTGATAGATTATGCATGATCCGCAATTATACTTTCCAAGGAAATGCAATGTCTTGACATGCTCAATAAATCATTAAACTTGGCTAATTCATCTACTTATTTTAATTAAACAGGTAAATATTTCCAAATCATAGCACCTTTATTGCATAGTGTTGTAAACAGGCTTGACTAGTTTAAGATTATCTCTCATCTCATATGGATGGCATGATCCGCCTGGTATAGGTCTTGCCATGTCATGGAGTACTTCATAAACAAATTCTGCTAGACTAGTTTTCCTTGTTACGTAAAACCTTTTTTTACTTGTTCTTTCTAGCCCTTGGTTGTATGAGCTATTATAATCATTGCAAAATTATTTTATTGGTCTTTTATTTAGTTTGTCAAGTTTCTTGTTTTGTCCTATTGTGAAAGTATCATATACAGGTGTACAATAGACAAAAATAGATGAGATAAATGATTCATATATTTTTTTAAGTTTACTTGTGTAATCAATTTGTTAACATAGTCTTTGGAGAACATTAATTTGCTTTGCTGCTTTTGCTTAACAACAGAATCAGACTGTATTACATGATTGTCAATCTCAAAATCTATGGAAACATTTTCCCTACTCAGACATATTGCTTGAAATTTAGATGCATTTGCTTTCATAATTTTTTTTTAACCATGCAATTGCTAAAGCTGAAGCTTCTTCAAGTTTGTCCTCTATGACCATTGTGTCTCTGTGTGCATAGCATAAGGTGTTATTGTCAACACAGTTGTAAACACTGCACTTAATTCAAAAAGGAAATCATTTATGTAAATTTTGAATAAGAGAGGACCCAAGAGAGGACCTTGGGGACCACCAGTTTTCAAATTTAACCATTCGCTAATAATGTTACCTAGTTTTACAATTTGTATGCTATTTTTTAAGTAGTCCAGTAGGAATGAACAGGCTTCATGTGATAAATCATATGCATGTAACTTTGCAATTATTAGGCCATGAGGCAGACTTTGCACCTATCTTGAGAAACTTAGGAGAAATGTTGTCAAAACAACTAGCAAAGACAGTATATAGAATGCCACTAGCCTTGTTTGTTTTGTAGAGACTTTAATTTCTTTTTGGCTGTTGTGTAATTTAGAGGTGTGAAATTAAACTGTTGATTACTGTTTACTTATAACTGCCTCGTGTACTTACCACATGTTGGTCCAGCCCATAGTTTGTGAGATGTCCTCAATCTACTGTCCCAATGCGAAATTGTTCAACTGAAGCTGCACTCATGTTCACTCCTGAAATGATACCACCACTCTATGGTAAATAAATACTACAAAGTCTAGTAATCAACGTGTGGTACAGCTTGTGGTCACACTACTGGATGATTACTAGTATAACACGGCAGTATCTTATCCTATTAATTATTGTTAATCAATGTTAATAGGCACCCAACTCATTCCTTGCCTGGCTTTATACTCTATTCCTGATGTCTTTCAAAGCATATCTGTCATAATGATTAGCACATTTTTTTCTCTCTCAGATTAAGACATTTCAAAGGTAATGTAGTTATTTTTGTATAGTTACCTCTCCCAAGGATTATGTTTTTGGTTGCATTTTTGTATTTTAGCTGGATATCTCAAAAAGTTATCAGATGGATTTTGCATTTAATTTGATGGGCAGATGGATAATGCTGAAGCCTGTAACTGATTAAATTTTGGGGGGTAATCCGGATCATATTCCGGCGGATGCTGGATCCGGAATACTGTTCCAATATATACATTCAATGCTACTGGGCTGATTAATTTTGTTGGTCTTCTTTTCATTTCTATGTTCGAAAACCTACACTTATTGGAGGGTATGGATCACACTATGGATCTGGAACCCAGACCAATTGTTTTATCTGGCTCACATACTGGATGCTGGATCCAGAAGACTGTTGCACACGATATTGTGAATAGGAAAGGACATATTCTGGTCAAAGAGAAAGAATCAAGGCTCAAACGGCTGCGTGCATTGATTCACAAATTCGAGGTTACTTACTTATAATATAAGATAGTATTTCCACTTTTTAAACTTAATTTTGACATTTATTTAATGCTGTTTTTATATTAATGGAAAATCTGGAAAAAATGCTATAAGTTGTGTAGAATTGTTTCTGGGGCAGAACTCAGGCACTAATGCACTTGCCCAACAAAATTTCATATGGTATTACACTACTATTACAGTATTACTCTATATAGCGGCTATATAGTGTAATATTATATGAAATGTTAAGCCTTGTACTGCTTCTGATAGTCACATTAACATGTCTCGGCTGTGTTTTACAAATTTAGAAAAAAGATTAATTTTTCCATTTCCAGACCACAATCACTCACTACTGTGTATGAATGCGTACAAAAACTTGTCATAATATTTCTAAAATATTGTAGAGATAAAATTTCGGGGTTTCATGACCATTAATGATATATCATTTTGTATTAAGGGGAAACTATGAACTCTTTTAATCCCCCATATTAAAGACAGCAAGTGAAATTTTCCATAACATATCTTGTACTTTCACTTTTAAAGTACATTTTGAAATTTGTTTCATGCTTTTTACGTCATAATCTGGATAAAAATGCAAAAAATTGTGCTGTTACCAACATTTCCTTATTATATGATCCCATGCTTTCCAATGTCAGCCATAAAATGTTTTTTCTCCAACAATGATCTCTCAGACCCAGTCTCTTAATTTCACTCTCAGCAACCCAGTTGAAGGTTTTCTTATATTATTAACAATTTCATAATAATAAATTGCATAATAATCTATAACTGATTTAAATACGACAGATTTTATGCAAATCAGCAACGAAACAATCCAGTTGCTATTAAACAGTTGAAGGGAATGGCTATTAATAATGCATACCTGTGTGCAAAACTTATTTTGACTTTTGAAGGTATGAATATTGGTGTGTTAAGTATATATCATGGATGATATTTTACTGTCAATAAAAATTATATATATATATATAGTATAATCCCATGCAAAATAAACCTTTAAGATTTGTGTTTATTTGTATCTAAACTTTAAATATCTATTAAATTCCAAATAAATACAAATCTTACAGGTTTTATTTTGTATGGAATTATACCCAACACACACATCACTGTTATATATGTGTTATAGTATAATTGCTGAATTTGCTTTGGAAGCATTGTCCTAGCCCATGTATACATGAGTATTTGGACAGAAAAACAATAATCTTGTATGTTTCTTTCAAGGTATACCTTTGTTCCTGTATTTCTCTCTATTGCCCAATACATGTATATTATATGACTATTTGAATTCACCATAGTGTGAGCTAACATGGACGCAAATGAGGGCATGCTTGCTAGGCTAAGTGTGAGCTGGGTGGCTATTGAGTACAGCTATACCAATATCAAACAGTCACCTGTCTTAATTGGCAAAATTTATCAATTCTTGTGTGACTGCATACATATAACATTGTATAGTATTGCTATTATTAATTTGAAGACTTACCTTGTATTTTGGTGTTAGCTGTCCCGGGAAATCCAACCTGTTGAAACATCTGTGACTGGTATTCCATGATACAGTGTATATAATACAAAGGGCCTTATAGTCACATAGCATCCACAATGGCTCTCAGTCTGTCTCTTTTTCACCCCGGCACTCTCTGGTAAGTTCCCTGTGGAGATCCTTGTATTCCATTTTTGCAAGTTCCTATTGAAGAATATCAAATGAATGTGCCAGCAATAATCTGCAGGTTATGAAGGAAGATTGTCCAACCTGACACTATATTGTCATCTGCCTTGAGCATACGAATCCATCTGCTTGGTCCTCCAGTTTGGCTGCTATGTCAAGGCTGCATGTATGAACCCTGGGAACAAAAAAAAACAACTTATATATCACTTATATATAGAAACAACATGACTTTCACATTATGCTGTATATATAATAGAATATATATGTAACCTTGAAGACATCAAAAGATATTCAATAGTAAATTGCTTCTTCTGTTATTTTTTGGTTTTTATAGAGAGTTCTTCTGTAGTATTTATCAACAACTAACAACATAGCTCCGAAAGACCTCAAATTCTTGGACTTGAGCTCAGTTCATATGATGTATTATGTAATGAAAATAAACTTTAGACGTTCTATTTGAGAGAGGCCTTTATTTATTTATATTTTTCTTCTTTTTTGGAAGGGAGCAAAATTCCATGGAATTTATCTCTATCATGTGTATGGGAAGGAATGGGCAAACCCCCCCCCCCCCCCCCAAAGAATATTTTGTGATAAGAGGCATGGAAAGTCCTGCAGCAAAAATTATAGATTACATGTTAGTATCCATTCTCATAGCAGTTGACTGGAAAACAAAACGATGTTGTTGATGGATTGAATTTTTTTATTATTATTATTGATTAATTATATTTTTTTTTCATTTTTTTTTTATATTATTTATTTATTTTAGATTTAAAATTTTTTTTTTTCGGTGAGCTAGTCACTATTCTTATGAATGTTGCTCTGAAAAGGGGGGGGGGGGCATAAGTACTTTCTAAGCAACGTCATGTGATGCCCAGTACCCTGGGAATCTATCTCTGAAGTTTCACTATTTCACTTTTAAATCAGGCTCACTGCTCAGCCAATCATAGGGCTTGCTAAGAGAGAAGGTCTAAGCACCAATTTATGTGACCTTTCCTTTCACACCTTTTATGGCAGCCAATTAGCTGTGGTCTGGCTCTGTTCAAATATGGGAGCAACAAGTACAGACTTGTAAATGTGCAGCTCTTAACCTGACATAGCAAGACTGAAATAACTTTACACATAGAAAACTGTGCCTGCTAAAATCAATTTCATTATTACATAACTTTGTACTTACTGATTTGACAACTTATCTAATTTGATTATCTTGTATAGTATGCCATGCAACATGCATTTGTGGCCATTGTAGACAAAAGAAAAGAAAGCTATTGTAATGGGACAGTATTCCTTGAAATGAGTTGTCTGGCCATTCTCATATTGTCTCTTATAGTTAGATTAACCAATGGTAAAAATAATTTGACAATCCTTTTGACAAGAGCACATGGTGACAGGCCAATGACAGTTATTTTGCTATGCTGCTATTTCACCCCAGCTATTTATAGCACTGACCTCAAATTCTAGTAGCAAAGTTTTTCCTTGATGTTTTAATATCTGTCAACCTTTATTTTTTTCTTTATATGTCTTTAAACACTTTATTTGACCTCTCTATGTTGATGAGACATCTCCAAAAGCTCACAAACACTTGTTTATAACAAATTCCCAGTAGAAAACAACCTGTCCAGCTTGACCCAGATAGCAGCTGACTCAGCAACAGCAGCAAATTTGAATCCAGCAGGTCAAAATTCAGCTGCACTAAAAACCTCAAATTACTCCTTAAAGGTTTTCTTGCATTCTTAGTTTGATCAAAGACCTTATATCTAGATATAAGGTCTTTGGTTTGATGAATGGATAAGTTACTCTTTCTACTCTTCATTGCTGTATATATCACAAAATAAGCAAAATTCAGGAATGCTGCCACTTTAATGATAGTTTCCAATTCTTTAGTCTTAATTTATCAATATACTAATATATTGTATTTCAAATATTTAAGCCTATACATACATGGGTGTAGGATTGTTTTTTATGATTTACTTTATTTTTATATTTAAAGTGGCTGAAATCTCATAATCAATTATGCAATTTTGTGCATTATAATATGTTTTCTTTTCTTTTGTTGTTCAGTAATATTAATTGAAGTGTTATAAAAATTCCTAACATGCTTACTCTATATATTATGAAATATAAGAATGATGAGCCTTAATTCCCTTTCAATATTGATAACATGCATACATTCAGTTCATTATAAGTACAATGTAGTTCATTTTTCAATGATTAATGTATATATACTACACAGCCAACATAATTTTTACACCTTTAGCTTAAGCTGATAACTGATCATTGAAATGTTCAAAATATAGTACTTGGAGTGAACATCAGAACATCGAAAGTGTGACTTTTGACCTAACTACCCCCCCCCCCCCCCCATTAGACTTTTCCCAGGCTACGGCCCTGATCAATCTTTAGATAGAATCATTTCCATTATAGAATAGAATAGAATAGTAGTTAGATAGTTAGATAGATAGTTAGATAGATAGATAGATAGATAGATAGATGGTTAGTTAGTTAGATAGGTAGATAGATAGATAGATAGATAGATAGATAGATAGATATTGCAGTAATATTGGAGAACCATCAATTTAACAAAACAATAGTGAAAGATTACATCTTTTGTTTGGCGTGTTTAATGGCTTAAAGTGGTCCTAATATTGAGTTGGCTGTGTTCCCGGTCTTTCTAATATTCTTCAAGAATAGTCTAACTGTTCATATAACATCACACATACATTATAGGCATATGTTTATTACTTGAAAAAGAAAGAAAAAACTAACTAAAGTATGAAAAACAAATGGCTAAAAGAAACAAACTTACCTCAGATAAGACAGCTTGGAGCTCCTTCACAGAGCACTTGTGACTGCAGACTGATGGAGTTCCCTCCAAAAGTTTTTTGGGTCAGATGCACTGACCTATATAGGTCATTGGTCAGATGTTATCAAGGGTTCAACAGAGGGCATAGGGTGCATCATGTGCATGGGGTGACAGCATCCCTTGTTTCATCACTGACCACACTGGTGATATTATACCCTTCTGGGTAATATCATGGAGTCACTATACATGGAGTCAATATATAGTGACTCCATGTAGCAGCATTCAATATTATATAATTTCAAGATAGAATATACACCAGTTATTAAAATTAAAAAAATGTCATTACCCAAATATGATTGATTAAAGCTGGCAATAAACTTGAATCTGACTGAATGACATAAAGAACTCTATCTATCTATCTATCTATCTGTCTATCCTATTTTCTTTTTTCTATTTTACTAAATTTATCTATCTATCCTATTTTTTTTGTTTTTTTATCATTTTACTCAATTCAATCAATCAATCTATCTTTCTATCTATCAATCTGTCAATCTATCCCATTCTATTGTAATCTATCTATCTATCTATCGTTCTATCCCATTTTTTTCTTGTTTACTCAATTCAATCAATCAATCAATCAATCTAACAATATATCAATCTGTCTATCTATCTATCTATCTATCTATCTATCTATCTATCTATCGTAACTATCTATCGTATCTATCTATAGTATCTATCTATTTATCTAGCTATCTAGCTATCTAGCTATCTATCTATCTATCTATCTTTCTTATTCTGTTCTATTCTATTATATTCTATCTATCTATCTATCTTGTCCTATCCTATCCTATCTATTCAATTCTATCAATCTATCAACCTATCTATCTATCTATCTATCTAAGGACTTCATCTACCTATCCTTAATTTTGGTGGGAAATTCCCTAGTCTGGTGTGGGCTGGTGCGATCTTTATTGTGCCTTCTTTGGAAATAGCCTACGAATTGTTAGGCGGTCCTAAAGTCTATGTTTCTATTCAGTGTCTTACTGGTGAGGTGGTCTTAGTATTGAGTTGGTCTTAAAGTGGGGTTTCACCTTATATCTGTTCTGCTATCTGAGGCAGGAAGGATCGTAAGGAAAAAAAAGTGCTCTAAGAGTTTGTTTTCATAATTTCTAGCCTTCCCGACAGAATGGTAATGATAGAACTGTACCCCTCTGCAGAGCCATACCTCTTATCTGATAGCCAATTAACACTCCCCCCCCCCCCTTTTTGACTGCCCCCTCTCCTATCAACTCCGCACCCCTTGACCTGATGTCTACTGTATGCAGATAGCAGTGTACATTATGATGCTTATCCATCTTGTTTGATAAGTCAGTCTCATTAACAAAAGAGAGAATGAAAGAAAGAACGAAAGAAAAAAGGAAAGAAAGCAAGAAATAAAGAAAGAAAGAAAGAAAGATAGAAAGATAGATAGATAGATTGACTGATTGATTGACTGACTGATTGATTGATTGATCATATCTAATCTCAATATATACACTGTATTAACTAATCCGAAAACTGGAATATATTCATAGTGTGTTGTAGTCTATCGGAGCGTTTACCGTGACGTCATTCTGTGCTCTATAAATAGACTGGGGTTGCCTGGCCGTCAATGGCCGTGGCCGATGCTATATAAACACTGCAGCAGCAGCATAAAAAATGCCTTTCAATGTTGCTATAAACGGATTTAAGTTGACAAAACTAGATTAAGTTTCAAAAGATGTCATGGACTGTTTACTGGGTTGGAGTGCACTTAATGACACTTTGTGGACATCAATAGTTAAGTGCACAACTTAATTTCAATTCATTAATAATGCAAAATGTGTGTACAATTTCACAGCTTTAGTAAGTAAGCTTGTGCACACCCCCACAGTATGCTTATGTCTTTTATTGTTTATGTCATGTACTACAGACTGAACAACTAGATCTACATTCTGTGTGGAAATATTAAAAAAATATTAATAATTTTTTCATCCATTCCAGACGAATTATCATAAAATATAATCACAGGCTCATCATATGATTCTCGAGTATTTTGGGAGTTTTTATTGCCATATATTTTGAATATTTTTTCATGCCTGTTTAAGACCCTATTACATACCAACATTGATGAAATCTTAAATAATATTGCATGCAAATTTGTGGGGGAAAAAAATAATTCTGATAATTTGAAAAGTCTTTTATGATACAGTAACATGTCTTTAGCAGGTCTAAATTATATTTAAAGTTCAGTGTATGTTTATTTGCAATTGAAAGTCTGAAAAAAAAAATTGCCAAAAAAGTAGCGTTTTTCCCTTCCTAGAATCTCATATTATACAATGACATCCATATATTTATGAAGACTTAAATGTATATACAGCCACACCAAGAATTATTCAGACATATATACCTACATGCATGAAATATTGCAGTGAAATTATGTAAATTATAGAACTTCATACCTTTTCACTCTTTAATTTCCATCATAATTGTAAAAACTGGATGAAAAAATAGCGTTGTTTGCTGTATTTCCTTTCCCTTGTTTTATAATTTTTAATAGTTTTATAATGAGTGCAATATCTATCTCTTGACATCTGATTACCTTTTATTGCCATATTCTATGCTTAAATATGTAAATTTACATAATGAAGGCCTTATATCTGCCGTATCAATCATTCATAACATTCGACACTCACATATTATAATTTCAACAATTTTATTGTTAACATTTCAAAATATGAGTGCCGAAAGTATCCGTTGACATTTTAATATGTGAGTGCCGAAAGTACCCACCTGTTGATAATACCCTCCGTTTCGGTATAAAGTGTTATTTTATTCCAATGATAATTGCAATTACACTTCACACTTTTGGTACCAATTTCGATATTTGAATTGCTATTAATTGGTATGTCACTTGCAATGAATCTCTCACAAATAATGGAAGATGTCTGTAAACTGTTTAAAAGCATAAACGGATGATACATGCATAGTAATTCTAGGCTTTGTACAGTAATTGTTACTACTTTTCCACAATACCATAAACACAATGCATTTGAGCCAAAAAGTTTTATTGCGATTAAATAATAAGTGTTATCATGATGAGGGCATATTGTGCAAAATTCATTTACAAATACGTATTTTTTCCCAAGATCCACAAATTATTGACAATTTTTGTTTCCCTTTTACTCCTCAATTAATCTATCTATCTATCTATCTAGTTCTATCTATCTAGTTCTATCTATCTAGTTCTATCTATCTATCTAGCTCTATCTATCTATCTAGCTCTATCTATCTATCTAGTTCTATCTATCTAGTTCTATCTATCTAGTTCTATCTATCTAGTTCTATCTATCTATCTATCTATCTAGCTCTATCTATCTAGCTCTATCTAGCTCTATCTATCTATCTAGCTCTATCTATCTATCTATCTAGTTCTATCTATCTAGTTCTATCTATCTAGTTCTATCTATCTAGTTCTATCTATCTATCTATCTAGCTCTATCTATCTATCTATCTAGCTCTATCTATCTAGCTCTATCTATCTATCTATCTATCTAGTTCTATCTATCTAGCTCTATCCATCTATCTATCTAGCTCTATCTATCTATCTAGCTCTATCTATCTATCTAGCTCTATCTATCTATCTATCTAGTTCTATCTATCTAGTTCTATCTATCTAGTTCTATCTATCTATCTATCTAGCTCTATCTATCTATCTATCTAGCTCTATCTATCTATCTAGCTCTATCTATCTATTTATCTATCTAGCTCTATCTATCTATCTATCTAGCTCTATCTATCTATCTGGCTCTATCTAACTATCTAGCTCTATCTAGCTCTATCTAGCTCTATCTAGCTCTATCTATCTATCTAACTATCTATCTAGCTCTACCTAGCTCTATCTAGCTCTACCTAGCTCTATCTAGCTCTATCTAGCTCTATTTCTCTTAGTTGTCTTCATCCAAGTTCTTGTTAAACACAATTAGACCCATTCATCAAGACAAAAATGTATATGCATAACAATAATACTTTGCTGTGGAATGGCTTACCTCCTCACTTAAGGAAAAACACTTAATGTCAGTTTTCATGAAGCGCTAATAGACTTACTTATTTAATATGCCTATACCTGATTCTTCTATTTCAAGTTTATATACATCAATTGACTTCATTTTAATTTGATTTTATAGATTTTTAGATTCTGATTTTATTGTTATATTGTTAAGTGCATTTGCTAGCTGGGCATAAAGTAAATGTACCATAACATGTTTAACTTTTGATAATTAAAAGTAGAAAGTTTCTAAAAATTAACAATTCTCAGCATTTTATCGTTTGGAGATGGTCCCCAATGATGCACCCTGACAAGTCAAAGCTGCATGGGAGTATGCAATGATGTAGCCCAAGACGCATGATGAGGTGATTGTTCTGACTTACAGAAGCAGGGGCCATCTCAAAACAGAGACCTACTTAGCAATGCCTCAACATTATTGTATGTAATAACCTTTTCTCCATGGTGAAATGGTGAAATATAATTGGCTTAATTCCTTGTAACAAATTACTATGTTTAGAGCCTAAAAATTATCATAATGCCTATAATAATCTGATTACATTCATGTGTGAATTCAAAAGAAATAAAAGTTCTTACGTACGTTGGTCAAGATAGTAGAAGGCTGCACTATCCTAATTCAATCAATTCATCATGCCAGAAGGGTATTTTTTTATGCAAAATGGTCTTGAGTAACCAAAAAAGTTTATGTTAAGATTTAGACAGAAAAAAAAGGAAAGGGAGACAAAAAAATGGGCTTGTATATCTTGCATGACTATAATACTGAACCCAAATAAGGACATGTATGAAATATAAATGTCATAATATAGCCAAATTCAAGTGGCTAGCTAAAACATTACTTATTATAACTGACGTGCTGACTGACTGACTGACTGACTGACTACCTGACTGACTGACCCTTGTATTCACCCTGCCCAAGAATTTTCTTTTGTTTTCAAAATACATGGAAAAGTGTTAATAAAATCTCTAAACCTAAGGAAGGGGCATACATGGCTTGGGTGCTACACACATGTATAATATATATAATATTGGCACTGCATATGCAGGGGGGGGGGGGGGGCGAGCCTGAAAGGGGACTTGCTGCTTTGAAGCACCCTGACAAATCAACAATAGCTGCATGGGAGTATGGTTTGAAGCCAAACTTCTCGGTGAAGGGGCCAGTGATCTGTGTTTAACTCCAGAGTGCCAGCCAAATTGTGGCCCCTTCACCAAAGAATGCCATTTTATTGAGAAGCATCAATTTTGGTAGTTGCATTTGAAATTACCTCCCTGATGAATCAGTGAACCACTTTAGTTGGTAAAAACTTAAAACTAGAAATTGAAGGCACTACCAGGGAAATAAGGCAGAGTAGGTTAACCAATATTTACTACATTTTATATTTTTACCTTTATTCATGTATTTTTCTTGACACACTTGTGTTATCCAATGACTAAGAAAACCAAGTCTTGCTAACTTAGAAACTAGAACTGAAAATTTAATAGCCATCCAGTTATTATCGTCTTGATACCACCAAGCAACCCAGTCTGCTGTTTCGTCACACCTTGGATAATCCAAGGTCACACTGCACTGGGGATTTTACATGGAGACAAGAGTACTCTTGTCTCTATGATTTTATCTTGGTGAAATTAGGCAATTAGGTCCAGTTTCTCTTATAGCTATTTATAAATGACAGTTCAATTTCAGTTTATTTTAATAATGTGATCATGGGGTATTATTGCATACATTTGCTCGAGAATTGGCGATACATAAAATATGAAATATATAAATCTATTTGCAAGCATATAAAATAGATTAGATAATTACCAGCAAACATAAGTAATTGAATCAATGTATACCACATGTTAAGGTTCAATAATAGCGTCATGCTTACCGCGCATTCCTGATCATAATGGCCAGGTTGTTTAACAGTGAGGTGTTCAATAATTGGATAAAGTGATCTTTATGGTAAGGTTGCCTGTTTCAGAGGTGGTCTTAATAGTGAGGTGGTTTTAATAGTGAGGTGGTCTTCTTGAGGTGGCCTTTGTGGCTTAATAGAGATGTGGTCTTAATAGTGAGATGGTCCTAATAGTGAGGTAGTCATAATAGCATGGAGACAAAAGTAGAAGGAGTGGAAACTCTTTTTCGTCACACCCCATTCCTAATTTTATGGCTTTCTGCTTATTAACTCCACTAGAATAGCATTGGATTTCCTATGTTTCTTCATGGAGACAAGAGTAGAAGGAGTGGAAACCCGGCACGTTCAAAGGTTCAGTCAGTGTCTCAGATTAGTTCTTAAAAACCTGTGAAATGTAATAACTGCATGTCTAATGACCACTAATGACCTCATAAATGACCGTCATATACCCCATTTTGGCTCTAAATTGTGTCAATCTACCCTCTTGTTGCAATAGTCTAACTGTAAATAACCCCATTTCTTGTGGAGTTTCTATTCTTTAAAATATAGAAAAGATGGGATTTTAAACTTGCTTGATGTATATAGTATATACATATGATGTAATTTAAATAAATTACCAAAATGTAAACTTAATTTTTTTTCCCCCTTTTTTTTAGTACTACTGATATATTTATGTGAGAAGTGACCGGCATTAAGATGCTTCATTTATCACACATAGGGGGGCATCAGTTTTCTTTAAAAACAACAAATTTTGCACGATTTCGCACTAACCACTCATATATTGTTTAAATACTTGATATGTTATCTTTTAACTACCCAAAGGACAAATTCGCCAAAGCCATCCCACGTGAGTTGAGAGTGTTAAGAACAAGCAATTTATTCCATTTAAATGCGACTTTTTATCTAAATTTGTGTGTAACTTGGTTTAGAATTGTCATATTTTCATGGAAAAAAAGATTAAAATGATGTCCAATTTGAGAGAGATTTCAATGAATTCTAGAGATTGTGATAGAGACAGTTGTTTTCATTTGGGTGCATGGGCTCTAGCGGGGTTCCCTAGCAGGAAAAAAAAGAAGGACACTGCCTCTCTCTGGCCCAGCGAGACACTGATTGGATGAAAGGCATGCCACCAACTATAAAATCGCCAATAAAAGTGGGGGTTATTCAATTCAATTCAATTCAAGTTTATTTCAGACAAACACACGTTTCATTTTCATGCATACATGCACAGTCCATATGTACTATTAAACTACTTAGAAGTAAATATAATAACTTGTGCTGTTATTTAATCTAGTTAATATGATATGACACATTTTGATTTAGTCCACAGACTAGATGAGATTGGACGGTATACACAGTATAGATACAAGTAAAACATAAGTACTTATCATATACCAAAAGGAGAAATATAACATGGAGACAAGAGTTATAATTATATTAACCGCCAAATTTGAAGAAACATAGGAAATCCAATGCTATTCTAGGGGAGTTAATGACCAGAAAGTTTTTAACATAGAAAGACTTTAACAGGTTTACTGTAAATATGATTGAAATATAAGGGTATATGAATTAAATCTTTTGATGCGAAAGAAAAGGGGGTTTTCACAACAAGGCCACTGCAACAAGGGTGTATAATGACCGTCTCAGTGCCACAGTGAGGTATGCGACGGTCATTTAGGGGGTGATTTGTGGTAATAAAAGGGGTGATAAACAAGATAACGTGAAATCTCACAGATCTTTCAAAACTCATCTGAGACACTGACTGAACCTTTGAACGTGCCGGGTTTCCACTCCTTCTACTCTTGTCTTCATGGTTATACATGTATCACTTAGTTGACCAGAATTAAGTTTTACTTTCATCTTAGCATAATTTGATTTTGTAGTATTTGTTGGTTGTATGTAATGGCAGTGTGAAAAATACACTTTCTTAAATCAGTCATCTTTATTTTCTTATAACTATATCTCCACCAGAAATGGTTTAATTTTCATGGGAGTAGTTTGTAATTGTAGACTACAAAACTGGCTTTTACATGGGAATAAAATAAATACATTACATTTTGCAAATTACCATATAGAAGCATTTTTGCTGAGGAGAGTTCTAATTTACAGAGATATCAATTATTATAGGGCCACTGTCATCACCCAGCCAGCGCGACGTTGATTGTGCTTAATTGCTTAATATGAGAATTTCAAAGTCAAACTCTACCTTAGACCTGTGAAATCTGAGAAAATACATTAGCATTTTTTTATCTTTCGGATATATTATTTCCCATGACTGTGGCCCTGCTGATAACAAACCTTGGTACATCTGAGCATGGAGTCACTATAGTGACTCCATGATCTGAGCACTTTTTTTTTTTTGGTCTAACAGAAAATATAGTTTTTAATAAGTTATGATAATACACATAAGGTTTTCATTATGCCTTAGTTCCCTTGACAATATTTTGTTAAAAGGTTATTTCTGATCCCCAAGGAGTTTCATCAACTAGATCACTGTGTGATAAAACATTTTTATTCCTTGAAGCAGTGGGGGAATAACATCAAATAAGCAAACTTGTGATAATTGCATTTTTATCCCCAATAATATACTAGCTAAAAGCTTTGAGTGGATACAAGCATATAACTGTGGAGGAATGATTGGGGATGGGAAATACACATTACACTTTGTCATCAGTCCATGGGGACAAGAGTGTACTCTTGTCACCATGATCAGTCTATATGATATTGCTTATATTTGATGCATATATTATGGCATTTGAAGATTGGGGTACACAGTTCACCCTCACCTAACTGCACCTGTGGCAATGAACCCTAAAAGATAGTTTAGCTGGTGAGGGCTGTTGTAACATGGTAATACCTCATTGAAATTTCACAATTTAGAGAATGGCATTATTCATTTTATAAATGCTGACACAGACTTAGGCCTCTGCGCTGCTTTCTACTTTAAAAGTCATTGCTCTGTCTTTAAAAAAGGCACGGCACCATCAAAGGGCAATGCACACATTCCAATGGCATTCTGGCATGATTCTGCCCCCCTCCCTGGCGGTTTCACACAAATACAATGTAATCTATCAATGGGGGGGGGGGGGGGGGTGTCGGGGAGGGGGACAGGCAGCTTGGCCGTGGACGCCCTGGCCGCCACAATCACCGATGCCCCGTGATTAAAATTTACCCCCACCCCCCACACCCCTTCCCCACCCTTCATAAAATGCAAAGACCCCTTTTGAGATACCAGAATATGTTTAGGATAGTATGGAAACATTTTTATGCAAAACACATCTTAATTCTGAACAAACATGAATTGAATTTGATAATTACAAAATATAAATTTTTACCTCCTCCAGCATTATTGTTAATATATTCAATATTATCAATTTTAATTGCCTAAATCAATTAATGATGCAAAAATGTCCAAAAAGTAAAAGCTTAATATGGCGTTCAGACGATTTTTGGGTACCTAAAGCCCAAACAGAGACTAGTGTCGTCCTCTGGTGAAAACAAGGGAAGAAATAGTCTTGTGGGACTTTCAAACAGGGACATCCTAAAAAAAGGTGCAATACATAGCGATTTTTCACAATTACATATCTGTAGGCAGATATGCCTACAGATATGTAATTATAACTATTATAATGATGAAATTGCATTAATCCTGACGCCTGTTGACGCCCGTTAACGCCCAATAACGCCTGTTAAAAACTACTGACAGTGCCTGATTTTATTATGTTCATCTAATTTAATTTTCTCAACAGGTGTTAAATACTTTGAACAAGCGTTAAGGATAAACTGACTTTTGGCACTTAAATAATGCCATACTAGTCTTCAAAGCTTTGGGTCAAAAGACTTTTCATATATAGATTTTTATTGACAGCTAAATATCAAATTGATACATGTATCAGCATGACAAGATAATAAATGGCCAAAAATAAAAAGATAATAGAAATACATGGATCAACCGTTAAAATAATTAAATAAGTAGAGCTATACTATGACTAATACTAATCAACACTACATAGTCTGTCTAAGAAATTCTAAAGCATCCAGAACTAAACAAATAATAGTAATAATACTGTTTTAAAAAGCACCAACAAATAGTTTTAGCACAACAATTCAGTAGTCAATAACAATACTAATTACTAAGCTATAGATATATATATATACATGATGTACTCTTGACTGTTATCAACATGGTAAACAATATGAAGTGATATACAATATGAGATGGGAATGTTGACATACAATATGAAGTGACATACAATATGAAGTGAAATACAATATGAAGTGACATGCAGTAGTAGATATTTACAAATATACAAATGTACAAATTCATACACACATGGAAGCAGTTTTGTCAATGTGCCGCCAGCCACTCAGTTCTAGAAGACATAAATTACTATTTATATAAAACATTTATATTTTACTGTCTAATTTTAATGCTACCTGTAGAAATATACCAAGAGCAAAGTTAAGGTTAGTGTTCTTAGTTGTTAATATTTGTAAGAATTGTTCAACTGGATCGAAAATAGTAAAGCCATTGATGTATTTACAAGCAATTTGGAATAAGTTTAAGCGGATATCATTCCATTTTTTACACCTCAATGAAACTCATCTTTTACTTGGTTCAGATTGCATTTTTCACAAATTCTTTCATCTGCAGAATCATAAGGACGTTTGTGTCTGCCTAATTCAATATTAAGGTTGTGTGAGCTTAGTCTAAAACGTGCTATATTACAATAGACAGATTTGGGTAGGGTATAATTCAGATAGGGCTCTATTCGAATATCACTCTTGAAGGTTTTGTATGTTCTGAGTTTTGGGTTTAGCGTACTATCATTTATCTCAGTGAGCATCTTAGTATGAGCCTTTTCGAACAAGGATAAAATGTGCTTGTTTATGCTGGAATTGTCATAATCTGTATCTAGAGTTTCTGTGACTTTATAAAGTCTTGTAAGCCAGCAAGGAACACCTCTTTGATGTAACTTAGTCTGAATGTCATAACAGCTACGCAAGAGCAAGGGGCAAGTATTTGACCTTAGCCTGCCTAGAAATTGGATTGCTGAAGCATGTTGCCTGACTATCAGTGGAATCTACCTGTATCAGCCAGAATGGCAAGTGTTGAAGTTTGACACCTAACACTGAGCAGGTTTTTAAGGAAACAGACTTGTATTTTCTCGAGAGCATCAATTTGCTTCTCTCGGAACCATATTTCACTATTGTATTCAAGTATTGGTAATATATATGTGTCAAACATTTTGATACTCAATTTTGCTGGTAGATAGCCAACTGTAGACTTTGTCTTTTCTCTAAGAGCATACATCGCTTTTTGTGCTTGGGTTGTCAAATGCATCATATAGGATGCTAAACAAACCACAGGGTTAGCAAGACAAAGGCATTATTGATATTACTGCCAGTTGAGGGCTGTGTACATAATGCATGAGAGATCTAGTGCGAGGATCTTTATTGCAAATAGGTCCAAATAAGAACCTTTGAGCTTATACAGACGTATCTTTTGGATTTCTTGTATGTTCATATTAGGCATCCTTATTAATTTTAATTTTATTTAGAACGTAATTTGGCTCATTTAGAAAAATATATATTATTCAACTAGGACCTGGAAAAATACAACGGTATTATAAATCAAAAAAATATTGTAGATACCATATAGTATTTACAAGTTAAAAACATTCATAGAACTAAATGCAACATTAGCATGTAGATAAACTGACCAGATTGTTAAAAAATACTCTTGATCTCTAAGTTTAGCCTGTCTCCACTTATACCCAGATAGCATTCCAAATTGGGCCGCCATCAGTTCAACATCATTTTGACATCACCGACATCGTGCCAACGCTGATATGATTTGGAATGCTATCTGGGTAGTTGTTCTAGGAGGTCTTCGACTAAGTATATATTATACAGTGTAGAGTAAATTCATGGCTTAGTTTGGACCCAAGCCTCAAGGCTTATCTCATCCTTACGTCTACCGATGTGAGCTGTTCTGGTAAGCGAACTTAGCTTCAAAGCTGTAAAAACTATATGTATATGAATTAAAAGATTGTTTCTTAATGAATGCATACATGCATAGTAGACTCCAATCCACAAGCCTCAACTCATGATTACGTCAGCCAATGTTAACTGTCTGATCACACTTAGCTACTAATAGGTATCATTAATATTACTGTACATAACTGCCAAAGTGTGAGCCATATTTCACCTATTGTGATCAATAAAATATCTTTATCTTTATCTCATCATGTAAAATACACTTACTAATAGCTTCACTGCAGTAATAAGGATACAAATGCAAGAAATATATGGGAACATCCGTCAAATGCCCGCCAAATGTGACCAAGAATCCTTCAGGCATCCACCAGGCACTCATAGCCACTAGTAACAATGATACAAATGCAAGAAATATATGGTTCTTTCAAAGAAAATCTTTTAAATTAGAACTTTCTGTTTAATGCGATTCTGAGTATTGTTTGTCATGCAAGCCAATGCCTGGAACAGGAAACAAGCAGGAAACTTGAGAAAGGAAACCATTGCCAATTACCATTTGATGTGTGGGCTTTTTGTGTGATTTTCAATCATTTTCTATCATTATCATTTGAACATAATCAACTGCTATTATCTGGATCCATTCCAACTTATCCATGAACATTAGAACTTTCCATGGTGCTTCGACATAATATACGGTTAGTTTCATAAAATATGGTCAACTTCAAACAGCTGTAGCATCCTATCCCGGGCTGTATCGGCATAACTGGCTAAAGCCAGCTGCTTCTGTCCACTGCTAGCTTATAGTTGGCTTAAGGGGCATTCACACTGTCACGTCCAAAACTTACGAGTGAGTACGTACGTAAAAAATGGGCTATACGTGACTATATGTCCTCACTCGTGGCTCTTTTAATCACATATAAATTCTTTCCACGAGCGTACGGAAGGCAGTCGTAGATTACACAGCTGACGTCCGTCAAACGCTTCTCGAACGTCCATCAAATGCTCGCCAAACGTCCGTCACCAAGTATCCTTCAGGCATCCACCAGGCACTCATAGCCACTCATAGATCGCTCATCGATCGCTCGTAGATCGCCCGTGTGGGTTCAAGGATTGGCAAGAATGGGCAAAGAAAACAGCGGCGGGCGACAGAAGTCCACCGAGTGATGCTCTACATGTGGACGCCAGTGCACAACTATCCAGAAGGAACGTAGAAATAAATTCACCATTTTCTGGCCATGCACTCTTGATGAGCAACATGTGTCGTGAAAGTTATTTGCATGAGACGTTAAATTAGAGTCTGTGCTGATGCAAGTATAAGATCCACCCATGAAGTAAATGTGTATCATCGTGTGAACTCAATATGTTATCAAATTTTTCTTCTGTGCAGTTAGAGGGTGGGAGCCTAGGTCAGTAGTGGCGCATTGGGCTTCCAATTACCAGGTTTTATTCCTGGTCAAGCTTAGTTGGATGGCTGTTTCATCCTTCACCTTATTGCCATGGTCCCTGCCTGTACCTAATTAGCCCAATAGGTGCAGAAATACATGACATAATGCCCTAACTCACCCACCCCCCTCTACAGTTGGACATACAAGCTCACCAAGCTTCAGCTCAGTAGCAATGATGCAATACCATACCATACAATACAATATATTATATTGATATTTATTTCATACACTGCATTCAGGTATAGACCAATATACACATTTCTCAGATAAATTCATGCAATACCATACAATACAATACATGATAGCAAGCTATGCTTTCTCAATATTATCGGATAAAGCATATTGGAGTATAAATTGGCAGAACATGCTGTTCTTGTGAATTATTAAATAACAGTGCATTTTTCTTGCGGGAAACAGGTTTTGGCGACAACCCTGGACAGATGTCAGATGTATTTATCACACATAACGTAGAGGTTAATTATACTGCTGGCCAGGGCAGCTTGTCAGCCAGTAGTCTGTAGCAGATTGCATATCAGCCTGTTCTTTGTTAGTGGACAGCTAATAAAGGGTTTGCCCAAACACTCATTGCGTCCAGGGAAGTCCAGTATATGGGAAGTAAATCACACTGGCTGAATGGAGGTAAATAAACAATATGAATATGAGACTGTTGACAAATCTGGACTGTATTGTATTAAGCAGATAACATGGAGATTCATATATATTCAGTTTTGGTCGCTGTATATGAAGTGGATAGTTAATTAGTATCTTAGAATATAATGTAGGAAGATGATAGCCCCTACATTTATTGATTCAGAAAACATTCAATCAAAATGGAAACTGTTGCAAATACCCAGATAGCATTCCAAATTGGGCCAGCATCGTTTCTATGTTGGACGCCATTGATACAACATCATTTCAACATCACCGACATCGTGCCCATGTTGAAACGATTTGGAATGCTATTGGATATTACATTGGGTTCTAAAAGACCTATCCATTAATTTAAAGTATTTTCATATTCCATCAATATGTGAGTATTGGACACATGATTACAACAACATTATCATTGTGTAAATGTTATTGTTATCGGTTTACTGGTACATTGGTCACACATTCTGCCCACTTTCTCTTCTTCCTTTTGGAGTAATCAACCTTGAAGCATTCACACCAGTGTCATCACTCGCTATTGCCAAGTACCTGACACATTGGCACCCGGGTTGGGTGAGGCAGTGGTTGCAGGAGGATCTGCCCAACTCCTCCATGCCATGGTTTGAACCAGTTTGAACCGATTACCTCATGATTAACTACTAGGGCACACCATCCACATTATCATATTTCAAAATATACTAGCAATGAGATGATGGATGAAACAGCCATCCAACTTAGGCCAGCGGTTGGAAGCCCAGCACGCTAACATTAAGTGCTAGTCTTAATTCTGTTATGGTATTACATACACGTGCATTATCTCATAGTGCTGGTTACTGCAATAATATTGAACATTTTGTAACTACTGGGCGATTCTGGAAAGGACACTTCTCATATGGTTACCCGAAGACTTTTACTGACGTCACAGGTGATGTCAATAGGTCACAGATCAGCCTGGCCATCACCATAGAGGAAATCTTACAGAAACAACTGAGGCCCTCAGCTGATGTTGCACTCTCCTATGTTTCCATTGTCCTGCAAAGCAGAAGAATAGTATCAGGATACACATTGATTCAATTGTCAGTACTGTACACTTTAGATCTTTTTTATTTTACATATAGCGGTGGGAAAAAGTTTCTGCAAATCAATTTAATGAGCAAGTTTTTTGGTGAAACAGATAATTTTTTTTATCTAACTTCTTTCCTTCCTTTTATGATATATTGACTATTATGAGCCTGATAAGTTCAATGGCTCCATGGAAACTATGGTTTTGTCTACATGTATGTATGCATGGATTATCTTGCCAGTACATTTGATACAATAGGCTTATTTCCACCACTGTAACAGTCTGACTGGACCAATAATATGTGAATCAAAGGTACTTTCATACCTAAAATGGTGTGCTTTAAACATGTTGAATGTGTGTGCAGCTATCTTTCTTTTTTTCCTTCTTTCTTGCACTACACAAAATCATATATGTAAAAGGCAGTCTATTTGGATGAAAACTTAACCAGTTCTTGGTTGTCTGCCATCTTAAAGTGCAGTAACGGTTATGACCATACCCGTGGTGGAGGGTTACTGCAATGAATCTCCAAGCAACATCCGAACACTACAGGTCACTTAGGTCAAGTTCTCCTGATCCCACCATTGCTATTGCCATTGCCACAGCCTGGGTAGGGTCCCTTTCTGGTTAATTTCCGGCCTTTAAACAAACAGAACTAATCGAGGGAAGTGGATTAATTTGGCCAGTTGCTGACAATGGTAAAAACCTCATTACTCCTAATTACACGGTTAACCATCCATCATTTAAAGTCACAATTACCTCTGGGAATACCCTGGTTCTATTATAAGTCCCCTTTACAGCCTCTTATCAGCAATATTGGAACAATATTCTGTTGTCATTTATCATTTACGTCACCTTCCATGTCAAAAGCTCAAATTAGCATTACTTTTTCCAGAAGACCAAGTTTTAATGATGATTTCCAAATTGGTCCAATTCGCATGATAATTAATATATTACAGGAGTGTATTTAGATCGATCAATGGCTATTTATAACCTTAACTAATCATTATGCTTGAGAATAAATACATGGTAGGTAATTATTTTTTTCATTGTAGCTGCATCGTTATACATTATACTAATGTGGCATAGAATCCTGTAGCGGATTTAGCGGGGGGGGGGGGGGGGGGGGTTAGGGGTTTAAAACCCCATTCCTTGGCCTAGTACATTTTATATTAAAAAATATAAAAAAATGCAGCGGTCCCCACAAGACATATATACATTTTAAGTTGCCACCAACACCCCCCCCCCCCCCCCCATGAAAAATGTACTGTATCCGACCCTGGAATCATCTCTTTCAGGTCCGTAAACCATGTTTTAAAGTTTGTTTCTCTCTCTTTATTGTCACCTTGTATATACACTACTCTCCAAAACTATAGGACCACTTTGGCCACTTTGCAAGTGGCTGTGTATGTACAAAGCTGGACCAGTATACATTTTGTATGACAAATATTGGATAATCAGCAGTGACATTTTTGAGGATATTAGTAATGGTAATGTAATCAGTGTAATATATTCAGAAGCATGACATACACCATACTCCAAAAATATAAGACCACTTGGGCATGTAAACAAGACTCAAATGAGTATGTAAACAACAGTTAAAGTGGTCTTATATTTTTTTAAGCCAGTGTACTTGAGAACGACTCTATCCATGAAAACTGCTACCATCCTCAGTCAACCGAGGACTCAGCTGGATGCAGCTCATGGCCATGAATTGTACAGAAAAGTAATTTGCTGGAGGTTCATCGAAACACAGTAATCCTGGAGCTCCCATTCAAGGGATTACCAATGAAGACTTGAGGACAGGCTTATGGCTTGATTAAATCAGCTCTCCAGTGCAGATTTGCAGCAAATTAAGTCTTGGAATAATAAGATGATCTACAGCTGCTGCTGCGCATGAACATCCTGCAATATATCAGCATTAATAACGATAACGAGTTTAGAGAGAACTGAGATCATTTCATCAGCATTGTATTGATTGCTAGATTTGGTAAATGTACTGCCCAGATAGCATTCCAAATCGTTTCAGCGTTGGCGTGATGTTGGCGACTTCACAACGATGCTGTATCGACGGTGGCCTATATCGGAACAACGCTGGCCCAATTTGGAATGCTATCTGGGTATGGGAAATGGCTAATTTCCCTTCTGCATCATATAGGTGATGGTTTGCCACTTCTAAATCATGGTCAATCCAATGCATCCTGATGGGGTTTGGCCAAGTGGAAAAGCAGGGCAAATTTATTGATTTTTAACAACTTTCAAGGACTAAGGCTTCACCAAATGAGTATTATATGCATTCTATGTATTTGATGTGAAAACTGGCAAGGGTGTGAGGGAGTATCATGTTCAAAGACATTTTAACTGGTGAAGTGTAAGCAGTCTATACTTTAGTATGGCAGTATAAAGTATAATTATAGGCATAACTTGAGTGTGCAATCCACAGCAATGGGTAGTGTCCTGTTTAATTTGGCTGCTGGGGTCTTCATCCCAAGCGTTACCCACAGAGAAACAGTATACTTGCTATGATGAGGCCCAGGATTCTCAAGAGCCTGAGAATGAAACATAATAGTTATAATAAAACATCATTTTCAATAAAAGCAAATAATATTGTCAGCCAGTTTGGATGGTGATGTCATAGAAAACAATTTTCTGTTCCTGATGCACAATTTCTCAATTGAGAAGATTCGACTAAATAATGATGCACACAGAACCAGCTCTGTGGCCATGTCTTTTTTTTTTTCTTGACAGAAACACTATATCAATGAATAAAACATCAAGGAAAATAATATTTTTAGCCAATTTGGATGGTGATATTTTGAAAAACAATTTTCTGCTTCTAATGCATGATTTCTGAATTGGAGAGATTCGATCTTTTCAGATTGGAGATTGTGTTAATGATGCAAACAAGCTAAATCTGATGTTATGTTCTTCATATTAAATATTTACAGCTGCAACACTATACCAGAAACATGAACTGCATCACGTTTACGTGTGAATATGATATGCATACTTTCCCAACAATCATGACTATCGCATCACATTTTCTCATTACATTAGACCTGTCTTGGGAAGGTGAGGATGTTTCTGACATCTCCTCAATAAAAATAGAAACTGCTTGAAGGTAGAACAATTATTTTGTCATGTGAAGTCCTTGCTTTTGACAGCATCTTGTCGTTTGCCATTGGTAACAATTATCTTTCTGTTCCTCATATTGCACCTAGGTAGCACTGCCTTCTGTACTCCCAAGTGCTATTCTTATCTGATATTTTTAATTAGACCAAGAAAGGTCTGCACATCACCTTGATTTGGGTCAGCAGTATCGAAGAGATTTTCATCTTTGAATTTGTGTTAATGACATTTGGACACAAAGATGGAACACTTTTGTATCATTCTAACCATTGAATTGTTTTATTGACTTTGCCCATTATAAAATGTAATAATACATAGCTCAGTTTGTTGTAACTTCATCTAATGTGACAGACAGTAATATCACATATTTATACTTGCCATATGAATAATATATCTATAATAGTAGAGCAGGTAGTTAAAGTTGTAAGACAGTTTATACTATGTTTATTTTATTGATGTGAAAACTAAATAAGCATGAGATGACGTATATTTCTGTATAAAACATAACACAAGAATGACTTACAAGTCACTATTTATAACTTCACATTCATTTTTCCTTAATATTCACAGACTGTTTATGGAACAGCATTATAACAAGAAGTAAATAACTTACTAAGGAGCTAAAAGCATCTCATAAAAGAGTGATGCAGAGACCAGAGTTCCTTGACCCTCTAAACGTAATATCCATGTCTATAAATTACCTTGGTTATGAGCAGGCTTTCCATTATCTTATGCCATAATAGAATCTAGGGTTGCACGTGTAAGCCTGGCAGTAAATGAGAACAATGAGAAAGATGGCCAATAAAACTACATAATGATGATGGGAATAATATTCCACCAGTGGGAAATCATGTGACAAGAAAACAGGTACAGTGTAAAAGGCTGTCGTTGTATATTGTCTGCAGCAATTTATTTCTTATCTTAAGCAATATTTTGATTGTATATCATATGATTAATTGAGGTGTTGCATGTACTTCAGCAAGATGACAAAAACAAAATTGCTAATAAAATTGTCCATAGAGCATGTAGATATCAGGAAAGATGTTAGAAATATTACTTGAATGTAATTGTTTATTTAAGAGAAAAGTTTAAGATGAGGAAATGAAAATGAACTGTTATCTGCTCAGGTGTCTGTAAACCTTTGGGCCTGATGGCAATAACCACTAAATTACATAAAATATGGTCTACACTAGACCGCTGTATCAACCTATTCCTGGCTGCAGCTATAACTGGCTAAAGCCAGCCGGGTCTATCTTCTCTTAGCTTATATTCGGCTTACACCAACCACCACTGAAAAAATATTAGCCTTAGTAAATGTAAGACATTTTTCTATATATCATAAATGTTAATGTATAGTGGACATGCATCTTTTCAAGAAAAATTACCATTATACGTAACTGTCAACCAAATGGTGCTGCGTGTACTTTTAGATCTGGCTTTGAGGAGCCAGCAATAGCCAGACAGGTCCATTTAGTAGCAAGTCGCATCGTATAGCAAAAGTTGTCTATCTTTGTCTTGGTTCAATTTGACAGGTTGTTTTAATGGAACTAACTGTATGTAATCCTAACCTGGACCATTTTATCATTGTCAACATTTATTCCAATCCCCAAACGTCCTTGTGTACAGTGCACATGCATGCTCACAGACGTGGACATGTCACTATAAATCATATCATTCATTACCTGTGGTAATACAAGTATGCATAAGTGACATCAGATGAACTGCTCGGAAGCTCTAAATGGAGTGATGTGATATCAGACTTCCGGTCACATGTAAACCAGGGATCATGATCCTTTGATGTCAAAGAGACGTAATCTCTAAATGACGAGTATTTATTAGCCCATGAATAAGCTCTTGGTTGGTGATGCATTGACGGGAATACCAGTATTTTGAATGTGGAGGAAAGTGTGCAGCTTTAGATTGAAACGTAGATGAAACACACTATTTAAGTGTACACTGTGATTTTCTTATCGTATCATGAATGGTCATCTTATTTTAAGAGGTAGAACACTCTATGACTACTATGTCACTTGTTGCTTGTCGCAGCTCCTCAATTCCATTGGAAAGAGGATATCTTATCTTATATTATCCTATCTTACCTTATCTTATCTTATCTTATCTTATCTACCAGATTGCATTCCAAATCAGGCCAGCAACATTTCTATATCGGACGCCGTCAGTACAACATCGTTCGGACATTGCCCACATTGCCGACATTGCGTCGATGTTGAAACGACTTGGAATGCTATCTTATCTTATCTTATCTTATCTTATCTTATCTTATCTTATCTTATTTTAAATAAGACTGAAGAAGTGAATCTAAACTCATACGATACATAATTTGAAGCTGGCTGAATTGTTTAATTTAATGTCATAGAAAAACCTTAAAAGCATAGTGCTTCAATGGCCAGTGTGCTATTTTTAGATACCACTTTGAAAAGTCTGGACATAAAAATAGTCTAGAGAGACAGTAAACATGCAAAAGGGACAGTAACATTCATTGGCATTCATTTAATGTCTTCCTGACGTTTGCACGATGCTTCAAGCTTATCAAAGAGCTAGCTCATAAAAATGTGCAATTAACAATTTTATTTTCTTATTTTAGATGATAAATGTTGCATAATCGAAGTGTCAGTCAGGTCTTCTTGATTCAGGTCAGGTCCAGAGAATCAGATAGTGTGATAATTGAGTAATTCCAGAATTTTTTGACTGTTTATTTTTTCTGGTGTTTCTGAAAATGTACATTAGTGCGCCTTTCTTTATTATGTCTGCCTTTGTCTAACCATACATTCATTGCTGACTCGCTGTTGTGACGTCAGCAGTGTTGTGGTTTTGCAGCGCCCTCACCGGTTGTGGAGGTGAACTAATATTGTACACAAGAAATCAGCTGATTATGGATGCCGGTCAGCATGACCCAATTATAACACCAAAAAAAGCAGTTGGAAACCGTTGTTGCGTACAAGAATGTGTAAATTATTACGGCAAAACCACCGGAGAAGGGATTTCGTATATGTCTCTGCCGAAAGAAGATAAATGGAAGCAGCAGCTCCTGGTGAGGATCAGACTGGCAGATGTTCAGGAGATAGACAGGAGGAAGATATGTACGGCTCATTTTGAGCCGAAATGTCTGCTGTTTCATGGTAAGAAGCATTTGTTATCTATTATACGATCACTACATGTGCAAATTAATGCAGTTTGTGTAATTTATTATTGCCATCAAATGTTTACAAGCCAATTATAATGATGACGTCACCAGTCAACTCGCCCAAAAATTTCTCGCCCAATACAAAACTCGCCTTGTCATTGTTTTTTCCCCCTGTGCATCATTTATCCCAGCATAACTTTGTCATTTCTAGTCCGATTTTCAAAATTTTAAGTTCCTAGACATTGCCAAAACCTCCTCTTTCTACGTAGGATACTGCAGTTAATTACGCATTACCGATGATTAAGCGCGATGTAACAAGGTCCATGCATATTTGGATAATCAAAGACTTAATGTATAAAAATGTGTTTGTTTTCTTTTCAACTAATCAATATTCATAAATATGAAATGTATATGTTGCTAAAATGACCTGGCATTTTATATAAAAATAATTTATCCAAATAAAGTAAGTTGTAGATCTAATTAACTAAGCTCAGGACAATAAGTCACTGACAATCACAGCAATAAGTTCTGACATTTTTTTATTATTATGTATTTTTTGCAATCCTACAAGACATTATATCTGTCATTATACTTCAAAAGATAGCATAATCTGATTATTATCAATAATTATAAGAAATGAAAGTGATAGGTCAAGTCAAGTGCAATACCTTCAAAAATTAATTTTCAGACATTGTTTATGTCTGGGCTATTTTTTCTTGTTACATTGTGTATTTTTGTTACTTTTTTTTTAACATACTGTTCATATTTGGTTAGGGGTCCAAAAAAAATGTTCTGTTTAATGCACTTTAGTTCAGCCAGGGTCTTCGATCGGTCAAACTGGGCATGAATTGCTGTCATATATTTATTTGAGGATAGAAGAGTGCCGTTTCTTTTTCTAAATTGTCACTTTTAATTCAATCGATCTTACCATCTGTGTCTAGTACATATAGCAACATTATGGAACAGTTACATATTCAGTGCTTGTGCAAAAAATCATGCCAACAGACCACGCTCCCTATAAATGCTGCAAGAAAACATTGAAGCGACCAGCAGCAGATGTTTAGATGTTTTGTTCACAGTATGGTAATCTTTGGTCTAACTGTTGTGTGTCATGCAATGAAGTATGGTTTTCTGTTACTGCCAGTCAAGCCAGGTATTTGTGTATGCTGGAAACACAACCAGCAAAAAGACATAAAATAACTGAGTGAATGGATAGTTAAAATATTGTTTTGTGTTCATCATAATCGTGGATTTCATTTTGATTCCTGCCGAATACTCTAAATACCTTATTGACGTCTCTTCCCTGCCAAAAATCTTTTTGGGAAAAAAATAACTGGACTCAAATAAAATTTTCTGTGTGGCGGGCAAGAAAAAATCTTTTTAAATGCAAAATAAAAAAAACTGAAAAGGTTGAATTATTTCTAGAATCAAAGAAAAATTTTCCAATAATCAACTTACTTTTTGTTCCAGTAATATTGAATAATATTTTCATCACAAGTATTATTATCTTCTCTTCTCGAGAGCCATAACCAGACAATAAATTAAAAATAATTTTGTAGTCAATATGTTTTTTAATTAGTTATTCTCACTTGTTACAGAAACAATTGATATTTATAATTAAGAAAACATATTTAATTTGATTGCACTGTGTTTTAATATGAAATTTCCGATCAGACCACTATTAGCAAATTAGTGATCTCCAGCTAGGTATGGTCAATTTCGGCTCATTTTAACTTCAGATAGCTGCTCTATGTTCTGGGAGGCTCTACTTGAAACTTCTTTTTTATTAGCATTGGTAATCCTTTTCCAGTAGCTGGTCTAAGATGTATGTAACCTATCAATATACATGCATGTGTATAGCTTGCATGATCACATTGTTTGTCACACAAAGAAAAATCTGCATGCATAGAATGACTGATACAAAGGTGCGTTGTGGAAACCTTGTCATTTCCAGAAACCTGTGAAAGAGGGAATTATCAAAAATAGCTTCCATGTTTCCTTGAGAAGCAGAAGCATTTTTTCTTGACGATCATTCAATGGCAAAAAGGCTGTTAGTGCAGCACCTGTAAGTGAAATGTTAACTAATATTTGAATCACCATTTTGTTACCATAAAGATTCTCTAATATGTGCTCTGGTCTGGAACACCACAGCCCGGCAACTTTTGGGCAAGCATAAGATTGTTTTAGAGAAAAATAAATAATATATCTATGAATTAGCTTTTGTTCTGGATAAGTAACGTCTAAATATTGAAATCTTCAAAAATGCTGAGACTGCTTTGCAGTTGGAATGTCCTTGGTATTCTGCTATAGCGTAAATGCCAAATTATCCTATGCTGTTGATAATCAACAAATAGTTGGCAATGAAATGTCTTTTGTGATTTCTGACAATGTGACCTTCGAAGAAAATCATATTATTGGCCAGGTGCAGCCTAAGAAGCATGCAATAATCTGTGATGTAGCTTTGACTAGAGATACAAGCAATAACGATACCCTTTGGTCCGTATGAAGAATATGCAATATTATGGCCATGGAGTTGTTAGCTCTGGCTGCGATGCATCCATTTAAAATGGCACAATACTGTATTGACTGTGGTGACCTTGATGTAGCAATTCACGCAGCCTGACATTTGTAGCAGTTGGGACAATGTGCACCTTGACTCGTTCCCGACTTCCAAGAGCAGCTAATGGAGATTTACAGGTTTGCTAAGTATGTGTGGTTGATGCTACCACCACACCAGTTAAGCCACCTCACTTGCACTCATACCACAAGCATCAGCAGTTATTCCTAATTTATATTCTGGTTCTGAAAGGTCTGGGACCTGGTGCATGACTAATGGCTTAGAGAGCAATGTTTTGACCTCTACCACCCACAAATTGTGACCAGTAACTTTGGAAATAATGATTGTTGGCACATGAATTTATAGAGGACATGAGATTCTAACAGACATAGACCCCTGAGCAATGATAGAGATACCATAGATACATAGCACTTGTTAATTCCAAGATAATAACGGTATTTTACTTATAAGTCCAAAATAAAATGAAGGAGGGAACATGAACAGTCACAGCTTCAAAGCTATGAATAAAGATGTCCATAAACAAACAATTAAAGCAGACATATAAACAACATGGTCTTCCATATGCATAATGCAATACGTGGGATATTTCATGTAAAACTTTGGCTTAGAGATAACTGCGAGAACTATAATCAACCACTCATCCTCAACAAAAAAATTGGAAGGTAACGTTAGCATTTATCATTCAGTTTTTTTGTTGTTTGGTTGAGATTTTGTGCTTGTCTGTTCCATTTTCTGCTGTAGGTAATTTGAGAAATAGATGGAAAGAATTACTGCATGACAGATAGCATGCAGTAAGCAACGTGACCGTCAGAATGATAATGATGGAGCTTGACATTTTGAACAGATGTGTAAATGGGAATTAGTAAAGATGCACATTGTCCCAACAGCTACAAATGTCAGGCTGCATAAACTGCTACACTAAGGCCACCATAGTCAATTCTTATTTTACAGTCAGTATCTTATTTTAGCTTTTAAATTTTCATCCATTTAATTTTTTTTTTTTACACTTGTACAGTGCATCTGAAGATCTGTTTTTATTGAAGACAATTTACAATTTAAAATATTGTGCCATATTGAATAGAAAATAATTATAATTACTGTAATTATTTATAAGTTACAACACATGTTGAAAAACATATACAGTATGTTGAAGTAAAGAGTTGAAAGTTGATATTAGTAAAGCATGGATAAGCACTTCCGAGTACATGTGAATATTTCTTAAGACTGTTGAGGACATACCAAATTGGGTTATTTTTAACTACAATATTTGAATATAATCAAACTTAATTAGATGACTATATTAAATGAAAATGTATTGTGATATTGTGACAATTTTGGAAATATCTTGATCTTGTCTACACTTCTGATGTAATCCAAACTGCAATTTTGTTGGCATACATTTATTTTGCAGACAATTCTACATCGTTAACAGGTGACCTACAAATGTTCTTTGTTGGTCACTCTTGAATAATAATAACAAATATTGTGATACCATGTGTCTTGAATGAAACATATAAGACACCTGCTGTGCCTTTTGCAGTTAATGAATGTCAGTTTTCATGACAGCAAAAGCAGAGCTCAGGCTGTGAACCTGTTTTATGGAAATAAATGGCACTACAACTGCATCCACAAAATATTATATACAACTGAACAAGAAATGTATTTCATAGAAATGGAACAGCTTGCACTAAAGCCCCAGTCACACTAGCCAGTTTTGCTGTAGTGAACCCGTAGTATTACGCAATTGTTATGCAACGCGCTACCCGGCTCCAACCCGGCAGCTACAAAACAGCTACCCGTGGATACCTGGCGATACCCGCCAAGCACCCGTGGGACCCGTGGCCAAGCCGGGAGTTTCGGGCCCGGTAGCCGGTTGTGCCACGCTTGCATGGCACAACCGTGGAAATCTCCAGGATGTCCAAAAAATGAAAAATACCCGTGGAAGCCGGCGGGTGACCCGTAGAAGTCGGCGGGTGACCCATAGAAGCCGGCGGGTGACCCGTGGAAGCCGGCGGGTGACCTGTAGAAGCCGGCGGGTGACCCGTAGAAGCCAGCGGGTGACCCGTAGAACCCGGCTGTTTATCTGTGCCTAAAGTTACCCGTAGTAAAGCCGGCGGCTTGTTCAGGGGTTCTACGGGTGACTCGCCGGGTTCTACGGGTAACCTGCCGGCTTCCACGGGTAACCCGCCGGCTTTTTTGCTACCAGCGTCAGCGTAGGCAGGGAGGGGGGTTGTATATTCTTTAAAAGGCTGCTGCTTCTCTAATATATTTCCGATTTTTCGTCAAATAAGAATGAATTGTAGTATATTTCATACCGATTCCATACATGTTTTCGGATAGACCAAATATTAAGCGAGATATACGTCTGAGAAGGCAGGTAGGCGGCAATCAGTGGTGCTCCCTGAAGCGTCGCGCCCGGACTGTATCAATGCAGGCAGAGCTGAGCTCTTCTTTAAAAAGCTGCTGCTCCCTTAATATTAGTCTGATTTTCGTCAAATAAGACTGAATTGTAGAATAGTTCATACTAAATCCATACATGTTTTCGGATCGAAAATATTAAGCGAGATATTCTATATTATATAATAAGCAAATAAAGCTATCTGTCTCTCTAAACTAAGTATCTACATTTTTGCCCAGTATACCTGAATAATTTTCCTCACCTTATCTATTATATACTGCCATGATGCAAGATGTACAAAGGGTGCTGGACTGATGCTTTTCTCTTCGGCATTTTCAAAGTGTACTGTCAAATAGTTTTGACTATCTTATATACAATGTTTGGATTAGCTTTATTGCAATTCATTTCTACTCATTCTGCCAACTGCCATGACCGTTATGTCAATTGCTATTAGCATTTTGAATGATACAAAGAATGGGTGTAGAGAATACAGCAAATGCTCAATACATGTGTCAATTGCCTAATTGCCTAAATTGGGGTTCTTTGACTTGTCATTTCATGGTTTGTTCAAAGATGACACAGTAATATAACATTGTCTTGATTGTCATTCACAATTACAAAAAGATTGCTTTCATTAATTAAAAACAATGTTTTTTATTGTAATTACCAGGCAATGATTATATTTGTATATTGGTATTTCTTTTATACATGTGAACATTCTTATCTTTTTGTGTTAATTTGAATCTTATTGTGATATTTTGATCAGTATTTGTGTATATTTTTGTAAAATTTAAATCTAATATTGATATTGTAATTAGTATTTGTGATTTGATCTGTGATTTTATTTGCTATCTTTAATGTACTTATATAGACCAAATATTAAGCTAGATATTCCAGCCAGACAACCGCCTTCTCAGACGAATATCTCACCTAATATTTGGTCTATTTTCAATCCGGAAACATGTATGGAATCAGTATAAACTGTACTACAATACAGTCTTATTTGATGAAAATCGGACTAATATTAGAGGAGCAGCAGCCTTTTAAAGTATACTCCTGGAAGCCGTCGAGTTACTCCTACTACCCGCCGGCTTACTCCTACAACTCGGCGAGTCACCCGTAAAACCCGGCGAGTCACCCCTAGAACCCGCCGAGTCACCCGTAGAACCCGGCGGGTAACCCGTAGAACCTGGCGGGTAACCCCTAGAACCCCGGCGGGTAACCCGTAGAACCCGTTGGGTAACCCACCCCTTTTGCCGCCAGAATCTGTCGCCAACCCGGCGAAAAAAGCTGTTACATAACCGTTACGTCACTCTACGGGTTCACTACGGCTAAAACAGCTTTGTGTGACTGGGGCTTAAGAGCCTTCTTCCTCTTCATAAATCATGATCAAGCAAGACAATCTCTAGCAAGGTTTTAATTCTGCTAAAGGAGTAGGACTGATGGGAAAGTAAGATGGATGATAAGGTGGCTGCCACTTAGACATTGTAAGGCTTACAGTCCCAGCATGGCTCCATTTCAGGTCTATAAGTCAATAGTGCACAAAGGACTATAAAAGTACAGCAAGGCCAGACTGGAACCTCAACTGATTGAACCACAATTGACATTCAGCCTCTTTATGAGACTCCAAAGCCATCTTTTTGCATTTAAGGCAAAATTATGACAAATTCCAAGTGATTGAATGAATGTGACCACTAAATATGAAGTAATTTCCTTTAACGAACACCCCTGTCAACTGTTTCATTGAAGTGTACATGTTCTGCCACCTTTGCCACAATGACAAACTCAAGGGAATTCATATTTACAATGCTTGTTTGTTAGTCTGCCCTATGTATGGGATAGCTACATTAATACAGCCATATAAAACTGGAGTGTGCATTGAGCAAAGCCTTGTGTTGCAAACAGGGGTGTGAGGTCTTTACCCACAGTGTTACCACCCTTGCCACGAGGAGATTTGGTCATAGTACCTGCAACATAGACCAAAGACCTACAAGATTTGCTTATTCATATTTTGTTGTGTTAAATCATACATTTAGTAATCAAAACAAAATACTTGATATCTACTCAAGGGACAACCACATCTCAGCTGAATAAAAAAAGAAAACAAAATATAATAGATTATTATCATTGTAATAATTACGTAAAATCACTCTTCAATTTTCTCTCGATTCTAATAGCATGATGTCTCTGTTTCTCCTGTGCTTGTAAAAACAGTACTCACTAGAAACAGTTTAGCAGTTAACAGTTTGTTTGACTAAATTCCTCATGATATCACGGATGAAGAAGATCATAACTATCTTTTCATTATGGATTTGTGCTTGCCAATCTAGATCTTGCCTTCTGAAACTCAAGGAGAAATTTTAGTGTCGCCAAATTGTTAGCATGTCTAGTCATGCAATTGGACCATGTCTTCCCTTTCCAGTCATCATGGCTGCATCATGCATTGGCAGCAAAACACGCAAAGACAGCCGAAGATAAAACCTATCGTTCATTGAAGGTTATCGATTATCGTTTCATGTGCAACAAAGATCTGATTTTTCATAGTCTCTTCTCGATGTTTTGGTTGACAATTATGCCAATGGAATAAAATATTGTTGCAATATATTTCAATTAAGTCAACGTTTTTCTCTGACTTAGCTGGCCAAGTTTGATTGAATTTTTCTCCCAATTTTTAAAATGAGTTACAAATGTTAGACTTTTATAAAAGTATATACTAACTCATCGCCTGAAAGCATTCTTTGCAGTCAGGTACGTGACATCGTCAACTTTTTTTTTTCTCTAATCAAACCTTATAAAAAATATGCAAACATTAATTGAAAGAACCAGTATAATTCAATGATTAAATGGTCAAATCATTGTTATCATATGATTGTTCAGAATGTATAGTATCATAATATCAACTATCAAAAATTCAAAATTGCTAGACAGCATTGAAAGTTTCTAAACTTCCATAGCCTTCTCACAAATTACAAGTGTTGTCATAGCAATGTCTAAGGGTTTCCTCATCAAGGTCATTATTAAAACATGAGCTAAAAGTGAAAACAATCTATTTGACAATTTAATAGTTCACATAACTATATTGTAATGTATCTGTATTTAACATGCTTTACCGTCATGTGCACATGAATTTTTAAGTTCATGAAATAAATACATAAACGATGCTGTGCAGAATGTAGGTAACTCACACTCTTATAGACTGCAAAAAACCTGATGAATGTATTTTGCAACTTCATGGCACAGTTAGAGTTAGTTCCATATAATATTGTTGATGCTAGACAGCTGTAGAACCCTATTCCTGGCTGTGGCTATAACTGGCCAAAGCCAGTCGCTTTTGTCTATTCCTAGCTTACAGTTGGCTTACACCTGCCACCACCAACTGGCACCCTCTGTTAAAGAACAACATGTAAATATGCAGTAGACTAACTTCCGGTGCACCCAGACCATTCTATCATCATGTATGGGTTACTCTCTACTTGCTCAAACTTCAACAAACAACTGGTAACTCGCAACTGAGGCATCAGATGGTGCTGCATGTACTTCAGAATAGGCTTTGACACTATGTGTCATTACCTCACAGCCCAGTGACCTAATTATATACAGGTTTGCTCGTTTACTCTTAAGTGAATTAATCAATTTCTCTTATTGTCTATGGGCTGGCTTATGGTATTAAAGGTCTAACAATGAAATTACAGAATAATTAGATGTTCATGCACTGAGTTTACATCATTCTTGTTCTGATAAACAGGCAATTCAGAAAAATTACTTAAGCCTAGAAATATGAATCCATTTATCCTGTATTTTTAAAAGAAGATTTCTTAAGACTATACTCAGTCTATCGGCTACTAAGTTTAACCAATCATTTTGTTTAACTAGCTGTGTGTGTGTGTGATTAGGGCTTTACATCCTGTATTTCTGCACCAGTTGGGCTAATTAGGACAGGCAGAGACCCTGGCAATGAGACGAAGGATGAAACAGCCATCCAACTTAGGCTCGACCGGGAATAAAAACCCGGGACCCAGCGGTTGGAAGCCCAGAGCGCTACCTCTGAGCTAGGCCCCCGCCCTGTTTAACTAGGTAAACTAGCAAAGAATGTCCATAATCAGGTCTCTGGGCAGTGAGGTGACGACACACAGCGTTGAGTAGCCAGCTATAGCCAGACAGTTCCATTTAGCAGCATTAGTTAAACTTGTATAACTTTGTCTAGGTTCAATTTGACAGGCCATGTTGAATGGAAATAACGATTATCTGAGTAGACGTTAGTCAAAGCAACTAACATTTTATATATTCAGACTAACGTAAGACAGTTGGACTGATCAGAATGACTGAACCCAAAGCAATTTTGTGTCAAAACTTTATTTGTATGTATATATTAATCATAATGACTAACAACAAAGTAAAAAAAACACGTAACTTTATATAGCATTGACAATGGTCACTTACAAATCATTAGCAAAAAATACTACCATAATAGCAGGTCAGACATATACTCATATTAGAAATTGTTTACCAGGTAAGACCAAAACTATTTTCATGCTATTTTCTACTTTCTTTCCAGCTTGACAATCTGTTTTGTACACAAGCCTCTGGCAATGCCTGGTTCTTAGCTAAATTGCCATGTAATGCCAAAAGCACAAAGGGATTTGCCATAGCACAAAACAAGGCAAGTCTTCAAAGCTTTGGGTCAAAAGACTTTCCATATAGGATGCTAAACAAACCACAGGGTTAGCAAGACAAAGGCATTATTGATATAACTGCCAGCTGAGGGCTGTGTACATAATGCATGAGAGATCTAGTGCGAGGCTCTTTATTGCAAATAGGTCCAAATAAGAACATTGGAGCTTATACAGACGTATCTTTTGGATTTCTGGTATGTTCATATTAGGCATCCTGAAGCCTAAACTTATTAACTTTCATTTTATTTAGAACATAGTTTGGCTCATTTAGAAAAATATATATTATTCAATTAGGCCCTGGTAAAATGCAATGGTATTACAAATCAATAAAATATTGTACATACCATATAGTATATACAAGTTAAAAGCATTCATAGTACTAAATGCAATATCAGCATGCAGATAAACTGACTAGATTGTTATAAAATACTCTTGGTCTCTAAGTTTAGCCAGTCTCCACTTATACCCAGATAGCATTCCAAATCAGGCCACCCTTAAGGCTTATCTCATCCTTATGTCTACCGATTTGAGCTTTTGGATTTCTGGTATGTTCATATTAGGCATCCTTATTAATTTTAATTTTATTTAGAACATAGTTTGGCTCATTTAGAAAAATGTATATTATTCAACTAGGTCCTGAAAAAATACAACGGTATTATAAATCAAAAAAATATTGTACATACCGTATAATATTTACAAGTTAAAAACATTCATAGAACTAAATGCAACATTAGCATGTAGATAAACTGACCAGATTGTTAAAAAATACTCTTGGTCTCCAAGTTTAGCCAGTCTCCACTTATACCCAGATAGCATTCCAAATTGGGCCGCCGTCAGTTCAACATCATTTTGACATCGCCGACATCGTGCCAACGCTGATACGATCTGGGTAGTTATTCTAGGAGGTATTCGGCTAGGTATATATACAGTGTAGAATAAATTCATGGCTTAGTTTGGACCCAATCCTTACGGCTTATCTCATCCTTATGTCTACCGATGTGAGCTGTTCTTGTAAGCGAACTTAGCTTCAAAGCTGTAAAAACTATATGTATATGAATTAAAAGATTGTTTCTTAATGAATGCATACATGCATAGTAGACTCCAATCCACAAGCCTCATCTCGTCATTACATCAGCCAATGTTAACTGTCTGATCACACTTAGCTCTTAGAGAATGTTCAGTTCTACATTAATAGCATGGTGTGGACTCAAAGTCTGAAGCGTCATGCAGAGTGCCCTTTGGCGAACAAATAGGTTCAAGAACTCTTTTGTATTATTTTTTTGGAATTATTAGTAAATTATTAATATTACTGTACATATTTGCCAAAGTGTGAGCCATATTTCACTTATTGTGATCAATAAAATACCTTTATCTTTATCTCATTATGTAAATGACACTTACTTATAGCTTCACTGCAGTAACAATGATACAAATGCATGAAATATATGGTTCTTTCAAAGAAAATCTTTTTAAGTTACTGAAGGATGGACAAGGATGGACAAGGATGGGCAAAGAAAACCATGGGCAAGGGACGGACGTCCTCCGAGTGATTTACGAGCATTCAATGTATGGATGTGAGTGGATTGAGAGTAGATATGGATGGACAGTGTCTACATATGGCCACATATGGCTACGTATGGCGCTACGTATGGTTACGTATGGCCACGGACGTACACCTGTACATAAAAGGTACGTAAAACACTTGCTGAATCAATTGTGAGTGTGTAATGCAACTAATGTGAACAATTCACTCATAGAATGTCCAAAGTTTAAATATGTTAAAAAATTTGCTCTTTAAACTTATGCTTGTGAGTGGTCAAGCGCGACTATGAGCATCCTATGGATAAGCAAGAGTATCTTTGAAATGCTAGGCGAGTGAATTATGTAATATGAACAAGGATGAGCAAGTGTAAAAAAAAAGTTTTGCATGTGGTCATACTTAGGTGGTATTGATGACAGTGTGAACGCCCCTGTACACCTATCACTATTGAAAAAATAGAAACCTTCATGAATGTAAGAATTTATCTAATATATCATAAATAATATATGTGAACAGACATGCATCTTTCAACAAGAAATGACAAATATTCGTAACTCTTAACCTATGCATCTGATGGTGCTGCATGCACTTTTAGATTCGGCTATGAGTAGCCAGCTATAGCCGGACAGTTCTGTTTTGCAGCAGGTAGCATCGTATAGCAGAAGTTACCGAGCTATGTCCAGCTTTAAATTGACAGGCCATTTTTAATGAAACTAATTGTACAACTATGCAGAAGAAACTTAAAATAAATTTACAACCTTCTGGTCATGCACTCTTGATGAGCTACATGTGAGCTGAAAGTTATGAGATGTTAAATTAGAGTCTGTGCTGAAGCGAGTATAAGATCCACCTACGAAGTATATATGTAGCATCATGTGGACTAAATATGTTATCTAATTTTTCTTCTATACAGTTGGAGGTTGGGAGCCTATCTCAGTGGTAGCGCATTGGGCTTCCAACCACTGGATTGCAGGTTCGATTCCTGGTCAAGCCTAAGTTGGATGGCTGTTTCATCCTTCATCTTATTGCCATGGTCCCTGCCTGTCCTAATGAGCCCAATAGGTGCAGAAATACTAGACCTACAGGTCGTTATGCCCTAACCCACCCACCACCCTCTTCAGTAGGTCATACAAGCTCACCAAGCTTCAGCTCATTAGCAATGATGCTATACCATACCATACAATACAATACAATACAATATATTATATTGATATTCATTTCATACGCTGCATTCAGGTATAGACAAATATTACAAATTACTCATAAAAATTCTTGTTATACCATACAATACAATACAATGATGGTAAGCTATGCCTTCTCAGTATTATCGGATAAAGTATATTGGAGTATAAAAAACTGGCAGAACATACTGTTCTTGGGAATTATCAGATATTTTGGAAAGTGTACACTGAATAACAGTGCATTTTTCTTGCAGAAACATAGAGTCTTATTATACTGATGGCCATGACAGCTTGACAGCCAGTAGTCTGTAGCAGATTGCATATCAGCCTGTTCTTTGTTAGTGGACAGCTAATAAAGGGTTGGCCCAAACACTCATTGTGTCCAGGGAAGTCCTGTACATGCTAAGTAAATCATACTGGCTGAATGGAGGTAAATAAACTATATGAATGTGAGACTGTTGACAAATCTGGACTGTATTGTATTAAGCAGATAACGTGGAGATTCATATATATTCAGTTTTGGTCACTGTATATGAAGTGGATAGTTAATTAGTATCTTAGAATATAATATAGGCAGATGATAGCCCCTGCATTCATTGATTCAGACAACATTCAATCAAAATGGAAACTGTTGCAAATACCCAGATAGCATTCCAAATTGGTCCAGCATCGTTTCTATGTTGGCCGCCATTGATACAACATCATTTCAACATCACCGACATCATGCCCATGTTGAAACGATTTGGAATGCTATCTGGATATTACATTGGGTTCTAAAAGACCTTTCCATTAATTTAAAGTATTTTTATATTCCATCAATATGTGAGTATTGGACACATGATTAAAACAACATTATCATTGTGTAAATGTTATTTTTATCGGTTTACTGGTACATTGGTCACACATTCTGCCCACTTTCTCTTCTCCCTTTTGGAGTAATCAACCTTGAAGCACTCACACCAGTGTCATCACTGGCTATTGCCAAGTATCTGACACATTGGCACCTGAGTTGGGTGAGGCAGTGGTTGCAGGAGGATCTGCCCAACTCCTCCATGCCATGGTTTATACCAGTTTGAACCAATTACCTCATGATTAGCACCTCTAACCAATAGGGCATACCATCCACATTATTATATTTCAAAATATACTAGGATCTGCCCAACTCCTCCATGCCATGGTTTGAACCAGTTTGAACCGATTACCTCATGATTAGCTACTCTAACCACTAGGGCACACTATCCACGTTATCATATTTCAAAATATACTAGCAATGAGATGATGGATGAAACAGCCATCCAACTTAGGCTAGCGGTAGGAAGCCCAGTGCGCTAACACTATGTGCTAGTCTTAATTCTGTTATGGTATTACATATAAGTGCATTATCTCATAGTGCTGGTTACTGCAATAATATTGAACATTTTGTAACTACTGGGCGATTCTGGAAAGGACACTTCTCATGTGGTTACCCGAAGACTTTTACTGACGTCACAGGTGATGTCAATAGGTCACAGAGCAGCCTGGCCATCACCATAGAGGTAATCTTACAGAAACACCTGAGGCCCTCAGCTGATGTTGCACTCTCCTATGTTTCCATTGTCCAGCAAAGCAGAAGAATAATATCAGGATACACATTGATTCAATTGGCAGTACTGTACACTTTAGATATTTTTTATTTGACATATAGTGGTGGGAAAACGTTTCTGCAAATCAATTTAATGAGCAAGTTTTTTGGTGAAACAGATAATTTTAATCTAACTTCTTGCCTTCCTTTTATGATATATTGACTATTGTGCGCCTGATAAGGTCAATGGCTCCATGGAAACTATGGTTTTGTCTACATATATGTATGCATGGATTATCTTGCCAGTACATTTGATAAGGTCATCGGAAACTTTGCCAAATATTATTTATTGTCTCAACATAGTTATCACTTTTTTTAACACATTTAATACAATGGGCTTATTTCCACCACTGTAACGGTCTGACTGGACCATTAATATGTGAATCAAAAGTACTTTCATACCTAAAATTGTGTGCTTTAAACATGTTGAATGTGTGTGCAGATATCTTTGTTATTTTTTCTTTCTTTTTTGCCCTACACAAATTACATATACAAAAGGGAGTCTATTTGGATGAAAACTTAACCAGTTCTTGGTTGTCTGCCATCTTAAAGTGCAGTAACGGTTATGACTATATGAAATTTAAGCAAACAGGTGGCCTACATGAAGCCCGAAAATGTAATGCTTCAACTGAAACTGTTTTTAGCTGATCGTAACCGAAGGATGAAAGATTTTGATAATTGATTTTGAAAATAATATACTTGATCATAATGACTTATTGTTTATTATTGTTAGCTAAAATGCTTTAATTTTGTATTTTCAATTTGTACACTGTATGTTCAATGTGTCTGCCGATTAATTAAAGAAATTTTGAAATGCATGTGTTTCTTCTAATTGTTCTGAAATAGGGTGCAGCGTGCAATGCTCAGAAATGTAGCAAATCTTGACATCTGCATGCTAGAATTTTGAAGCAATGCAGACGGTCTGTCAAATTAGAAATGTATATACTAGCAGACTACTCTCCTATTTGACTGAACTTATGCCAGTCTGTAAGAACAGAAATTTACCATGTAACAGACGGTCTGGCAATCTTGAAATTTTAATACTAACAGGCTACTCTCATACTATAGTGAACGGTCTGTAAGAATTTGTAAAGTAGTAATTCTAGACGTCTGTGAGGCTGGACTCTGTAAGAACAGAAATTTATAATGCTGCAGACGTCTACTCTTACCCAATAAAGGAGCCACCAGACGTCTACAGCGTCTGTTAAGGGGCAAAAATTGGCCTGGTTTTTATATGTTTAGAGTGACAAATACCTCTGGGATTACCCTGGTTCTATTATAAGTCCCCTTTACAGCCTCTTATCAGCAATATTGGAACAATATTCTTTTATCATTTACGTCACCTTCCACGTCATTTACAGATAATGTTGCCTAGCAACTGTTATAAATGTTTCATTTGAAAAAAATAATAATAATAATGTGAACGCAAGCTAAAATTAGAATGATGATTGACAAGTCATATGGTCATTACTCTTTCCAGAAGACCAAGTTTTAATGATGGTTTCCAAATTGGTCCAATTCGCATAATAATAAATGTACCACAAGAGTGTATTTAGATCGATCAATTGCTATTTATTACCTTAATTAATCGTTGTCCTTGAGAATAAATACATGGTAGGTAATTATTTTTTTCATTGTAGCTGCATCGTTATACATTATACTAATGTGCCATAGAATCCAGTAGTGGATTTAGGGTGGGGGGGGGGGGGGGGGGGTTTGGGGGTTTAAACCCCCCCCCCCCTTCCTTGGCCTAGTACATTTTATATTAAAAAATGAAGCGGTCCCCACAATACATTTATACATTTAATTTGTTACCCCCCTCCCCCCCCCCTCCGTGAAAATGTTCTGTACCCGACCCTGGAATCATCTCTTTCAGGTCCGTAAACCATGTTTTATAGTTTGTTTCTCTCTCTTTATTGTCACCTTGTATATACACTACTCTCCAAAACTATAGGACCACTTCGGCCACTGTGCACATGGCTGTGTATGTACAAAGCTGGACCAGTATACATTTTGTATGACAAATATTGGATAATCAGCAGTGACATTTTTGAGGATATTAGTAATGGCAGTGTACTTGCGAACAATTCTAGGCATGAAAACTGCTACCATACTCAGTTAACCCATTCAAGGGATTACCAATGAAGACTTGAGGACAGGCTTATGGCTTGATTAAATCAGCTCTCCAGTGCAAATTTGCAGCAAATTAAGTCTTGGAATAATAAGATGATCTACAGCCACTGCTGCACATAAACATCCTGCAATATATCAGCATTAATAACGATAACGAGTTTAGAGAGAACTGAGATCATTTTATCAGTATTGTATTGATTGCTAGATTGGGTAAATGTACTGCCCAGATAGCATTCCAAATCGTTTCAGCGTTTGCACGATGTTGGCGACGTCACAACAATGCTGTACCAATGGTGGCCTATATCAGAAACGACGCTGGCCCGATTTGGAATGCTCTCTGGGTATGGGAAATGGCTAATTTCCCTTCTGCATCATATAGGTGATGGTTTGCCATTTCTAAATCATGGTCAATCCAATGCATCCTGATAAGGTTTGGCCAAGTGGAAAAGCAGGGCAAATTCATTGATTTTTAACAACTTTCAAGGACTAAGGCTTCACCAAATGAGTATTATATGCATTCTATGTATTTGATGTGAAAACTGGCAAGGGTGTTAGGGAGTATCATGTTCAAAGACATTTTAACTGGTGAAGTGTAAGCAGTCTATACTTTAGTACGGCAGAACAAAGTATAATTATAGGCATAACTTGAGTGTGCAACCCACTGCAATGGGTAGTGTCCTGTTTTGGCCGCTGGGGTCTTCATCCCAAGTGTTACCCACAGAGAAACCATATACTTGCTATGATGAGGCCCAGGATTCTCAAGAGCCTGAGAATGAAACATAATAGTTATAATAAAACATCATTTTCAATAAAAGCAAATAATATTGTCAGCCAGTTTGGATGGTGATGTCATAGAAAACAATTTTCTGTTCCTAATGCACAATTTCTCAATTGGGAAGATTCGACTATATAATGATGCACACCGAACCAGCTCTAATGCCATGTCTTTTTTTTCTTGACAGAAACACTATATCAATGAATAAAACATCAAGGAAAACAATAATTTTAGCCAATGTGGATGGTGATATTTTGGAAAAAAACTTTTCTGCTTCCAATGCATGATTTCTGAATTGGAGAGATTCGATCTTTTCAGATTGGAGACTGTGTTAATGATGCAAACAAGCTAAATCTGATGTTATGTTCTTCATATTAAATATTTACACCTGCAACACTATACCAGAAACATAAACTGCATCATGTTTACGTGTGAATATGATATGAATACTTTTCTAACAATCACGACTATCGCATCACATTTTCTCATTCCATTAGACCTGTCTTGGGAAGGTGAGGATGTTTCTGACATCTCCTCAATAAAAATAGAAACTGCTTGAAGGTAGAACAATTATTTTGTCATGTGAAGACCTTGCTTTTGACAGCATCTTGTCGTTTGCCATTGGCAACCATTATCTTACCGTTCCTCATACTGCACCTAGGAGGCACTGCCTTCTGTACTCCCCAGTGCTATTCTTATCTGATATTTTTAATTAGACCAAGCAAGGTCGGCACATCATCTTGATTTGGGTCAGCAGTATTGAAGAGATATTCATCTTTGAATACGTGTTAATGACATTTGGACACAAAGATGGAGCACTTTTGTATCATTCTAACCATTGAATTGTATTATTCACTTTGCCCATTATAAAATGTATTAATACATAGCTCAGTTTGTTGTAACTTCATCTAATGTGACAGACAGTAATATCACATATTTACACTTGCCATATGAATAATATATCTATAATAGTAGAGCAGGTAGTTAAAGTTGTAAGACAGTTTATACTATGTTTATTTTATTGACGTGAAAACTAAATAAGCATGAGATGACGTATATTTCTCTATAAAACATAACACAAGAATGACTTACAAGTTATGACAAGTAAATAACTTACTAAGGAGCTAAAAGCATCTCATAAAAGAGTGATGCAGAGACCAGAGTTCCTTGACCCTCTAAACGTAATATCCATGTCTAAAAAATTACCTTGGTTATGAACAGGCTTTCCATTATCTTATGCCATAAAAGAACCTAGGGTTGCACGTGTAAGCCTGGCAGTAAATGAGAACAATGAGAAAGATGGCCAAGAAAACTGCACAATGATGATGGGAATAATATTCCACCAGTGGGAAATCATGTGACAAGAAAACAGGTACAGTGTAAACGGCTGTCGTTGTATATTGTCCGCAGCAATTTATTTCTTATCTTAAGCAATATTTTGATTGTATATCATATGATTAATTGAGGTGTTGCATGTACTTCAGCAAGATGACAAAAAAAAAATTGATAATAAAATCGTCCATAGAGCATGTAGATATAAGGAAAGATGTTAGAAATATTACTTGAATGTAATTGTTTATTTAAGAGAAAAATTTAAGATGAGGAAATGAAAATGAACTGTTATCTGCTCAGGTGTCTGTAAACCTTTGGGCCTAACGGCAATAACCGCAAAATTACATAAAATATGGTCTACACTAGACCGCTGTATCAACCTATTCCTGGCTGCAGCTATAACTGGCTAAAGCCAGCCATGTCTATCTTATAATCGGCTTACACCAACCACCACTGAAAAAATATTAACCTTAGTAAATGTAAGACATTTTTATATCATAAATGTTAATGTATAGTAGACATACATCTTTTCAATAAAAAATTACCAATATACGTAACTGTCAACCAAATGGTGCTGCGTGTACTTTTAGATCTGGCTTTGAGGAGCCAGCAATAGCTAGACAGGTCCATTTAGTAGCAAGTCGCATTGTATAGCAGAAGTTGTCTATCTTTGTCTTGGTTCAATTTGACAGGTTGTTTTAATGGAACTAACTGTATGTAATCTGAACCAGGACCTTTTATCATTGTCAACATTTATTCCAATCCCCAAATGTCCTTGTGTACAGTGCACATGCATGCTCACAGACGTGGACATGTCACTATAAATCATATCATTCATTAACTGTGGTAAGACAAGTATGCATAAGTGACATCAGATGAACTGCTCAGAAGCTCTAAATGGAGTGATGTGATATCGAAGACATGTAAAGCAGAGATCATGATCCTTTGATGTCAAAGAGATGCAATCTCTAAATGGCGAGTATTTATTAGCCCATGAACAAGCTCTTGGTTGGTGATGCATTGACGGGAATACCAGTATTTTGAATGTGGAGGAAAGTGTGCCACTTTAGATTGAAACGTAGATGAAACACACTATTTTAGTGTACACTGTGATTTTCTTTTCGTATCATGAATGGTCATCTTATTTTAAGAGGTAGAACACTCTATGACTACCATGTCACTTGTTGCTTGTCGCAGCTCTTCAATTCCATAGGAAAGAGGATATCTTATCTTATATTATCCTATCTTACCTAATCTTATCTTATCTTATCTTATCTACCAGATTGCATTCCAAATCAGGCCAGCAACATTTCTATATCGGACACTGTCAGTACAACATCGACATTGCCGAAATTGACGACATTGCGCCGATGTTGAAACAATTTGGAATGCTATCTGGGCTCATCTCATCTCATCTCATCTCATCTCATCTCATCTCATCTTATCTTATTTTAAATAAGACTGAAGAAGTGAATCTAAACTCATTCGATACATAATTTGAAGCTGGCTGAATTGTTTATTTTAATGTCATAGAAAAACCTTAAAAGCATAGTGCTTCAATGGCCCGTGTGCTATTTTTAGATACCACTTTGAAAAGTCTGGACTTAACAATAGTCTAGAGAGACAGTAAACATGCAAAGGGACAGTAACTTTCATTGGCATTCATTGAATGTCTTCCTGACGTTGGCACGATGCTTCAAGCTTATCAAAGAGCTAGCTCATAAAAATTACCTTCTATGCCTAAAAATGTGCAATAAACAATTTTATTTTCTTATTTTTGATGATAAATGTTGCATGTCTGAAGTGTCAGGTCTTCTGGATTCAGGTCAAGTCTAGAGAACCAGATGGTGTGATAATTGAGTAATTCCAGAATTTTAGGACTGTTTATCTTTTCTGGTGTTTCTGAAAATATACATTAGTGCACCTTTCTTTATTACGTCTGCCTTCATGAGCTTGTCATTGAACGAGTTTCGCTGAGACATTGGAAGAAAAAGAGGTTATTAAAAATACTTAAATCTTTAATTTATCAAAATGAGATTTTTATGATGAAAGCATTTATGGAAAATTTAATTAATAACGTACACAGTAAAGAGTTTCCTAGTTGTCTTGCAATTTACTGTAGTTTTTACCATAAAATACTGTATAATATTTCGTAAACAGCAAACTACCATAACATTTTTATGGACAGATACCATCAAGTCATCCTACGGCATAATTCTATAATATTTACAGCTGAGGTAAAGAAATGGCAGTCTACTGTAATTATTCATTAGATTGCATGAAAATAAACCATACAGCATTTTACCGCATATTCTATGGAAAGATACAGTAAAACTTATCAACATTCATACAAGGCAAATTGTCATTTTGTAAGCAATCATCACAACTTAATAGATGCATTTAATACCTTGATTTATCGAAAACATGCATTTTTTCCCTTTTACGGTAGAACGACTTTTATAATTTTTCAGCAAGATACTGTGCAGAAATTTGCCTACAAGATACTTTAAGACCTTGAGGAATTGTTTTTTTTACAGCATAGAATAGTCTTATTACTGGTGGCTTGGGCAGCTTAAATGTTTATTGGGCAGGCACATACATGTATAAATCAGATATTCTGAGAGCATGGCATGTTGCAGGGAAGCACAGCTCATAAATAACTCAATATGAAGTCATTCTAGGAAACCAACAGTGTCCTTGTCATAAGCTTGATCAAGTTTGATGGTGTGACATATCAGCATTACTGAAAACTATATCTGCAATACTATATTTCTATTAAGATGTTATTCATGAAGGTGGCCACAATGATTGTTTCAGTACAACTCATGACAAATCTTGCATGCATTAGGGGTAACTTAAGGTCTTTCCAACATAACATTTACACAGTTTTGATTCAGATCAGATCTACAGATGTTGTGATATGAATAATTCATTCCATGTTTATCTGTTCTTGTGTTTATGAAAAATATGTTAATGTGCAGTTTTAATCTAACTGTGGTGTGACATGCAATGTAAGTATACTGTCAATCAAGCCAGGTCTTTTTGAATGCTAGAAACACAACCTGCAAAAAGGCATAAAAAAACTGAGCATAATTCTGGATTTCATTTTGATTCCTGCCAAATACTCTAAAATTTAATACATTATTGGCGTCTTTACACTGCAAAAAATCTTTTCAGGAAAAAAATAACTGAGCTCAAGCACAATTGTCTGTGTGGCAGGCAAGAACACATCTTTTAAAAGTAAAATAAGAAAAACTTACAAAAAGGATGAATTATTTATAGAATCAAGAAAAATTTTCCATTAATCAAACTACTTCTTGTTCCAGTAATATTGAATAATATTTTCATCCCAAGTATTATTATCTTCTCTTCTCAAGAGCAATAATCAGCCAATAAATTAACAAAGAATTTTGTAGTCAACATGTTTTCTTAATGAATTATTCTCACTCGTGACAGAAACAATTGACAAGATATCTATAATTAAGAAAACAGTTTCTGTAAGTGCATGCAAACTTCAACACATATTGGTATCTTTCTTGTGTCTATAATGAAACAAATGGTGCCAATGTACTGACGGGAATTTCTTTTATTAAGAAAACTTGTCATAGAAAAAGTTGCAGTGACGCATATGACAAAAAGTAGGTTATTAACAATATCTATCTACATCTTCTATCCATGAACACATAATTGGAATACGAAACCTGAAGAGGTTACCTTATAATGAAAGCGTGTAGGGAACATCTAATGAATAATGCAGAACACAGAGTCTCATTACTGGTGGCTTACCAGCTTGTTTATGCAGGCATTAATATTGTATGTTACAGAGAACCGCAGCTCAAACACAACTGAATATAAAGGCATTCCAGGAAACAGTGTCCTTGTCATACACCTTATTAATCTGGATGATGTAGGGTATCAGCATTAATGGAAACTGTAGCTGCAGTACCAATTTGCTTTAAAATGTCATTCATGATTGCTACATAATAAATGTTAAAATGTTACTGTAGCTGTCCGCTGGAAGTTATAAATTATTCAAAGGTGCAAATCCTGGGAAGGAGGCTGAAGGGGATACATTGCCCTTCCCCCCCTCTACAAATTTAAGTTATTGATGAAAAAAATGTACGATTTTGTGTCTCTGAGAGGTTCCAGAACCACCCCCCCCCCCCCCCCCCCCACTAGAACATTTGCAAATCTTTGACACTGGTTCTTATTAAAGTACTCCACAAAGCTAAAACATTACTTTATTTTTATTTTTGGGATAGATCATATTTAATTTGATTGCATTGTGTTTTTAATATATGAAATTTCCAATCAGACCACCACTATTAGCAAATTAGTAGTCTCCAGCCAATTTCGGCCCATTTTAACTTCCGATAGCTGTTCTATGTTCTGGGAGGCTCTACTTGAACCTTCTTTTTTATTAGCATTGTAAATCCTATTCCAGTAGCTGGTCTAAGATGTATGTAACCTATCAATAAACATGCATGTGTATAGCTTGCATGATCACATTGTTTGTCACACAGCATACATAGAATATCATGACGGAGTAATGCTCAGATGCAAAGGATACTGATACAAAGGTGCGTTGTGGCAACCTTGTCATATCCAGAAACCTGTGATAGAGGAAATTATCAAAAATAACTTCTATGTGTCTTTGAGAAGCAGAAGCTTTTTTTCTTGATGATCATACAATGGCAACAAGGCAAGAATTAACTTGGAATTGGCCCTGGGTTTTCACTCACAGCTGTTTATGCAGCACCCGTAAGTGAAATGTTAACTTATATTTGAATCACCATTTTGTTACCATAAAGATTATCTAATATGTGCTCTGGTCTGGAACACCACAGCCCGGTAACTCTTGGGCAAGCATAAGATTGTTTTAGAGAAAAATAAATAATATATCTATAAATAAACATTTGTTCTGGATAAGTAACGTCTAAATATTGAAATCTTCAAAAATAGTGAGACTGCTTTGCAGTTGGAATGTCCTTGGTATTCTGCTATAGCGTAAATGCCAAATTATCCTATGCTGTTGATAATCAACAAATAGTTGGCAATGAAATGTCTTTTGTGATTTCTGACAATGTGACCTTCGAAGAAAATCATATTATTGGCCAGGTGCAGCCTAAGAAGCATGCAATAATCAGTGATGACACTGTGTGGCTTTGAACTAGATATACAAGCAATAACAATACCCTTTGGTCCATATGAAGAATATACAATATTGTGGCCATGAAGTTGTTAGCTCTGGCTGCTATGCATCTATTAAAAATGGCACAATACTGTATTGACTGTGGTTGGGACAATGTGCACCTTGACTCATTCCCGACATCCAAGTGCAGCTAATGGAGATTTACTGGTCACAATTTGTGGGTGGTAGAGGTCAAAACATTGCTCTGTAAGCCATTAGTCATGCACCAGGTCCCAGACCTTTCAGAACCAGAATATAAATTAGGAATAACTGCTGATGCTTGTGGTATGAGCTGGCTTCACTGGTGTGGTGGTAGCACCAACCACACATACCTAGCAAACCTGTAACTTTGGAAGTAATTATTGTTGGCACATGAATTTATAGAGGACATGAGATTCAAACAGACATAGACCCCTGAGCAATGATAGAGATACCATAGATACATAGAACTTGTTAATTCCCAGATAATAACAGTATTTTACTTATAAGTCCAAAATAAAATGAAGTTTCAGGAAGGAGGGAACATGAACAGCCACAGCTTCAAAGCTATGAATAAAGATGTCAATAAACAAACAAACTAAAGCCAGCTGCTTCTGTCCACTGCTAGCTTATAGTTGGCTTAAGGGGCGTTCACACTGTCACGTACAAAACCTAGGAGTGAGCACATACACAAAATATGGGCCATAGGTGGCTATACATGCTCACTCGTGGCTCTGGTAATCAAATATAAATTCTTTCCACGGGCATATGTGAGGCAGTCGTAGATTGCTCGACAAGCGTCCATCAAAAGCTCGTCGAACGTCCGTCAAACGTTAGCCAAATGCCAGTCGCCAAGCATCCATCAGGCATCCGTCAGGCACTCGTTGCCACTCGTAGATCGCTCATGGATTGCTCGTAGATCGCCCGTGCGAGTGGTTGAAGGATGGACAAGGATGGGCAAAGAAAACAAAGGGCAAGGGACGGACGTGCTCCGAGTGATTTACGAGCGTTCAATGTATGGATGCGAGTGGGTTGCGAGTACATATGGATGGACAGTGGCTACGTATAGCCCCAGACGTGACTCACGATGTGCTTCGATGGCACATCGGAGTCACAGTCCGTCAAATGGTAATAATTTGTAATCGCATGTATATTGAGGCTAGCGCCTACACTGTCCCTTTCCCACAATTAAACGATTGATCCTTAAATTCTTCATACCTTTTGTCATGGCTCACCCATATCGTAATGATTGATATATCAACCAATATTATCATCCACGGCATTTTTTGCATCTTATCGACGACTGACATGTTTGTTTTGAGCGCCATTCTGCTTGAGTAGGCATGCGCGACGTGATTAAATAAACTGGCGTGTGATTGGCTGTTAAAAGTGAAAGTAGATTATAGGCCGTCATTTCTGAAAATGATTTTGGCATCGTGCCAGCTTGGTACTGTGCAGGATTCTGCTTAAAAAATAAGGGGGGGGGGGGGGGCGGGGAATTGTTGTGCATAAAATTGAATTTTAAATGATTTAGTCTTTGGAAATGTATGCATGCAGTGGACAGGGGCGGAGTTTCTTTTCCCCAGCTATGCCCTGTGCCCTTGGAGGCTGGAAGCACTCAGCTGTGTAATTGGAACTACACCTCCTGTCTTAATTGGCAAGCTGGTCATTCACTTGCGCTTGAAATTATCAGCATGCAATTCAATTTAAAGTTATTTTGGCTTTAAAATTGCATATTTAGTCTTTGAAGGGGGGCGGAGCAATGCAAGTGGCCATCACCCGACCCCGTCCTTTGTGTGCAATGAGGCGTGATAGTGGCTGAGGCCACTGCAACAACCTGCACACGTAATAAAAACTTTTATCCATGGACGTATTGCATACCTTTGCTGAAAATAATTTTGAAGTTATGGATTGATATATGGTTACACATATATCTTGGATGAACGCTGTTATTTCAGTGAAACTTTATCTGAGGAGAATTGTGATTTTTAACATGGGTAAATATATGCAGAAATATTTATTTCAATTTTTAATGTGGCATTCTTCTGAAGTATTCAGTTGCAGTTATTGGTCAGCTGTCAAAAGTTCATTGAACTTGATCAATGAATAGAGCTGTCACTTAACTACACGAGTTACATGTTTTAACAGGTCTAGGCAAGAGTTGACTAGACTGCTTGATAAACAATTAGACTTGATTGTCTATTCAGTTCAAGTTGCTACATTTAGTCGATGTTTTGACTGAGCCGCTATATGTTACGTAATCGTTGCGTTGCCCCCAGTCAATGCAGGGGGCCGAGCTTATCTTTGATTGACATGGCTGCTATTCATGAGTCACGTGGGTTGTTGAAATCAGTGCAGATTATTTGTATGTCACTGTAAAAGTCTGTGTATGCAGCTGTCATCACTAGTTTTCAAGTGATATTGCTTTGAGTCAGGAAGATAAATCAAATCTCAGAAATAAACATGTGGCATCAAATTTTAAATTTTGAGAATAGGTCTTGAAAACTGATTTTTGTAGCTCTTGAACTAGTCATGTAAATTAATGCATACATATGTGATGCTATTTTGGTACCCATATATATACCTCATTAACATCATGTTTATGTTTTATTGTGGTTATTGCAGTTCATTGTACTGCATTACAGGAATATTTCTGTGTTTTATTTTGACTGCTCATTTGTGTTTAGTGATTTGACAGTGTGACTCTGAGGTGCAGGTTTTGAATTTTAAAAAATTAAATTAAATTTGATAATAAATAAAACATTGTGACCTATCATTCATCTGTCAGCATAATCTCATCATATCTCAACGGATCCGGGAAAGTTACACATTTTAAACTTAAGCATCACCTTAATGTATACTTATTTATATTCAATGGTGCACAACGAAAAATTGGATGACTGCATTTATAATGGCCTTCATGTGATAAATTGGATTACAAAGCTGCTCCATGCCTGTATATATAAAATATCTTATATTGCAAGCATTTGAAGTTATACTGTTGGAAAGACATGGACCAAGTGTAGCAAAAGAAAATTTTTTTAAAAGGTGGAAGTTTATTTTGAATACTACGGTACAAATTTGCAATTATCAGCTGATTGGACTTCACATTAATCAGATAATTTTCCCCCTAAGAATTACAGAATACATGCCATGTTTGGTATCAATTTGCATGTGTTTTTATGACAAATGAGATGGTGATGTTCAATAATTACTATCTACATGTTCCACGATGTTTAATATTTGAACTACAGTCTTTAAACAACACTTAAATGGATCCATAGCTGCCTCGGGTTAAGGAGGGGGGGGGGGGGGGGGGGGCACTCCAAAGGGTTCAAAATAAATGTCCCCTTGTTTGTTATGGTTTTTTTTTTCAACATTATCCTCAAAAGCTTAAAGTAAGACATAAAGGAGAAATGTTGCTAATAAACCCAACATTTATATATTATTTAATATATATTACATTTAAGTTTTCTGTCTTATCAATGATTATTGTCTTCAAGTCTGAAGTGTTTATTATTAAATCATAAAGTCATCTAAACTATCTGTTGATGCCTCATGTTTTCCCAAATTCTCGCCCCCCCCCCCCTTTCCCGCTTTCTTTTTTTTGCCAGACCTCCCACCCCCCCCCCCCCCCCATATGCAAAGGTTTTAACAAAATCAGTAGATGTTTAACTACTCTAATATGTTTTATTTGTACTTTCACACTTAAAAGTAAATCAGGGTGATTAATTTATCCTTTGCATCTGATGGTGCTGCATGTACTTTTAGATCAGGCTTGAAGTAGCCAGCTATAGCCAGACAGTTCCGTCTCGTGGCAGGTAGCATTGTATAGCAGAAGTACCGAGCTCTGTCCAACTTTAAATTGACAGGCCATTTTTACAACTATGCAGAAGGAACTTGAAATAAATTTATTACCTTCTGGCCATGCACTCTTGATGAGCTACATGTGAGCTGAAAGTTATGCATGAGATGTTAAATTAGAGTCTGTGTTGAAGTGAGTATAAGATCCACCAATGAAGTAAATATGTAGCATCATGTGGGCTCAATATGTTATCTAATTTTTCTTGTAGTTGGAGGGTGGGAGCCTATCTCAGTGGTAGCGCATTTGGGCTTCCAACCACTGGATCCCAGGTTCGATTCCTGGTCAAGCCTAAGTTGGATGGCTGTTTCATCCTTCATCTTATCGCCATGGTCCCTGCCTGTCCTAATTAGCCCAATAGGTGCAGAAATACTAGACCTACAGGTCGTTATGCCCTAACCCACCCACCACCCTCTACAGTAGGTCATACAAGCTCACCAAGCTTCAGCTCATTAGCAATGATGCAATACCATACCATACCATACAATACAATACAATACAATATATTATATTGATATTCATTTCATACGCTGCATTCAGGTATAGACAAATATTACAAATTACTCAGATAAATTCATGTTTTACCATACAATACAATACAATGATGGCAAGCTATGCTTTCTCAATATTATCGCATAAAGCATATTGGAGTATAAATTGGCAGAACATACTGTTCTTGGGAATTATCAGATATTTTGGAAAGCGTACACTGAATAACAGTACATTTTTCTTGCAGAAGACAGGTTTTGGCGACAACCCTGGACAGATTTATTAATCACACATAACATAGAGGCTAATTATACTGCATATCAGCCTGTTCTTTGTTAGTGGACAGCTAATAAAGGGTTGGCCCAAACACTCATTGTGTCCAGGGAAGTCCTGTATATGGGAAGTAAATCATACTGGCTGAATTGAGGTAAATAAACAATATGAATATGAGACTGTCAACAAATCTGGACTGTATTGTATTAAGCAGATAACGTGGAGATTCATATATATTCAGTTTTGGTCGCGGTATATGAAGTGGATAGTTAATTAGTATCTTAGAATATAATATAGGCAGATGATAGCCCCTGCATTCATTGATTCAGAAAACTGGGTTTTCTGGGTTGGGTGAGGTAGTGGTTGCAGGAGGATCTGCCCAACCATGGTTTGAACCAGTTTGAACCAATTACCTCATGCTAAGCACTTCCAACCACTAGGGTATACCATCCACATCATTATATTTCAAAATATACTAGCAATGAGATGATGGATGAATGGGAATTGAACCCAGGACCTAGTAATTTGAAGCCCAGCACGCTGCCTCATATACGTGCATTATCTCATAGTGCTGGTTACTGCAATAATATTATACCTTTTCTAACTGCTGGGTGATTCTAGAAAGGACACTGCTCATGTGGTTACCGAAATACTTTTACTGACAACACAGATGATGTCAATAGGTCACAGATCAGCCTGGCCATCACCATAGAGGTAATCTTACAGGTCCCAAAACACCTGAGGCCCTCAGCTGATGTTGCACACTCCTATGTTTCTATTTTCCTGCAAAGCAGAAGAGAAGTAACAGGATACACGCTGATTCAATTTTCAGTCCTGTACAATTCAGATATTTTATTTTACATATAGTTGTGGAAAGACGTTTCTGCAAATCAATTTAATTAGCAAGCTCTTGGTGAAACAGAAAGTTTTCTAATCTAATTTCTTGCCTTCCTTTTATGGTTTCTTTTTTCTTGCACTAGACTGTATTTTCATTGGAGATGGTAACAAGATCAGTAATCTGAAGGAGGCTTGTGAATGTTTTATAACTTTACTTTTAATGTTTTTAAACTTTACTTTTTAATGTTTTACTTCGATGCGTTTATGATGTCTAACATTACCAGTTTCCTAACATTTAATTGCCATCAAATTGCAATGCTGTACCAAAATATCTGCTGTATGCCAGATCTGACATACCATAAAATGTCTGTGCTTCTAAGCCTTGGGTTAAAAGGCTATCAATATGGGATGCAAGTCAGGGGCATTAATATTGATATCTGGTCTTGCCAGGGGTTGTTTGTATAATCCATTGGATATATAGTGTAAAGCCCTGGAGTGCAAGCAGTGTAAAAGTAGATTAATATTGCATTAGTCATTTGATGCCAGAACATGCAATACTGTTTATTGGTGTGGATGGGCTCTTCTTTTATCAACATATAACTGTATTTGTATAAAATCCTTTTACAACCTTAAGGGTGAGTGTCTACCTCAGTGGTACCGCGCTGGGCTTCCAACCACTTGGTCCCATGTTCAGACCCCGTACGAGCCTAAGTTGGATGGCTGTTTCATCCATCATCTCATTGCCATGGTCCTTGCCTGTCGTAATTAGCCCAACAGGTGTAGAAGTACAGGACGTAAAGCCCTAACCCACCCACCAACTTACTCCCCCATTGAGACTGAACAGGGTGAAATATTCACCTCAATAATCAACAAGTGGCGAAGTGGTTAAGGTCTTGTGACACATCGGCATTCTATTTGTGACGTCAGGTTCGAATCCCTGTCCAGACACTTTTCAGGAGCAACATCTCAGGTGGGTGTTGTTTGAATGAGTAGTTGAGTTAGTAAATGTGTGACATGACGTGGACTCCACCTTCCCATCTCTTTAATCAACCTTTGCAAGCCGCAAGCACTTGCCTTAGAGGGCTGCACTATCACAATAATCCTAATCCTAACAGCATGCTGAATCTAGCGATTATTTGGCTGATATGTGCCAATAGCGTTGAGGTGTGTTAAAAGACTGCTGGTAAAATCACAATGTAATGTGACGCAATTGCAGGGATATAGTAGGACCCGAGCATAATTTTGGAGCTAGGTCAGTGTTTGCCACTTCATATTATGATATACAAGTACGTACAGTCAGGTCTAAAAGTGTACATACACTTAATAAAATAATCCAAGGGAAAAGAAAAGTCGTCCAAACTTGGATTAGCATTATCCATAATTTACTATTGCATTGTCTTGTGGCGCGCGCGTAAATATTTGTGTAGTTTTTCATTTAGTTAATAAACTTTTTTTGCCCCCCCGGAATGTAAAGAATGTCGGTCATTCATTTGAGAGATAATTGTGGAAATGGAAATGAACTGCCTTCTGCTCAATAGTATGTAAAGTTTTGGGCCCGACTGTATCTTTTTCATGGCTGTTCTTTGTATGTATGACCTTTCGATGCAATCTCACATTTTATGATGTTCTAATGCATTTCCAATGACTTTCACCTGCAAGGCTAACACAGACACAACGGAGTCAACCTGCACTAGGATACCTACATGATGTTCTTAAGCAACAAATTTGAAGATTTTACCTGATGAAGATTACCAATTACCACAATGTGTATAAACTGATTATAGTGGGTGGGTGGGTGATTAGGGCTTTACGCCCTGGATTTCTGCACCAGTTGGGCTAATTAGGACAGGCAGAGACCATGGCAATGAGATGAAGGAGGAAACAGCCATCCAACTTAGGCTGGACGGTACCCGGGACCCAGCGGTTGGACAAACTGATTATAGTAGCATTTTAAATGCATTTAATGTCCACCTTTTTTGGTAATATCTTTTGATACATGTATATAATTTTGCATGAAGAATGAATTAAAACCCCATGATATAAAGTTACCTATATCCTACTAATTACCTAACAACAAAAAGAAGCAATTGCAATTGATAATATAGTAATTTGGAAGTTAAAGAATTTAGCTAACATTTCTGACCCTTTCATGCAGTTTCATTCATCATTCAAACCTAATGTTTCATTTGGAATGAATTCGTCATGGTGCATTGTTCCATTATACAGTTAGTTTCATTAAAAAGGCCTGTCAAATTAAACCTTGACAAAGCTAGACAACTTCTGCTATACAATGCTACCTGCCACTAAACGGATCTGTCTGCTTATAGCTGGCTACTCAAAACCAGATCTAAAAGTACATGCAGCACCATTTGTTGCACAAGTTGCAAGTAACACATATTAAATGTTGTCATTTTATGTTGAAAAGATGCATGTCTATTACACCTACATATTTATGATATCTTAGATAAATTTCTTACATTCACCAAGGTCTATATTTTTTCAGTGGTGGTAAGTGTAAGCAGACTTTAAGCTGGGAGTAGACAGAAGCAGCTGGTTTTAGCCAGTTATAGCCAAAGCCAGGAATAGGTTGCTACAGCTGTCTAGAGTCGACCATATTTTAGAAACTAACTGTATTCGCAAGAAATCGTGACCAAAACATTGGAAATACAATGGAAATGGCAACATCACCCATTGCTGAGTATTATGACCTCATCACTTGGTTTGTTCACACATATTGGATTTTTTATGAAGTTTTCTGAAGGGCAAGGTTGATAACTCCAACTTTATTCAGTTATGAGTCTGCGTGCAGCTGGCGAATGTCGGCTTGAGGCCATATCACATTTTTGGCCTCGAAACATCATTAAAAAGATGTCGCTTATAAGGTTACGAGAAGTCTGCAAGTGACGTCGGCAGGTGATGTCATAGGTCAAAGATCAGCTTCCGGTCACGTGGAGGTAATCCTAGTGGTCACGAAAGCACCTGACTTTCTTCTCTCGGGTGACAGTGCTATTTTCTTCTGTTGTGACAAACGGGAAGAAAGATAACAAACAGCCGAGAGAGCGTCTTAATTGCAATGCCAAATATAGCACATCTAGTGCATTGCTCATATATATTTGTAGGTGAAGGTTGTAAGTTATATATTTGTAGGTGAAGGTTGTAAGTTATATATTTGTAGATGAAGGTTGTAAGTTGAAAGATTGTAGAATTGTTGAAGGAATATAGTAAAAATAGGTAGGTAGAAACACTGAACTTTCTAATACACAATTTGGGTAAGATCATAGCCTGTGATTTAATTGTTCATTAGATAATTAAAATACTTGATTGTGATAATTACATTTGCAAAAAAAATAAACGAAATAAAATAAAAAACAGTAAAACTAGCTAATTAAGAACGTTCAATTTCATTATGCAGAACTACTAAAATGAAGAAAGCTGCAACTAATCGAAACAAGCCATACTTATATTGTGAGCTCAGATTATATGTACCGATAAAGAAAACACACAATAGGATACTATATACAGCCAGGGGTGATAAAGAAAGGAACGTTCTATATTTATATTTTACGACATTGAAACGACAAGGGAAAACTTGTAAACAACCATACAACCATCGATTGCTTTGGCGGCACACGTTTTTATGAGTCTGTGAGAGAAGGAAACAAGAGTCTGAACGTTTCATGCGCAGGTGAACGCTTCAGCCAATAAAGGAGGACAGGTAGGAGGCATAAGCAAAGCTGTCTCAATCGTGTGTATCTGAGCCTTCCATATTTGTGCTGCATATAGAAATGAAAGCCCCTGCAGGCTATCGGTAGGTTTAAGCCACGTGGGATCTTTGTATGTATTAGTGAAGCAGAAACACTTAGCTTGCTTGGCTTTGCTGTCGTCTGCTTGTGTGGGTAATGGTACCGGATTGGTCCGGCTTTGGCGCTGGTGAGTTAAGTATACATATTGGCAAACGGTTGTAAGAATTTTGATAACGTGTACATTGCACTTTCTCCAGTGATCTTATACTTTTGGAGGGCGGTGTATCCATACTGCCATACTGCAGTAACATAATGATTCAGATATTTGCAAAAATGTTTCTATTTGATAAATGTAATGCAACATTAAAAAAATAGGAAGCACTCCAAGAAGAACAGATAATAATTTAAGAAAAGAGAAGAGCAGAAAAGAAAGAAAGTCAAGAAAGAAGGGAAAAAAAGAAAGAAACGAAGAAAGAAATAAAGAAAGTCAAGAAAGAAAGAAGGAAAGAGAGAAAGGAAGAAAGGAAGGAAGAACGAATGAATGAAATGATCATTAAAGAAAGGAAAGAAAAAGAGAGTGAGAAAGAAAGTCAAGAAAAAAAAGAAAAAAAAGAGAGAAAGAAAGAAAGACAGAAACTAAAAAAGAAAGAATCAACACTTGATTTTTTTTCTAGTGAACCAAGTAGTTCATACTTTGTAGGAACACTATCAGAGGGCGCTTATTTCGATGTTAGGCTTTTAAGCGCCATCTTGTGTAGTGAGCTGCAAACTGAGAAGTAAAAATAGGGCAATGGGGTCCATGTCACTTTATAAGAAAATGATAAATAAAAGGCCTGGCCACTTAGTCATCAAATCAAATTAAAAAAATAAATAAAACCAAAAAAAAATTTTAAAGATGATATTTATTGAAGGGGCCAGAGAAGATCAGTTTAATTGGAGACACAATAAAACTAAGAATGCACGGACTTTAGACCTCCGTTAATAGTTAACGTATAATCAGTATCAGCTGAGTGTTGATAAGTATGTAGGTTACTGATGCAAAAAAAAAGTTTGAAACTATTGACTATATATATCAAGTTTTAAGTATACGAGTTAGAGCAGTATATTATAGTGCAAGAGCTGACAACTAAGTGGAGTGATTAAAAAAAAAAGAAGGTAAAAACAAACAGAAATTCCTTAAATAGAGCAGAGAAAATAGCATCTGGTCGGGTGAGTATACAGACTAGAGAGGTGTATGTGGGAGGGTGTCATTGAATTGCAAGATCGGCGTTTGTGGCCTTACATGTTTTGTAGCTGTAGGCTACTGGCAGCTACTGGTTTTAGAAATAAGTGGGAGAGCAGCAAAAATGGGCCACTTTTTCTGGCACACCTCTTGCTATGTTATGCGGCCTAGCTCAGCCCAGCCAGCGCGCCACAATGTATTTCGGCTGGGTGGGCACAACAGCATGGGCATGGACTGAGGCGGGAGTAGGACACCACCTGGCGTGTGTTGAACTGTGTATTGTCACGTGATAAATTCCTGCCTGGAGCCAACGTCATGACGTGAATGACTTATGTTTATGACGTTTCCAAACAACAGCAACAATAGCACAACAGAGTCGTGGGCACACATCTAAGAATGTTGAGTGACAGTGGGTCTACATTTACCAGGTCGAACTGTAAACATACTTGGCAAGTAAACACTAGGCACATTTTGCGGCTGCAAGACGCTATTGAACTGTCAACACTCAGCTGCTATACTATGTTGATGATGTCTATCAGCATATAACTGCACAGGACCTAGGGATATTACTGGACTGCTTTTAGGAGCACAAGATTTTGGCACTTTTGCTTTCAGGGGAGCAGAGTTGGAGAAGCACAGCCATGCCCATCAACATCCGGCCATTGGCTGCTCTGCCTCCCCAGAGGTTCCTCTATGCCAAGTTTCCCGATGACTTTCTGTGGGGTGTCTCCTCATCAGCTTACCAAATAGAGGGTGCCTGGAATGAGGATGGTAAGTAAAAATAGTTTAATTGTATGCTGCAATATATTATTAATAGCCAATTAGCCATACCAAGCCTTAAGTTAGTTATATTTTGATATAACAATAAAGAATGGCAATTTATCATAGCTCAGAAAAATAATGAAACAATATTATATATTTCCAATTTAAAATTAAGTAGAGAAAGTTGTCAAGAAGGTGTATTTTCTCCCTGTATAATTTCCCTCTAAAAAAAAGACCACTCCAACATGCGAGTGTCCTTTGGACACGCTCAATTAGTCCATCGATCATGGTGATATGAAAAACACTTAACATTAAGATCATTAATTATTACAGTGGATGATTTGAGAGTTTAGGAAACTTGTTATCAAAGCTTGAAATACTGAGCCTAAACAAAGCTATATTATTGAATAACTATGGTGCCTCCATGGATTAACTATGATTCTGTGGATGCTACACTTTCTCTGGACAAATTAGCACCTCTGCCACCCCTCACCTAATTTGACAGCTGATATATTGCTCTACCACATAGCAATGACAATGCTAGCCCATGCAGCATATTTACCAGATGATAAGTGAGGTGTTTTTTAAACCTTTTTTTCAGTGCTTATATGTAATGTGTGCATGAGTAGGCCTATGTGTGGGTGAGCTCGAGTTTTGCAATACCTGCGGTGATTGCAGATACATGTTTACAGGTATATATTACCTGTCTGGTTCTAGTTGACTGGTGACAATAATTTATAGTCCTCGTTATACATTATACATTAAAGTCAAAAGCGAAATACACGATTTTGTGCTGGACTGTAGGAAAAAATAACATCCTGTGAAAACAAAACTGTTACTTCACCTGTGGTGACATGAGATTCGTGTTAAGAAATTTCACAAGGTGTTTGATATCATAATATCAAACATGCACGCACATTTGTCACGAAAGAAACATGAAATGAATCATGAGCGTTTTCTTACATAAACGTTAAACATGTACTTGGCAAGCTAGCAATTAGTTACTGTATATAACACACACTGAAATGTATGCATTCAAACTTTACATGTTCAAAGCTTGGACCTCTGTTTAGTCCAAGTTCAAAGTAACTACATTTCAGAATGCATTCATAGATTTGTCCTATATTTCTTGAGGTTTGGGTAGACAGCTCCAAGCAATCCAGAATGGGTCCATACATTGTGTGCACCTGCCAAACTAAATCATGCGGCAAAAACACAACAACTCAAGTCTGAATAGGACATGCATAATTGCCCATCGCTCACTTGTTGTGCAGAAGTCTATGCAGTGTACAGAAAAGCTAGGGGCAACATTTGGACAACGTTTCGGAGGTTGTATTCATTTGTATTAGTTTGCAATACCGAACGTATTTGGTGTCTATATGCAAACTATATATAACTTCCTTGGCACATAAGCTATGCAAGAATTGCTTTGGTTTGTTTACGATGACATTCTCTGATGGACTCCCCACACTCTATGTCACTTATTTATTTCTTATTTAGAACACCCAATGCCCCACAGTAGCGTTTCAGTAATGTATGCCAACACCCACTCTCCACACCCGTGAAAATTGGACCTCCTTTGGCCTATCGGTTTTCACATATATTAAATATATTTCATACATGGCCTACACTGTCCTCTAAAAATATAAGGCCACTTGAGCATCTAAAAAGTGGTCAAAATGGTTTTATATATATCATTATTCGTACATAATTGTACATAATTTTTAAAAAGAACAAAAATGTTATTAGGAAATTTAGGCATTTATTTGACACAAATGTCATTTTATTTATAAACAGTTTCACACGATGTCAGGACAGCATCAGAAAGTTTATCCCAGACAGATTCAAGCATATCTAGTGTTTTACAGTTTTCATGCTATAAATTACATTTCTAGTAGTATTCTTCATTCCCTTATTGTTGAACCTTTCCAAGGTTGAACTCAGTACTGCTTAATCCGAGCTCATCACATTTAGAGGGCAGTGTAAACTTTTCACGTTACTTTTACTTATTCATTTTTGACATATCATCAATGATAGGTTGGCTCAAAATCCGTTTTTCTTTTACATGCTCTATCACCATGCTGATTAATAATAAAGGTCATTTGGCAGGTAACATTTATCTTGGATATATATTCATCACTCCATGCCAAAACTTATCTTGTGCTTGGAAATACTAGTACAATCTACCCATCGATCATCAGAATGATATATCCATTTTGTGCAATCTTCAACAACTAGTCTGTAGTGTACTGTGTGGGCAACTTTTTCCCCAAATAATTCATTTTTTCACTGCTCTCCCACTATGTTTATTCTACAGTGTTTGTGTTCTTTTTTGTGCCCTTTCTCTTCTTTTTATCCCAATGTTTCAATTCTCCTCACAAGTTGTTGGCCCCCAGGGTTTCAATTGATGACTGTGGGGGCGTGGAACTGAAGTCCACATCCATACATTTCACCCTTGGGGGTTTGTGAAATTGGGGAGTCAGCTTACGATATCCCAGCTAATAAATGTGTTGGATAATTCCGTGGCAATGGATGTACTTATAGTGACTGGATGCTATGAACAGGATATGCTACCAATAAAATTGTGATTCAACATAATTCACTCAATAGTCTGAAGGGTCCTCATCCCCCTTGTCAGTGATGTGAAAAACATCCTTGGATAGATAGATAGATAGATAGATAGACATATAGACAGATAGATAGATAGATAGATAGATAGATAGATAGATAGATAGATATATAGACAGACAGACAGATGGATCGATTGATAGATAGACAGGTAGATAGATAGACAGACAGACAGCTAGACAGCTAGACAGACAGACAGATAGATACATAGATACATAGATACATACATATAGACAGACAGACAGAGAGACAGATAGATCGATAGATAGATAGATGGATAGATAGATAGATAGATAGATAGATAGATAGATAGATAGCCATATAGACAGACAGGCAGACAGATAGATAGATAGACATATAGACAGATAGATAGATAGATAGATAGATATATAGATGAGGTGAGAGAGTGGAGGTGAGAGAGAGAGAGAGAGAGAAGTCCAACCATGTTACATTTTCCTTTTCGTCATTATAATATGATATATACTCTGTATATCCTTCTGTCTTTGATAAATCAACTTTATCCAAGCTTTCGGGAACCTTCAGTAGGCCTACCTTGTATAAACCATGGAGTCACTAGAGACTCCATGGTCCATTGGATAAACAGCACTGGTTTATCCAAGGGCCTACCATGACCTCATTTACACATAGTCCATGGATGAAGTAAATATCATTGATTTGGGAGCATCATTACCATGGTAACATTCCTGACATAGTGCATCTGATCCTCATCTTTGAACTCGAGAACTCCAGACTCTGAAGCATTCGCTGCTTGTTTACAATCCACCCTTGTTTTTATGCCCTCCTGGCTTATAACAGGGACAAAATAATACCCTACAGATAGGTTGTTATATTATCATGGTGTCATTCATAGAGCTATATTCAAGGTAAAGGTAATTATATAATTGTAAAATTGTCCAATTATTGTAATACCTCGAAATAACAAAATTGCACAGCTCTTTGGGAAGTTCGTAGGTTGTTCTGTATAAATTTGAAAGGGTTGATGGGTGCATTTATTGTAATATTATGTGTCACAGCTGTGAAAAAAAAAGAAGAATAGGAAATAAAAGTGTTATATGCACCAACTTACCAGCTTATGTGCAGGGCCAGATTGAAAGCTTATATTTTATTCTGTGATTACGTCAAATTATTCCATTTATTGAAATTATATATTTACTCACCCACTGGCAAAAGAGATATAAGAAGTACAAGTTTCAAGGCATCATTCTCGCAATATGTTTGTGTGGGCTTTTTACAAAAGTTAAATATTGCAAAGATCTTGGTTTCTACGGCGCTGGGGAGTGGGCCTACAGGGAAACGGGGGGTGGGGCATCTAAAAACCCCACCCTCCTTTCAGACAGAAAGGGCAAAACTCAGCCAGGGGCACTGAGACAAGAGGGTTACTGCTGACTAAACCATTCATCATCTTTCCCACATCAGAGCTACTAGGTTAAGTAAAAACAATACTGCATTTATCTTGTCAGAGCTGCTGACCTTTTTCTCATAGTTTTTATCAGAATAGTTTAACAGTGGTTGTTTTGGCTACTATCTTGGAGTGGAAAGAGGATTGTATAGTGTCCTTTGATTCAGCCAGTCAGTCTTATACACTCAAATTATTAACAGGTAATCATGTTATTTAGTAAAATTTAAATAGCCAGATTTACATACAATAGAGCAATTCCTGTAATGGTATATGTTGTGTTCAGTACAACTCTCCCGAATGTGCATGAAATACCACCCCCCCCCCCCCCCAAAGAAAAAAATACCATACAAAAATGCCAGTTTTTGTCAAGTAAGGCAGCCATCAGTCTGTCAGAAAGGATGCATAAAGTTTGGTTGCCATAGCAACCGATAAGCAAACCAGAGTGTCTCATTTTGAAATTATCTATTTGCAGCTAACATTAGAGTGCCTAGTGGTGACAAAGTGAGTTGGGCAAGGATAAAAATAACTTCTGCCAAAGTCCTGATGTGATTTAGATCATTGAACAGTTAAACAACTGTCTAAATGCTAATGAATTTGCTCAGCCCGCCCTGAGTTTTGACCAGTCAGGGTTGGCTGGATATATTTTAATGGTTTCTCGTAGCTTAAATCTACCAACAATAACAACCAATATGACGTGACAGAGGCACTTTGAAAGACTGAAAAATGATATACTGTTTGGGCCGAAGCGGCATGTTATCAGGGATGACACTGGCTGTTCCACTTTCGTGAATGGTTTCTTTGTAAATCAAGCACTTTTTGAGCTCCACTCCTTTACTAAAAGTGCCCTAGTCATTTTGACGATTGTTTGAATGCTCTCACTTTCTGTCCATGCTCTCACTTTCTGTCCATGCTCCCACTTTCTGTCTTATCCTATCCTATCCGGCCTATCCTATCCTATCCTATCCTATCCTATCGGCAAACTTTTTACTTGATAAATTATCATCTCGATGGAAGTAATAATTTTATCATATATCGGGAAGTCGGTCCTAATTAGTCCATCAGATGCAGAAATACAGGACGTAAAACCCTAATCTACCCATCTACCCACTGTATAAAGCATATATATATCTTCTTTCATTCTTTTTTTTCCAAATACACCTTTCTGATCATTCAGTAGAAGTGAGTAATAGTAAGTACTATATGATTCCTCTATGTAATAAACCCTCATTATGTATGATAGCACCCTGTCTTATCGTATCCTTATCTACAGTGTACAGATACTGTGGCTGTATCCTTTATATGAAGGTGTAAGCCAGGGATACATCACTGGTGCAGAATGTTAACAGCTTGAAGCTGTCAGGTGCCAATTGTGGCATGTTATGTCAGATGTGATGACGTCACAACCTTGCATAGCACTTGGCCAAGCTCTCTCGCACCAGAGGAAGAAATATTAGTGTTGAGGGCAGGCGTGACTTGTCAAACGTACAAGATGAGTCTATTAATAAGCTGGATTAAGGTGAACAATATGAATGTGATGAAGGTCATTAGAAGTTATTGTAGTGCTATGGGGGATTTAAACAGTTACATTAATGCGAAAACAGTGCAGAAGGGTGTTTGAAAGAGCTTGAAAAGTCTTAGAGAGCCAGAGAGAATACGTAGATGCACTGTCTACTTGAAGTCTTCCTCAACCTATCTTATCTTATTTATCTTATCTTTTATCTTATCTTATTTATCGTATCTTATCTTATCTTATCTCATATTATCTCTATCTTACCTCTATCTTGTCTTATCTCATCTTATCTCATCTTGCCTCTAACTTGTCTTATCTTATCTTATCTCATCTTATCTTGTCTCTATCTTATCTTATCTCATCTTATCTCTATCTTATCCTATCTTATCTTATCCTATCCTATCTTATCCTATCTTATGTGATAAATTGTATTTGCAATATAACTTCTGAGCTCTGTCTGGCTGTCGTAATGTCTGCTACGCTGTCTTGCTGTCTGTTGTGCTGTCAGTCTGTCGTATCGTATATATAGATAGCTGTATGGCTAAATAGATTTTAAACACTTCATTAAAGAAGAAGGTTAAGCCAAGCTAACAATTAGATTGATTTAATGGACATGTATGCATACATGTCAATAAAACTACAACTGGAGCGTGACCATCTTCTTGTTCATTCAAAGCCATGCCACATGACTGCAATGGACTATGACAATGAGCTTACTTTACCAATGATAGTGCATGACATAACTTGAATAATACATGGCATATCGTCAGCACTTCTGCCTTTCACAACTGCTTCAATAAACTGCACAACTTCAAGTAGTAGGTTGTCGTAAAAAAGGTCATTGATGCCCTGAGAGACTTTTGACAAGTTCAAGTAAGTCAACATAAAAAAAGTGGCATGTGACACGAAAATGACATGATGCATTTCATGACATGTAGGTTAAGGCAATGCAAAATCTTGGCTCAGTTGTAAAAAAAAGACATAAAAACTGGAACTATGGTATTCCTTTTCATGCTATGATCATGGCATAACAATATACCTTTTAAATGGGCTGTGTATATACCTTCAACACGATTTGTATGCATTACTAAAGCAAACTTCCATCTTTGAGGTTTGTTCGCTGTTAATGTTTGTTAAACTACACAGCAAATATGTATTGAATCACGTGGAGACCCACCTGATTTAAACATCCTATATCTGAAAGATGTTAAAATGGACAACAGAAGGTCCCAAAGCTGGGATGAAAACAGGGATAAAGGCAAAGTAAACAAATATCAAAGAGAGAGCTAATAAAAGTCGTGCTTGCTTGATATTTGTCAGTGTGTGTATATTTATGGAAGAGATCAAGATCAGAGTATATGTCAGTATAGTATTAGAACTATGTGTTTGTACGGTGTTATGCTCTTCTGGGATGCTGGTTTGGAGCTTACAGTGGCAACCAAAAATACCCAATTACTCATAGGAAAGTACAACTTTTTTCTAGTTTTTTCAAAGTCGGGGACTTAATAATTGCTTATCATAAGTTTAATGATTTGCCAACTATACAAAACACTATGCATGCTTAAAAAGACCACAATAAACTGCAAATGTCAGCTGTATTGTAAATGAACAAAAATAGCACTCACTGTCTGATGTAAAAATCATGAGTTTGTTCGGTGTCTGTCATTAAAATTATATGAAATTTTTAGATAAATGCCTATTTCTTTAAAATAATCGATTTTCACATCTTAATATTAAGATTTGCTAGTGCAAACTAATGTTTCAGACTGGGAAATATGATTTTATGAGCAAACTCACTTGCATAAAGTCTCTAGCAAAAATCAGAATTTTCACATGTGATTGGGTATTTTTGGCCTCCACTGTTATACAGTAGTCATCTTATGGTCGATAAGATCAGGTGCAAAAGGCAGACGTAATGATGAGATGGTAAGCAAGTGCTGTCAGGATACCTCATAGATAAAGTTTATATATATGTAACTCAAATGATCAGCTGCTGGGGCAGACGTAATAATGACCTAATGGCGAAAATACTGGGGGGCATAGCTTCTGTTGCATCTTGGAAGAAATATACATTTCTTCCAAGGTTGCATACAGCTTAAGATATTTATGTTCATAGTATGCACATCCATGTTCTTATCATTCGTGTAACAATGAAAGGTGTCCAGATGATGAAACTTATGAACCTCTTTAATTTTGCCAGGAAAAGGAGAAACGGTTCTTGACCGACACAGTCGTGAAAATGGCCAAGAAAAGACAGGGACAGGAGACGTGGCCTGTGACAGTTACCATCACTTGGACCAAGACATAGAAGTCCTGAAGAGGCTGGGTGTAAGTCTTTTAGTCAATTGGAAAACACCACACTTGGCACAAAGCAAACAGTAAATTAAGTAACACAGAGAAAGGTCAGTTCCAAAAAGTATGAGTCCAAAGACGTCTTGCTAACATTTCTGTCCTCAGGCTGTCTATTTTATGCTGCTACAAATGCCATAAGGCTAAATATGGGTCTCCATGGGCTCTCATAATGTATTTTTTGTATAATTCATACTCATACTGTACTGTATTTCTGTCCAAATAAAAGTCTTCTGTATCTGTATATGACCAAATGCAAGTGGAATATAATCTTGCCCTATTATAATTCACCTTCTAATTGCATATATGATAATTCAGTTATTGTGCATTATTTTCAGGTTCATTTCTACCGCTTCTCAATATCTTGGGCCAGGCTCTTCCCTGATGGCAAAGTAACCAAAGAAGATGGCAGCCAAGCCACACCCTTGCCAGGGGGGTTACGTTACTACAACAGATTCATCAATGCCCTCAGGAATGCTGGGATAGAACCATTCGTCACCCTCTATCATTTTGATCTACCCCAGAAGTTACAAGATCAGGGAGGGTGGCTCAAGGACTTCACTGTTGACCAGTTCGTGGCCTACGCTCGTTTCTGCTATAAAACATTCGGAGACAGGGTAAATGAGCTACAGAAACTGAAAAAAGATTGATAGTTTTCAATAATTTCAATAATTTTGATCACGTCGGCCCGCCAACAGCCAACATTGCAACAATGTAAACCCAATCTGGGGTTTAATGCAGTATAGCCGACCCAAATTTATTACCATATTTGGCATCCACAGAATATGAAATAATGTAACATTTTTAGATAAGTTCGAAATTCTGGCACAATTAGAATAAGATTTGTGGAGAGTAGCGTTAAAATAAACTGAAGATGGACTGCTTCTTACCGTGAATATGAAAAAGACCGTTACTTGTTTGTGACGTCATACATTGGATTCAAGCAGTTGACGGCATGTGGTTGACAACGAGACTTGCTAAATACGGTCATAAATTTAGGTCGGCTATACTGCACTTCTTCCCTGATCTGGCACCAAGATAGCATGTATGCCAGATGAGCAATGTCACACCAAAAAAAATCTTGATTGGTCATTGATCAAAAACTGGTCACAACAATATAAAGGTTTTAAAACTTGTGGCTTCTAGTGAGACATTTTATCTGAGATTCGTGATAATGTAAACTGTATTTACAGCATTATTGATATGACAGTTGTCCTGTTCGAATTATTGCTAGTTTATAGTCATATTTTAAGCGTTATCATTATTGCATATTTGCGAATAGCTATTTAGCAAATGTTGAAGTGAGGGTTAAGATAGTGACAGCAAGTGAAATACTACACTCGCTATCAAATTTGCTTTTATTCATTTTACAAACAACAATGTATTATTTATACCACAACTATAGCAGTTTTATCAGCTAATATTTTACAGTGGAGATAAATAAAGAGATGCATTACACAGCCATCCTAAAATATCAGACCTCTGTGAATGTGTGCATTCTCAAATGGTCTTATAGGCCCCTATTTTTTTTTAGGGTAGTGCAATTCATGTGTTATTGTAACTAATTCACTCTTCCCAACCACTTACTTGCAGGTAAAGTACTGGTTGACCATCCACGACCCATTCACAGTGTGTGTGGAAGGCCATGAATTAGGAACTATTGGTCCTGGAATAAAGAGCACAGGGACACACGTATACACAGTGGGACACAACCTGCTAAAGGCTCATGCCAGGGCCTTCCATGTCTATGACAAGGAATTCAGACAAAACCAAGGAGGTAGGTGTAAATTCATTCACATGTTTTACCATCATGAGCTGCAGTAGCATGCCCCATCAGTTCGACATACAGTGAATTTCATAACATAAGGTCGACTATAGACAGCTGTAGTGATCTATTCCTGGCTGTAGCTATAACTGGCTAAAGCCAGCTGTTTCTGTCTACTCCTAGCTTATAGTCGACTCTCACCAAAAAATCATAAACCATCGTAAATGTATATTTTTTGTATGAAATTTATCTCATATGCTGCTGAGTGTACTTGTACATCTGGCTTTGAGTAGCCAGATATAGCCTGACAGTTCTGGTTAGTGGCAGGTAGCATCATATAGCAGAAGTTGTCTAGCTTTGTCTAAGCTAAATTTGACAGGCCGTGTTTAAGGAAATTAACTGTAGTCTCAACGTTGGCCATCAGCTCACATCGTTCGGCTGATGGAGTATGTTATCTTTGAAGGATTGACAATTCTCCACCGTTAGTGTAAAATTTCACCATCCATAAATGTGCGGATGAATTGTGGCCCTTGCAGTTTCTTTTGGTAGCAGCAGGTGTAATGCTAGATCAGACAGAGTTGTAAACTAACTGTTACATACATCAGTTTACCAGATATATACTGAACATCTACCGGACTCGCCCATATCAGGTTGACCATATGCATGTAGGCCAACAATGCCCAACATCAGCCGACTTGGCATACTATTTGAGACACACCTATATTATTAATTAATGTTGAGATAAAGATGTATTCCATGCAATAACTACCCAAATAGCATGCCTGGTCGTGTCAACATTGTTTCAACGCTGGCTGGTCATTGGATGCGTGTTATTTGGTGTGGATTGGGGCTTTACGTCCTGTATTTCTGCATCTGTTGAGCTAATTAGGACAGGCAGGGACCATGGCAATGAGATGATGATGTTTTTTGGTGTAGTTTTTCAAGTATTCAAATGGTGTGATTATAATTGATTCAGTATCGATGTATCATTTCTTCTGTATTAATAGGTGTGTTTTAGTTACAAAGTTATCTCAGACAAGGAACTACTCTAGGCCGTTTGCTGCCTACAATATAATGTGCACCTAATGTGCTGCTTGTGCAGGATCTTGGGGTGCACCAATTTGATCCCTGTGTTCCATCAAAATGTTCTAGAGTACAAAAACAAAAATAACTTCCTCTCAATGTAGCCCTTTGGTCCAGATGTTGCTGATTCTGCCTTATGATAATGGTTGGATGTGGCAGAAATTATGGTTGTTACATCAACTTTTTTTTGACAGATGTATTAAACTAATGTCCAATTCATTATATGCAGGCATTAGCACACTACATCGAATACATTGTGATGTTTTGCAAATGAAAGAATTAGTTAGAATGCAGGAAATTGTTTTTTTTATAATCTATCGGAGAGAGCACTGCCTGGTAACCAATATGGTTTCATATTATTGCTGCGCTAAACTTTTCTGTGTTGCATAAATGTGCAACTGGGTTATGCACGGATGTTTTATGCACATATGTGTATAATTATACAGTGTATAGTTTAAAAAGGTGGGTGCCACTTTTTGTCTTCCCTACTGTATTTTGGCACACATGTATAACTCCCCATAAGGGTTAACCTCTTGTTAATTTAATGTAGAAGTTTTAGCCAAATGCCCAGAGGGAATTATATTTCGTAACGATAATCATGAATTAATACCTGCATTGTGTTTCGTTTAGGCTTAGAGCCAATCAGAAAGGTCCAGTAGAGCCTGGATGTATAGTATTACCATTGTTTTTATATCATACTTAATTTCCCATGTTGATAAATGTATCATATGCCATATTTGACCCCGCTCAATCATAAATATTATAAAATTACGATGCAATATTCCATAGATCGAGTTTACATTGTTATAACTTTGGACATCGTAGACCACAGCATAATATTATTGTGTATATAGTAAATTGGTTCGATGCAAAAATAGAAATGATTTCTTCATTATGTACATCTCTAGTGTCTATATCCTATCTTGGTGCACAATATATGCCTTAATGACCAGGCAGTCGTAATAGCGAGGCATGAAGATAAATGTGTCTAATTTGGTGGTCTTAATAGCGAAGTGATCTTAATAGCTAGGTATTCTTATAAACGAGGTTTCACTGTATCCGAAATGCTTTGTGATACTTCTATTACACCTCCAGGAATTGTTGTACACCGTCCTCCAAAAATACAAGACTATATGTCAGCTTGTATATTGTGATACACTGGTGAAATTTGTCTGATATTTTTGGAGGTTGGTGTAGGTCTATACATTATTTATAACATGTTAACATCCATGTTGTCTACATGTACATTACCCTTGCTCTTCATTCGCCTACTACCCTGGGGTTAAATGGTGGGGCAGCCAGGGTAATTGACCCTTGGAGGCCAAACCTGGAGATGTGTGGCATTTAGCGATACAGTGTGGAATGCAAATGTTTATGTTAGAAGTGAGTTATATGCATATGACATTGAATTGTATGATTCATTCATCATATCTTGTTGGCACAAATGTATATACATGTAGCTGAGAACTTGCCCAAAGGATAAGTCACTTAAGAAAATGCTATCAATCACATGGCATTATCAAATTTAAGGCATCATCATCAAACATGTGGAGTGACCTTGCCATTAAGACCATCTCGCAGTTAAGACCAGTGACATATGCGCTAATACTGCATCTTAATAGCAAGGTTCCATTCAATGCATCTGCTAGAGTGAAATTATCTCAAATTAATATTGGTACAAACACTCTCATGTGCAAAGATTGAATTTGATGTATTCGGAGTAATTACAGTCAATTCCCTACCCCCTTGGAAACAAAACTTCAGACGACGTCATGTGGACCCATGTCTCTCATTGGCCGTGGGACTGCACTAGATGATGGAGTCCTAGATTCACATGGCGTCCTCTGAAGTAGTGTTTCCAAATCTATGAAATTGGCTGTAATGGAGTCACATAGATAGATAGATCGATTATTATTTATTGACCTGTGCCTGTATTAGGCAGGTACCGAAGGGTTACTTAACAAGAAATAACAAAAACTAAATAACTTATGGTAATATGGTATTTAGATATCTTACCATTGTGTAAGATTCCATGTTGTTTGACCTTACAGGACTTGAGTCCATAATTTTACCTCATACACTACATATATTCAAGTAGTTATTGCCTCCTAACACATCCATCACCACTGAAGCATAACCTCAGAATGCAGGCGGTGTTACAGGCTTCTAGATTTAAGCATGTCCTATTCATAAGCTTATGGAAATAAATGACTGTATTTCCAAGTGTATAATAGACTGTTCGTATGTATACATGCGTGGCAACCCTTCACATGCCCTGAACAAAATCTCACTCTCTTCAATGATATAACGTCATTGACTCCATGCCCTAACTACGTAGCTAAGATAGAGATGAGCTATAACTACCAGAGCTTTTGAGGTGCTCGACTCGAAATGTCTCAGTAACATCGTTTTCCTATTGTTCTGAGCTGGCAATAATCAACAAAAATGTGAATTAACTCCATTAAGCTCCTGAGCAGCTGAGTGCGAACTGAACTTTAATTGCCTAATAAGAGCAGCTAAACAAAACAAACAGTCAAACAAATTAGTAAATATGTCTAGTGGAGTAAAATTCGGCTTCGGGATATAACCAGCTAAAATGTTAGTTAGATATAACATAGACCTAACCATTAAAAAATTAGCTTAAACTCAACTGAAAGATGCTTTTTTGTGCAGCTACTGTATATGAAAATCGATTTAAAATAAAGTAGAATTTAACATATTTTTCTTTTTTAAACTATCAACATATTCATATTTCCACAGGTTTTGTATCATTAACACTCAATTCTGCCTGGTACATGCCCAGTACCGGAAGTCCAGAGGATGTGACGGCCAGTGACCGGATGTTGCAGTTCCACTTGGGCTGGTTTGCCAATCCTATCTTCATCAATGGAGATTATCCGGTTGCTATGAGGATAGCTGTGGACACCCGGAGCCAGGATGCTGGCCTCTCTGAATCTCGGTTGCCAACTTTTACTGACCAAGACATGGCTCTCATTAAAGGTATGGTACAATGATAATGCAATTATAAAATTCCACTTTACAAAAAATCTAGTGTCTTGCTATATTAGTTGAGTTGGTCTTCTATATATTTATTAACTTTTATATGCTTTTAGACATTAAAGTAATTATAATCTTAATTCCACACTGTCATTGGAGCAAACATTTAGTGTTTTGATATCTATATATAAACTGAATGTAATTTAACATGTTAAAGTTGCAAATTGTTGAATAATGATTTCCAATATGGAAAGTCAAGTTCATTTGATTAAATTTATAACAACATTGGAAGCTAACTGAGAAATATTTTTGTATTTAAGTTATGGAGTTATATATGATTTGCATATCTAATTGGCATAATGTGAAACAAAGTATATATTTTTATCAAACACTTTATCTTGATACTAGTTGATTAAGTGCTAGTAATACAGTTAGTTTCATAAAATTAAATATGGTTGACTTTAAACAGCATATTCCTGGCTGTAGCTATAACTGGCTAAAGCCAGCTGCTTCTGTCTACTTCTAACTAATAGTCGGCTTAGACCTACCATTAAAAAAATACAAGCTAGCTATAGCCAGACAGCTTCATTTAGTTGCAGGTAGAGTCGTATAATAGAAGTTGTCTAGCTCTGTCTAGGTTCAATTTGACGGGTAGATTTTCATGGAACTAACTGTATGGGTGGCTCTCCTCACTTTAAAATGAGACCAAACCTTATTAATTTTTCATCCTAGAACATATTGTGAAATAAAAAAATAAAACACTTTTATCTTCAGGGAGTGCAGATTTCTTTGCCCTTGGCAACTACACAACTTATCTATGTGAAGCTAATATCAACAATAATGGGACTGGATTCCAGGCTGATGCAGGAGTCAACACAACATTCTGTAAAGAATGGCCAGAGTAAGTGATCATGCAAATCAACCATTATATATATGTATTTTCAATTGTAGGTTTGATATTTATTGGCTTGTCGTTAGAGGGAGCTAGTAAGGTGTTAAAACGGATAGGCTGACACCTGGTGTATTATACATGTAAAACACATGTTGATGCCTGTGAGCAAATACAATTTGTATCAGATACAATTCAATTAAAATGGCTGCTTGAAAGTTATCAATATGCTACTTTTCATGAGATGCATCTACATAATTTCTAGTGAAGATATATTTCTATATTTGCCAATAAAAAAAAAAAAGCAAAATTGCTTAACATGAGTCAAAGTAGTCCTATATTTAGGGGGGGGGGGGATGTATATTCCGGTAATATGTAGCGAACACTCAGTAGAATTATATTTCTCATAATATTTATCCGGTCCTAGGATTTTGAAGTTCCCAATTAAGCACCTTATTGTTCTGTCTTGGTGCAATTTTTTTTATCATTATCTGATTATGTTGTTTTATTTTTAGAACTGCCAAAGAAGAAATCCGAGTATATCCCACAGGGCTTCGGTGCTTATTGAATCATATCAAACATAACTACAACAAACCTCCAATATTTATCATGGACACTGGGTATGGTGCCAAAGAAGGGGAGATATTGAGTGACAAACTGAGGATTGATTTCATGAGGGCATCTTCTCAACAAGCTCTTAAAGGTATGATAATAAAAAAATAATAATAACCAAAAAATGTTCCAACAATTACATCATTATAAAAAAATGTATCTTTGTGATTATATTAAATTCTACTAGAGCTAGTAGATGTAAACATAATTAAATATTAAACTGGTACTCCACCACCCTAAAAAATTATAAGACGCTTCTACATGGCCAAATGTGCCACGTGCGTTTTCCATGCGTTTATCCTTCTCATGGAAAACGCACATGGCACATTTGGCCATGTACCAATATGTGTCTTATTCTTTTGGAGGGTGGTGTAGATGATCATATATTTATGTTTACTTTTTAGCTAATATACATTTCAATTCAGACACCGATAAGCAGGTGTACACAGAAAATGATACACCACAGTAACCCCACGCCCTATACCCTCGATCAGTGTATTTATTTAACCCTTGTAAGGACAAGTTGGTCAGTAAGAGGTTATGTTATTTTTGAGAAGTATGGAAACAAAGGATAGGCAGAAATAATAAATGGGTTATCCGGAGACTGGGAGTATGGAGAAGCTGCATGTGTTTCTATGAAAAAATTAGCAGAGCCTCACATACTGTAAAGCTTGTGCAGGGTCTTCTGTCAGATAGATCTTTGATAAATAAGGCTTGATGTCAATCAAGTTAATTACTAATACTCAGTTAGAGAATGTTTAATAATTAGTTTTTAGGCCTTTATCCAGTGAATTGTTACCATCATTACCGTAGGACACCCAGGACTTCCAAGTATTATAGTACCAGACTTTTATTTGACAAGTTGATGTCATTATGAATATCCACCTATATTTTGGTCATAAGTTTTTTTTATTAAGGGCATGAATCAGCATAAAATAGACAGAAATGTACGCAACAAGTCAAATCCCAACTTTCTAGCTGATAAAAACACTTCTAGGAGAGAAATAAATTGAATTTTGCTATATTCTCAGTTGTAATTTCTGCGTCTTCTTTGTGACCATAGCAAATGGATAAAATTTTGCAAAAGTGGCAAAAAAGTATCATTGCAAAGATATGAAACCTGAAGTTAATATGTAAAATGAGTTTTTAAGTGTTAGAAAGTTGGAATTTGACTTTTTGGTAACATCTACATATATTTTGTGCTTCTCTAAGTCTAAGATATATATTTAAAAATATGTTAAAATCAGATGGACATTTATTTTGGATTATACTACATGTACTAGTGTACATGACAAAATCTGCCATGTGCGTTTTCCATGAGAAGGATAAATGCATGGAAAATGCATCGTTTTTGCCTAATTAAAATGAGGTGAAAACCATGCGTTTTCCATGCTTTTATCCAAACGCATGGAAAATGCATGTAGCACATTTTGTCATGTACACTAGTGTTCAGTGTATCTTGTAATAGATGACCATTGGTAGCTGAATTATTTAAATGTTTCAGAGGCTTTACTTTTTGCCAAATTGTAATTTTGTTAACCTTAAAATTATTCGCATGGTGTACCAACTAATGACTTTCTACTTTTCCCTTTCATAATTTTCAGGTATCTTGGAAGATCGAATTACCATTTGCGGACTTTCCTATTGGTCATTCATGGACTCTTGTGAATTTCGCTATGGCTTTTCCGCCAAATATGGACTCTATCAAGTGAACTTCAAAGATCCCGACAGACCAAGAAAAGCCAAAACGTCAGCAGGGTTTTACGCTCGCTTGATCTCAGATAATGGTTACTTTAAAATTACTGTATAACCCCAGTGTTTCTTCTACACCGCCCTCTAAAAATGTGAGACCGCTTTGGCAGCTGTGGGTCATGTTTATTGCCCAAGTGGTCCTATATTTATGGAGGGTGGTGTACATAGGATCATTGAATGTTTTGCTTTATTCTTTTGTTTATACTTGAATCAAAACGGACATGGGTTGTGGAAGATGCTGAACTTGAATCAAAACTTTATCATTAGAATTTGATGGACATTTCAATGGTAATATCTTCAAAGAACAAGTAATTTTTCATTATTGAAATACACCACTTTCCAAAAGTATAAAACCACTTTGACCACTGTACGTGTGTTTATGCCTATCTGGTTTTATTTTTTGGAGGATGATGTACAATTATTTTTTTTAATGACAAATGTGGTACAAAGTGCTGAAAAAGAAATATTGATTAATAATCACCAACCAGGGGCATCTATAATCAAATAATTATATGATTAAAATCTGTTGTTGATATTTACTTGCATCTGGGAATAAATGCTTTGTTTTAAGCAAGTAGTTACTCTTGCTTGTTCGTGATATTTTTTCTTGCTTGGGACAGTGTACGACTGCTATGTATGTAGAGAGAGAGAAAATTGTTATTATTTTTGCATATTTCTTATAAACTTTGTTAATGCTTTTATGTTTGTAAAATAAAGATAATCATTTCTATGATTCGTTTTATTCATAATACAAGCTAGTATACGATACACGCATGAAATAAAAAATGTAACCAAATTAAAAAGATTGTACAATGTGACAAACTACAAATATTTTCAAAGATGATTTACAAAAACTATATTTTTGACCATTTATGTGACAAGATAGGCATAAAGAAATCAGGCATTGCAAGTGCCTTGCGATTTTAATCTCGTTTCGTTATAGTAGATAGAGTGTTGTCACAATTAAATTACCAAAAAGTATATGATTTTTATAATTCTCAAAAATAACATTGTTTAATTAAAAAATGTTAAGTGACAGCATAAATACAACAGGATAATTATTATACATTATATATTATTGTTACAGTATTAGCAGTGAGTGATGAGAAGTTCGACATGGAGTTTTGTGGGCATATTTACTCTTTCTGAAATACCCGACCCCCCCCCCCCCCCCCCAAAAAAAAACCTGTGGAATTACCCAAAATTTACCACTGACTTAATCGCTGATTTGCCACTGATTTGCAAGAAAATTTTGCAACGTATAGTGTGCTTATGTGTCACATAGCCCTAGCTGTTGCAAACCTTGCCTCCTGATTGGTTGCCTGGATCAGAGAATATCAGTGGCTTATTTAAGGAGGGGGGTTAGGGTTTAAATCCCCCCCCCCCTTTGGCCTAGTAAATTTTAATGAAAAAAAAAATAAAGGGTCGTCCCTCAATACATTTTAAGTTTTCAACCCCCCCCCCCCCCCGTGAAAAATTGTCTGGATCCGCCCCTGGATATAATCTACCATTTGATATGCTGCATAAACATTACACATGCTTTATTATTAAATAAATCCACCTCTATATCTTATAATGCACATAAAAAAGTATTTAGTTTTATTCTAAACTTTGCCCAAATGTTTTCCAACTGTAAATTTCTCACTGAATTAGAACTTCACTAGTAAATCCTTCTTTCCTCCCCCAATTATGATGTTTATTCATAGAAGGAGCTCCACGCACAAGCATTTAATCAAATATTTCCAAATACACTACAAGGTTCCCTGTTCCTTATGCAGTTTTCCTCCAGGAAATAGTGGCCTTAACTCCTCCTTTGGGTTTCAATGTCAGGGTTTCCAGAATGCCAAACGATTGGTCGGGATCCAATTCAAAATCAAAGTTCTGCAGGATTTTTGTCATGAGGACTTTGCCTTCCAACTGAAATGATGTAAGAATGCTTATACTTTTAGGTGCAACAAATTCAATGGTTAAGGAAGAAGAGAATAATAGTCATGTCATCAAAACAATGAGCTTTCAGCCTTGATTAAAACACCCTGATATCATATGCAATCTCGAATGTAATATCCATCCCTTCATATCGTATATCATATTAACACTAGAAAAATTAAGTTATGATTAATTGAGTCAGTGACAATGAAAAAAGCTTGCATGGATCTCTCTGGTAAGCATAATGACAACTATGAAACATATCGTAATGATGCCAACTGGCTTTTATACTGGAGTATTATTTCCTATGTACCATTCATTAGCTTAGTCACAGTGTGCATCAGAACAAAATCCTATAAAATTAACTGTACTATATATAATATATTACCAGAGCAAATATTTGTCCAATACAACTTCTTGGTCCGAGAGAAAAGGGAAAGTAGGCGTAGGTATTTGGTCTGCAAGTAAAATCATTTCACGAGACTTCAATAATATCCTATAGAGACTTGAAAACACTAAACTTCAACCGTTCTGAACGTAATCTCAATTTAATTCACCTATTCCTAATAGTCAATAAACAAACTATATGTTGTTTCTTTCATAAATTATAAATTGTAATGCTTATTATGACTTGCTGCATCATGAGCAAAATAAAGAGAAATATGATTTCTCACTTGTCCTTGGAATCAGGTGCAAATCGGTGTGGGTTGAAGGTCAGCGGGTCAGGTACCAGATTTGGATTACGACCGGAGACGAAGGAACTCATCTTCAGAAATAAAATGTCATTAGTATGGTAGGATTCTATGTGACAGTCACTCCTCACCTAATCTTCAATACTATTCCTGGAAGCAACAATTATTTGGGCATACAATAAGGTTAACTTAGATTTGCCAGGGCTACTTATGACATTGTAACATCACATAAACACTTCGATAAATCTCATTTGTTATAGTTAGTTTGATTGAATGCTCAAGCCGAACCCAGCTTTGTAGGTGAAAAAAACAACAACAAAAACAATGCTTTGTAGCAAATAACCGACAGTTTGCCATATTCACCATATGATTGCTATTTATTTATACCAAATTCATATAAATTAAATATCATAACAATTTAGTAAAAAACAATACGAACCATAACCATGGCATTCTTTGGGACAAGGAATCCATCAATCTTGTACCCTTCTCTGTTAACATCTCTGAAAGTGATTGGGGCGGTGGAGTACATTCTCAAGGTCTCTTTCCAAACCAGTGACATGTATTCAAGTTTTGCCACATCGTCAAAGCTTACATGAGGTTTCTGGCCAATGACTTCATCTATCTCCTCATACATCCTGCAATTACAAAATTTAAGGTACAGTTGGTTAAATTCATCTATCCTACATGGCAAAATGTGCTATGTGCGTTTTCCATGCGTTTGGATAAACGCATGGAAAACGCATGGTTTTCACCTCATTTTATTTAGGCAAAAACCATGCTTTTTCCATGCGTTTTTCCTTCTCATGGAAAATGCATGTGGCACATTTGGCCATGTACTAATTTGCAACTAGTACAAAATATGCACACACAGGTTATTTGCCAATGAAAAAGCTTTTGTACATAGTGATATTGAAAAAAAAAAAAAAAGAAGCTTCCAGTGAGGTTATTGTCATAACGTAATAATTACGTAGAATCACTCTTTTATTTCAATTGATTCTGAGAACATGATGTCATAGTCATGTTTGCTTAATTTCCATGCTTCATTTTCTAAAGAAACATGACAATACTCAAGCCAAACAAGACAGCATTGTAAATGCCTAATAGTATCTGATATAATGAAGTTAAATCAAAACAGTGTAGCAGTTACCAGTTTGCTTGACTAAATCCAGTATAAAGTTTGCATGATAGTAACTTGTGAGTTTTTCATTAATATTTGTAAATCAGTTAGGCATAAGTTAAAAAATTACTGTTTAAACCCATTTGAATAGTTTGATATTGTGGATACTGGATGTAATCAACAAAATAATAAAACGACAGAACAAATAACAGGCAAACGACAGCAACTACATGAAAAAATATTTGGAGAAAGTTGAAAATACACAATTTTTAGTAATAACTGGTTATTTTTCCTGTATATAAATCAATTTTACAATGATATTAGGTGTGGATAGAACCTACTTTCTCAGGATTTCGGGATGTCTTCCAGTTTCCATCAGCATGAAAGAAGTTGTGTTTGCTGTTGTCTCTTGGCCTGGATGATACGAAATGTTGTGTTATATTACGTCAATGTATAGTACTTTAGAAATAATTATAATATATTCTATGTAATATTACAACAGTTAATTGAATTAAATGTGTGCAATATTACTTACCAGCAATGAAGAGGGTTAGTATATCATCCAGCAGTATTTCATCACCGTCTAAAAAAATTGCAAAAATTCTATAAATTTAAATTACATAACTACACTGGTGAAAGTTCTTGCACACTAATAAAGGGTGGGGAGGCGAAACCTGGAATGAGCTTTAGTACAAATAAACCAACAATCACTTGACTAAATGTTGTGAAACTAACATTATGACAAACTGTAGCCAGTCAGCTGTGAAATGGGTCAATGTTATAGAACTAGAACCTAAAATGACTACTCAAGGACAAAAGACAAAAAAGGTGGCTGACTTGCTCTGTGCCAAAGTCAATCCCAAAAGCATTCCCAACAATGGTAGATTCGGTTTTGAAGTGCCAAAATGACCGATTCCTTGCGCAGCCGTCAGCTGATGTCAAGGGCACCTTCAGGTCCGAACATCCAGCCCAGATCATGGTCCTGGTGTGGTATGTGGCCTCTGATGGCAAGAAGATGCCCGGTTCTTCTTTAAGCCTGGAGAAAGATTGGGTGCCGATGCTTACTACAAGGTCCTGAGGTTCCACATCTTGCCATGGCTGAAGGCCAACTTACCTGAGGGCTACCCCGGCCACACGGCCAATAAGGTGTAGTAGTTCTGCAAAGCCAACTTTACTGACTTCCGGCTGGTATATTTCTGGCTCTCCTCCAGCCCGGACCTGAACCCGCTGAACTATGTTGTGTGGGGCATTTTAGAGCAGGTCAACAACAAGACCCATGTGTTGACTCCCTCAAGGCTGCCATCAAGAAGGAATGAACCAAGATGTCCAAGGACTTAGCATAAAGAGTTGCGCTCTCTGTTTGTTTTCGGCCAATAGGCCCCATCATGCATAACAAGCGAGTTTTGGAGCCACAGCAATTTTCCAAATTATGCCTCCCGGCCCTGTACAATGAACACGATTGTTTTCTAGTGTATTCCTGAAGTTTTGTCTGTACTATTCTTAATTGATTGTCTCAAGAGTTGCTTGAATGTTGCAAAATGATAGTGTCCCAAGGCAAGTAATTAATCTGGTTAACAAGTATAGGGTACAGTAACTATGTTACACAATAATGCCAGTACAAGAGTCATATTTGTCCAAAAATACCTATATTTTTGCAACTAAATGTGCCAAGTGTGTTTTCCATGAGAAGGATAAACGCATGGTTTTTGCCTAATTAAAATGAGGTGAAAACCATGCGTTTTCCATGCGTTTATCCAAACATATGGAAAACGAAAGTAGCACATTTTGCCATGTAGTAATGTAAGTGCAAGCCAAGTAGTTCTTGTTTATGGCTTCAATTTGTTTAGTGTAATATTTTATTTCTTTACCATTGAGTTTGATAATGTGTGTAAGTATATCATCGGGCACATAGTCTCCTCTTTTCACAGCGGCTCGACGTTCCTCCATCCATTCCTTGCCCGTCTTCCGAAGGTAGGTCACCGCTTCTTTCAATTGAGCTTTGAGGTCCCTAGCACGAAATGGAAGCTGCCAATGAAAGATAAAAAAAAAACATGATAAATTATTTTTTGCAGGTTACTAGCAACGTTATCAAGGGCTATATATGCCTGTTCAATAAGTGGTATTCAATAAGTGGTATTCCGCCACTGTTGGATATAATATGGATGTCATTTCCTACTACCTCACCGTGCTTTCAAAATAACTTAAAATACATACTGCCAGCAATGGATCCCTAATACTTTCATTGAAGATGAATAGCACGTCGAAAATGGCTTTGCTGAATGTATCATCTTTGTTATCCTGTTGAAGACTTCCAAGATCTTTTCCAAAGGCTACCTAAAACAATTATGCACACATGTTCTAAAGCCTAATATACATATTTTATTCTACTGTACAGCCGCATTGATTTGTATTTGCATACATTATTTAGATTTAAATTAGACCAGGGTTACTGATTGAGAGTATGAAACTTGCATGAAAATGTTTGATTGTGAAGGTGAATGTATGCACATTCCCAGATAGCATTCCAAATCGGGCCAGCGTCGTTTCTATATGGGCCACCCTCAGTACAACATCGTTTTGACGTGGCCAACATTGCGCAAATGATGAAACAATTTGGAATGCTTTCTGGATTGGTATGTATGTGATGTTGAATCAATAAGTTAAATCGAATTCAATTCTGTGTAGCATTCATATAAGCAGCAAAACATGATATATAAGGATTGGTATGTTACAGTATGTGATGTTGAATCAATAAGTTAAATCGAATTTAATCCTGTGTAGCATTCATATAGGCAGCAAAACATGAAATATAAGGTATATTGATTCATGAGTAAATGCAGCGAGAGCATGATTTTAGCTACCTGTACACTACACTATTTGAGAGTAGCTTCAGTAACTACATGGCCAAATGTGCTATGTGCGTTTTCCATGCGTTTATCCTTCTCATGGAAAACGCATGGTTTTCAACTTTTCACCCCATTTTAATTAGGCAAAAACCATGCATTTTCCATGTGTTTATCCTTTTCATGGAAAACGCATGTGGCACATTTGGCCAAGTATGCACCGACGTGACGAACCCAGCAAAAAAAAAAACGAAGGCAGTCTGAAAATGGCTGAAAACTCCATGTGAGCTTTAGATATGGCTCTGATTATTATTTATGTACCTTGCCAATGACATCCAGCGTTGCTTTATGTAGGTAATGGGCAATTTCGATCGTGTCCTTTTTGTCTGCATGGGCACCGAGAGTGCGAACAAGATCATCACTGGTGGTGTTGAATTCTGTCATCAACTCTTTTAAAACTCTGAAAAAATAAAAAGAAGAAAAAACACAAATTAAGAATGCATGTCCAGATAACTCGCCATGTCAAGTCGACATATCCGGCACCAGCCGACTTCTGGCCAACAATGGACCGACGTTTGGCATGCTGAGTTGGAAGGTTATAGTATTTAGGTAGAATTGATGCATGTAAAGGTTTAAAGAAGGTCTGAAAAAGTACATTTTGCATCATTTGGCTAAATCGTAGGCACTCTATAATGACTTACGTTCTGTGGAATGCCGGGTTCAAACCCAGTCTTCTGACGCTCCAGGCTTCATGATTGGTTTCGGTCACCAAGCCACTTCCAAATATCCTACCAAAATATCAATCATCAATGTATGGTGTGCAAATATACATAAAAAAAAAACATTTTCAATTGATGGATTAATTAGACAAACCTCACCTTACTCCAAACACCTTGGCGACCTGATTGTACCTTTTTGATTTGGGGAAGTTTCCCGTAACCAGTAATTCCTGCAAAAACAAAGTATACACTAATGAATACCAAAAATAAATGAAAGAATGAAAAATTCCATAAAAGAAAAGATTTACACCCATAAATTTGTCACTTTGAAAAAGCATGCAAATAGCAAAACAATACAGTCATATTCGACTGACTGTTACATTCAGAACTGCTTTGTTTGCGGTATTTTCTCATTATAAAATTCAGTAAATAAAACAAAATTTCTAATAGATATATAGATAATTATCTGACTGGAATCTCCACTGGGTGGCTCCCCAAAAGCGACATGACGGTCTTATGGAAGTCTCCCAAGGCACACATAATTTTTATATCAATTTTTATATATTTCATTTTGTAAATTGTGCCTGAATAAATCATCATCATCATCCTGAAACCAAGATAATTATGAATATGTGTTGCCCTATATTTGCAGACCACTGCTTTTAAATATCCATGGACATTGATCAATTTATATTTCAAGAAAGACTGAATTTGACACTAGTTCTATAAAGAAGATGCACACAATTTGCTGCAAAACCTTTCGGTCCAACCTGCAAATAACCTTTCATTACCAACATACTGTCAGAGATGTAGAACTGGGTCTAGTTCTAACTTAGATGTTATATTACAAAAATCCGAAGCAATTGTATCAAAAACTATTTTAAAATTGATATTGACATGTTATTATTATGTATGTTACATTTTTTAACTGAAACTGTTTAACTAAGTCCATGTGTAACTTTTCCAATTGGCTTTCTAATTGAAAATGTTATGCTGTATTACTGATGTTATATATAATTTCTTAAAAGTGTTTTTCTAATGTATCATTAAAAGTAAATGAGTATATTTATCTCATGAATATATATTAATTATTAAAAATATATTTCATTGCACAAAGATAACAGAATTCTTAACTGACATATAACAATACATGTACCTTGACATTATCAGGATTGCAGGTCACTATGAACACGTTGTGAAGCAAAAACAAAACAAATGTGTTTCCATACTTTTCTGCCCTGCATGTAGAGAGAAACAGTGAGTTAGGACAATTTAAAAGTCCGTATCATCATTTGTCCTTCTATGTTTACCATTGTTTTTATAAATTAACTCCTAATGATAAAATAATGCATATTTCATGGTAATCTTTCAGTTGCACAGTTCTTACCATTCACAGAGCATGACTTCGAAGTTCCCATGAACTGCTGAATACTTTTTCAAAACTGAACCATGCCCAAGGAAGAAGCTGTAAATGAAAATAATCATTGTCACAATTATGATTTATTAAAGCATAATAACTTATATATGCCAATCATTATGACTCACAAGGTTTTTCCAAAACTGGAAATCACATCTGTACAATAACAGACATTAGTCAATTTAGTCTGTGATAATAAATTGAAATAAGTGCCTTCCAATAATAAGAAAGTAACGCCCTCTAAAACCAGTTTTGGAAGTTACAGGAAACACTACACTGTAAAATATTGCTGTAATTTCAGCAAGAAGTTACTGTATATTTTACAGTAACTTATTGTTTCCTTGGCTTACAGTAACTTACTGTAAAATCTACAAGTAGACTGCAATAGAAAAACCTTACTATTTTTACATTAGTATACAGTATATTTTACAGTAGATGTTTTATACAATTATATCTTTCATTTACAGTAAAGAAATGTAGTTTTGTTAGACACCTGGCAGAGACTTTGATCACAGATCTTTGCTCACAAGTAAGAAAAGGTGATATCAGTCTATTTAGGATTGTCCAGTATAATGTCCACATTTCGTGTCATGGATTGTATTGGCCTGTAAGACATTTAGTGTTTATGGGGATGTTGTGAATATTTTAATGGATATTTATTTTTCCATTATGTACTACATAATTATACTTGTTTTATTCTATAATTTCACCCGTCTTCACGGAGTCAAGGTGTCGCTCACTTGGGCGACACCTTGACTACTTGTGCAGGCATTCTTGGGCCATTCGCTGGCCCGCTGCGACTAGCTGACGCAGTACGCAGGTAGGAGCTGCCATTAACCAGGACGGATTCCTCCCGGTAGCGTGCTTGCGCACTTCTTACTTTCTCATTGCGAAATCCTGGACCAGCAAACAAGTAAGAAAAGGTCTCATGTTCCCCAGTCTAAAAATAGCACAGCCAATCAGAAAATATAGTGCTTAGCCAATCAGCCATGCGGGATAGGTAGACCCGACCTGCCTATCGTGTTTACGCTTAGGCAGGTCCCAGCCAATCTTGGGCCAGTGAATAAACTTGCAGGTGCTGTCCTCTTGTGGATAATATCAGTGTTTTCAGCTAATCAGACGCCAGTTTACGCGACGAGGCAATGATGCCATTATCCACATGTTAGTGCAAGGCCTTCTCTGATTGGACAATCCATGCGATCTTTGCCTATGGGAAAATTATTACACCTCTAAAGTTGCATTAATAATTACACCAAAGTTTCATTAATACTGTGTCCATCAAATTATATATACTCACACCTCTCCATTAAGACAACCCTATTTTTGGGCTGATAAGTACTTATTAAAGAGGTGGTCTTATTGGAGAGGAAAGTTATTCATGATTTAGTATCGATCAAACTTTAGAAAAGTGGTCCTTTTCTTTTGTGTTTCATTGTTGTTTTTTTTATGTCCACATTAAAGGATCAGTGTGTTGACATTCTGGATGACTGTTGACTAATTCAGACCGCAAACAGTAATAATCAGAGTGCGCTTTTATACGACCTAATTCATCTACTTAAATAGTTTGCTTGTTCTAAATTCACTGGAGCAGATTCATGAAAAACAGTGTTGAAGGAAGCTGCCAGTTCTTGTTGTGTGATGTAAGTTTTAATTAAAAATGTAATTATTTGCTATTTACATCATTAATATTATAAATTGAAATGTTTTTGCAAAGAAACGAATCATGTCTCTGATGTTGGATATTTTGCTGTCGAAGTTACCTTCTTCGTTATAATTAGTCTTGAGATCATGCAACAGTTAAAAGTCTAAACAAAGAGTTTCGCTTTTCTTTGTCTATATCAAAATCAATGGGATTTCGTGAACCTCTCCATTTCTCTTCTGCTCTTCTTTTGGCATTCTTAGATTGCTCAATGTCCGTGTTGGTCCAGGGAGTGGGTTTCCTTAATTATTGTTATGGTATTTTCTATAATTGAGGCATGTTAGTCAAGAATATTCCTAGTTTTATTTGCAATGGTCTACGAGTGAATCAAAGGAGCTTATTATTCAGTGGAGTGTTAGTGGGTGAGGACCCAAGTATATCTTTAACAATGTTTAATACCGGTTCTGAGCTTATCTAAATCAATCAGCTTAGTTTTGCAGAATTTTTTAAACAGATCCCCATATACTCCTTCTGTCACTGGCAGATAACATATTATTGACTAAATGAGCTGCCAGTAACTTACCGTAGATTTTACAGTGATCAGAATTGTCAGCTGATGCCTGTGATACAATGTATCAACATAATAATTAATTTCTAAAAACATAAGTTGACCTTCTGCAAATGAATTTTACATTGGCATAAAAAAAAAACATTTTAGAATGATTGCTTTCATATATCATGGAGACAAGTCTACTCTTGTCTCCATGCATATATGATTGATTAAAAAAGGTCAATATTTAGGACGTTCGCAAAAATGTAGATCATGCTGTTATTGTTCTGCCTCTTGACATTTATAGAGCGTGTCATTTTCTAGTACACCTGCTCATTTTCTGACTTAGTTTGCTATTTACAAATCAGTTTGCTATACAGTATGTTATACTGACTTAATTAAAGAATCGGAGGAGTAAAATATGTTTGCCTGCTATTCTGTATACTAATATTAACTATATAATAATGAGCATTTGAAATTAATATGCTTACCTCATTGGCTGTGGGCATGGAAAATGTGAATACTTGCTTCTTAAGTGCACAATATAAAAGCTATAGAGAGTCACCAGAAGCAATAATACCAACAGAACTATAGCCAGTACTGTTAATAAGGATCCAATGATATCCATGGTGTACTTAATAAAATTTAAGGCCTATGAAGGTACTGTTCACATTCTAATTGAGCCAAAACTTAGTTCTGGCAACAGCCCAGGCTCATGTCCTATTTAAAACTACAACAAGTCTGTTGCAATCGTGATCCAGTGTTGCAGTCACGTAAATAGGTAGACACGAAGATATGCTTTTTCAGCATTTTCTGATGAAATGTAAAACATTTCGCAATGATGAATATTTCCTAATTATTTCTAACTGATTATAGAAGAACTGGCATCTTGCACAATAATATTGTGTAAACTGTATGTCAGAAAAGGATAGAAATTAAGACTATATATATATGGTAACTAATCTAGGCAATGGCAAGTCATTAATTATCATTATATATGATGATTATTTAATTAAGCTCTTTATCTTTAAGAAAGTACCAAAAAGAATATCCTCTAAACTGTCCCTGCTTGACTCATTTGATTTTAATAAATTGGCCAAACGATCATACTTAGGCCACGAAATTTAGCAGTGAAAACATGGAGGGAAAATACAATATTCAGTATGTATGGAGAAAATGGACAGTCTGAGAGATATTCGCAAAAATTCAAATCCCATCTATGTATGATAAAACAAATAACTTGAAGTTTGATACATTAATTCTACATTGACTATTGCTATGACAGAAGCATCATGGGTATCTTTAGAATGGTTCAAAGTCAATGACATGGAAGCTATAATTGAAGGTACAGACTGTGTTCAATTACTTGGTATAAATATAGGTAGTCCGCTTAGATTTTCTCATAATGGTATACAATGAGGGCGGATGGACCAAACTCGAGCCCCAAATCACAGTGCCGTTAACTTCAATAACATAATTCCTAGACATAAACTTGGGGAAATAGCTTGATTGAAATTTAAAATGTATGTTATTTGTAACACATTTGCTTATAACTGTGTAAACTATATTGATTTACATTAACACCAAACAACTTCAAATCAGACATGTCAAAAACTTGTGTACCAAATTCCAGCCATATTCTTGCAAACAATTCCTGCACTCTTTAACTACTTGTCTGTGTTATGGAAATGGGAATTGATGATGCACATGTATATGTGGTGATGTCAGTTAACATATTAACATAATCTGTCACTATCGATTGGTGCCTACTGTTCATATTTGACAATTCGGAACTCTTTACCTGAATTCATACTTGTGTAGCAAGTGTGATGGCCTTCCAATATATATCTGATATAAGTTTATAACAATAGTTTTATAAACTTATGTCTTTGTAAATACCCATTCCTTCATTTTATATAATCATTATCATTTGTACAAGCACTTGTGCTTATGTTTTTCAATGTACTTTTACTAAACATTAAATAAAAGTTGAGGGACGTCAGTTGTACTTCAAAATTATTGCTTATTGCTTTGTCAATAAAAAAAGCAATGGTAAATGTCGAATAAACACTAAAATGTTACTATTTAAAAAAAGGCCCATTTTTTATTAAATCATATTCTGTGTTACATTCACTGGAATTTTTAAAAGTACCAATGATATTGCAATATTTTCATCATAAGTAACCAGTTGATGACTAGAAAAGATGGTTTGGATGAAAAGATAGCCAGATTGAACAATAGCAATGGGTCCACAGACCCTTGCAACTCCCTACCCAAATATGGCATTTGTGAGAGTTCATACTTATATAGGTTATGTAATATTACGTAGTTGTCGCAAAACAGCAGTACAACTAGCAAAACATGACACATTATCACATCTTCAAATATTCTAATGATTGCATTTGACCATGATGTACTGTGCAATATTAAAGTTGAGACATTTTCATGCAAATTCCAGGGAGGATGAATAATTCTGATTTCAACTGTAACTTGTTAATAAAGAAGCGTACTAATTTTTCAATTTTTCATAATGACGACGAGTCAGCCACAATAGTTGCAACCGAATTAATTGCAAATATGCCGTTGCAAATTAAATTAACACAGAAAACTTGCTTTTTGCTCTGAGCCTTTATTATTTCAAATTGACAAACAATGCTTGAATAATGTAATATTTGACATGGATTCCCAACAAATATTTTCATGAACTTCTATCATGCTGTTGATGATTTGTATAAATTGTTCATGTAGGATGCGTGATTATGCCTTTTTTTAAGCACTACTGTATTTTGGTCACTGTGCTGTTATTAGAAATCTCTAATAATAAATCAAAAGCGATATCAGTTTCAGTGTTAATAAACTTATAAACTCATCAAGACTGATTACAGGCTAGAACCCTACCTTCTACTAAACCTTAGCAGAAAAATGTATAATAAAATAGCCAGATTTAGAGTAAGCTCACATAATTTACGAATTGAAACAGGTAGACATGAAAACCCTTTATTGCCAGCAGTTGAGAGATTATGCCTAAAATACAATATGCATGTAATCGAAGATGAAAAACATTGTCTCATAGTATGCCCACATAACACACTTAGTGATGAGGACCTCTTTAAAATAGCTAATGATCACATTGAAAATTTTGAGCAACTAAACAAAGAAGACAAATTTAAGACCATCATGAAATCAAAAGAGCCTGAGTTGTTAAAATCCCTTGGAAAATTTCTTGTAAATATTGATGCCTAATGAATGGTTGGGTCATAATCCATCGTCGAGCATTAACCATCACCTCTCAAACTAGCAGTTTCTGCACTACAAGCATTTTTATATATTGTGATCTATGTGATTTTACACTCATGTACATACCTGTGCACGATGCCTTGTTATATATACTCCTAATTCAAATATTGTACTTAAATTAACATTGTGATAATGAACATCATTAACTGCAGTAATATATATATTTAGGGTTACTGTATACATGTAATATATGTCTATATATATATATTTTTTAACAAATGTATGTTATCGAAACTTAATGCTCATATTACCGTGCTATTGTTCAGCAACTAGGACCATGGATGTATAGATAATCCATTGATAATGTATGCCTTTAACTTTTTATACCATGTATATATATATTGAATATAGAAATAGTGAGTAGAAGTATACTTAGTACACGTATTTTATCTGTTATTTTTGAATTTCATCTCAATTACTCTTTCTCCATGAAATTTTGACCTTGACTCCTCCTTTAGGCTTCAGAGTGGCAGCCTCCAGAATGTCGAATGACTGATTGGGATCAAGCTCAAAATTGAAGTTCTGAAGTATCTTGGCCACGAGGACCTTGCCCTCCAGCTGGAAGAAGAACACATAAAAGTATTGGTAAAAAAAACATTGTCCATTATCACCAACTACAACATATTTATGAAAGTATCTATGATTAGTTTAACCTACCTGAGCAAATGTCTGCCCAATGCAATTTCTTGGTCCCAGGGCAAAGGGAAAGTAAGCATATGTATTAGGTCTGAAGGAAAATATAAAGTAATTATTTTAATGATAGATTGCAATGGATGGTAATTTGATGACTGCCAATGTTCACAGTGGTGCCTCAGTCAATAAACTGAACTATTTCATAATATAGGCTGGATTGAGTATTTGTATTTCTACAACTCAGCAAAAAGTTACATAGTGTACACAATACTTATCTGACATCGAAATTACATAAAAGCAGTATCATATTGCTACAAAAGAAGTCACATAATGGCTAACTAGTGGACACATGAATGAATAAATTAATATCAAGTTAACACTCCACAGTCTGGACTCACTTGTCTTTGGAGTCTGGGGAAAACCTCTCAGGGTTGAAGGTCAAGGGATCATTGACAAGATTTGGATTCCGACTGGAGATGAAGGAACTCATCTAAAATTAGCAAACAATTTGTTCAAGCATTTGTGATTTTCCTCTGCATTATGCATATAATTATCAAATTTCAGATTATCTCTGTATATCTATATACCTTCTATGTACCAACTAAAATTATCCTGGCCTAACGTAATATAATTTTTTTAATTGTTTTCGATTTAGTCAATGTATATCTCTTTTGTGTATGATTAAAGATATATATATATGTATATATATATGTATGATCATAGTCTCAACTTACCATGACAATGCTATCACGAGGTATGTCATAGCCATCAATTTTGTAACCATCTCTGTTGATGTCACGAAAGGACACAGGGACAATGGAATACATTCTCAAAGCTTCCTTCCAAACCCATGACATGTATTCTAGTTTTGTCACATCTTCGAAGCTAATGTGGGGTTTCTGACCAATCACTTCATCAACCTCTTCCTGTAACCTAAAAAAAAAGTGGAAATAAGATAAAGCTAAGAGAACCAAAAAATGCCCCAGAAGACAAAATTGTATTACTTCTACCTTCTACATAGCACGCTATATATATCATGGAATATACCATTGAAATAGATAAGATCCCCCCAATTCTGAATTGTTTGAGTGAAAATAAATATATTAGATGTTGGAAATGTCCCAGCAAATCTGGAGAGAAGCGTATGCACCCAATGCCAAACTTTATATTTTATTAAGCGAGTTAATTTGGAAAAAAAGAAGCACAATAATGGAACTTCTTGGTATTCCCTGATTTCCAGAGTGACTGGGAACCTTATCTTCGGCCAATTAATGGAGATATGTAAACTGAAATTATATGAAAAAAATTCAAATGACGACGGCCACTAACCGCTTGTAAACCTCAGGATGTCGTCCAGTCTCCAGTAACATGAATGAAGTTGCATTTGCTGTGGTCTCTTGTCCTGCAAAGGAAATAAGGAAGAGATTCATCACAATAATCTGGGCAGAAAAGTAAACTCTTAAATTTCAACTTCACTAAGTAATCGTTAGGATTTGTCCAAAGATCCAAAAACAGACTTGTCTTTTGTTGATCCAAAAACAGACTTGTCTTTTGTTGTCTTACTTCATTACATACATTGGATACCATGGACTTGGCGCAGAAATGTATATACCTCGTATCAGTTGTATATTAACACTGACTAGGCTCAAAGAAATACACTGCAAAATCTACTTATATTATAATGAATTGTGTATAGATTCTTTACCAGCGACAAAAAAGGTGACGAAGTCATCAATCATTATCTCATCAGTCATAATGTCTGTCTTCTCTGAAATCATATTTGGAAACAAACAGGGTCTCACTCTGATTAATGCACAGAAAACATATGTTGAAATCATATTTTAGATTGAGAAGAGAGGGATGGTGATACAGTTAACCAAAATCTTCATAAATTCTCTGCACAATTTTACAGAAAAGCTCTCATCCAGTCAAACACCTCGATTGACACCATGTGTTTGTATATTTAATTTAATAATAGAAAAATATGTAGACATTTATTTTGAATCCCATTATAGGCCACCTTGTTAACATATAGAACATTATAAAATAACTACTAAAGCTAAAGGGGAGGACAAGAGTGCCTGAATGTCAGATGTCCTAGAAAATCATTACGGATTTAAAGAGCCATATCTACGGAAGCCATTTTAGGACAAGATAAAAAAAAAATTAAATTGTATAAACGATTTAGTAAATTGTAAATACGAAGTACTAAATCGTATATACGAAATACTAAATTGAATATACGATATACTAAATTGAATATACAAAATACTAAATTGAATATACGATATACTAAATTGAATATACGATATACTAAATTGTATATGCGAAATACTAAATTGAATATACGATATACTGAATTGAATATAAGAAATACTAAATTGAATATACGATATACTAAATTGAATATATGATATACTAAATTGTATATACGAAATACTAAATTGAATATACGATATACTAAATTGAATATAAAAAATACTAAATTGAATATACGATATACTAAATTGTATATGCGAAATACTAAATTGAATATACGATATACTAAATTGAATATACGATATACTAAATTGAATATACGAAATACTAAATTGAATATACGATATACTAAATTGAATATATGATATACTAAATTGTATATACGAAATACTAAATTGAATATACGATATGCTAAATTGAATATACGATATACTAAATTGAATATACAAAATACTAAATTGTATATACGAAATACTATATATGTGAAATTCTAAATTGTATATACAAAATACTTAATTGAATAAAGGATATACTAAATTGTATATATACGAAATACTAAATTGAATATACAATATACTAAATTGAATATACGAAATACTAAATTGAATATACGAAATGCTAAATTGTATATACGAAATACTAAATTGAATATATGATATACTAAATTGTCGAAATACTAAATTGAATATGATATACTAAATTGAATATACGAAATACTAAATCATATATACAAAAAACTAAATTGTATATATGAAATAATAAACCGTATATACAAAATAATAAATTGAATATACTAAATTGTATAAACGAAATACTAAATTGTATAAACAGAATACTTAATCGTTTAAACGAATTACTATATTGTTAAACAAATTACTAAACTGGCCATATCTTTGTTAATATTTGGTCTACAATTATGTTTGACCTATCTAAAGACTCGCCTTGGACAGTGCTATTCCAGTATATACTCTATACTGGAAAATTCTAGGTAAAGCACAACAGCACTCAAAGGGAATAACTTTATTTCACAATATGACATCCTAATTACCCTTATCCTTAAACCCAGCTCTTTCTATCAGGCCGCAGTCTTCCCTTTCCTTCCCTGTCCCTTTCCTTCCCTTTTCCTTTCCTTCGCTTTCCCTTTCCTTCCCTTCCCTCCCCTTTTATTTGAGCAATATTGGAATCTATTGGGCCCTGATAAATTATAACCAGCCAGTGTCCATATGCTAAGGCAAGTAAAAGACCCCACCCATGGGGTAAGAATGTAACATGGGTGGACTCCTCCTCCCTCTCATCTCATCAATCAACCCTCAATACAGGAAATACTACTAAGAAGGGAAGGGAAGGGAAGACTGGTTCCTGATAGAAAGAGCTGGGTATACGAACATGCTGTTGTCACAGATCAAACTGTATCTAGAATTTTCTAACTTTGTTTATGAGATAGCCCTGCCCAAGACGAGTCTCTACATTAAGAAATGGCCAGTTTAGTATTCCGTATATACAATTTAGTATTCCGTATATACGATTTAGTATTCCGTATATACGATTTAGTATTCCGTTTATACGATTTAGTATTTCGTATATACGATTTAGTATTTCGTATATACGATTTAGTACTTCGTATATACGATTTAGTATTTCGTATATACGATTTAGTATTTCGTATATATGATCTAGTACTTCGTATATACGATTTAGTATTTCGTATATACGATTTAGTACTTCGTATATACAATTTAGTATTTCGTATATACAATTTACTACATCGTTTATACAATTTAATTTTTTTTTTCTCATTTCCTAAAATGGCTACATATCAACCAAAGACTACAAAAGAAAGTGTGGCAGTTAAGCCCAGGTCACACTGTCACGAGTGGGGATGGCGAGTGACCATGGACATAAAAAAAGGCCAATACGTGCTCACTCGCGCTTCTGTTAATCACGTATAAATTATTTAGCCATCCGTGAGGCACTCGTAGATCGCTCTTGCGAGTGGTTCAAGAGTGAATGAGGAGAGGGCCACAAATGGGCAAGGATGAGGATGGTATAAATTGATAGACAGCCTCCCCTGTGTACCTGCCAGTTAGCACGAGTGGCCATGAATGGCCACGGACGTACGTAGAATGTACGTAGAATGCTCGCACCAAGTAATTCCCGATTGATTCTAGTAAGAATGTAAACAATTTACTTGTAGAACGTCCGCCAAATTTTTTAACATGTTTTAAAAATGTTTCCCTCTTCACGGATGGTCATGGATGATTTGGAGGGACTACGACCATGTTACAGATTAGCAGGAGTATCCGTAAAACGCTCAGCGAGTGAGTTACGTATGATCAACGATAAGCAAGAGTAAAAATATTTGTTCATCCGTTTTCACTTGCCATATCCACCAGTGATAGTGAGAACGCCCCTTTAGTGAGAAAATTTATTTAAATATCTTCATCATCCAGTAAACTCCATGATGGGCTTCAGAAACATCCAAAGTATTTTAGTAGATAGTGTGGAAATTCATCTTGAATCCTACCATAGCGCAGCACTAACTAATCACAAAGTTTCATTTCCATAACTTGATTTAGTTGCTCACACCTCTGAGGTTCATCATGTGGGTGAGAATGTCATCGGGAATGTAGTCTCCTCTTTTTGAAGCCTCAGCCCTCTCAGCCAACCATTCTTTTGCTGTCTGACGTAAGTATTTCATGACTTCTTTGATCCTAATCTTGTACTCCTTGCCCCTGAATGGCAGCTTGTAATATAGAAATAAATCTTGGTGTTATTTTTCAATATCTAAAATAAGCACCTCAACAAAAGTAAGTTCCCCTTAAAATATGTGCTTATATTTTCTAATCCACCCATTCAATTCCAGTGAAATACACAGGGTTCCCTCAGTACGCTGATAGGAACAAGCAGTAAAGGGGGAACTTACTTTTATTAAGGTGCTTAGTTGTTGGCAGACATTATTTGTAATCATTGCTGTTGCAGATGTTAGTACCTAAAACTAGCAACTGAGAAATGTGGCAAACTTAATGCTTACAGTATATTGACCAAATATTAGAAATATTTACATTTTACTAGTTACCACAATTAGGTTAAACCAACCAAATTCCCCTATAGCCAATACAGTTACATATTTTCACAAAAAAAAAAAACTATATATATATATAGTTGTATTTAACTAGGTAATGTCAAAATTAAATCTACTGATGTTATTAGAAATCATAATTATACATGAGTTTGTAGGTGTCATCCCACGTCTCCCAGTACAGGTTAGATGGATAGTAAGAATTTAAACAGATAGAAATATCAAACTGTTTTCGTTGATCACAGCTTGTTTATTTACGTAATATGTATAATTGTAATAACTGTATCCTGAAGTATGATCAGGAGCATTGCGCCATCACGTCATACAATAGTACGGTAGCTACTGTGTATAGTGTACATAAGTCGACTTTTGAGATTCAATGAGCACAAAATGGATATTTACCTTCAAGGTAGGATCTTGTATGCTTGCATTGAGGATAGTCAGCAACTCAAAGATTGCTGTGGCAAAAGGACTTATTTCATCCCTCAGACTTCCTAGGTCTTTTCCAAAGGCAACCTGTCAAATATCATCCCATAAACTAAACTCAAAACCTAGTTATTCATCTAAAATAAAATACAATACTAGATATCTTTAGAAAATTTCCACATTTAAATCATTGATACCAGGCATCAGTTCAATGTCAGAACATTTCTGACTGACTGAACTTACTGAACTGAAATTTAGCCCGATGTCGTACCAAATTGACATTATCTAAACTTATGGCTCTAAATGTACCTTTACCACTAAAATACATTAATGGTAGGTATTCATACCTTTCCAATGACATCTAAAGTTGCCCTATGCATCAGAGGACCCAGTTTAATGTCATCAGTCTTGTCTGCATGGGATCCAAGGACCCTCACAAGCTCATCGCTGGTAGTGTTGAATTCTGACATCAGGTTTTTTAGCACCCTGGAAAGATTAGAGTGCCTAGCATAATAGTGGTAACACAGTGAGTTGGGCAAGCACTGAAAATAACTAAATAAAGTGCTCATGTGACTTAGATCACTGATTTGTCTTGTGAAACAACTGTCCCAAAGCTATTCAATTTGCTCGAGTTTTGACCAAAAGAGGGAGGGGTTGGGGCGTAGCTCAGTGGTAGTGCACTGGACTTCCAACCTGTGGGGTCCCGGGTTCAATTCCCGGTCGAGCCTATGCTGGATGGCTGTTTCATCCTTTGTCTCATTGCCATAGTCCCTACCTGTCCTAATTAGCCCATCAGGTGCAGAAATACAGGAAGTAAAGCCTTAATCCACCACCACCACTGACCAAAAGAGGGATTATCCTAAAATGTTGATTACTTTGATTTATAAACAGGTTGGCTGGTGATATTCAATGGTTTTTCACTGCTTGAACCGACTAACAATCACAACCAATGTGACTTGGCAGAAGCTCTTTGAAAGACTGAAAAATGTTGGACTGTTTGCCAGTGTAATCTTGGGTTGACCCTCAAGTCCATACTCCTCTGTCGGCAAATTTAACAACATCCTTTCGATTAAACTTGGTTTCTATGGTTACGAGGGCTTTAAATGGATGATGTTTTCATAGTTTCACTAAGTAATTGACCATGTTGCTAATATGGTGTACATTGGTTTAATTAAGAATTCACACAATATGAGAGCATTAGAATTAGATGCATGCATTATTGGACCGGTTGCAGACCTTTAATGTACTCACTGGAAATATAAAACTAATTAATTGATCTGCAATTTAACCGCTAAACATTCGATTCAAGCATATTAGCTTTGAGACAGATTGGGGGGCAGGGGCCTAGCTCAGTGGTAGCGCTCTGGGCTTCCAACCGCTGGGTCCCGGGTTCGATTCCCGGTCGAGCCTAAGTTGGATGGCTGTTTCATCCTTCGTCTCATTGCCATGGTCTCTGCCTGTCCTAATTAGCCCAACTGGTGCATAAATACAGTACGTAAAGCCCTAATCACCCACCCACCCTGAGACAGATTGGTTGATTTATGAAGTACATAAGTCTGCGCTGTCTGGTTATTGGGCAGCACAGACTCAATTAACCAGCCTTGAATACATCACCTTGATCGAGGTTCCGAGATTACATACCCGCTCAAGCAAGTATGTATGTGTTGTACCCATTAGGATCAAAGATGAAACAATAGCTATAGTTGAGGAATACAAGTACCTTGGACAAGAATAGACTCTTAACTATCCTGGAAAGCAAATACTGATGCAGTTTACTAAAAAGCACACGCTTGCACTTCCTCGGGCGCCTTCGTTACTTCAATGTGGATAAATCAATTATGACTATCTTTTACAAAACCTTCATTCAAAGCATCATAACTTTTAACTTCTTGAGTTGGTATGGAGGCCTCTCAGTAAGAAATGAAACCAAACTCAACAAACTGATTACTATTGCTGGAAAAATTATCGGATTAAAACTTGACAATGTGAAAACTTCGTATGACAAACAGGCTTTACGAAACTCTTAAAGGCAAATGAACATCCACTATTTCAAAAGTTCCAGTTTCTTCCATCAAAGATAACTGAGGGCCCTTGCAGCTAAAACTAACAGAACACAAAATTTCTTTGTGTCATATTCAATCAGACTTTTTTAATAGTATGAAATAGTTTTATATCTTAGCGCTCGATTTCAATTCCAAGGACATTATATCTTTCAGTGTCTGTAAAACGCATCCAAAATTTCCCTGCAGGGATAATGAAGATTTGTTATTTTACTTATTATTTATATGTACTTCATCAAAGTGGTCTTATGTTTTTGGAGGGTTGAGTCATAAATGAACCTCTCATATGTTTTTTTCTCCCTGCTATCGCAAAGGATAAAACTTAGTACTGGAGATAAGAAATACTACTTATTAAGCTGTAATTATTATTTAACACACATCTCAGCCATTGAATTCCTGTACTAACATTATCAATATGTTTATTTTAGCTTTTGGGGCTCACAAGTGAAAATGAAATATTATGAATATCAACACTTACACTCGGTGGAAAGCTGGGTTCATACCAAGCCTTCTTACACTCCAATTTTCATGGTCGAGTTCAGTCACCAAACCTCTACCAAGTACTCTATAAAATAAATTTGTCGCAGTAAAATATGGTGGCACAATCATCTGTATGTATATGGCCAAATGGACCATGTGCGTTTTCCATGAGAAGGATAAACGCATGGAAAACGCATGGTTTTTGCCTAATTAAAATGAGGTGAAAACCATGCGTTAATCCAAACACATGGAAAACGCAAGTAGCACATTTGGCCATGTATCATCAAATTATTTTGCCAATAAGTGTGGCTTACAAGTTATTGTGAACAGTTTTACAAGTACTTACAGCACCCATGAGCGAAATTTGCGACAACAGTTATAACGTTTAGATGGGAATCCAAACATCCTTACCATGCAGACTCTGTCACAATGTTTTGGATGCTAATGTTGCTTTTGATATGTTTTTGGCTGCAGTAATCATAAAATCTTAATAATAAATTAGAGAAATTGCTGATTATAATGTCAATGTTTACTCGACCTACCTTTCTCCAAATGTCCAACTAACGACTTTGTATCTTCTAGACTTATGGAAATCCCCAGTTACCATCAGCTCCTGAGGTAAGGGATAAATAAGGCATATAGTGACTGGAATAATGTGTGATATGGTAATACAGATGTCAAAATTTGCTAGTGGTAAGAAATACATGACTAGTCAGTTTGCTGCAAAATTTTCATGAAATCTTGGTAGATCTTATTAATCAGTAATCCCCCCCCCCCCCAATTACATGTTTTTTTCCAAAAACTAGAATTTTGTTAATGGGGCACTTTTTAAATTGTGTTAACATCTTAGCTGACACACCCAGAAAAGTGTGACATGGTTAGTATCATTGAACAAGGATTCAGCCCATACAAAACAGCACAACCAAGAGCTTCCCACATTTACCAGTTTACCAATGCACTATTCTGAAATCGATCTGGGTTTAATCAATTTCTAACCGAAAGACGGCACCGGTCCAGTGCATAGCACCGGTATTTCTAACTGACGCAATGCATGGTGGGATACTGTAAAGAAAGATCATTGAAAAGGCAACGCAACGTCGTTAACACGCTTGTTCGGTGACATTCACGAAAATAGTACCTTGTCCAGTTGATGGAATTCTTTTATAAAGTTGTATATAATAAAAGTTATTTAGGACAAGCTCCGCATTGTGGTTGCATTTAATAGATAGGTTAAAACAGAAAAGTCGTGTATCATCATTTGCTAAAGCTTTTGTAAAATTTAAAACAGAGAATTATTAAACGGTCATGTAGATTTATATATTATTAAATAATTAGGTCATATGTAATGTATTTACTGTTTCTATCATATCATTATATTATTTCGTATTTGGGAGCAACTTAATATAGTTTTTTTAAACTCTGTTGTTTCCCTTCTTGACACTGAATAAATATATTAAAATTATTATGTATATGCATAACTGTATTGAATGTATCAATGTAAAATTGTATGAATCATGAATCAAGGAAAAAAAATAATTTAAACTTATACATTTGTCGTGTTAATAAAGTGTCTTAGCCGCGAGTAGCTTCTATGAGAAAAGAATTTGCAGAGCCACGCGGAAACATTTGCCTCCCCGATTTCAGGAGAGCGGCAAATCGGTTATCAGAAAGGCCGGTGCTTCCCACCGGATCGTTGCGCTGCCTTTTGGGAGAACTGGGTTTTAATTCTTTAAAGCTGTCATTAATGATTACCTTGACGCTGTCTGGGTTGCAGGTGATTACCATCACCTCATGAAGGAGAAATAAAACAAAGGTGTTACCATATGTCTGTGACCTGAAAAGATAACTCCAGATGAAAATAACCTTTCAAATTCTTCCAAATTTTGAATTTTATATATTCATCGATGTATAAGCAGCAGTAAAGTTGTCTTGAAATTGTTGGCTTATTTGGATGTTGACCAACACTACCAGGCAAAAGTTATTATACAGCATGGTATGTATTTGAACACATTTTACACGAAATCTGCAATGCAAACAATCTGATGTATATGTTAGATACAAAGAATGTTGAGCACTGTATAAAAACACCTCTTTTGGGCAAAATAATTCTAATAATTAAATGATTCCACACGCACTTTAAATGCAACAGTTAAAGTTTTTGCCTCCCAAATTTGAATGAAATGCATTAAATAAAATTTAGCTTTATCAAAGAAAATCTATGAGTCTTTCGCATATTCGTTATTAGTAGTTTCTGATGTGTGCATCCTCATCTAAAAGATTATGATCATTTTGTGCAAAATACATGCAAAATATATCTTTTAACTGGAGGGTGTATTTTCCATATTGAAATAAATATTCAATCCGGTGCACGAAATCACCTATGTCTCAAAGGATGTGTCCTGCCACTTCCATTAAATTGCTTTATATATTGATTTTGGTACATAAAATATTGACAAGTTTTCTCTGTGCAAAACTTAGGCAAAAAGGCTTTCTGAGTGTTTAGATGCATACCAAATTTTGTGTTTTGTAAATATTTCATAAGGATGCCATTATAAGTTTTGTAAGACCGTGTATATTCTAACTCACATGAACACACATTACATTTTTAAGCCCTGATTCACTCCCGTTCATTTTAGATTAGTCATTGACACAGTGAGCTTAAAACGCCCGATTTAGATACATATCTGAGTCAATATAAACTATATACTATAATTTTATCTTTTGTGCTGATATACAGATCTTTCAAAAACTGATACAAACCATTCGCAAAGCAATAACTCGAAGTTGCCTTGTTCTGCAGACCTCTTCATAATAATAGGAACATGTCCAAGAAAAAAACTGAAAAGAAAAAAAGAAAAAGAAATATTTTATTCCTGTCAATTTGCTAGGATACTCTTTGTCATATTGCTAGACTCTTTGCTGCTTATGATTACTGCTCAGAGAAAATTATCTTATTTTTGTCTAATCTTATGCTGAACTACATCCCAACATACATGTAAGCTACAGTGTTGAATATTTTGAATTTTGACGGAAAACTGAATCGTTTGTCACAAATCTTGATTTTAATCTAATGCTAATCCAATGGGAGTTGTGTCATGGACTACAAAACAAGTATTGATTCACTGTCTAAAGGGGCATTCACACTGTCACATGTATGACCACGGATGAAAACTTATTTTTACTCTCGCTCATCCTTGGCCATACGCTGATACGTAGTTCACTCGGTGAGCGTTTCAAGGATACTCTTGCTAATCCGTAGGACACTCCTGGTAGGGCTAAATCATCCATGACCATACGTGGAGAGGGCATAACATTTTAAACATGTTTAAAACTTTGGGGGACTTTCCATGAGAGAATTGTTTATATTAGTGAAGTAACTTGCTCGGGAGTCAATCAATGAGCGTTTTTATGTACATTCTACGTACGTTTTACGTATGTAAGTGGCCAAACGTGGTTGCCACTGTCCATCTGTATATACACTCGCATGGGCGATCTACGAGCGATCTACTAGCGATCCACGAGCGGTCTACGAGTGCCTGGCAGATGCCTCATGGATGCCTGGCGAGCGTTTGACGGACATCCGGCCACCGATCGACGACTGCCTCACATACGCTCATCGAAAGAATTTATACGTGATTAACAGAGCCACGAGTGACCACATATAGCCCATTTTTTACGTCCGTCGTAATACATAGATCCGCAGCAGTGTGAATGCTCCTTAATATTTGGCCTGACTATCCTAATTCATGTCCGAATAATTAATTAATTTGTTTCGGTCCCTGCTCTTTCTTTGCTCAGATATTTGGAAGAAGAGAACAGGGCAGAAAGAGATCAGAAAGGTAATGTGGCAAAAAAAATTATTATTTAGAAATAAATGCCACTATCATATATATATATATATATATATATATATATATATATATCTTTTATTCGACAGCTTCATGACATTCATGACATATGTGTCACAATATAAACAGAAAATACAAAGTAAATGACAACAATAACAACTAAAGAATAATAGAAAAGTAGTAAATAAAACTAGGTTCCAGTTACGATAAAGCTTTGTAGAAATTAATACATAACTTACTTGATTGGTTGTGGAATTGGGATGTGTCCATACTTACTCCTCAGATGTAGAATGTAAAGACTGTATAACAGCACAATTCCTAATAATATAATTAGGACTGTACCAAGTAACAGCTGCAGAGCAGATCCTAATGCTCCTAGCATTGTGCAATGTTGGACAAAATTTTGCTGTCCTGAAGTGTTGATGTGACTAGGGTGTACCTCGATATATATGGCATGTGTCCTAGATATTGTCCTAAATATTGTTGTGATTTCACCCATAACAATCTTGGCAGTCAGCCATATCAGTACAACCCTAAATGTAGGTCGTCAGCAGATCTTGCCTATTTGCACAGGGGCTCACCTAGACGTCTTGGGCACGTAGAGAACTTGATTTGGTGGGGCCCCTATGAACTCTCTGAACATGACTGTTAGAATTAATTAAACCATTTCATAACCAACGTCCCTACCCTTGCAATGATGGGAAACAGATGATAAAGCACGTTTTAAACTTTTGAAGTAGCCAAACATTTCTCAGTCAACACCAATAATTGACATAATGTTTTTTCCGTGTATATGTGTTACCACTGTTAGCACTAGATGGCTACCTCCCTAATGGCAAGCCACCTTGTGGATATTTCTGGTGTGCTCATTGGGCTGGAACTTTGAAGCAGCTCAGGGCTCATTCTCATGTGAATTAATAACAGGTTGAACTACTCAGGACTTGTGTATCCAAGTGCTGGTTGTTGGTTGATATGTAATAGGACATAACCTAATAGGTAATCTGTCATTTCATTAATTTGTATAATATTAATGATGTTTGGTGGTAACCAGTGAAAGGTATTAATATTATTAAATGCACTTGTAAGAAATTATACACACTTTCAATATAGTTTTAAGTCCATTATTAAATGTGATATAATGATAATGTTGTACATATAATTATTTACATTGTTTCTGGACATTTACTGTTGTTTTCCTGTTACAGGTGTGTTGAGTCTGTTGATGTTGCTAGTAGGCACTTTGGCCACTAGTCAATAAAGTCTTTAACTACAACCGCGTATTATTTATCATGGGGACGTTAACATACGCACGTACAAATATGATAGCTTATTTCAAATTTTTACCACATCTTCCCCAATCCTACACTGTCAGTCTGTCACACATACTGTCGGGGGAAGAGCAACACCTAGGTTATTCAGGAACATTGAAAAGAGGTTTGGCAAAATCATTTAATTCCTCTCTTAACAATTTTATAATTTTGTTGCGAAAAAGAAAAAAAACCAAAGGCAGAAGACACTGCGTTCCCACCATATTGAACCTGTTCAGATGGTGCACCCCATGTTAGTAGTTAAAAGGCTACGATAAAACGGTAGCTTCTGGTGGCCTACGACAGGCGGTGCTAGTGGTACCGGTGACGGTGGCCACTAGGTGGCGCGCCAACGATATGTATGGACGGCGTACCTCGAACGGGTGCCCGAAGGCCTGACCAACGTGCTTAGCGTGACGGTGGAGCCTGTGGAAGACCAGGGGCTATAGATTTATTATGGGGGGAGGACGTGAGGTGGGTACTATGAGGCTTAAGAGTAGCATGTTACACAGTGGACATGATGTGCATATCAGCGTGCTGAATAATGATCTGTAGGGTACTTATTACACTAATGTTAAACGCCACCCAAAGCAGAGGATAGACGGGGCTAGTGACCTGATGCTGTATAACAATATGTAGATTGTTGTTGGGGTTTGTGTATGGAGCTGAAGATGATAAGAATAATATGGTAAGAGCAATATATCAATAGATATGGCTCTCTTAACATACAAGTAAAGGATATAAGTCTTGCAAACCTAGGTGTAGGATGACAGAGAGCTATTCTTGTCACATCTGTATGACTGATGATCTCCCAAACACTTAAGGTCATAACACAAGGTGTTGTAGTTATGTGCGAATACCAGTATTGATGAAACATTTATCTAACAGGACAATGCATTAAACTGACAACAGACTGTACAAGTATGCACGCATACTGCGGTAACAATAAGTATGGATGACGGATGCGTACCAAAGTTTGATAGATGATCTAACAGGACCCCCCTGAGCAAGTTGGCAACAGGTTGCCCTAGAGGGTGCAGTATAGTATGTGGTAGGTATGATAATGTGTAGACCATTGTTGCTGTCTGTACATAAAGGTTGAGGAATGAACTATCTCGCATTATGTAAGAATAATACTACAAAGAGTGATATGTAGATGGATATTGCTCCTAATAGCTGCATATTACACCAAAGTAATGGCTGACATACCAGCAAAAAAGATTAAGGCAGAGGTGGATGGTATTAATACGAAACCATACATTATTCACCCTGTGAGGGAACGGATATCAAGAAAATTCGGTATTGAAGAGGTAACATACAAAGCTAAATTCAACAATGACTTACAAGGAGAGCAGCTGATCAATATGCAAGATGATCTACACAATATGTTTACAGATATCATGGAACTAGTTAAAGATAAACATCCTAACAAGAATGATAAAGCACGCGTTACAATTAATCACTCAGGATTAGAGAGAGAAGTGTTTATACACTGCCAACCGCAGCATAATATCACAGCCGAGGTGATAATGGAAAGGTAAGATATATCAAAAGTTTCACATATATAATACATCATTAACACTATCATTACATAATATGGGAAGTATAACATATTATAACTTGGCACACACGATATTCACATTAGTAATAGTTATGTGTATTATTATTTACAGAATAAACACAGTTCTCCAATCGAACAAGTCCTTGAATATCGATGATACGTTTGAAGTTAACATAGGCATAATGAATGCTGATGACCAAGGGGGAGGATGCAGTAGAGCCATTGTAGATACAGACCCGCTATCTGCTAATTGTACAATTAGGAAAAAACGCTCAATGGTATTCATTCCTGTTGTACGCAACGAACATTTGTGCGCTGCTAGAGCTATTATCACATGCAAAGCTAAGTTAGATAACATACCGGCAGCCAAGTTTGCAAAACTTATTAGAAAAGACAGAGTTTCAAGTAAAGACTATGAATCACAACGTAGCTACGCTATCAGACTACATAAACAGGCTGATGTACCCACAACTAGTCCAGTTAAAGTTAAGGAGCTACATAAATTCGAGACAGCATTAGATATCCAAATCATAGTTATATCTGGCGATACAGGCAACGATGTGATATATAAAGGCTTGTTTACAAGACCTCGCAAGATATTTCTATATCTCAAAGATGAGCATTATCACAGTATTACTAGAATCCAAGGTTTTTATGTGAATCGAAAGATATGTGTCCATTGTTTTGAAGTGTACAATAAGAACAAAAAGCATGGCTGCGATGATGTGTGCAGTACATGCTGTTCAGAACATTGTATGTTTGACAATAATTCAATAGATTGTTCAGATTGTAACATGACATGTCGTAACACATCGTGCTATGAACGGCATAAAGAGCAACGACAATATAGCGTAGGTGCACTTAGGGGCAAGGATCAACCATCACTCTGTAATCAGTACTACAGATGTAATACATGTTTCATAATATTGGATACTTTAAAAAGAGCCAGGCATCTGCATACATGTGGAGAGTGGCTTTGCACATGCTGTCATGAGTATGTCCTAGGCAATCATCTATGCTATTACAGAATAAAGAAACCTAAAAAGTCATCAGGCAAGTTTCTTTATTATGATTTTGAAACATGTCAAAACACTGTCATTAATTGTGATCGTGGCTACAAGAATAAACCACGAGATGGCTGTGATAAGTGTACCACAACATATCTGTGCACACCATGTCGTAAATGTGTAAACTGTAAGAGATCATACTGTGGATTACAAAGACATATTCCTAATTTTCTGGTTTGTCAAACAGTGTGTGATGTATGTAAAGATCATGAGTTCACACCACAATCCAAGTGTGTTAACTGCGGCGACAGATGTAATGTCTGTTCCGTTAAGGACAAACTAGCAAAAACCTTTGCACGAGAGTTGTGTCCGCTTGACACATGTGGTAAGAGGGAAAACATATTCAGAGGTCCTAATACAACAGAGGACTTTTGTAAATGGTTGTTAACGCCCCAACATAAAGATGTAACAGCAATAGCTCATAATGCGAAAGCTTTTGATGCTCATTTTATACTGGGATATTGTGTTGACAATGGCATCTTCCCAGAAATTATATTTGCTGGTACTAAGATCATGTTGATGAGTATAAACCAAGGTGTGAACATTAGGTTTATAGATAGCTTGAATTTTCTACCCATGCGATTAAAGAACTTACCTAAGGCGTTAGGTTTATATGGTGAACTTAAGAAAGGTGACTTCCCACACTTAGCAAACACTCTAGAAAATCAAACATATATTGGTCCAATGTTTGCTCCTTACTATTATGGTGCTGATTTTATGTCGACAGCCGATAGAACTGATTTCTTCATATGGTATAATGAACAGAGTGGTAAGACATTTAATTTTCAGCAGGAAATGTTAGACTACACACGCTCAGATGTTACAATCCTTAGAGAAGCATGCACTAATTTTAGGGCTCTTATACAATCTGTCACAACTATAGCAGACTCCAGTGTCCCAGGTATCGATCCATTTGCCCATGCAACCCTGGCATCTTGTGCTATGCAGGTAATCCGGCAACTGATGTTGTATGAGGTTTATAATGTAACGTTAACTGATGGCAGGGTTGGGGAAGCAGTGTTAAGACGCGATATATGGTATTTTGATGGTAGCATCATAAATGCAGACATCATAGCTACATCAAAGTTTATTAAATCACCTATGCCTCAGATACCTGCACAAGGGTATGGTAAACATCATAATGCTAGCCAGAAGTCAGCCTTATGGCTAGAATGGTTAAGCTATTCTGAAAGTAGACATATACAGCATGCTAGGAATGGTGGGGAGCATCGTATCCCTGGAACACGATACACTGTCGATGGTATACATATAGACAGTAATACAGTTTATGAATACCTAGGGTGTTGTTTTCACGGTCACACGTGTTTACAAGACAGGCACGTGCGAGATCCTCACACACGCATGACATTGAAAGCGCTCTATGACAGAACATTGGAACGTCTCGCTGAAATCAGAAAACTAGGTTACAAAATTAAATCTATATGGGAGTGTCATTATGATGAGCTTTTACAAACTAATTCTCGCATGAGGGAATTCGTTAATGATTGCGATACTGTAAAACCGTTACAAATCCGTGATAGTTTTTCAGGAGGGAGGGTTGAACCCACAACACTATATTATGATACACAGGATGATGAGAGGATACGTTTTTATGACGTAACTTCATTATATCCTTATATCACGATGTCTGGAGTTTATCCTACGTCACATGCTACAGTACTCAAGGATCCAGCTACCTTTGACTACACGCTACAAGCTTATTACGGTCTATCCCAGGTGCGGATCCTACCACCACGAGGTTTATATATACCTGTTCTACCCGTTCGCTGTAGGGGTAAACTGAAGTTTCCTTTATGCAGTGCATGTTCCTCACGTGAAACACAGGCTATGTGTACATGCAGTGATGCTAAGAGAGCTCTGTTTGGTACATGGACAACACCAGAGTTGAAAGAAGCTATTAAGCAAGGCTACATACTACTGAAGATATATGAAGTATATCATTTCCCTACTACGACACAGGATGATGTTTTCGGTAGTATTTTCACAGATTATGTTAAGATGTTTCTTAAACAGAAACAGCAAGCATCAGGTTATCCTCAATGGGTAACTACAGATGCTGATAAGGATCGCTACATTGCATATTACAATAAGGAACAAGGTATAATGCTCGATAAAGAATCCATTGCCCACAATCCTTCTTTGAGGACAATCTGTAAGTTGTTTCTCAACAGTGTGTGGGGAAAATTTGTACAACGTCAGAACTTACCTAAATCTATATATATGAAGTCTGTTAAAGAATACACACAAATGAAGAATGACCCTACAAAATGTATAATGAATTTCCATTTAATCTCTGAGGATTATGTTGTGGTAGACGTTACAAATACTGAGACCTTTGAAGAGGAATCAACATTCACAAATGAAGTCATTGGTATATTTACCACATCATTAGCACGTCTACATTTACTACAGGTGTTAAATAAAATGGGGCGCAACACATTATATTATGATACTGACTCAGTCATATTTGTTGAACGCAATGGTGAATCAGTTGTTGAGACAGGAGATCTGTTAGGTGATTTAACTGATGAATTACAACCCGACACTTATATTAAAACATTTCTATCAACAGGTCCTAAGAGCTACTCTTACAAATTAAACACAGATGTCACTGTGCGGAAAATCAAAGGAATTTCGTTCAACTACTCAAATGACACGCTTATAGATTTTGAAAGTATGAAACAGATAGTTTTTGGCCAGGTCACTTCTGTTAGGCTCCCTCAGAGCAATCAAATATCTCGTGTTAAACACAGAGGTATAGTGTACAATAGATCTGTAAGTAAAGTATTCAGAAAAGTGTTTGACAAGCGTGTTATAGGTAGGGATACATACAATACATTACCTTACGGTTATTGATATATTACTAAGCCTCACAGCTAACAAGAATCTGCTAATAATGGTTGCAGTGTGCTGAAACGTTTTAGAACATGACCTTGCTAAACCATACGGTGTAATGTTCTATATGTTAACCTTAGACACGTGACACGCACTAGTGAGCGCTTACCGAGGTTAATGTAAGCATTAGTTAAAGTTTACAACATTTAGAATGCTGTTCTATGCTGTAGCTCTCTACATACCACTTATCATTAGTGGTAATATACTGTGTGGATCTTATAAACCTTTGGATCATTTTGGTGTATGTACATGCACAACATTTGATGATGGACAGCTCATTCAAGCGGATTGTACCAAACATTCATGGCTTCAGCAACCTCCCTCATTTGCAATGGATATTCTACAGCTTATGACATCAATTGACATGTCTGGCACTGTGTTCTGTCGTAATGCAACATTAAGGACAACTGTACACAACAAAACAATCCTATGCTTAGACAGAGCTTCAGGTGAGTAACGTAGATATATTGCACACATTATTATTATTATTATATCCTATACATCCTTAATCAATACTATTATTATTATGTTTCAGAGGTATCTACAGGTGCTACGAGTACCATACAGATTGTACACACAAGTGCACAGAGCGTTTCAGAGATTACGATGTTTACGAGGAATGTTTACAACACCATAGTACACTCTACTAGCGCTGCACCTAGTCGACCCAGTGCCATATATTACTGGTCTAGTAAGACCATAAACGCGGTTAACGTCTTCCAGTTTAGTGTGTCATGCATTGTCTTGATATACATTATGCTCAAGGTACGTATACATGCTATTAGTTCATATGATTACTGTGTAACCGTATCTCATATTAACGCTTAAAATCAGTTCACTTCATTACAGGTTGTTATAATAATAGCTGCACTCGGACGACGTCTCAGGAGCGCAAGACTGCTGATCCAATTAGATACTGCTATGACAGTCTCACAAGAAGCATTAGTGTAGCGTACATTATGTATACATATACAATACTTATAAATATATATATATATAATCGTAATACTCGATAGTGTCCGTACAAACTGATTTGCACACTTTATATAATGATTCATACATAACTTTTAACAGATATCCGAATACTATTATTATACTGTACATTATACATGATATATCTGCTCAATATATATATTAAACAATGTATAGATGCTATACCTGTTATTCATACACTGATTTGCACAATTTATATAATGATTCATACATAACTTTAACAGATATCCGAGTACTATTATTATACTGTACATTATACACGCTATATCTGCTCAAAAAATATTACACGTTTTATTAGGGGGTTATGTTATACTGTACACAATGTATAGATGCTATACCTGTTATTCATAAACTCTCATGTCTACGCGTGTAATGTCTCATTGCATATATTGCTATACTAAGTATATAAAGTTATTTGACCACAATGACACTTGTGTTGTATGTTTATTATACTATTATCATATATCTCAGACATGCACATTAACAATCACTACTTCTACAGTGTATAGCACATTGTACTGGCCAGATTCAGTTATTATAATAACCCTGCAGCTAGAGTGTGTTATCCACTGCTCATCAGTATGACACCTCAATTCTAACACATAGAAGCACGTCACACTCATATATTATCGCAGTACATGTTAATGTATCATACATTAAGATATACAGTACGTGTGAACGTATATCATACATTGTACAACAGAACGCATAATAGTAACTACTTGGCAATATCTGAGATATATACTAATAACATATAAGCAGCATCATAGGTAATTGATAGCATAATCCTACACACGGTATTCTATGGAATATAGCTAGCTATTGTTCATGAACAATGCACCCCATAGGGGGTACTGTTTAAACAGTTAGCATCTCCGTGTTTACAGCTCCTAGCGTTACCCCAAATAGTTGACACCACCCTGTTAATTACCTAATATTGTTGACACCTCTGTTAAGGAGTCAAAGGGGTGGTTGCTAATTATATAATAAAATCGCAGAGGGGGGTAATTACATAATGAACCCCCTCACAGTCTAGAACTTCTGCTCAGTTCGTTCTAAACAGTTCAAGGAGTAACACAGGAAATATGCAACGCTTTATGTTTTATCTACTAGGCCTAGCCTTATTGACATTGTACGATGGCTACAGGTACATATGTGCGAACCGCCTGTGCTTATGTAAGGTGGTAAACGATGGTAAAAGTATCAGGGCAGACTGCACAAAATCACCATCTCTGGCTCAAGTGCCAATTGAAGAATTCTCAGCGATGGAATACAGCATGCTATCTTTTGTCGATATGACGGGAACTCTTTATTGCCATTCGCGCACACCACCTACACATGATGTTTCCGCCCAGGTTGTATGCAAACGGTCCATTAACAAGGATATGCAGAACCAGGGTCTAGGCGCATTTAACCTTGGATCGCATGACGGACAACACAATAGAGCGGTTAACCATCCTAACACAGCTGCAGTTATTGTATCTACAGTAGCTGCAGTGTTGTTACTGATTGTATCAACCGGTGTCGGTATTTGGATATATAAGGTACATTATTATTACATATATCTGTATTTGTACACCTCATAATTGTATCCTCGTAATCTATTATATCTATAAGTCCGTACTACTGTCATTCTATGCTATACTGCTCGCTAAGCATGTTCCATCTGTAAGACTGTGTCATTCTAGCTACACCGTTGCTAAGTATGCGATCAACTCCTTCTGTTGCTACAGTACTTATTAACGTTTATCCATCTTTCAGAGGGATCCTGCGACTGGTACAGCTGTACTAACGGGGGTGGTCAGCATGGCCCGCCATACCCTTGCAGGGGCACACAACAGATTACGCCGTAGTAGTACTACATCTGACAGCACAAGGTATACAATTGTAGTACTATATCTATGGCTTATACCCCTGTATACTGTACATTTGTACATTTACACTACCGATGAGCTTATTGCTATATTGTTACTATCTATATATGCTGTACACTCTCTCTTGTAGTACATGCGACGACTTGACCCCCATGGATGGAGCTGTTTGCCCCGTGAATATCGCCCGCGCTGTTGCCCCCATGAATGCCACCCCCGCCAGCAAACCTTCAGCCATTGACACTCTTCAAGGTACAGCCGCCACTTGTGATGATTGTCTCTTGAGCAAAACCCCCAAAATAACGACCCATGGATCTATGACCGATGTGAAGGTGAAGCTGTCGTACCCAAACACCTCAGACGATGAATCACCTTCACTGTACAAGGCCAAATTACGAGGTTACAGTGGCAAGTGTACACCTGTTTAGACATGTACCACCCTGTTACGATCACTGTTACGATCACTGTGGTCATTTAACATGACCAATGTATTTGCTATCTATACTTATGATTACGTGTATGCAGCCTGCAATGATTAACATTATTACACCATTCTTGAACACTGGCGCATAGTTATAAATATTGCTTACTTTATATTAGTATGTAATAGCGATATATATGTATTGTTCAACTGTTCTATTACCGTCCACTGATATCTGTAGCTTAAATATTGTGAGAGATCATCTATGAATGTATGTAAACACGTTACTATTGTGTGATCATAAGCTTAACTGTATCATGTTTACTATTAACTGTCTCTGACAGATATGTGTACTATTTGTATTGCGAATGTAGTAATGTGTTACCAACTGTTTTATTACATGATTATACTGTGTAGAATTATTGTGCAGACAGCTGCGTTACTTAAATGCTTATACTATGTAATATATTACTATTAGTAGTATGACATGACTGTAGTAATGTGTTATGCACTGTTACTACATGATTATATTGTGTAGCATTATTGTAACGCCTCTGATATATATGTAATGTATACTTTTAACACTATGTCATGACAGACAACGATTATTAAAACTGTAGTAATATTCCAATTGTTTTATTACGGATTATGTATCTTTATTACAGTGTATAACTAGGTAGGTAGTGTTATTGTTTAACGCCTCATCAGCACCTGAGTGGGCTATGTAGAGGCTCTCTAGGGGTAAGATTGATCATCCATAGTTGGTAGTAGAAACCAGAAGCATGCAAAAAATCAATGAGTGTCTGCGTTGGATAGCTGGAGCAGCTTGTGCAATGTGCACTGTCCTGTTTTAGCCACTGGGGATAGAGGACTTCACCCCAAATGTTTCCACCCTCGCCGCGTGGAGGCCCAGGACCTTCGAGGGCCAGTGTATAACTATATATATGCACATACACATTGTTATACTATGTATGGTAGTATTACTACATATTAAACGTTATAAAAGAGCAGACAATGATTCGCCTTATTCTTTATCATGATATTAACTATATGTAGCAAAAATAAGGTGTCAGCAGGGACATCTCAGGCGCGGCATGTTCAACATGTTCTAACAAAACATCAATAGTCTGCATGTCCTCGTTAGTTAAGGTCACTTTTTCATCCTTAGTGGTATTCTTCGTGATCTTGCATACCTCTGTAGCACATCCTTCTTTAACCAGATAGAAAAAGCCCCCCAAATGTACAGTTGTATCGATTTCTCCGAACGCTAAAGTGTGTATATAGTACACCATGTTCACGAATTGTTGTAACGGTAATGTCACTGTCAACTCTTCCTTGAGGATGTCATCCTAAACAAATGAGAATACTGTTATATAACTAAGATGTATATAAATAATGCTCTGTTAATATAGCACATATATATGCGTGAATGTGTAAGGAGTGCACATGTATAATATCAACTTACCTGATTATCTGTCAGCTGGACAGTTACATCGCCGTCTGTGCACATAACGCTGAGTGTTACCGCTGTATTAATGGCTAGACTTGTGCGGCTACCTCCTATTAGTTCAGGAATTGTGTTAGCAACAGCCTCATACTCTCGCTGTAGATACTTGAAAAATAATGCTGCACCTTTGTAGCTCTTCCCTGCATACAAGGTGTTTAACAGCGTTTTCGTCTTATCGAATTGTGTTTTTTTAGATCTGATAACGATTAGATCAGAATCTTTAAGTAAACCTTCGCAACGTAGCATTATACATATCTCGTTTGTATTGATCTTGTTGATCAATATATCAGCGTAATCCCTCAATACTTCCATTGTGTGCAGTGCAGTAGTACTAAGATGATATCTGTATATAGGCATGGTTCACACTCCTCTATATATATATACCAGCGAAAGTAATAAAATTAATTGCTCTCATAAAGTAGATATATCTACTTTAATGAGAGCAGTCTACTTTAATGAGAGCAATCCCGGAGGGGGTAATATATATATACAGATTGATAGTAATGACTAGTATTACTATTATGTAGAGCATATGTATGATCATAACATACTGGCGAAATGAAGGGATATAACACACAGAATGTACGGACGAGTATATTTATTAAGTATAGGAGTACATGGTAAGATAACATAGGTACAATATAACGAATTGAACATTGTGAACACATCTTATAATATAGAGTGTTGTAACATAGTAGTAAAAGTGATATAATGTCACGAATATATGAATAGTCTAGCAAGGTTGTATTGCAGTAGTACATGAAGAATATAAGCATAGCAATATATAATTAGTATTGGTTATATAGCTCAATGAGGCATAACGGTAGATTATAAACACATTAATATGTACTAGTAGTCTATATAACTAGGAGTTGTGTCTTAATAACCGATATATGTAACCATACTGTTGATACATTTATTAAATCATGGGTTCCCTATCAGTCATTGCTGCTGTTGAAGTTGAGGGCTGGGGGTCTTGCATTCCAGTGCTGATGTTAGAACGTGCATGTAGAGGTCTAGGCGGTAAGGGCTTAGGAGTGCAGTGGTGACAGGCCTGGAGGTTATCGAGCGTTGTGTGAGTGGTGTAGCAAGCTGCTAAGTCAGCTAACCCGCTCCATTTTGTCTCCAATTGTGGAAGAAACCCAAGAAGTTTGGTGAATTCATATTTAGTTAGTTTAATTCCTCTTTGCGTTGGGTGCTCAGAAGTTGTGGACATGTTGCGGAAGAAACTATGTCGTATGTCGATGGTATTGGATGCTTTCTTGGCTCTGCAGTGAACGTTCTTGCCAATGTGCACCTTAAAAATGTGCTGAGAGTACTCATCTACATCAGAATGATCAGCAAACAACTCTCGACCATCCATGCACCACTCTACATCGTCAACCATGGTGTCAATTGCGAGGGATCCATCAGCAGTATCGTCGGGGGAAGATGTCTGACCGCCTGGTGTAACCTGCATAATAATGAGACATATATACTTACAAATCAATATTTACAGTCTCTTATTATAGATAGTATTAATACAATACACATACGTAGTCTCTTATTATATAGACAGTATTAATACAGTACATATGTACAGTCTGGCGTATTATAAATTACTTACGACTCCTATTAATGTAGCCAAGTTATGCATTGCGGCCATTAGATCCCGTGATTGCTGCTTGTCTAGCATTACGCCTTTTTTTGTGGGGATAAGGCAATAATCCTGGTCGTCGATTGTGTAAACTCTGATGTGTAGAGACACCTTCCCTTTATATCTCTGGAGAGTCAAGAACTTCCTAGAGCTGATCTCCCTGAACCACAGAAACACGCCCTTCACCTGAGTGCCACCCAGGTTATAATATTTTCGAATTGGTGTGCAGGTTGCCATCGTGTTGAGTAGGTTAGCAGTCTGTGCGATAATCTCTGATAATAGGATGTAACACTCTTGGAACAAGTGTGTAAATGTTTGCACTCGCTAAGTCTTTATATACTCCTTCAACTATCATTATTAAGCTGATATGTATGGAGTTCACATATATCGGTTGTAACTATCATCACACACTCGTATATAACTGTATCCTAGGACTACTGATTATGTCCTTAAATAACCATCCATTGTTCTGTCAAACCTAATGCATCACTATCATTTAGAAATACTGATCCAGTTTGCTTTAAGTTTGGACTTTCTGGTCTTATGCTTTGCATGTGTTGTCAACTTTGTATTCTTTCTAGATTTTTGTTTAGCAATTCTTTTCATAAATATATCTATATCATCATGTTTAAGACCAGGAGGGTGGTGGCTCTCTTTAAGAACAATGTCATCCTTTGTTCTTACTGTATGTACAACTTTATCGTTATCAGGCGCTGTTGTTGCAAGGTCAACAGGCTTAATGTCGGTAGTGTTATCTACCTGTTGTGTTAGTTTATCATCTTTACTATTTTTGAACTGTTCCAACATTCTGTTGTACCTGTCTCTAGGTATAACAACATTTTCCTCAGCCATGACCAACAACTGTTACAAGTTTAGACAGTATGATCTTTATCAATAGAGATACAACTTCAGCTTTACTATATATTAAATATCTCTTAGTGTTAAGTGTTACCTCGTTGTTAGATAATTCTCTAATGACGCGTTTGTATAACTTGAGGGATCTTTTATACTTATGAGGAAGTGTTACAACACCTGTAAGTATATTTCTAGCTATTTCTGCTACTACCAGGATCTGTTCTTTGTTTACATGTGACAACAGAGCTTTAACTTGGTCCTTGTTAAGCGATGCTACAGCCTTTAAGAATATCATGTTTTCTTTAATCAGTTTCATGACTGCGGTAGAAACACAACTGTTTCCTCACCTGGAAAGATATTAGAACGCAATTTATACCTGTCATCAACATTAGGTGATAAATCAATTATTAGATAACCATAGTTACGCTTAGTAGCACGTTCATAACTATCCATAAAATATTTTGTTTGACCAGGTAAAACCTGGCTTGCTAATGCTGACACCTGCCTGCCATTCCTATGGTTTCAAAATAGACAGATACAGTGCAAGTTTCTACTGATTAATCGAGCAGCTTTACTTTCATAAAACATATCCTGTAGCGTTATAATGCATGACACATGACAATGATGACTGAGAACACACACTATTTCAGCTACATGTGCACCCTGGCGACTGTCACTTAAATTGCTCATTTGGTCGTCAAGAACAAGTAAACTGGGGGCTCTGGTTGCCTCCCACAGGCCTGTTAAATACTCTTTCGACGGTATATCTTTTCTAAACTCTATTATATCATTCAAGGCGTGTTCCAAATGATCAAATTTGTCCTGCCATACCGAATATACATATATAATCTTATTAACTTGAGGCGTGAACATAGTCTTATAATTTAGGAGTAAACGTTTGACAAATTCCGTTTTTCCTGCTTGTGTGGATCCTTGCACTGATATATTTTGAGGGAGTTTAAAAGGTATTAAACATATATTCTCTTGTTCCGTCATGATGTTGTACATGTAACAACTTTGTATCAACTAACTATATATCAGTTACACCTCGATATTTATCAATCGTAACTGAGGCAGGGAACTTTGCAAACACAATTAGTGTTGTTGGTTCGGGCAGAGCATTAGAAAACCTTAAACTAATGCGTAAATTACCTGAGCGTTTCAAGGGGAGTATATCATCATTATTAGAATCGCATTGTGAGCCAGCAACAAATCTATAGAAGGTGTAACCTTGCATGTACTCCTCACGACTGAGAGGATTAAAATGGTCACCATACTCTATACCGCAAAGAGTTTTGTATGCATCAATGTATGAACTTGCCTCAGGCTTGCTTTTATATACTGGCATGATAGGACCTTGGCCTAAATCATGACCGTCCACCGTGACTTGAATAAAGTTGAGTGATGTGTGCTCAAACATGAAAGGATTGGTGAACAACGTACCATGGTTACCTACATCAGTAACAAGACCACAAACCAGCTCACATGGTACACGGCCTGTGAATGGATCATTAATTGTACATGAAAATTGTCCCTTACCCAGTGTAAATTTTTTTACTTCTGTTTTAATGTAGGGGAAGATGGCAGGCTTATTCACCATTATTTCTGCATGCGAAACCAAAATTTCAGGAATTACTTCTATCATTGAAACACTCAGGGAAGCTCTAGTAATCTGTACTTTGTAACTACCTACTGTTACCTCTGGAGCCATTAAGCAAAACTCAGGTGTGCTAGGATATAATGTTATACCTAAACTCACACCATTAGGAACAAACTTGTATATGTCTAAAACATCGCAATACAGATGTCCAGACATATCAACTTCACGTGAGTTAGCAAAGTAGCTGGATCGTTGTTTCAACCCTTTGTTATCACCCAACTGCCAATTAGGATCTCCTAACTTCCCTGGTGTATCTTTGTAAAACATCCCCATCTGTAATGTTGTTTCTTTCAGCTCACTGTTTGTATGTAGTAAAGCCTTGAAATAAGCTAAGTAGGGGTATGATTCATCAGAGTGTGTTAACACTTTGTTCTGCAGGGATATGTCAACACGGCTGAACATTGAATGCATAAAATTGTTAACAACACCAACAGAAGCCTCGGCCTTAGTTGTTGTTGTTGTAGCTGTAGTGCTAGCTGTAGTGCTTGTGTCTTCGGTATCTTTAGAGCGTTTTGATCTATTACCTACTACAGTGACAGGTTCGATCTTGCCCCCATTCTGCTGTACTATTTTACATGTAATATTAAGCCTTGTTCTACGTAAATCTAAATAGTTACTACTATTATTGTTCACTTGGAACTGAATAACGCCTTGTGTTGAAAAATCATTCACAGGATAGAATGTTGTTACATGGGTATTCTTGATACCAACATTCTGGATAGGTTTCTGGAAAATAGCTAATTCTTCGGAATAACCTATATAGGCATCCTCTAACACTTCCTGACTCATGGTTAGTATATTAATCAAACACGTCCTTCGTACGTTGTATAACCTTATCAACGGTCTTCTTCACTCTTTTTCTCTTTTCTGCAGGTGTCCTATATACTATGTGCCTCTTATGGTATGTCTTACTATTAGCTCTACTCAAAACAGAGTGATTAGGATGAGTCTTCTGTTCAGTAGTTATATTAGTAGCTGCAACTTCTAATTCATTCAACGCCCTACGACGTTGCGCCTCTGTAGGGTCAATAACGTCGCCAGTACTTATATCTTTCTCGTTTGTAGTCTTAGTATTAGTTTTCGGTTTATTAACAATAATTATACGACGTGTGTGTGAATTAGCGTACGACCTTTTGTTATGAAAACGTGAGCTAGTAAGATATGGTGCTACCGAACCATCTGCTTGACCTTTGAAATGTTTTAGTAGAATGTCGTAATCTACACCCTTATTAAACGAGTAATACTTCGCATTATCAGCCATAATATATCTACATGTAAGGAGATCTGCAGTCTCTATGTTATTAACCTGAAGTGTAGTGTCCCATTGACCTTCCCTTGCTTGAATGATGGGTATATGCCTGTGTTATCTGTTAAATATATGTCTATAATGTCTAAACCATCAACACACAGAGGTACATAGCGCGGGTTATCAAAATACACTGGTGCCCCTCTGCTGATTTGGTTGAAGGACACTCTGTTTAAAATAGGTGACAGTATAGCATTGACAGGACTAGGTTTACATATAGATGAGTTAATGGTGATATATATAGAGTTATACTTGTCAACAGGTCTAGGTAAATCTATGTCTAATAAGGCAACTTCCCAATTACCTTGGGGGCTGAATGTTACCCTACCTGGTAGTTTAACCCTGAATGATGTTGGTGTATTACCAGGAAAGTAGTTCTCCTTATCAACATCGGATGATATGTACACGAACATTATTGTTTGCTTTTGTAATGCTGTATGGATGTTGTTGGTATGTAAGTATTAAACTTGTCAGAATAACCATACCATTTAATAAGGCTTAGTTTGCGACCTTTAACTTTTTTAGTCTTTATAACTCTGTCAATTTTATATGTTATATCATCTAAGTTTTGAACAGATGCTAATAGCAGCTCTTCTGTGTAGAATGACCCTTTGATACTCTCTCCATTGAGATCCTGCACTTTATATCTAGGAGGATGTGATGGAATTCGATTACAAACTGTGAATAGTTCCTCAGTCCACTTTTCGTGATAGCCTCGTGAAAAAGGGCCAGTGTATAAACTCAGTCTAACCAGACTTCCTAGAGTTATAGTGAACTTGACAGGTGTGTTAGACCATCTGTTAAGTATGGGTATGTACACTTGTTCATATATAGTATGTGAATTTTCTGTGTTAACAGCAGCAGGCGCCATGTTAATAGAGTGGTGGACTGTGTTATTATAGCTGAACATGACATCATCCAGAATGTCTATGTACATTGCTGTCTGTTGTTCATAAAAGTACTTAAACAGTTTATTTTCTAATGTTCTATTGAATCATTCACTGTAAGAAGCTTTGTGACGGCCATATGCTATCATGTGATTTATACCTCTGCTGTGTACCAGTCTTTGAAATGAGGCTCCTGTATATTCTCCGCCTTGATCAGTGCGTATAGTCTTACATTCCCTGCCTGACGTTTTAACAATATCTGTAAATGCTATCGTAACATCTGTTGATTTTTTAAACTTAAGAGGCCGTGCCCATGCATAACGTGAAAAAAGATCTATACATATTAAGATATATTTGTATCCTCTATTATATTTGGCTAATTCGTCCATCTGTATGATATCACTATCCCATTGGTCATCAATATGTTCAACTATTATATGTTCAGTATTAAATATTTTTGTAGGCGTACTATGTATGTTATGAGTTGTCTGCTCTTTCAACCATTTGCCCACGACTGATAACGTGATACCTCTAGGCTTAATTTGTCTCTTCTTTACTTCGTTCCACAATTTTCGTACACCTGAATAACTACTAGGTTGACCTATTGTGTAATAGATACCACTCAAAAACTGATCTATCTCAAACGATTTGTGAGTCATAATGATGGATAGTACGTTAACGATAACTACGAAGGCTATTATGAATAAAGACTGCTTGCTATCTGTTTAATACATAATATAACAATCACTCAGTCAACTACATGCGATGTCTATGGTATACTCATTCTCAACTGACATATCAGTATAATACAGCTATATACGTAACAACGAGGTAGTGTGCGATTGGTGCTCATTTATTGACATTAGCATTTGGTACATAATATAAGTGGTTGTGCTGTCCTGCTATACGATTTGTTGTATGTTCTGCATAGCTTCTTCTGCGATTTGTTGTATGTACTGCAATAGCATCTTCTGAAACATGATGTCATAATATATAGTAGATCAGTAGAATAAGAACATAATAATAGCATATTAATACTATAAATATATACTAACCTTATATGATGAGTCATATCCTAGCATCCGGTACGTTATCGATGATTGTGACGGCTAACTTCAACATTAACAATGGTTCTATGTGCAGGATCATATTTATCAATATCAAGGTTATCATGATAGTTCTTCAAACATGTAATAAGATCTGTAAAGGAGTCGTCACTCCTTACCACTTCTATGTAATGTTCTTCAGCACACATTAAACAGGGTACAATGTTAAATGCAACCCATGTTAGGCTGTATGTCTCTGTTGGTACACGTTTGCAGTCTCCTAAGGCATAAAATTTAACAACCCAGTCTGTGCATTGCTCCATACATTTAGATGGTACACCAGATAGATAATAATCGCTTATACATTCATTTAAAGATGAAAAAACATTCTCTGAGCTGTACAACAGTGTTAAACACTTAGGATCCTCACAATCAGGATATGAAAAAACGCACCAACTTATTGTGTATGCCATGCTAGCTTCAACTGTGCATATATTGTCCTGTCTTCTCTAGATTAATACAAGAACTGCGTAGCTGACTTATTATTCATCTTATATGTCTGACAAGTGAGTGTCTTACTCTTAGGCACTGAGGATGCCATTGTTAATATTTGTGATCGATAACCATAACTAAAAGTTATCGTACATATCATGCTCTTAAACCAGCCGAAGTCATTATGAGGATTAACTCCTTACCATGACTGCCAATAGGTCATCATACAATCATATATATATATATATATATATATATATATATATAACAAGTTATACAGTTCTCATACAATTAGAATGTAGCACAGTCTGTTGTTGATTGGGGGGAATGTTACATCTAGTACATAAATGGTTCCTTAATACTGAGCCTCAGCATATGTTCGAATGCATAAGTTTAATGTATTTGTAGTAATCAAGCTATAGCCCCTGGCGCTCACACACAACCACTAGCTCCGCCTGTCGTTGACTGCGCAAAGTGTAAATTAGTACAATAAGTGCCTGACAGCTCATTAATCAACAGGATAATTCTACTCTTTGGTAAACATATCATGTCCTCTAAATCCATAGCTTGTAGCTCCTGGCGTTCAACCTGCTCATCCCTCACGCGGAGCACGTCGTTTAGGCCTTCGGGCACCCTTTCCAGGTACGTCGTCCATACATATCGTCGTAGGTACCACTAGCACCGCCTGTCGTAGGCCACCAGAAGCTACCGTTTTATCGTAGCCTTTTAACTACTCATGTTTCATTCTCTACAAAATACAAATTGTTTATTAAAATTGCCCCTTTCCCCCACTGTAATTTTGTAATTGTAATTTTGCTCATTATTGGTTTGATTTTTCTCAAACGAGTCAAGCAGTTTAAACTCATGGGACTTATACAGAATGATCACCTCACTTGAACATATCACGTTGACTATATCACAAAGAAAGCAGGAAAGCGTTTTTACTTCCTAACTCTCCCCAGGCATCACAGAAATTGATATCATCCAGGTGCATTCAACCACAATCAGATCAATCCTAGAACATGCCAGCGAAGTCTGGGGTCCCTCTCTCACAAGCAAACTCGCACACTAAGTAGACCATATACAGTTCCGTGCTCTCAAGATCACATATCCAAAACTCTCGGTCCCGGGTTCAATTCCCAGTCAAGCCTAACTAGGATGTCTGTTTCATCCTTCGTCTCATTGCCATGGTACCTACCTGTCCTAATTAGCCCATCAGGTGCAGAAATACAGGACATGAAGCCCTATTCCACCCACCACCCACCCAAAACTCTCCTATCAAGCAGCTCCAAGCCAGACAGAGACTAAATCTGTGAAAACTTCTTCACGGTCATATGCCATGATGACCATCCTTTGAATTACTTGTTACCAAGATGCGCTGAAGAGAAGTAAGAAGCTAGCGGAAATTTAAGCTTCCGAAGGTCAGAACTAAGACACTCCAGCTGTCACCAGTTTTCCATGTACTATTTACCAAATGACTTTTAATTTACATTTTACCATTTCTTTTTTTATTGTTCAGCTTTTAAAAATATAGTCATAGGCATAGTCATAGTTACCCTGCTATATATCTGGCTCAAAGCCGAATGTAAAAGTACATGTAGCACTGTATGGTGCATAAGTTATGTTATGCATATTTGTAATTTTTTTGAAAAGATGCATGTCTATTGTCTAACTTATTTGTGATATATTAGATACATTTCTTACATTTACCGGTTTATATTTGTTTTATTAAGCTATAAATAAGGAGTAGCCAAAAGCAGCTGGCTTCAGCCTGTTATAGCTACAGTCAATTGAATTGAAAACGGCCTGCCAAATTGACTGTAGTTATAAAGGCACGTTTATATAGACATCCAGGACCTAATTGTAGATTAAACAGGCATATTTGCCTCTATTGAATTTTGATTATTAACTGGATGTCTATATAAACGTGCCTTCATATTGCTTATTAGTTAATGATAATTCAAATGTTGATTTTTGACATCTACATAGAAAAGTTTCCAATGCAGATTTGACCAAATAAAGATAAGACAGTATTTGATACTACATTTTATAAATCATACATGCATGAGAAGTTTAAAAGACTGAAATAGATGCTTTTTTTGTCTCTACATGGTCCCATCAGCTGCAGAAATAAAGGAGGTAAAGCCCTACTCCATCCCACCTACCCACTTTACAGGCATTCATTGCTAGAGAAACACTGTTCTGTATACATATTGTACCAAAGGTGTGACAATATACTTAAGCATCATTATTTGTTAAGTATTTGAATCAACTGATCACCTTTCTATCCTCTATATTCCTGGTAGAGCAAATTAATACAAAAATCTGGCATATGAATATTGGGCATTCCAATAATCGTTGGAAACAAAGATATGAAACTTCTTGTGGAAACTTTGCAATTTGAAAATCATAACTAATCGCATATTAATATTATATATAATGAAGTACATATTTATTGACATCACATATGATACACATAAACACATTTACCATGTCAGCACTTGTGACACTGCTGTCTCTATAATATTGAATCGAACAAAACAATACTGTATTCATTAAACATTCAAACCAATACTCTAACAAATTCATAACGATTATTATTAAATTATCATATTTTATTATGTATGCACTGAAGCTATGTGATATTTTTGTGAATGGTGGCAAGATATAAAACGAGTAAGGGAAATAAAACGCACATGTCCTATGATATTAATTGTACAACGTTTTATAGTGCTTCTGGGCATCCCTACTTTTAACTTTTTTTCAGTTAGGAAATATAATTACAAACCAAATAACGTATAAGACATTCCCAGTAATTTGAGCAGCAATTTCTTAGTTTAACTCAATAGTTTGATAACCAATCTATTGTCTTTAGTGTGCCAATAGAGTAGGACGGTTTTTCAAATATCTCTGAATCAAAATATGTTTTTAACATTTCGATGTGAGAACTGAAATCAAGTGTGCTTACTAATAACCTATGCCTCATAAATAATCTCAAGGGTCTTCTAGTTATAAACTTTCACAAAATTGTGAAGATTGATGATTTCTTTTGCTCTTCTTCAATTTTAGGTCTGTTTCCAGATTCTTTATTTAGCATCCTTCATGGCTTTTTGGATCCCAAGTAAATTAAAGTTGTCGACATTCTAATTTTTGGCTATCAAAATTTAAATTGGGATATGTTATAATTCTTCGATACGTGTGAAACACCATTGCTTTTGTTTTTGAAGTATTTAATGACAGTTTGTTTAATTTCAACCAATCATTAACATTTCGTAGTTCACTGTTAATAGTTTCATCAGAATTATCCCCTGTGGTACTTATACTAGTAATTAAAGTTGTATCATCTGCATACAATACAGGATAGATATAAATCATTTATATAAATTAGAAATAGTAGCGGTCCAAGAATGGAACCTTGTGGAACACCACAGCAAATATCTAAATAGTCTGAATTAGTATTATTATATAGACATCCAGGAACAAACTGTAGATTAAGCAGGCATATTTGCCTCTATTAAATTTTTATTATTAACTGGATGTCTGTATAAACGTGCCTTCATATTGCTTATTAGTTAATGATAATTCAAATGTTGATTTTTGATATCTACATAGAAAAGTTTCCAATGCAGATTTGATCAAATAAAGATGAGACATTATTTAATACTACATTTTATAAATCATACATGCATGAGAAGTTCAAAAGACTGAAATGGATGCTTTTTTGTTCTCTACATGGTCCCATCAGCTGCAGAAATACAGGAGGTAAAGCCCTACTCCACCCAACCTACCCACTTTACAGGCTTTCATTGCTGGAGAAACACTGTTAGGTATACATACAATATACTTAAGTATCATTATTTGTTAAGTATTTGAATCAACTAATCACCTTTCTATCCTCTATATTCCTGGTAGAGCAAATTAATACGAAAATCTGGCATATGAATATGGGGCATTCCAAAAAATTGTTGGAAACAAAGATATGAAACTTCTTGTGGAAAATCATAACTAATCGCATATTAATATAATGAAGTACATATTTATTGACATCACATATAACACATATAAATTAATACACATTTGCCATGTCAGCAATTGTGACACTGTTGTCTCTATAATATTGAATCGAACAAAACAATACATTCAAACCTATACTCAAACAAATTCATAACGATTATTATTAAATTATCATATTTTATAATGTATGCACTGAAGCTATGTGATGTTTTTGTGAATGGTGGCAATAAATAAAACGAGTAAGGGAAATAAAACGCACATGTCCTATGATATTAATTGCGAAATTAATATCAATTGTATTTCTAGAACATAAGATGTACGACGTTTTATAGTGCTTCTGGGCATCCCCACTTTTAACTTTTTTAAAGTATAATTACAAACCAAATAACGTTTAAGTCATTCCCAGTAATTTAAGCAGCAATTTCTTAGTTTAACTTAATAGTTTGATAACCAATTTATTGTCTTTAGTGTGCCAAAAGAGTAGGACGGTTTTTCATTTTAGATGCAGTTAAAAAATATCTCTGAATCAAAATATTTTTCTAACATTTCGATGTGAGAATTGATATCAAGTGTGCTTACTAATAACCCATGCCTCATAAATAATCTCAAGGGTCTTCTGGTGATAAACTTTCACAAAATTGTGCAGATTGATGATTTCTTTTGCTCTTCTTCAATTTTGGGTCTGTTTCCAGATTCTTTATTAGCATCCTTCATGGCTTTTTTGACCCTGCTCTCCTTCAAGTGCTCCTGGCGCTCCACCACGTGTCTAAGGGAGGAAGCTTGGCCTGACTGCTTCACTGGCGACACCTTGTGGAAAGAAGCAAAAATAAACACATGAGGTTCCAGTCCCACGAAATTGATATTATAACAATTTTAATGGATGGTAAAGAGCCCAAGCCCTAACATTGAGTTTAGCGGGATAAAAAAAAATTATATTGGCTTTGGATTTTACACTGCAGGTTTCCAACATACATCGCAGCCATCCAATATAATCTGCGGTCATCCAATGTACTCTGCAGAGCTCTATCCAACATGTACCCATGTTGGATGACAATGAAGCATTCTGAATGTAAAGTTGTGTTGCTACTGGTGGATTTTTTATGCAAATTTATTTTGAATTGAGACACTTTCAGAGATTAGAAAATACCGCGGTTGTAAAAATTATTTTGAAGTGCATGATGAGACAATTCTATGTTATCCATAGAAAAGAAGGGACCATGAAATATATTATTTTCTAACTCGATGTTTGTTTGTGTCGTCACCTCACAGCCCAGCGACCTAATTATGTACATGTTTTGCTCATTTACTCATCTTAAGTAAATCAATTAATTTCTCTTAAGCTGGCTTATGGTACTTAAGGTCTTAAGCCACTGTCACACGGGCCGGTTTTGCCGTAGTGAACCCGTAGTATTACGTAATAGTTATGTAACAGCTCTTTCCGCCGGTTTGGCGACCGGTTCTGGCAGCAAAAAGGGGCGGGGCAGCACCCGCCGGGTTACCCGCCGGGTGCTACGGGTAACCCGCCGGAATACCCGCCGGCTTCCACGGGTGCCTCGGCGGGTTCTACGGGTGCCTCGGAGGGTTCTACGGGTTACTCGGCGGGTTCTACGGGTTACTCGGCGGGTTCTACGGGTTACTCGGCGGGTTCTACGGGTTACTCGCCGAGTTGTAGGAGTAAGCCGGCGAGTAGTAGGAGTAGCTCGCAGCTTCCAGGAGTATACTTTAAAAGGCTGCTGCTCCCCTAATATTAGTCCGATTTTCGTTAAATAAGAACTAAAATTGTAGTATAGTTTATACTGATTCCATATCTGTTTTCGGATCGAAAATATACCAAATATTAAGCGAGTTATTCGTCTGAGAATGTAGCTAGGTTTGCGTGGTGGTGCTCTCGCAGACGTCCGCGCCGGGACTGTATCAATGCTGAGCGCTTCTTTAAAAGGCTGCTGCTCCCCTAATAGTCCGATTTTCGTCAAATAAAGACTGGATTGTAGTATAATTCATATTGACTCCATAGGTGTTTTCGGATTGAAAATAGACCAAATATTAAGCAAGATATTCGTCTGAGAAGGCTGCAAGGTGCTCTGTGTATGTTCATGACTTGAATGGTGTGGTCAATATTTTTTACCATTATATATACATTGTCTGGATGAGCTTTATTGCAATTAATTTCTACTCATTCTGCCAACTGGCCAATGGGAAGGACTTTTCCTTTGGTTTTGTAAAGTCAATTAACCTATATATGTAATAGCAATCTGCCTTGACCGTTATGTCAATTGCTATTAGCATTTTGAATAATACAAAGAATGGGGTAAGTCATGCTTTTTCATCATTGATCACAAGCATGAATTGAAGTTCCGAATTTCAACTGATTCCTGTTTAATATGCATATTAAAGAGGGAGATTTTTTTGATCATGGATGGAACATGCAATATCAATATTAATTTCAGTTGTATTATTTTCAGAAACAACAACGAAATATTGATAATTTATATAAACTAGAGTATATCTATCTATAGATAGTTGTTATAGCTCCATAGACATCTTTATCAAGTCGGAATTTTATTGGCAACAAGCAAACAAACATTGTTTTATTTTCGTTTTTTATTGATTACGAATTAATGAATTATTGATAGTAACATATTATTAGGTGAAGATCTTATAACTATCTGTCTATCTACATATCTATATTCTATGAGGTATTACTAACTTTATTAACAAGAATATTCTTGTTTGTGCCTAGTATACTCCATTAATTTTCCCCACCTTAACTATTATATAAATTCTACACATTTCCCTGAATAATTCAGTCTTTATTTGACGAAAATCGAATATGTGATAGACAGATAGTTTAGAGAGACAGATAGATTTATATGCTTATTATATAATATAGAATATCTAGCTTAATATTTGGTCCATATAAGTACATAAAAAATAGCAAATAAAATCACAGATCAAATCACAAATACTAATTACAATATCAATATTAGATTTAAATTTTACAAAAAGATAAGAATGTTCACATGTATAAAAAAAATACCAATATACAAATATAATCATTGCCTGGTAATTACAATACAATATATTGTTTTTAATTAATGAAAGCAATTACATCTATTTGTAATTGTGAATGACAATCAAGACAATGTCATATTACTGTGTCATCTTTGAACAAACTATGAAATGACAGGTCAAAGAACCCCAATTTAGGCAATTAGGCAATTGACACATGTATTGAGCATTTGCTGTATTCTCTACACCCATTCTTTATATCATTCAAAATGCTAATAGCAATTACTGTGTCATCTTTGAACAATCCATGAAATGACAGGTCAAATAACCCCAATTTAGGCAATTGACACATGTATTGAGCATTTGCTGTATTCTTTGTATCATTCAACAATTGACATAACGGTCATGGCAGTTGGCAGAATGAGTAGAAATGAATTGCAATAAAGCCCATCCAAACAATGTATATATATCATGGTCAAAAATATTGACCACACCATTCAAGTCATGACCATACACAAGGCAACCTGGCCGCCGCCAGAGAACTGCATTCTCAGATGAATATCTCGCTTAATATTTGGTCTATTTTCAATCCGAAAACATGATGGAATCAGTATGAACTATGCTACAATACAGTTTTAATTTGACGAAATCGGACTAATATTAGGGGAGCAGCAGCCTTTTATAGAAGGGATCAGCCCTTCCTGCATTGATACAGTCAGGGCGCGGACGTCTGCGAGAGCACCACTGTTTGCCTCCGCCAACCTAGCTACATTCTCAGACGAATATCTCGCTTAATATTTGGTCTATTTTCAATCCGAAAACACATATGGAATCAGTATGATTTATACTACAATTCAGTCCTGATTTGACGTAAATCGGATTAATATAAATGGAGCAGCAGCCGCCGCAAGACAACTGCCTTCTCAGACAAATATCTCGCCTAATATTCGGGTTTTTTTAAATCCGAAAATACGTATGGAATCAGTATGAGCTATACTGCCATTCAGTCTTTATTTGAGGAAAATCGGACTAATATTAGAGGAGCAGCAGCCTTTTTAAAGTATATACCTCCCTGCCTACGCTGACGCTGGTAGCAAAAAGCCGGCGGGTTACACGTGAAAGCCGGCGGGTTACACGTGAAAGCCGGCGGGTTACACGTGAAAGCCGGCGGGTTACCTGTAGAACCCCTCAACAAGCCGCCGGGGTGAAATTAGGGACGAATAATTCGCCGGGTTCTACGGGCCACCCGCCGGCTTCTACGGGCCACCCGCCGGCTTCTACGGGCCACCCGCCGGCTTCCACGGGTTTTTTTTTTTTTTTTTACAACCGTGAGATTTCTACGGTTGTGCCATGCAAGCATGGCACAACCGGCTACCGGGGCCGGGTTTCGCGGCTTGGCCAAGGGTCCCACGGGTGCTTGACGGGTATCCACGGGTATCCACGGGTGGCCGTATTGGGGCCGCCGGCTTCGAGCCGGGTAGCGATTTCGGCAACTATTACGTAATACTACGGGTTCACTACGGCACAACCGGCCCGTGTGACAGTGGCTTAACAATGAAATTACAGAATAATTAGATGTTCATGTGCTCAATTTACGCAATTCTTGTTCTGAAAAGTAGGCAATAAAGAAAAATAGTCTAAACTCAAAAAGATATGAATCCATTTCTCTTGTATTTTATACTCAACCTATCGGCTACATAGTTTAACCAATCATTTTCTTTAATTATTTAAACTAGCAACGAATGTCCATAATTAGGTCGCTCGGCTGTTAGGTGACAGCACACTGTGTTATGTCAAGTGGAACAAAGTCAATTGATAGAATTATTCAACATGATACCATGTAATAATTTCAGAGCACCTAACGATTTGGGATGAATTAGTTGCGTAATTACACCCATTAAGATTGCAATTGTAGTTTGTATGAACTAGCATGAACATGGGTTACCTGATGATTACTTGTCGATGGCTTCACCAGTTTCTGAGGTGACCCTGGAGGAGTGATTCCCCCTATTGTTGTCATCTGTAAAATAAAATAGTTTAAATCAGTTGGATCTCATACAATGTTGTGCATTACATGTGCTAGAAAAAACAATTACTGGAAGGAAAGCAATTGTAAGTGCCATGTAAACCTGCTATCATCTTGTGCAATGTACGTTAATCATCTGACGTGGATTTTTAAACAATACCGTGTATATCACTTGCTACTAAACCAAACCATGTATAGGTGTCAATATCCTCTGAAAATTATTACAAATATCCCAGGCTGCTTGTATTTTAATTCTGTCTATTCTAAAAACTCTTGACTGATATATACTTGCAAAGGACAAGAATGAGTTAAAACAAAGTAAAAAGTAAAACATAGTTATCAATAATGTTTCCGTTACTTCGATATTTCAGTAGAAGAGATTGAGTATTGAATATACAGTTATTTTTATAAATATGATTGACTCTAGAGAGCTGTAGCCACCTATTCCTGGCTGTAGCAGTAACTGGCTAAAGTCAGTAGCGTCTGTCTACTCCTAGCTTATAGTCAGCTTACTCCTACCACTACTGAAAAAAATATACCTTGGCAAATGTAAGAAATTTACCTAATATATGATAAATATGTACTTTTACATCCAGCTTTGGGTAGCCAGCTATAGCCAGACAGTTCCGTTTAGTGGCAGGTAGCATCGTATAGCAGAAGTTGTCTAGCTTTGTCTAGGTTCAATTCGACAGGTCGCTTTTTATGAAACTAACAGTAAACAGCTTCATTGTAGGTAGGTAGGACTTGGTTTTGGCTGTTACGAAACCTTGTTCCTAGTTTCGGATAGCTAGTGGAACATTCGTTGTGAGTTCAACTTCTATTTATCAACATGTCATGCCATGCACATGTTTCTATCAGCATGCCTACATCTAGTGATGCAGACCGGACCGCATGGGTCCGGTCCGGTACGCGGTCCGACCCTGGACCGCATCGGTACCGGACCAGCAACAAAATACCGGTACTGGGTGCCTGGACCGCGGTCCGGACCGCTGGAAAAGTTTTTTATCTAAAAAAAAAATTATAATTTATTTTATTTTTTTTAATAAAAAACTTTTGCTAAACCTTTGTTTTTATCATAATTTTAAAAAATGCCGATGGACCGGCAATACCGGACCACCTGACCCTGGACCGGACCAGTACCGGACCACTTTAAGGAATATCGGACCACCCCACAAAAGGCGGTCCAGTCTGCATCACTACCTACATCACTACTGTAAGCTTCATGCCACTGGCTTTGAGACAATACTAGAATATTCGTGCGAAGTTCTCATCCGAATGATCTCTGACATTATAAGACTATTCATGCATATTTTCTCACCCTGATGATCTCTGGAATTGATGACATGGATGAGTGAGGTTTGATCTTCTTTTTGGCAGAGGGGAACAGGCTGGATGGATATTGGATTGGTGGGGGACGTGGTTTTACAGGCAGTGCAGTGGCATCTGTGGTACAAGCTACAATGTAAAAAAAATGTGGTAAGATGGAAAGCAGAAAAAAGCTATAGATGCCATGACACACATCGGTTCGACATTGTTTCGACATCGGTCTGACATTTTTTCAACATCAGTCTGACGTTGTTTCGGCATCGGTCTGACATTGTTTCGACATCGGTTTGACATCGGTTCGATGTTCGACATCGGCTGCGGTTAAACGATGTCGGTTCAAGGTCGACCCAATCTGACATGCTATCTAGGAATCTAAGTTACTATAATGACGTATACTGTTTGAACTGAAGTGACATTGCTGTGAAGTGATTGCAGACTAAATTATATTCTTCTGGTTATTTGTATTGTAATCAGTGAAAATTTAATCATCTCATGCAGGTGATAGATTTATTCAATGATATCTTATTTGCATACATGAAATTCAGATGCCCTTTATGATAATAATGTCAGATGAGAGCATGAACCACATTTCGATTAATCAGGACAGCAGAATGATTGCAGATATTCTTTATTTCACTTTTCTAAAATAATTTTCTAGTCAATTAAATGACCTATTTTTCATCTTTAATTCTCTTTTTTTTTTAAATGGAGCGAATTCTTATATTAACAGATGAATTAACCTTCTTTTGCCAATTAGCTATAATTGACCAATTGACCAGTAGTAAAACAATTCAATACTGAACAAGGTCATAGTATTATCAATGGTAAAATTTGGTTTTATTTGTCCGAGTAAAATAAGCGTTCTCTCGATTTTCTTGTAAACGGAAGGGGAGTTGACAGCCTTCCCGAAGGGAATTAAAATCAAAATATCAAATCTTCATTCACACAAAAGTGGTACCCTTCATTGATCATTATTTATTGTCCAATTGTGATATATATATACCATTGTTAACATGGACTGTGATCTGGCTCTGAGAATGGATATCCCCATTTTGGCTGTTGTGGAGGCACATCAACGGAAGTCGGTGGGTCTTTTCCACATTGACCACCACGTGGGCTGCATTACTGGTGATGTGTAGGTCTGTCACTGGGATGTGCATGCAATAGGCTGTGATAACACTTCCCTGGTTTAGGCGCCAAGCTCTCACACTGCAGTCCCTTGATCCTGCAATTAAAATAATAAAGAGGTTTGGCATTATGGGGAAAATTTATCGGTATCCTATTATTATCATTGTAATAATTACGTAGAATCACTCTTCAATTTTCTCTTGATTCTAAGAGCACGATGTCACCGTTTTCTCCTGTGCTTGCATAAATTTCATGCTTCATTTCCTTATGAAACAAAACAATACTCGAGCCAAACAAGACAACATTGTTAAAGCATTATGACATTATTAAGACTAAATCAAAAGCAGTTAAGCAGTTAACATTTTGTTTGAATAGATTATTTTTGCTATTTCTGATCAGCAACAGTGCTTCAGGTACCCCAAACAAGTGCAAAAGAAAGAATCTTTGGGCCTTTAGGTTGTTGAATACATAGTAAACAGTGACATCACATCCCAGTCCTACTGGCTTTGCTCGGTGTGGGCATGATGTCACACCTTCTGCTGAGCATCAAAGTTTACAGAATTGACCAATCAGTGGCTGAAAAACCCTAATCTTGAAATGCGGTAATTTTTTCTCGATCATCTTTTTCATGAAGTAAATCGGCAATTTCAACTTCTACTCCTAAACATTTCGAATGTTATCATCCACTTAACCCTAATTACTCTTTTTCAATGATGTGGATTGGTGATTGTTGGCACAGTGACTGATGCATGTATACTGTCCAGAAAATATTTATTAAACCTGTTGTAAATTACCATGAAAAATGACAGCACTGCTGCCAGGTTATCAAAACCCTCCAGAACTATTTCCCTCGAAATTTTCACCAGTCAGCTGCTATTTCATGAATTGTTTGCCAGGATGAATTTCAGGAAACTTGAGAGAATCTGCTAAAAATTTTGTGCAATGTACAAAATTATTAACTTTATCCCAGATAACATTCCAAATCGGCCAAGCATCGTTTACGTAAAAGCCACTGTCGATCCAACATCGTATTAACATAGCCGACATCGCGCCAATGTTGAAACGATTTGGAATGCTAACTTGTATCATAACCCTACCCTAAAATATGAATGTATACGACTTCGTTTGTGCATGGCCATGTAGTATTGCAAAACAGCTGAAAAACAGCTTTACAATTTGCAAAATGTAGGGAATTATCACTCCTAAGAAAATTATGATGGCTGTGTCATTCATGTCCTGTGCATAATTATAGTTGACATATGTTCATGCAAACTGAAGGTAAAAAAAATATTCAAGAACAAGTGCAATAACAAAAATTCCGACCTATGTATTTCAAAGTGTCTGAAACTTTTGGCCATGGGTGTACATAAGAGACCACTGCGCTACATGCCCTATTGGTTTCTGGGAGAGTGATTGAAGAAAAAAGGAACTTTCTGGACTAACCGGACATGATGGTGCATCCATTAGCAGTAACCTTGACAACGGTGACGCTGTCTGTGTGTCCTACCAAGTGGTGTACCACCAGCCCTGTGTCCAGGCTCCAGACGATGATGGATTTGTCCTGGGAGGCTGTGATCACATGTTTGTTTGAAGTCGTGATGGCAACAGAGTTGACTGGTCCTTCGTGTTCTACCAGAACCTGTTTCAAAATGTCATTAAAATAGGTAAATAGAAATTATTGCCCGGTTTAGGGTTACTGATTACAGTTTTTTTTTTTTTGCAAAGGGGAGGAATTCAGTTATTAGTAGCTAGAAGATTCAAGCGAATTTATAACTATCCACCCCTAACTTTATGATCTCCAGATGCTCTGTGTTGATGAAGCACAGAAGCATACAGTCGATTGACAGTCAGGAACAGACGCATGACTAACTCCCATTTGATTTCTAATATGACCATTTGCTGTTGGATTTCAAAAGAGCCTAATAGATTCAAGAAGTTATAGTAAACAGTTTTTTTACAATAAAGAATCATTCATCAAAAAGATATACACACTTTTTGGATCACTTTAAATTGCTTTATTAGCTTAATTAGCACCAGGTAGCCCATTGAACCAATATTGGCCTAGCTACATGGCCAAATGTGCCACGTGCGTTTTCCATGAGAAGGCTAAACGCATGGAAAACACATGGTTTTTAGGTCATTATAATGATGCAAAAACCATGCATTTATTTAAACGCATGGAAAACGCACGTGGCACAATTGGCCATGTATACATGTAGATCCTGGTTGTGTTGACGAACTACTTCTCAAAAAGGTTTACTAATAGATGGTGACTTTGATCAGATATATTTAATGATAATATATACTGTATGGTTTAAAAACAGCTCAGTAATCTTACCTGAGTGAGTTTTCCAGTGCCAGCCTCCCATAATTTGCAGGACATGTCCATTGAGCCGGTTGCCAAGTACTGAGAATCTGCGGAGAATGTCACGCAGGTGATGGCGTCACTGTGGTTGATAGTCTGGATCAGCTGACCACCATCCACTGCCCAGATCTGCATCCTATGAAGCCCAAAAGAAGGAAAAATACAATTAGTAATCATATGTGGTAGTACATAGTAGTAGTAAATTCATTCATTCAATAAATATAATTGATTGTCACATTACAATAAAAAACATTACGAATTACTTGTTGGTATTGCCAAACTTGACGCCTGGTGTGCGAAATATATATATATATATATATATATATTATATATATATATTATATAATATCGATAGCTTGTTTTGACAGACTTACTTCCAAAGTATGTGGAGCTCATATTCATTAAAGAAAAAGTTTAATTGATGAGGAGGTACTGATGATTGGATATGCAATTTAATAAATCCAAAGCTATACTCAAACAATGTTTACCACTTTAAAAGAGAGAAAAGAAAAATATATAATAGCAAAAGAAAAAAGTACTAAGAGAATAGAACAGGAGATTTTGATTTCTACACGAATAATACTAAAAATTGATTGCGTATATTTTATGGGACCTGTATTTGTACTTACACATTCTCACTGACGCCAGAGATAGCATGAACTCCGCTAGGGGCGACACTGAGCATGTGAGCAGGGCCCCCTATCGAGCATAACGACTCTCCATCTTCCGCTCTCCAAATTCGAATGACCCCTTCATCCTCTCTTGAAAGGACCCGGATGTTATCTGACAAGACAAATACTTGTCGAACTGCACTTTTGTGGCCCTAAAATGAAAGTTAAAAGACAAGTTATACCATTGTAACAATTGAGAATATAATTCGGCTCTTTTTAAGGCTGCACTACACGAGTCAGTTATGAAACCATATAAATATGATTGATTGAATTGATTGAAATAGCCTTTATTGTACAATGAGAACAACATTTTAACAATTGAAGTTCATACAAAATAAAGGGCTTGCTTTAACAAAATAATGCATTTGGCTCACAGTTTAAATAGAAGTTTAACTATAGTCATTGTTATATAATTCGAAAAATGCACACTTAATGCTTAAGATAAAAGGTATTGTGACTAATTATCGCAGCTAATATGTGCAGTACACATCTTATATTAAAGATATGTCATTTTCCAAAATGAATGATTTCAGTTTCCGTTTATAACTAAAGTCCTATATTACCAGCTCTGTAAACTACTCAATGAAGTAAGACCATTATATTACGCATCTAATTTAACTTAAAAAATTGACGAACTATTTAGATATTTATGATTAAAGCATCAGATATCACACTATATATAACCTTATACAACAACTAACTTTCGACAAAGGCCGGGCAGTCAAAAATGACTCTCAGTTAGTTGTAAACGTCATCTAATTACTAACAGGTAGTCATATTGACTACATTATAATGACATATAAATGGCGACAGACTAGTCACTTTGATTTGCTTATAGTGACAATGAACGTATAATAATGTATTGGTTGCGGCAAATTATTTAGACTATTTTCTCTGCCTCACAGTCAACTTGTTAGCCATGTGGGGACAAAAGCCACAGTGCCAGATTATGCACTACCTCAAGATTATCAGGCAGCTGGGAGGTCTAGTGGTAAGATGCTCGCCTGCTCCTGCGCCCTTCATGAGCAACATCTCAGCTGGATTTCGTTCGGATGAGACGTTAAATTGGCGGTCCCTTGTACTCAGTGTCTATGCTGAGGCAACCTGGATAGCATTTCAAATCGTATCGACGCAATGCTTGCATGGCTCACCCGTGGCAAACTCCCGGGTGTCAAAAAGGCCCGAAAAGTCGGCGGATTACCCATGGAAGCCGGCGGGTTAATTGTCCCAAATTTTACCCGTAGTAACTGGTAGCAGTCAGCGAGTCACCCGTGGGACTCGGCGGATTACTCCTACTACCCATCGGCTTACTTCTAGGACCCGTAGAACCCATTGAGTGACCCGTAGAACCCGCCAAGTGACCCGTAGAACCCGCCGAGTCACCGTAGAACCCGCCGAGTCACCCGCCGAGTCACCCGCCGAGTCACCCGTAGAACCCGCTGAGTCACCCGTAGAACCCGCCGAGTCACCCTTAAAACCCTTTTTGCCGCCAGAATCCGTCGCCAACCCGGCGAAAAAAGCTGTTACATAACTGTTATGTAATACTACGGGTTCACTACGGCAAAACCGGCTAAGTGTGAAAGGGGCTTAAAACATGGGTGGACTCCTCCTCTCTCTCACCTCATCAATCAACCGTCGATAGCAGCAAGAACTTGCCATAGAGGGCTGCATATTCCATATCTATTTATCTATCTATCGATCTAATCTAGCAATTTAATCTAATCTATCTAATCTAATCTATTCAGTCTATCTATCTATCTATCTATCTCATCTATCTATCTGATCTAATCTAAACGATCTAATCTATCAATTGATTTATCTATATCTATCTATCTACCTACATATACCTCTCTATCTATCTTATCTATCTAATCAATCTAATTTTATCTAATCTATCTAATCTATCGATCGATCTATCTAATCTATCGATCGATCTATCTATTTGATGAAAACTAACCTTATAATCGGTGATAATACAAGGCATCATAACACTCCAAACTTTGACAGTCATATCCTCAGAACCAGATACTGCGAAGGCCTCATCATCTGCAAGAGCCACGCAAGTCACTGGACCAGTGTGTCCCACCAAATCTCCAGCAAAGTCACATATGTCCAGATTCCATAACTTCACAAGGCAGTCTTTGCTTCCTATTAATTGCAAAATAGACCATTAATTACTTTTCATTGACGTAATGACGATATACACCCTTATCCAAAATCATAACCATTTAAGCATGTACATATATATGCAGTTTTCAAAGTAGTCTTGCGTTTTAGGAGGGTGGTGTTAAAAAAATCACTGACTGGTAGTGATTGATGAACTTTATTCGCTCTCAAAAACACAAATTATCTTTAAGTGGGGCAAAAAACTGTAATTTGAGCTTACACTGGTGGTTGATATTTCGGGGGCCCCTTCTTATTTAATGAAAATGCCTCAACATAAAAATGAAAATATTGAGAAAATTGCCTTGTATAAATAGTGGGTGGTGAGGAGACCAATATGCAGTTTTACTGGCCGAAGCGCTAGTGATATTGTGCGAATCGTAGCTGATATAAATTTATAATTAAAATTCTTAATTTATAATTCTTTATTTATGTATATATAATTTTTTATTTTTTTTGGCTAGTTTTACTTTCACATGACCAATATTGCCGACCAATATCAGGATTTTTGATTGCCTATTACAATTCAGGTGTAGGATATATGTCTATAAACACAAATCCTTTCTTTCTGTGAACATTCCAAAACCTGGAGGTCACCTCAACTTTGGCTTGTACACATATACCAATTATTGTACATTGACGCAGATAAATGACACATTCATTCTGCAATGATCAAATGCTGTAATATCAAATTTCTGAAAACTTCAAAGCTGACCTGATATTGCTTTCTTGTCATCTCGCGAAATACTCAAGCATGTGATCTCATCTTTGTGGTCATCCTTGGGAAAATAATCTCGAGTGTGTCTTTTGTAGAATGTCCAGACATGTATGGCATCCTGAAGAAATCAAATTCATTCATTACATTTTAAAATGAAACAGTATTATGATTATAGAATTTTATATTTCGTGTGGCAGTTTGCCTTGTTTATAATTTTTGTAGACTTGTAGATTTTTTATTTTATTTGGTTGATTAAATATTTTGTGTAGTATGACATTTTCTATAGTCAAAATGGGCTTGACTTAAGGAAAAGAATACCTTGATCATAATCTATATCTACATTACACAAAAAAGTTAATAGAGGATCAACATTTTTCATTGCCAAAATTAAAGGGGCTTTCAACTATATCTAATCCATATACTTTTACGTATTACTTTACCCACTCAGAGAATAAAGGTGATTAGCATATTTTTGACATTGACAATAATTGATAATGATTGATAATGATAACTAATAAGCTACTAATTATATTAACTAATAAATTACAGACAACTCATAAATAACAGAAAAATAGCTTTTCTATAACTTTATATTTTTATATCTATTATTTTGCAAAATGCATTCAAATGGATTTTATTCGGATTATGCAATATAAATATGTAATAAAATAATAATAAAATAATAATAATAATAATATCATATGATTTATAAATATCTGTTAAATGTGAATCAAACTGCTCCAGTGAATTGATTATTGATGCAAAGTAACCCAATGGTTAAGGCCCTTTTACGTTCCTTTAATTTGGTTGTCATAGAGAGAGAGAGAGAGAGAGAGAGAGAGAGAGAGAGAGAGAGAGAGAGAGAGAGAGAGAGAGAGAGAGAGAGAGAGAGAGAGAGAGAGAGAGAGAGAGAGAGAGAGAGAGAGAGAGAGAGAGAGAGAGATGCATTTATTTCAACCATAATCATAATCATTTTTACAATAAGAGTATTTGTATACAATACGTTTAAATATGGTGTTGGAGACAGACATTTTGGCATACAGCTGCTAGCATGTCTGCCACCAGGGGATTTCATTGAAAGTACATTTTAACATTAGTAAATACATCGCTATGAAGGGATTAGATAAAAGACAAATAAAATTGAATTAACATAAAAAAAAGTGGTTAGAGGGAAATTTCATAATTAATGAAAAATATCATTTTAGTTATATACGTATACAGTGGAGGGTTTGTGAGAGACTGTGAGTGGAAGTTGGCAAAGATTTCCGGGCTCATTTACAAAGGCCTATACTGGCAGGTGGGTCACTTTAGCTACATACAAAGCATCCTTGGATGCTGGGATGCTGGGATAGGTTCAAACCCCAGAAAAATCCTATTATTATATCAGAACAGAATACTCACTTTTGCAGCGCTGAACAAGAAATGTTCATCAGAAGATAATCTTAATGAAGTGACCACATTTGCATGACCAGTGAAAGTCTCCAGTAACTCTCTAGTCCTCAGGTTATAAGTGTAGACATTCTTGTCACTGGCACTGACCGCCACATGGTGGGAGTCTTGGGAAATCGTCAGGCTTTCGATCTGCAATAGATATATTAAAAAACATTAACGGCTTACAAAGGCATTTTTAACAACACACAACTTATAAAACCGGTGCTAAACCGTGACTACATACAGGCCCGGATGATAACACAATATGGCGGATTTTGGCCCCCCAGGGCACGTTATCATACTGAGCTGTGGTCACGGAGCCTGGGCCTCTCAAATTATGCCCCAGGCAATGTCATATTTATGCTAATTAATGTGAAATGTTCTTTTGATGTTTCAAACCCCTAGGCTGTATCACTGATTTGAAAATGTAAATAGCTTCAGGTCATGCGACACGCATTTCGACACTTAATCCTAACTATGCATTAGTGACATAGTGAGTCTTCTACCTCAGTTTATTGCGTAATACATGTGTATACATCTTATAACGTTACGGTACGCATTCTTTTATTCATTTGAACTCTGTACAATGGAAGGTGAGGACGTTACAGAGAAATTCATGGAAGGTGCAGCTCCTGAACATTCGGAAGAGAAATATGAAAATGTCGACCTTGATTCTGACACTCATATCTCGCCCAGCCTTTCAGATATTCATCCAATAAGGAGTATGAGCGACTGGAAACTTTTCGGTAGGCTTCTGCCTAAGAACGAGGTTATTTTTATTTGTCAAGTTGTGATTCTATATATTGTCATTATCACGTGTATAGTTAACCTCACAATGCGTAATGGTGACAGTAATCTTTGGACTGCACTCTTGTCTTCTTCACTGGGAATAATGCTCCCCCAGCCAACATTGGCTACTCGTAAACGCTAGCATTTTGACAGCTGATGGATATGTTCATGCTGTCAATCGCTGCGAGTGACATGCTAAAGAGCATCATTTGTTACTGCTCAGATTTTATACCCTCGAGGCTGAAAAAGCACCTAGTGTGTCGTTTGATTGGCCGAGTAATACCTCATTACAATGACATTTACATAAACGTTGGCCATACGTATACACTATCGGGTATATAAGGAAGCGTTGGAAGCATCGCAGTCATTCACTTCGTTCGTGGAAAAAGATACACTCGGCAGTCAATATGGCCAACACACAACTTGATGCACAGACTCCTCAAGGTTCCAGTGGAATGACTATATGCCTGTCTGAGAAGACAAGAGTCATCGCTCATGCCGCTCGACAATACAAGACGGGGTACATAACCTTATCGAGGCACAATGAAGATACAGGCAAGTGGCGTAATGTTCACATTGCGAAGAAGTCCTTCGAGAAAATGAAAGAAGCGTCCACTGAGCTGCTCGATGCTCTCGTGCATCGAAAGTCAAAGCAGCTACGTCTGACTAAGAAGCAGTTTCTGATGATTACGAAGTTCCAAAAGTACAACAAGGAGGAGCTGTACTTTCTGTCTGTGCTACACCCCAAGACTGAACAGGAGGACATTACAGATTGCACTGAATATATGCATAGTAAAACTATCAATCTACGAGTGGAGGAGTTCGAAAAACTTCTATCTTCATATGACAAACTACACGTCGTTATAAGTACACCACAGCCAGGTGCAGCTGATGACACCAAGTTCAGCCATCATGATGAATGCCCCACGGTCAGGTGCTACAGATGGTTTATCGAAAAAAGAGGTCTCAGGTCTCTCAACTTATACCTCACTCGCGAGCAATGTGAAGCCAGTGTCCAGAGCTATATTGAGTCATCACCTGGAGAGGACATGGAACCCAGTGCATACACCCTGGAACCCGTCACGATGCTGAGGCCTTCAAAGCTTGAAATCACACAGCGTGTGTTCTACAGGCACCTGATCGATCAGTCAGGTAGCAGCATGACGGATGTACTTATGACACCCCCCTCAGTCGCCGTCGTCAGGGACATTATCGATGATACAACAACCAGAGACAGTGTACTGAGGATTGTCGAGGCTGTTGCTTCTATGGTCGAGCATAAAAGACTGTATTTCATAAGTGAAATTTTCGATATTTTTGTATACTTGGGCGGTGTAGTTAAAACCGAGGAGCAGATTGTACAGTCTATCATAACCACTGAACATCTCTCTGAACGATTGATTGATTTCTGCTATGACATTGTTTTAAAAGCAAAGGCTGCTCAGAAACAGTCTGAACCTCAGGCAGCTGTGTAATTTATTTTTTGTCCTTTTTAATAAATATTTCAAAATGAGTAAAATTGATTTTTTGTTTATTTTTCTTTTTTCACAAAAAAGGTTGCCTGTGACTTTCATGTTATTGAAAAGGCCCCAAACTGTAAAAAAAAACAGTAAATTACTTATGCTTCCTTCTCATACTCTCACACTTGCACGTGCTTTTGTTCTTCCTCATATTGTTTTGCATGTTAAAAAAACTCAAATAATAAAAAAGAGTAAAAAGTCAATATTTTCGGTTTAAAAAAGCGCAATGGCTATAATTTATTGAAAAAACAACCGTTACTTCGTACCAAACCACTGTCCAACGGCCAATCGAGTTGTCGAGAATACTATTTCATTACAGTCACATGAGGTTATATACATATATATCATAGATACATTTCTAGGTAATTTACAGGACAAATACACTCATACTCGTATACACTGTTAAATGAACGAGGCTATTAACACTAAAACTACAGAACAATTAATTCACATTATTAAAAAAAAGATGGTATATTTCGTAGTGTTGAGACAATTATGTAACAAGATATTCGAGTAAAAAAAAACTCAAATAATAAAAAAGAGTAAAAAAGCGCAATGACTATAATTTATCGAAAAAACAACCGTTACCTTAAATGAATGATGCTATTAACACTAATACAGAAAACACTAAAACTACAGAACAATTAATTCACATTATTAAAAAAAAGATGGTATATTTCGTAGTGTTGAGACAATTACGTAACAAGATTTTCCAGGCGGGGTTAAAAGGGCCCAAAATGGTCTACACTAAAAACCATACGGTTCAGTATCATATGTTCCAGGTAGCAGACGACGTTTTGAATATGTTACTCTGAACTTCTTAAGTTCGTCGCGGCTGAAAAGTTTAAACTGATACTTGTCACGTCTAATTTTACTATAACCCACCTCGACATGGGGCTGTTCATCTGGGGCAAGTGGATTGTTGTCAGGGTCGGCCCAGAAAAGCACTAGGCGACAAATGCTGTCAAAGTTTAAGAGTTTTGAGACTTCATGGTTTAATGTGAAGCCCTTGAGTTTTGTAGTCCTCTCTTCAGCATTCGTCAAGTACGCATAGGATTTCGGCCCGCTACTGACAAAGCGGGAGATGAACTGATCCCCCTTCAGTTCATTGGTCCACTGCCCCAAATGGTCACCCATGTCAGGGGTGTACTCTTCTAATTTACTTTCATCATACTCATAAATAACAGAGTCCGTGTCAAAATATAACACTCGACGCCCCAGGTTATGAAGTACATTAAACAGACGACTACGCGCATTTGCTGTAGTGAAAGCTGCAACAAACACATTCACGTGTGTCATTTCAGGGAGAAAGCCCTCGGTGTAACTGTACTCGAGCATGCAACGCTTCTCATCGAGGATGTGCATGCCTTTGAGAGAAATGGATGGATTCGCTATCAACTTAAAAATATCTAGACCCTGTTCTACTAGCTGGTGCGTACGATGGTTGTTATTTTCGCCAAACTTCCCCCAGAAGCTATTCAGGAGTAACTTGTTGGTTGCCCTTTTGCCTGGATTGAACGAAATGTTGGAGGGGTCCAGGTGAATACCTTCTACGCGGTGGTATTGATCAAGGTATTCACTTTTTTCGGTATCATTCATGTCGGGGGAAGGCCACCCTGAAGCCTCCTGCTTCCCTTTCAAAAACAGGTTCACGTAGTCCGAAAACAGACCAGGAGTGGCCTGTGACTTGTCGAACTTTGCACTTTCTTTAAAGTGGTATACTTCATACACCTTCACTATACTGTACCCTACACTCACGGCATCATTCAAATCCACTGTTGTCCAGGTGCCAGTGAGGTCACGCTGGTCATCGGAACAATTACATGGCTCTCTCGACATGTTACGGGCACATGTGACGCAGAGTGGAAAATATAGCTTGCCATTGAGACGCATAGGGAGACAGGGGTGATACAGCCCTCTAGGTGGTCGAACTCGTGCCTGGATGATGCCAAAGTACCCACTGATGTCTGTACCTGACGGCTCCACTATGACTTCAGGGATACCAACAGGGTAGACGTCATTTTTCAGAACCATAGGATACAGAGAGCAGATGTCCACGTATCCTATTTTCTTACCATCACGAGCCTCGTGGTACAATTTCACAGCATTCACTCTCCCCCCATAGAAAGCAGCACGAGGGTCCAGGCGGGGCAGTATAGCACAGACGCTTTCGATGTCGCGCAGTAATTGATTGGTTTTCAGCATCATGTGATACTCACACTCCCATACAGTGTGAACTTCAATGCCTAGATCCTGTCTCAGATAAGTCAACCTATCCATAGTGCGAATGTACAGTGTTCTGAGGCTTTCTCCTGTATGGGGGTGTCTGATATTGGGCGGAGCATTCTCTCCACCGAAACACCATGTACAGCCGTGGAAAACACAGCCATAGAATTCCCAGGCAGTCTGTTTAGCCGTGATGGGGTCAAGATGGTAGCCATCAAGCTTCAACCAACCATCACCACGTTTGTTTCTCACTCGGTGTTCCCCCTCATTACGCGCATGCTGAATGGGTACTCCCAGCCGGTGTGACTCGTATTCAAGCCACACGATGGACGAGCGACTGTGTGCATCGATACCAGCGAAGCCACATGAGGGCATCCGCACAAATGGTGTTGACTCGAACTTCATCGCACGCACCTGTACTCCACTACTATCAATAATTTCCCCCCTTTCATCTACTAGTTTCAGGTTATCGTTCTGTAAAAAGCCCGAAACAACTCTACTGTCGTCAAGAGTCACTGAATACTTCTCAGTTAAAAATAGGTGTCTGTATGTAGCCATACAGACACTAGCTAGTGTATTGTACTGTAGGGGGTCAACACCGATTGTCTTGGTCAGTCTCTCTCCACTCTCGGCAACATCCACCACCTCATCCCTCGATGTGATACCCAACAGCCAACTCCTGAAAGCGTTACAACTTTCCTGCAGAATGTTGACATCGTCCTCGCAATACGCCAGTAATTCCCTCTTAAAGTCAAACACCTTCCCCCTCTGCTGCGCATACCACTTCATGAAATCTTCACGGGCTTGTGACTTCATGCTGTTCACCCTGTAACAGTAGGGGTGAGGCATAGGGCCTATGTAGTCCCAGTTCTCTTTCTGATTAAAAAAGACTGGGAACGTACCCTTCTTCACACCCTTCAGCCCGAAAACTTTAGGCATCTGACTCAGAGGGAACGTTAGAAAATTCAGAGAGTCAATCACTCTAAACTTGCCAGTGTCAATTGCAACGATCTTACTCCCTCTGTAGATAACCTTGGGCATCTTACGCATTGTGCAGAAGATGTACTTTGCAATGAAATATGCATCATACGCCTGTCCATTATGAAAGATGAGGGTGTAACCCTCAAATTCTTTGGCGAAAAGGAATTCACAAAACTCAGTGGCGGTGTCATCACCGAAAAAGCGTGCAGACCTCATTCCACATGTTTCACCTGTCATGCAGAGGTCTCTCTCGGCGTGACCCCTGGGCGTATCGCGAGAGACATGTTGTGAACATTCCTTGCATGCTGTACCGCAGTGGCTGCAGCGTTGATTTTCGCGATAGGAGTTGTCAATACAGTGTTCACACTGCCAATGAGCTACGAGGAGATTGGGTGTATGATACTCGGTCGTGGGGTCTGTTTCGAAATCAGCAAACATATATTTGCAGCTCACTCCCTTCGGAGCCTGCTGTCTGATATAGCAGAAATGAACCCCTGACACCCACCTTTTGCAAATTTTACACTCCCTCTCAGTACAACGGTGTTCCTTCGAGGGGGTGTAGTATGAACCACAATCTTTACACCTATGTACACTGGAACATACACCGTTTTCATTGTGTCTGCGAGCGCATTCGGCTGAACGCATGAAGCGATTGCACGATGGACAGTCGTGCTTTTCATCAAACACAACTGTACACTGGTTACCACGGCATGACACACACTGCTCACAGCCTCTATGACCATAGCGTTTGTCGTAGGGCTGTAGACACTTGTCACAAAAAGCACTCTTTCCGAAGATACACCTTACTCTTGTTATAGTGTGAAAGTGGCCTACAGCCCCCTGCCTCAGTGGATGATCAACATAGAGTAAATAAACAGTGCGCTGTCTCGTCATGGCTCCAGCGTACAGTGGCTTAACACCTGACCCCCTCCCAAAAACGACAATACGAGTGTTGGCCTCCCTCTCAAAAGCTGGAATGTCGGTGAAGGCTGGCACGTGATTGACATCAAACCCAGCACGCGTATGCAGCTGCACGGCCCTCACCTTTTGTAGCTTTCGTTTGGGGTTGATCACATGATAGTATGCCGATTTAGTCTGCCTACGTAGTGACCTGTTCGATAGGGGGGCTGCCTCCATGTCTGCTCTGGCAACACCTACAGTAATGGCACGTGCCAGACACAAATTATCATCATTGTTTATTTTACATATACATCTCAGTCTGTGCAAGTCATCGATGTAATTGAGACCTAGACTCCTGCCAGCACCTAAGGGATTGCGTATTACGCCTACATGTATTTCAAGGGGTTCGTCTAAATAAAGTTCATCATCTGACTGCAGCAGTGTTTCAAGCAGTTCAAAAATTTTAAAAATACTGAGTTGATGTAAAGGCATAAGGCCAAGACTGTGAGGGCTATAAAAAGCCTCGTTTTGAATAAAAAATCGCACAAGGTCATGAGGATTGTAACTCTCATTTAGTCTACCAATGATGTCTTCAAGCACACCTTCCAGCCCTCCCATAATATCACTCAGATTGACACCACCCCAGCTGGCATTAAGGTGTACCCTGTATACAGTCTCCCTGACTGCTCCCCCATCGAACTCGAGGTCTCTGATGTTTTTGACATCAATGTGACGGTGGAAATTCACCGAGTAGTCGGGGCCCTCGAAAATCATGTTATTTTCAAAATCATCGCCAGCACCATCATTATTATCATCAAAGTTATCATCATTCGCAAATGGCACATTTTCATCAACCTCTCCACCACCCATGATGTTGTTCTCGTATAAAATGTCCAGCAGCAGCTTCATTTCATTTCCATCCCCCAACTCCTCAAACTCAGCACCATCGACGTCGACTCCGCAGTCAGTCCTTAGCATTTCTTTCAGCCTGCAAGGAAATGAATTGAAAAAAGGTTTCATTTATCTTTTCACTGCACGAAGCTGTTGCTCACGAAATAGAAATAAACATGTAACTACTAACGCACTAAGCGAGCGACGTCTTGGACCAGAGGCCTCCTCGGTGTCTTCTTTCTCGGCCTCTTTCTCTCCATTGTCATTCTTCCCCTTCTTCTTCTTCTCTGTCGCAGAGGAGGTCTCTCTTTCACTCTGCTGCGGACCCCTATGCTGCCTATTGTGAAATGAAACCAAACGTCATGAAATTACATATTTTTACTGATCCACTAATGTCAAACAATTTAACATATGCTAAATGAACTGACACTCACCTCGGAATAGACGGGCTTGAGGTAGACGTTCCTTCACACGGGTCGTAAGACGCATTTGACTGCGGCGAATTTGAGCTGTTAAAAAGAAAGAAGCAATAGAGTTATTTAGTCAGTGTTGAGTGAGATAAGTTGAGAGTGTGTTGAGATTCAGTTATTAATTAAACATTTTTACGCAATTTTATTTTTTTTTTAAAAAAACAAAAAAAACTCACTCCTTGGTGACTTTTCTTTTTTTAGGCGAAGGGGCACCTGTCTTTGCAGAGGTGAAACAGCCTAGAAATTCTTCCAGCTCCCTGGATCTTTTCCGGTGGAATTCTAGTTGTTTCCCAAAACGCTGAAAAAAAAATCAAGTCCAAATATACAGCATTTTGGTCAGCATACAACGTTATTTTATTTTGGTTAATACTCATAAATTTTTTTGAGACCGTACCTCGAGCATAAGCTTCTCCGTTAAACGCAGTGACTGATCGTCATCGGTGATGGACCACCCCTCATCGACTCCCTCCATTGCCTCTTCCATTTCTCTACATTTAACTTCAAGAGTTACATCATCAACTTCCATCTCTTCATCAGTTCCAGTCACAGCCACAGTCACTGCCTTCCCTCCTCCTCTTCTCTTCAGCGGACTCGTACCTCCATTCTCACTCGTACTCGTACCTTTACTCGTACTCGTACCTCCACTCGCACTCGTACTCGTACTCGTACTTCCGCTCGTACTTCCACTCGTACTTCCACTCGTACTCGTACCTCCACTCGTACCTCTACTCGTACTCGTACCTCCACTCGTACCTCCACTCTTGGAGCCTATACTCTTGATGGTATTCTTGAGGGTGCTCTTGCCACCCTTCTTACCAGCACTCTTGCTCATCATGACTTCTCCACTCGCCACGTGTTTTGGAGCGCTTGAAACGCCAAGTACTGCGTGTGCAGTACGTATAGATGAAGTGTCAGTCGAGGTGGAAGCGACTGGTACTCCGGGTGACGCAGACGGTGTACCATTGACCTGGCGTCGTTTAGGAGAGATGAGTGAGCGTCTGTAAGACGTAATGCTAGCATCCTTCTCTTCTTCTTCTTCCTCTTCTTCCGAATTGACTGAGCCGTCAGTGTCAGTGTCAGTGTCAGTACAACTTTCGGTGTCAGTTTCGTCGCATGAACTGTAATCACTGCGATGACCTGCAGCGTTGTTGGGCACAGCATTTGATGCAACTCGTGAGGCAGTCGAAGTTGCACTCGTACCCGCACTCACCCCCTCCCTCGTGGGTATAGCCTGAGCTGTATCCACTGCGTCACACGTATTGGCACCCTTGCTACTCGGCGTGGCTGTTGCTGGCGGAGGTGTTGAGGACTGAGGTTGAGGCGAAGGCAAAATCGAAGACGAAGACGAAGGTGAAGGTGAAGGCTGAGGTTGAGGAGAAAGCAGAGTAGACGCCGGAGTCTGCGTGTGCTCAGTCGACTTTACTACACTCAGCTCCCCCGTCTTAGCCTCAGACTCAGTCTGACGCAGTGCCTGTGTCCTCGCGTATGCATGGGCCTGAGCACGCGTTCGCCTTCCCTGAAAGCTTAACGCAGTTGCTTGAGTATCCGCTACTTCCTCAGTCTCCATTTCCTCCTCGTCAGTCGTCTGGTGCGTATTGGCTCTTCTCGTCAAATCTCTCAGATCCTTCATCACTTGCGAAGCTAGACTGAAAAGGAAAAAAAGAATAAAATTTTAAAAAAATCATGGAAAACCAGGAGTACGAGTCACTATTCAAGTTCGAGTCGCCTTCCTCAACGGTTATTGCGGGGCCATCGATGTCAGGTAAAACGGTTCTGACTCTAGCCATACTGAGACGAGCAGAGTCCATGTACACAATACCGCCCGAAAGAATACTTTACGCGTACGGTGTTCATCAGAAAAAATTTGATGAACTGGAAGCAGAAGTAGCCAACATGACCACTCACCATGGCCTGCCCACTCGTGAACTGATAGACGAATTAAAGAGCGCAGACGACAGCGGTCACAGTCTGCTAGTGTTGGATGATCTCATGGATGAAATATGCAAATCTAGCGAAATGTGTTCCCTCTTCACTCGAGACGTACACCACAGCCGCATCTCTGTCATTATGCTGTCCCAAAATATCTATCATCAGTCTAGATATTCGCGTACCATCAGTCTCAACACTAGCTACCTGATATTGTTAAAGACGTGTAGAGACTTACAGCAGATACACTTCCTCTCGCGTCAGATGTTCCCCGGCACTCCGAAGAGACTAGTCGAGGCGTACGAGGATGCAACGTATCAACCGAGAGGATACCTCGTAGTGAACAACTTGACGAGTTCGGGTGACGAGGACGTGCGACTGAGTACTTCTATTCTTCCCGGGGACACTCTCGTACTATACACGCGTAAATAATGACTGAGAGAGCTAGAGCCGTTACCTGTATGAGCTTTTTGGAGCTTTTAATAGGGACATATAGAATGACGCCTCGTCTGAGTCGAACACTACTGGCTGACGCCACTCGAGAGCAGGTACTCTGCATAGCCGAAGTGGTTTTGAACACTCTAGAAGGTAATGTTGAGCTACCTGACAGTGTGTTACACGAGTTAAGCAGGGGCAAGAGAGTGCTCAGGAAAGTGTCTAGAGTAGTCACGGGGAACGCTACCAGCTTTCGCTCAACCATTAGGATCAGCGCCGACACCAGACGTCAGTTGAAGCAGATATACGTGACGCACTACAAGACACTCGTGGAGTTCATAGAGCGCTGCGTCCCTCACCTAAAGAAATTATTATCCGATAGAAATGACTCCGACGATGAAATTTAACAGGAAGGTCTACGTAATACCTTGCGAAAAATACGAAAGTATTGTGGAGGCCAATAGAAAGAAGACTTCAGAAGAGACAGGACGACTGGCCGCTTCCGCTGCCATAGGCAGCGGAGCGGGCCAGTCGTCCTCCCTGCGGGAATTGAACGGTGAGCCGACTTTTAGGGGGCCACAGACTTCGGAGGGAAGGCTTATTGAAAACGGTGGGGTGCCCGCTAGCAATGGAAATATGACTTCGAATGGGGTGCAGTCGATTGCATCTCGGAGTCGTCAAGACGAAGGTTTGAACAAATTGACTCGAGGCTCACCACTCGTCAGCACCCGGCCGCAGTCGCAGTCGCACATCGACGGAGCACGTCGTGCTGATCGCGTCAGAGACAGTGACGATGAGATAGTAAGAAAGCTCAATGTTCAGCTGAACTCTAAAGCTCACAGGGATAAAGCTCATGCTATATCGAGATTGATCACTCTCGCTAGTGCAGGTGGGAATGGACGAGTAGATGTGGCAGATTACGCGGGGTCACTACTTCACACTCAGGCGAGCAAGTTCCCTGTACCAGTGGGCCATCACAAGTTTTACTGCCTCCTACTGGAACGAGATGTACCTCTTAACCTGATTTCGAATGTCAAATTGAGACGGATATTACACTACATGAAGAACAAGTACACTCACGGCTCAGAGTACTCGGGAGGTGAAGGAGGGGAAGAAGAAGAAGAAGTAGAAGTAGAAGTAGAAGAGGAGGGAGAAGAGGAAGAAGAAGAGGAAGGAGAGGAAGAAGAAGAGGAGGGAGAGGAGGGAGAGGAAGGAGAGGAAGGAGAGGGAGAGGGAGAGGGAGAGGGAGAGGAAGGAGAGGGAGATGGAGATACAGCTGCTCTGAAAATAATTAAAAGGAGCGTCGTTAGAGGCGGTACTGCGTCTGGACTGAATAAAAGGAAAAAAGAGGAGGAGGAGGAGGAGGAGGAGGAGAAGACTGAAGGTAGAAAGAAGAAAAGGAAGAATAAAATTAGCTGGATACGTATCAAAACGGCGTAATGGTACTCCCTAAAGATATAGATGCATATTTATCGAGACGCTTTTACAATCCGAGATCTCCCGGCAGTTTCACGAGCACAGCTAAGTTACACTCGGTCATTAAGAGGGAAGGACGCTACGATATAAGTTTCAGTCGGATTGACGATTGGGCCAAATCGCAGGACATCATCACACTACATAAACAGGCAAGACTAAAACCTACCCGATATAGACGTGTCATTGCACCGGGTATAAATCACCTCTGGGACAGCGATCTACTCGTGCTGAATGGAGAGAGATTCACGAGAGCGAATGAGGGTATTGCGTACATTTTGGTTACAATTGATGTCTTTTCGAGATACTGTCGTGCTGAGCCGATCACTAGTAAAGGCGGGAAACACGTGTGTGAAGGATTCAAGAAAATATTCGACTCAGTCTCGCGCACAGACGAGAGTTCTGGTAATGAAGAGTCGGATCATCTACCTCGATTCATAAGGAGCGACAGAGGAACAGAATTCACTAATGTAACTGTCACATCGTTAATGCTTGAGAGGAATGTGAAACTCGTTTACACCAACACCGAAACCAAAGCAAACTACGCCGAGGCCATGATCAAGGGGCTAAAAAAAAGACTATTCCAATTTTTCCAATACAGTAATGCGTACAGGTACATCGACGAGTTTCAGAATATAATATCGTCATATAATCGCACTGTTCATTCGAGCATAGGAGTCAGCCCCTCGCACGTCAATAAGGGCAATGAGCAGGACATTTGGGACTACCAGTACGTCACTCAAAATACCTCCAGCCTAGCTACATCATTCAAGAGGGCAATTTCCTCCGCTAGGAACAAGAAACAAGGCGTTTACAAATTCGCCATTGGCGACAGAGTCAGAGTCTCATATCACAGACGAAAGAATTTTTCACGCTCCTATGACGAGCAGTTTACCGGTGAAGTGTACACTGTGAGAGCACGAAAATATTCGGACAGTGTAGCCGTTTACTACCTCAAGGATTACGGCGGTGAGACTGTTGATGGCCCTTTCTATTCCAATGAACTGACGGCGGTCCGATTCGACCCAGATGCTTTCTTCAAGATAGAAAAGGTTATCAGGACTAGGGTTGCCCCAGACGGAAAGAGAGAGAGCCTCGTCAAATATCAATCATGGCCGAGTAAATATAACCAGTGGCTGCCTAGCGATAGTCTCAAGACTCTGGAGAAGAAAAAGAAGAAGGAAAAGAAGGAGTGAGTTACAATGTTCATTTACGGCGCCAGCGATCAGACTCTTGGAATAAACCCTAACAATAGTGCAGGGAGTTTCACTATTCAGATGCCTGAAGCATTTACGGCACCGAAAAATTCAATCCTGAAGGGACAGTGGTACCTGGGACTTATCGATATTGTCATACCTGCTGTCCCCAGCAAGTGGACTAAATGGGATGTCATGTACGTGACTTGCACCCAATTGGAGGGCTCAGTAGTGGGTGATGCTTACAGCCCTGTGTTACGATCCATACCGCTGAGTGAAATAAAAAGACACAACTTTGTATGCCTCCATCCAGTACTTTATGTACCAGTGAGAGTGACGGACGTGAGACACCTGACTATTGAACTTAGGGACTCGAGAGGAGACTTATTACGTGAACTAGCAGGAGAGACTATACGCCACACCAAGTGTACTCTGGAGCTGATATGGAGGAAAGATACAAATCGCTAGTAGCTATGAAGGCTGAACCGTGGATAGATCATTTCCAGAAAACTGCAGGACACACTAGTTTATGGTCAAAAAAACCGCAACCAATTGTCATCAAACAGGGCAAGAACAAGAACACGAGTGCAGCCAGCGGTGATGATAAAAAAAATCAAGAAAATTTACCTCTAACAGTAGTGTCACCTATTGAGCAGTCAAACGAAATGGCACAGGCAGAGCTAGCAGGGAAAAATGATAAAAGCTCATTCAGTGAGCACTCGAACTCAGTCAACTCTCAGCGCAAGTCGACGACGCAACGTGTTAAACGCAAGAAGACCGGGCCGAAGAGTGCGCCTAACAAGAAAATTGCTAGGATCAAAGACATATTCACTCAACATGTCAAGCGGTGAAAAAGTACTAGAATCAACAGACCTCGCCTACGAGGATACGCTTAATTTGTTCAGCGTACCAGCTAGCAACTTGGGTGTCACCGATGTGAAATACCTGTCGCATAAGCCTGTAAATCAGTTTTCAACTGAGGGTGATGCAAAATTCCATGTACCAGGCGTTGGTACTTCGTATGTTGACCTTTCTAATGTCTATCTCTCAACCAGAGTGAGAATAGTGCGAAGCGATGGTTCACTCGTGCCCTCACTAGATGAGGCGACCTCGCCTGCAGATGCATCACCCGTGGATGAGGGGGCATGGAGTGTTGGCCCTGTCAACAACTTAGCTCAGGCCTTATGGGATCAAGTGGAAGTGAGACTTAATGATCGTGTGGTGACAGGTGGACAGACAGGCTACAGCTACAAAGCGTTAATGAATACTCTCTTGGGTGAGACTGAGATGAATGATGCAGAACTGGAATGTTCAATGTTCCACAAGGACTCTACAACGTTCATGGATGATTTCAGTCTTCTGACTGGCAGCAATGAAGGATTCAAAAAGAGAGCACTAGCGACTAGCGGAAGTCAAGCCGTTGAATTACTATGCAAAGTTGATGTTGATGTCTTCAAAGTGAACAAATACCTCTTAAACGGTGTCACCATTGACCTCACCCTCACACCCACTTCGAACAGATTCAGATTAAAGAGCGCAAATCAATTAACCACCGATTACAAGGTTGAGATTGTCGATATTACATTAATTCTCAAACACGTGACCCCCACGCCACTGATTCTACTGGGACACCAGGATGTTATGCTGAAGGAGATTTCGCATGCAAAATATTTCTACACCAAAGAAGAGCTAAGAAAATTCAACTTGGCAAGAGACACATCATCATATTACATTGAGGATGCCTACAACGGTAGAGTACCGAGTAAAATTGTCATAGGCTTCGTATCTGGCGAATCCATGAGCGGTAGCTTAAAAAAGAACCCCTACAATTTTCAACACTACGACATAACCTCTATTAATGTGAGTCTATCGGGCACGCCTACACCTGCGGGGCCTCTGAGTGTCGACTTCACATCTGACAAGTACATCCATTGCTACTCTGAACTCTACAGGGGGAAGCAGAATTGCACCAACAAAGCCAGAATAACCCGCGAGGAATACAAAGACGGATACACCTTATTTGTCATTGACTTGGCACCTCAAAATTACACCGAATTCTACCCCGTGACGAGGGAGGGCTGTGTTAGAATAGAATTACGCTTCAAATCACCACTGGAAGAATCAGTTGTTATGCTGACTAAAGTGACATACCCCGGACTATTCACTATTGATTACGCACGCAATCTCTATTTGACATGAACACTAATCAACTGTATCAACTACTCTGGAACGACTCTACTGCATCTTCATACGTTATGGCAATTATACCATCAAATGCTCTGAGGTATGTACGAGCGGACAGGTGTGAACGCTGCTACATAGTGAATTGCAATGAAAACTCGTACTTACGCGGAGACATCGGCCACTGGATGGTCCTGACCATTCATGGTGACAGAGATGAGGACGTGAAGTTGAAGAAGAAGAAGAAGAATGAAGAGCCGAGTCTTGTTGAAGTTTTCGATTCACTGGGAGAGCGGACCTACAATACAGAAATGAATGCTTTTATGTCAAAATTTAAATGTTGTCGTGTGTATTCTAAACATTTATCGAGCACTCATTGCGGCTACTATGTACTGTTATACGCTTACTACAGAAGCAGGAAATATAGTTCATCATGCACGATAAATATACTGAGCGAAATATCTGACGTAAAAAGTCACTGTTTACGCCTATACTCTACATGACATGTGATTCGCAATTATACAAAAAATAGTGTTGCTACAAATTAGGCATTAAAACTGTGTTAAAGTCACCCATTGAGGGGGAGACTGCTGCGTTGAATGTTACGCGTCTATTTTGATTTATTTACCGATGTAGTAAATGTATGTACAACTCACCGGCATGTTACATCTAACAAATTCAGTTTATACGTAATCTTACGTGCTATCTCATGTACATTGTGAGCGCTATAAGTCTTATTATTATTATTATTATTATTATGTAACGGTAGATTGGGATAAAAGTGTTATAGAGGTACAATGTTAGTGTTTTTTTCCAAATGTATATATCGTAGTTGTACAAAAAAAGTGCTAAAAAAGTTAAAGTTAACATCGTTAGATTTCACGTGTATAGGCCTTATTACCCGACAATCGCTGGTGAGGATATATGTGTTATAGATGTACATTGACTGTGTTTTTTTCTAAATGTATATACCGTAGTTGTACGAAAAAACATGAAATAAAGTGCTAAAAAATTAAAGTTAACATCGTTAGAGTTACTGATTTCGTATGTAGAGGTATGACTTTAAATTTCATCGATATATAATTACTGCACGAGTAGTAAAAAAAGTGACTTACCTTTTTTCCTGTAGAGTGAATTGTTGAAAGTCAAAGTGATGCTTCTTACCGCTTTCACTGCTGATTTCCTAGGGCTGAACTGCGTTGTTCGGTGTTGTGGAATAATGATGTCTCCTACCGTCATGACCCATACTTTTTATACTAAATAATTACCCTCGGGGTACAGCACATGGCCGGTGGTCCAGTCGGCCGATGGTCAAGTCGGCCTCAACGCAGCCCACGCGACGTCAGATCTCGCAGGTGACTATCTCGAGTCACGCCTCGGGGTTAGAAGTCTTCCAATCAATAGTATCTCAATATGCCCCGGGTACTTGTTCAAACGTTTGTTAAACGTTTGTAAAACGTTGCTTTAAAAAAAAATGTATACCCAAAAAAAAAAACTTTTTTTAATATACTACCACCTCACTCAATTTATTGGTATAGAAGATGTATGAAAAAAAGGTACTAAAGCAGCTATATATAATACCGAGGGAATTAGTTATAAGGCAAAAAAAAAAAATTTAATTTGGGGGGAATCCGAGACATGAATATTGGGCAGTAAATAGAATGAATATAGTTCACAGTTTCGAGTCTAATGAACCCCTTTCATTGTCTAGGGGGGTAGCAATGTGCAAGTCTTTTGTTTTCGTTACATAATGCCCCAAATACTAGTGGTCACGTGTAGGGGTGGGGGTGCTTTCTTGAGGGGGTTTAAGACGCCATAGCGCATTTTTGACTGAGAGAGAGCACACGTAGAATAAGAATTGTCACATTTTATCGAGAGAAACATGGAGAGAATTGAAGTTTTTTTGATACTGAGCATGGCTCTCTGTCATGTGGCCGCATGGACATGCGGTAACAGGGGGCAGTGCACCTGCACATCTTCAGGTGCAGTACTTTGCGAAGACTCTGCCTCAGCCCCATTTTTCACAAAGGAACACCGAAAGGACAAGTCGATGACAATCGTGACGAGTGATGGAGAATTCGACATCGAAAGTATTAAGGACACGTCAGGGTTCACGAGTGTACTGGTGTTGGGGCTTTCCAGCGACCACTGCGGTATGATGACTTCTCTCTTCCCCTGGTCACGCTGTACGACTGCTGAAGACGCGGCAATTGTGTCAGGTGTGACTGTCACGACATTGACCATTTCTGCCGTTGTTAAGACCAAAGGAAATGCGGAGAGCAAACATGGACCCACTACTGGATCGAGACACGGCTATGGTACTGGAATGATAGTTTGGACTGTCCTGAGTACCATTATAGGAGGAATACTCACATGTTGCATCCTGGTAAGCCTAGTGAACTTGCATGCGCGTATCAATAGTCATGCGAGGGCTAACGATCCAGCTTTGTGTGCAATTGACTGTTGTTTGAAATGTATGGCTCTGATACTGCTACCTCTACACCTCATTGCCAAGTGTTGTAACTGCACCTGGGGCAATATGCACACAATGGAGAGTGGTACTCCCCCTACAACGACGCCCTTCACTGTTTAGGTGGGTTTATTTATAAAGAATCTCGAGTGGTATGAGTGTAAATTTAAAGTGCTACTGAGTTGAACACCCTCACTATGTAGTGTTAACCGTTAAGCGGTGGGGGATGATCCATTAAATATGTATTGTGCGTGACTGCATGCTAATATCAATTAAATATGTATTGCTCACCGCTGAGCACTAATTTTAATGACTGTAGAGATAGCTGTGTTTCATCTCACTGAATGCTTATAGACTGTGCTTTTTTTTCAGAGAAGAGATTTGGCATATGGCTGTGCAGACGCCCTTTTTGGTGTGCTGCGTTTTTTTGTGGCCCCATGGTTGGCTTATAACAGACAACAGGGAATAGATAGGCCCTACATGGATCCAGAGCTCCATGTTGATCAAGAGGGTGCATTAATACTACCTCACGTGCACCACCCCCCTGCAGAGGGACACAGGGCGCCCCCTCGAGTTCAACGTGCTAGGGAGCACAACTGGATAGATCTGGGGAACATAATCGGCCGTAGGCTAAGAAATCACCGTGTCCCCCCTCATTGATTGGCTCTGACATTTGAACTTTTATTTTTTACCCGATGAATGCTATGTCCGAAATGTGCTCATATCATAGTAGTATTTCATTCTTTTACACTCAATTTATGTTTACACTGCTTCTTTTTTACACTTGTTCACCTTTTTGTTTCCGATATGTCCATGACTGTATGTTTTTTACATGTCTCATGTTTTATGTATTGATATTTTTTTTTTTTTTTTTTTTACGTACACGCCAATGCGTCTTGCTTGTCGTGCATGTGCATGTTCTTTTTTGATATACAAATGACAGAGTGTTTCCTTTTTTTTACTTGATGATACGACTTGCTTGTCATTAGTACGCTGCTGTCAATTGATTAGTGTCACTAGTGGTAGTACTAGTACTAGCGGTAGTAGTAGTAGCAGTAGTAGTAGTAGCAGTAGTAGTAGTATTTGTAGTGGTAGTAGTAGTAGTAGTAGTAGTAGTAGTAATAGTAGTAGCAGTAGTAGTGATAGTTTTTGTCTATAAACACTCAGGTGCTGTGATTTTTTTAACTTACACTTCTTAAATTCGATTTCTTTTTTATTTACTACCTGTATGGAATGCGAAAAAGGTGTTTTTTTGCATTAGTGCTAGTTAGGTTAACATGACCGCTTTTAACTTACACTTTTTTAATGTCGATTCTTTTTTATTTACTGTTTATCTTTTTTTCTGCATCGAATGTGAAAAAAAAATGTTTTTTTTCGTATTACATGTATCACTGAACATGGTTACTGTTAATTAAACAAAATGTCAATTTTCCTATAGATTCGCTCCTTTCTTTTTTCTTTAAAAAATTATTTGTACTAGATGAAGTGATAAACGACTTCGATATCAGTGTAGAGTGCATCGATAATAGAGTATGTTTGATGCGGTGGTGTATTATCAGATAGCTGATAGCAACTAACTAATGTATGAAGAAAAAAAATCTACATATCATTCCTCAATGGCTTATGGTCTTTGCTTCAAGACATATACAGTGAGTACCCCAGGTGGCATGTATTTGATCTTGAATATTTTTTTTTTTTCGCTCAGAAAACATTACCTTATCTATTGACTTGTTCAATGCACCTTTCCCTAATCGCGATAATATGGTGTTCACAGACAGCGTCAATAGGAGCCTAATGATTCAAGCCTGAGGGTGCATGATATGGCACACTCCCCAGGTGGCAGTGTCACCTAAACGCTTTCCCTCAGCTGGCCTATAATCAACATAATCGATGCGTTATTGTACATTGAATGGAAGTAAAATGGTTCTTTAAAGGGTTGTATAGTTTAATGATGGGCTGAGGAGAAGAAATATTTTACAAGTATTCTTTCATTTATAATAAATGAGGAGTAATCATGCTGTGATTATTTTTTTGAAATCATTCTTTACACTTTTTGTCAGTGGGGGGCTAAAAAATGTCAATGTTCTTTCATTTTAATTTGAGCCGAGGGATTATGAAATAGTAAATTGACGCAAATAGTCAGCTAAACTTTATCACTGTTTGACGATTGAAAAAATATATTTTGGTCTATATTCTTTAAACTATTGAACTGCTTAAGGATAAAGTATTTTATTATATATTTCAATCAATATTCTTTAGTCACCAGAAGGGTTTAATGTTAAAATATTTTGATCTATATTCTTTAAGCAGTGGAACAGATCGATGTTTAAAATATTTCATTAATATTCCACCCTTTGCGAATAGAATAGAGTGAAGTTTCAAAATTAGAGGTAAACTCTCCTACCATTTAACATGTAAAAAATATTTTTTATACGTCGGTGTAAAGCGTAAAGTAGTCATACTTCAATTCACCTCTGCCTAAATAACTTGTGAGTTTATTTTTATTTTTATACTTCTCATGAAAAAAAGCCAAGTTGGTAAAGAAAAACCCTCTGGTAACTAATGCATAAATTAGAGTAATTCATGCATTTTTTTACTGCCACATGTTCACTCATAATTAACAAAATGTCAAAAATAGGTAAACGTTATTCAAACATCAACTCTAAAAAATACCCCTTAGACATTGCTCAATAAATTAGTCTCATTAATTCATAAAGCACACATGTAAAACCCTCAGGCCATTACATGTGATGACACTTGTCGAAACATCAAAGGATCATTTTGTCAAAATTATCATAAAGCATAACGTCGCCTGAGGGCAATTTACAGAGGACTGGGCTCTGTGGACACAGCTCAGTATGATAACGTGCCCTGGGGGGCCAAAATCCGCCATATTGTGTTATCATCCGGGCCTGTATGTAGTACCGTGTGATTTTATATTGTTTTTATCTCTGGTGCTTTTACCACGATTTTACTGTATATTTCGTATATATCTTGTAACCCAATTTTGGAGGTTGAAATAAATAAATAAATGTTCATGCTAATTCGATTAGATGGACATTTTTTGGTGAACCCCAATCCCTGATGAAATTCTGTACTCGCAGTTTCTAGATTTTTTACTCCATTAGACTTTTTGGCCCCTTTTTTTTTATGTCTTATGTTCAAACCAACTGTTACCAAATAGAAGTTAGACAAGCTAGAAAACTTCTGCTATATAATGCTTCCTGCAACTGAATGAAACTGTCTGGCTATAGCTGGCTTCTCAAAGCTGGATCTAAAAGTACATGCAGTACCATTTGGTGGACACGTTGAGTGTTATGCATATTTGTAATCTTTTGTTGGAATGATGCATGTCAATTGCACATACATATTTATGATATATTAGATAAATTTCTTACATTTACGAAGGTTTATATTGCTTCAGTAGTGGTAGTTTAAACCGACTATAAAAGTAGACAGAAGTTGCTGGCTGGCTTCAGCCAGTTATAGCTACAGCCAACCATATTTTATGAAACTAACTGTATGGATTTTTCTTTTCTTGTGTAAGTATTTGATTTTGCTGTCTCAGCTGTCACAGGCAGATTTGATGGTGATATGACACGACTTGTATTGCACACCATGTTTGACATTTACGCTATCAATGCATGGGATATTTTAGTACAAGGCAACTCCAATATTTTAAAAAACCAAATGCATGTGAACATCTATCTTACTACAGCTTATACAGAGCCGTGCGACTAATAATGTTGTACAATGCTGTGACTGGGATCAAACCCAGTACCAACAGAACTGGCAACAGTCTTCACCACTGGACCACTCCACCAGTTTTGAGATTAAATAACATGTTTTTATCTTGATTAAATGAATTGAATATATGTAAATGACAAACCATAATATTATAAGTTATCACATGTTTATTTTGAGGATACAGGAATTTATTCAACATGACTATCCGGGCCTGTATGTAGTAACATGTGATAACGATTTCATCCTCTGAATCTACAGCGCTAAAATCGCCGAAAACTGAACAATGTAAACAAACGTGATTTTTCTATGGCAACATTTGATACCAAGTTTTCGATTCTACTTTTATTCATAGCGGAGTTACAAGCAAAAACGCAAAACAATGTCATGTCTGATCATCGAAAAATCTTTGGACATGCAGCACTGAGGTCTAGCGCACCTGCGAATGACGTCATTTTAGAAATACAGAAAATATCTATGCGGAGGGCGTGGCTAAACTGACCGTTTTGTGAATACGGAAATATATCCATCAGATTTTGACCAATCCGCGATCTGCATTCGGCATTGACAGAGTATAATATCAAATATTGCGACAAATATAATCAGCACATTTTCAGTAATTCTAAGCTTGCTGAATCAGATTTCATTTCATTGAAACTATTCCATGCGACGCCCACTGTGAAAAGCAGTAATGTCATTTATTGACAAAAACAGACTGCAGTCATAATATGCAATCTCTAAATTTAGAATGCCTGAAACGTAAACATCCGCCACCTGAGGCCTGAGTCTACTGATCTGATATACAAAGCCAAAATATCACCCCGAATGATATGTAGTTTTTTGTTTTTATCATCATTATACCAGATTTATTAAGGGTACTTTTCAACGGGAACGATGTTTAAAAACGCTCTAAATAAACAAGATACTTATCATATTTGAATGAAAAATTACATGGCTGTAGCTCAGTTAGTAGAAGTAATCTTATGAATACAATTATTACCAGATCAGATGTGGATTCAAATGTAAAAACAAAATATGAATCCTAAAAAGTCTCTCCAATGTAAGTTTCGCAGCTGCTCTGACTTAGTGCCACTGGTCTGAAGCTGAGCTAATCACCCGAAATAGCGAGTGATACGGACCGGGTGGTATGCCTTTCATACCACACAGAATTACGTTCATGCACTGCCCAAATAAGGAAACTCAAGACGTCGCTATTTCCAAATAAGGACGAAACGCGTACCGCCGTAAAACCGGCCGTGTGACAACAGTTTGTCTGATACATTAATACCCATCTAATATTATAATATATATAATTTTATCATTACAAAACAAGTTTACATTTTGAAAATTGGATAAGAATTGACAGAGTTATGGTATCACGAATCGAGGACGTTCATGACGCTGGTGACGCTGCGTTCAGTCTTTGCTCCCATTCAAAATGTAGACTGGCTTTGTGTACGTTTTATTCAATAACTTTGTCACTTTTCATCCGATTTAAAAAATATAAAGTTCCAAATGGCTCAAATTAATTGGGGAATAAAAAGAATACACATCTCGTCCCTGATCTGTCAAACAGATCAGTGACAGGTGTAGTTTTCCGATATAACGACCAGCTGCCAGAAGGAGACGTCATGATAAGATGATAAGGCTTGGAGTTAAGATCGTATTACACAGACAATTACCCCATGGCTGGGGTCTGTTACTTGCCTCAGCATAGACACGTACAATTATGACACCTCCAATTTGATATCTCATGTTATCAACAATACCAGCTGGGATGTAGCTCAGCTCATGCATATACTTTCTTTTGTTAAGACCAATTTAATTTAATTTGCATGCATTGTACGATGAAGAATAACATTTTGTCGTTACCTTTCCTTTCGGTCCTTCTATAGAATGTATGTGGGATCCAGTTACAAAGGAACGCACGTGCAGTTTTCCATCATCTGAGCCTGTTGTCAAATAAAAATATTATAAATTATATTCAAAAGCATGATATCATATTCAATTAATTCACGGAGGCCAGTAAAACTGCATATTGGTCGATTGTATAAATTGACAATATGTCCTTAATTGCAATAGCCAACTCTTGTATTATATCTTCATAATTTGTGAGAACAATGAAATACAATTTATACAAAAGTTGTAAAATGGCCAAATTTCATCAATCAGTATTGTGCATGCAGATTTCATAATGGCTGATTGAGCATAGAAATTGTAATTATCCGTGTATGTTTCCATTCAATAACATAATAACATATAGCATCAATAATTATTTTGTAACACAAGAATGTAACCTTTGCTGGATATGATACGAACTAAATAGCGGACATCCATTAGCGCGAAAGGTCTGTACAGGTAATATAATGTCAAGGAGGCAAAAAATATGGAAAAACTGAAAAAAAGGACCCAGTAGGGAGACATAATATGCCATATCATATAAAGAAATAGGTTAAAAAAAATTATAAAAGATTTGGTTCAGACTCAGAAAGATTACAGAGCAATACCATATTATTAAAAAAAATTCCAAAGTGCAGGCCTATTATTAATATCATCCTTTTATTAATGACCTTTGTGTCTACTGAAGTCTGTTTTCTTCATTTAAACTTTTTATTTTTTATTTCACAAGTGTACAAATTTGTATACTAATACATGATATATATATATATACTAGTCGTACTATCTTAAAATGGAAAATTAGGTCATTGGGTCAAAAGGTCAAGGTCACAGGGTGCAAAATGCACCTACACTGCAATCTGTTCTAGCTCCGGTCCCAATGATTACATAAATGAGACAGGGTTATTCTGAAAGCCTAAAATAATGGAATATTCTCTGTCTAAAGAGTTTGGTGTATGGAAATTATTTTGTATGAAAATAATATATTTAAAATAAAATATGTATATAAATCACTGAATCAAGAGTTTCGATTTACCATCGAGTTGTCGTTTGTTTGAAAATATGCTCCGTGCAGAGAATGTCATGTGAATCTAGGACTGCCATTGGATGAGGCTGTCTCCCAACTACAGTTAGTTTCATAAAAAACGGTTGACTCTAGACGGCTATAGTAGTAGTAGTAATTTTATTAACCAAAATTAGATGGCGACCAGAAAAAGCCAAGGCTTATCGGGCTGGTTGCCTTTACAGAATCGGGTTTGAATTATATACAAATAATGAAGGTCACTGTCTATTTATAACAGGTATTTAACCGATGATAAAGTAGTTTTTGATGCTTTTGTGTAATGCTTTTAATGTTTTGAAATCATGATTATTTTGTTGCTGATCTATACCTGACTGTGATCTAAACATGCTAAAGCCAGCTGCTTCTGTCCACTTCTATGGCTAATAATTGGCTTACATCTATCACACCGGTTTGAGTAGCCAGCAATGACGGGCTTTGGCTAGGCTCAATTTGATGGGCCGTTTTTAATGAAACTAACTGTAATAGGAGTCTTTGATTCACTTGCTTGAAAATGCGTGAAAATGTACCTCAGTATGTCGGTAGTCTTATCTGTTAATATATTTCACATATTACACATTAATAATGCAAATATGACTTACCAAACAAGAGGAATGTATTGTCAGCAGAGAGCTCCATGCACTGGATTGGACTTGTGATGAATTCATCTGATATTGTGTTGAGCAGCTGGAATTCCTCCATATCCCAAATGTGGATACTTTGATCAAGTGATGCTGAAATTAGTCGAAAAAAAAAATTTGAAATTATATTGTCGATATAGGTACTGAGAATTGAAGATGATAGCTAGATAGCTAGATTTAGATAGCTAGATCTAGATAGATATATATTGAAAAGTGCAGCCCTCTAAAGCCCAGTTCACATTTTCACTAATTTGGCTACGATTGATGACGATCTCAAAATCGTAGTCATTCTTGGCATTAACTTAATGATTGGACCCTAATTAATTACTTAAGACCTGATAGATGGATAGGTGGATAGATGGATGGATACATAGATAGTTAGATAGATAGATAGATAGATCGATGGATTGATGTAATCTTACCAGAAGCCATCATGGTGTCAGAGCTATTCAAAGTGAGAGCGGTTATTGGTCCCTCGTGAGCTTTCTGGGAATGAATCGTTGAACCTGTTGCCATGGAAATGACGTTGAATGAACGGTCACGTGACCCTGTTACCACGTATTCATCGTGGTGACTGATGACAATGCACAAGATGGCGTCCTTGTGCTGCCTGAAATAAAAATATGATATTGTGTTTGTTATTAACGTTAAAAATAAAGTAATTTTATAACCAGCCTTATTCTATCAGCATACAATCAAGATTCTCACAATGATTAAAAAAAGACAGGTGCGGTGTGATACTTGCCTCCACCAGAGACTGAGTAATAGGTACTATCATTCCATAGATTACCTCAGACATGTTACAACACCAAGATTATTTTAATGGAATATTTAGGGTTTTCAGGATCCTTAAACTTCATGACTGAATGAACACTGTCTTGGAATCAATTTGATTCAAAACTTCTTCATGGTTTGTGGTCAGTTCAGTAATAATGAGTACATACGGTATCTAAATGAATGAGCCTGACTCAATTAAGAGAAAGGTTTCGATTACGTCAATCATATGATGATTCTGTGAAATGTTTAAATATTCCATCACTCCAAAGATAGCATTCCAAATCGGATCAAAAATGGCGATGTTGATATGACGTTGTACCGATGGCGGCCGATATAAAAACAACGCTGGCCCGATTTGGTATGCTATCCGGGTCAGTCATTTTGAGCAAGACTCTCAGAGTGTATACTCCCAATCTCTATGCTATGCAGGGTGCATATGTATGCACGAGGTGGGAGAAACAAACTTACGTAATAACATGAGTACACTTGGCACTTGATATGTCCCAAATCCGCATGGTGGCGTCTGTGGAACCGGATATGAGGGTGTTGCTTGAATGAGCAACTTGAAGGCACGTCACTACTCCTCGGTGCCCTGGATTTGGAAAAAAAATATCAATAGATTTGTGCTGCTAATTGAGTTCAAATTGCTCCCAAGGATGACAGCGCAATTATATGTCATAATTCCGCTGCTATTACATAACAATTCTAGCATTATTGGTTGTTTTTAAAAATTCAGAATATAAATGAAATATTTGATATCTGGTAAATTTGTCTCATCATCCATAATCAAGTTCTGAATTTGAGATAAGTGATAAATACAGTACATTTATTCATACTAGATGTGCCAAAGATGGTATATAATCATATGTCATGGTAATATGACTCATTACAGTAGAAAGGCTATGATGCACTGCATCTTGGCTACTAAAGATGAATATTACTTATTCAACACAGGTTCTGTTAGATTTATGAATCTGTCTTCCAAATTCTGGTTGGACAAAAACTGTTTTGTATCAGTTTCCATTGCGCACAAAAAAGAAAGAAAGAAAAAAAGTTGTTTACCAGTGAGAGTTTTGACAGGTTTCTTAGAAGCCACGTGGTAGATGCAGATGTCACTTTTTGATGTCGCACAAATCAGATGTTGTCCATTTTTGGTGGGGCATATCTGGGTAACTGGCTCACTGACATTGATGCTGAGAATCAATGGAGTTCTTGGATCTGGTAACCAAGATGACAATGGGACCAAGAGAGGCAGGCTGTAGCCATCACACCATTCCATGCATTGTAGGACCAGGGACTCCACGTTGTCTGGGTAATGCTCTGCAAAAGAGAGTATATACTAAAATTCATCTAGCTCTCAAATGCATTACAAAAAATGATTAGTAGTAAGAGCATGTGAATTTCATCGAAGAGAATGAAATGAACTAAAAAATAACAGACTCTCTTTATTAATATATATTTTTTCTGAACTTCATCTCATGCATCTCATTCCTCAAAATCTTTCATGTAACTAGTGGCCTCAAAATAACTTTGAATTAAGTTCTGACACCACCAGTCATCATTATTGTTGTAAATAATTAGTATTTGTCAATGATAATAATAAAGAATCATACATATAAAAAAAAATAGTAAATCAAAAGTACAATGGAAGTCTTCAGTGTCCTGAATAACTGACCACTCTACTAATCATTTTGACAAGTTATTGCTCCATATAAAGATACATGCCATACATAGCATTGGTTATGGAGCTTACTAACTTGATAAATAATGTTAATTTCTTTGGTAAAAATAGCCACATTGAAATATTACAGTACGTTTCATAAAAAAACGGCCTGTCAAATTGACATCGGCTGCATAATTTTTGTTACAAGTCATTTGATGAAGTTCTAGCAGGTGGAGAGTTAGCCAATACTTTATGATAATTTAAGCACTGAATTGGTTTAGGTGCACTATGAAGTCAGTCTGCTGCTTATTTATATGTTGTTCTTTGACAGAGGGCGCCAGTTGATGGTTGTCGGTGTTAGCCGACTACAAGCTAGGAGTACACAGAAGCAGCTGGCTTTAGCCAGTTATAACCACAGCCAGGAATAGGTTGCTAAAGCTGTTTAGAGTCAACCATATTTTTTAAAACTAAAGCCACTATCTCACATAGCCGAGTGACGATGCAGAGTGATGCCGATCGCTGGCAAGCAAGTCAATCGGCTTTACACCTGGTCAGTCTTGGTCATTTTATGCCTACAAAACGAATTATCGCCGATTGCTCGCCGATTACACGCCGACTGCTCCCCGAGCAATCGGCGATTGCTCGCCGATTAATTCAAGTGTATACCCAGTGTTGTGGCCGTGTGAATAGAACTGAAGGAGAGTGAACACGAGCACTCTGCAAATACACCCCAACCACTCGCCGAGCAAGTACTCCTCTATATATACCAATAAACTCTTCGTTACACGCTGAGCACTCGCCGACCACTCGCCGACCACTCGCCGACCAATCGCCGACCAATCGCCGACCAATCGCCGACCACTCGCCGACCAATCACTCACTCGTCGACCGCTTAATTGGGGGGGGGGGGTTTATAAATCCTATATAAAGGCCTGAATGTGTATTCTGAGCACATTCAGCAGTAGTCTTCACAGGAGTGAATACATTGACCATGGAGAGGGAGAAGGACTTTATGCTATTTACTATGGTAAATACCAATTTAGCAGTGGCATTGCTGCTGCTTCACAAAATGTTGAAAAAGAAGAAAAGAAAGGCAAAGAAGAAAAGTTATTGGACAAGACCTTGGCTCCTGAGAAGACCAATGTATGGCCAGTATGAGAAGTCAATGAAGGAATTGGAGAATGAAGATGTGGCATCCTTCAAGAACTTCATGAGAGTTGATCCAGCCTTGTTCAGTGAGTTGCTTGAAAAAGTTGGACCCCTCATAGAAAAGGAAGATACTTTCTGGAGAAAAGCTTTAGAACCTGGTCTAAAGCTTGCCATCACCTTGAGGTACATAGCAACAGGGAACAGCTACATGTCACTGCAGTATGGCTTCAGAGTGGCTGGAAATACCATTTGTAATTTTGTCCCTGCAGTTTGTGAGGCCATCATCCAAGTTTACAGTGATGAACTTCTCTCCTGTCCCATTACTCCAGAAGATTGGAAGGAAGTTGCCGACCTCTTTGCCTCGCGGTGGAACTTGCCTCATTGTGTTGGAGCATTAGATGGGAAACATGTGGCTATCAAGTGTCCTCCAAATTCAGGTTCTGAGTACTACAACTACAAGGGCTTCTTCTCCATTGTCCTGATGGCTCTTGTGGATGCTAACTATCAATTTCTCTACGTGGACATGGGCTCCAATGGTGCAGGCTCTGATGGAGGTGTGTTTGCCAGAACTGACTTGAGAAAAGCCTTGGAAGATGGAAGTCTTGGGATACCTCCTCCTGAAGCTCTACCAAATGGTGACAGAGACGTGCCGTACTTCATTGTGGGAGATGAAGCTTTCCCCCTCAGGACCTGGTTGATGAAGCCCATCCCACAGAGGGGTCTCACAAGGCCACAACGTATCTACAATTACAGATTGTCCCGAGGAAGAAGAGTTGTAGAGAATGCATTTGGTCTTTTGGCCAACAGATTCAGATGTCTCCTGACCACCATGCCACAAACACCAGACAAAGTGACTTCAATTGTACTGGCTTGCTGTTGCCTCCACAACCTGATCAGGAAGAGATACCCTTCACCAAATGACACTCGAGTGATGGATCAGGAGGCACCTGACACACATGATGTTGTCCCTGGGAGCTGGAGGGAGATTGGCAACATGCATGACATTGGGGTACCTGCGAGAGGAAACTTTTCCACCAGGATAGCCAAGGAACACAGACAGTACTTAGTTAATTACTTCAATTCATCAGGAAGTGTCCCCTGGCAAGAAGACAAGATTTGAAATGAGAAGGCAGCAAAAAAAAAACCTGGCCTTTTTCAAGGCCACCAAAACTTCCGGCCTTTTTCAAGGCCACCAAATCCTCCCAAGAGAGCATACCATGAACACATTTTGTGGCTGACTAGTAACAAAGAAGAAAGTGCCCTTCCCATCTTTTTCTATCACACTTTGGCCCTTCTAAATTACAAGTCTTTATTGCACTAAATTAATAATTTATATAATAAATAATAATTTATATCCTGCAAATAAGCCCTCTATTTTAATTCAATTGAAATTTTTTTAATGCAATTTAACCTATTGCAGCATTGATTTATAAGGATCTTTTGTTTGTCTATCTGTTCTACCTCACTCTGAAATTTTGCCATGGTGATGACGTTGCCATGGTGATGACGTCACCATTTCAAAATCAGACAGTCACCAATGATTCAATCAAAAATAGCGCAGCGTCCACAATTTGTCTAAAAAATTAATGCCACCTATTGTATAAATTAGGTGAAGATCGTAGCTTTCAGAATATGTTTTAATTTTTAAAATCGGATAAATAGTGATGAAGTTATTAAATGAAACGTATGAGCAAGTCACATCGGCAGAATTGCGTGCACTCGCTGCTTATATATATAGCGCGGGCGCGGACGTTAGTGGGAGCACCACAACAAAAATATGATTGATACACAATAATTTGTCTTTCCGAAGTTTTCCCCTTGCCTAAATTTTATCTATCTATCTATCTATATGTCTATCTATCTATCTATCTATCCATCTATCCATCTATCTATCTACTAGTCAGCCACAAAATGTGTTCATGGTATGCTCTCTTGGGAGGATTTGGTGGCCTTGAAAAAGGCCAGGAGTTTTTGTGGCCGGGAGTTTTGGTGGCCGGGAGTTTTGGTGGCCTTGAAAAGGGGTTATTGTGGGATATAAATTATTAATTTAGTGCAATAAAGACTTGTAATTTAGAAGGGCCACAGTGTGATAGAAAAAGATGGGAAGGGCACTTTCTTTTTTTTATTAGTCAGCCACAAATGTGTTCATGGTATGCTTTCTTGGGAGGATTTGGTGGCCTTGAAAAAGGCCGGGAGTTTTGGTGGCCTTGAAAAAGGCCTGATGGTCAACAATATTACTGTTTTTCAGGAGACGTGCTTGGCATTGCAGCAAGGCTGGCTAGGAAGGTTGTGCTAAGACCCACACTGGTATTGCCTTGGTCTTGCTGGGAAATCCCTGCAACTGGTTGCCCATGCAGAGGTGGCATAGTCGACCATGGCCCTGGAGGTACCTTGGATGGAGTCAGGTGCTGCAAGGTCGGCTGGTAGATTGGCTGCGGCTGCTGTGGATAAAAATGCTGAGGGAGCTGATGATAGTGCTGCTGCTGCTGCTGCTGCTGCTGCTGCTGCTGCTGCTGAGGGACTTGGTGATATTGTTGAGCAGTCATCATCCTCAGTCTGGCCTGTTGTTTCGCTTGCATCATAAGAGTGAAGGCCTGCGTCTGGAAGTCCATCCAGAGATCTTCAGGGAGGGTGAGACTCTCATGGTATAATGAATCGCAGAAGGTACGCTTGGCTGCTGAGGCAGGGTCAAGGTTCCGAGCATAGTGTTGGTGGACAGAGGAGGTCACATCAGCCATCTTCTTCACTATGTGCAGGACTTCTTCTTCTTTGCTAAATTCACCAGTTTGCCTCTTCTTCCTCTTGAATGGACCACCCTTTGAAGGAGCAGAAAAATGGGGGGCTGTAGCATCTGGGATGATGATTGAATCTTCAAACTCTGGTCCACTGTCCACAGGAGTTGAGCTTAGAGGGTAATCAGCATCCTTCTTCCTGTCTCTATCTGCAAGGCGTTCAGTCAAGGTGCTTCTGCCTTGTCTGGTCGGTATTCTGCGAATGTAGTCTGTCAGCCAGCTGAAGGTGAGCACAATCCACTGCTCCCTGGCTGTCAGCAACTTCGTCCCAGATCCAGAGGGTCCCACTTTCACCAGCTTTCCAAACTGGGTTCGCATCGTCTCCAACCAGTGTTTCACATCAGAACCAGTGACAGGTGGTTTTAAGGAAGCCCCTTTCTCCTCATACAATCTGTTCTTGTATTGAGTATTCTTCCAGTCACCCTCAGTACGGTCGTACAACACAGGGTTAGACCGAAACCACTCTGCTAAATCTTCCTCCACTTCTTCAGGAATTATCACTTTGCTTGCCCTCTGCTTCTTCTTCTCCTTGCCAGCAGCAGCTGGTGGTGGTGACACGGATCTGACTGGTGACACGGATCTGACTGGTTACACGGATCTGCCTGATGACACTGACATGGCTGGTGAAACAGATCTTGACCTGGCTGACTTGCTGGCTGACCTGTTGGCTGCCTTGCTGGCTGACTTGTTGGCTGACTTGCTGGCTGACTTGTTGGCTGACTTGTTGGCTGACTTGCTGGCTGACTTGCTGGCTGGTGTAGGTAGCTGGGAAACAGTTGTTTTCATTTTCTTCGGCCCCATACTTTAATCTTCAGTGATTAGTCGTAATGTTCAGTGATCGAGGTGTGCGACGTATTGCGGCAATCAGACGAATGTAATCAATAGCCACGGGGCACAGCCTTTTATACTTAGCTAAACACGGCTTTAACACGCCGATTACACGCCGAGCACACCCCGACCACACTGGGACAACACGCCGAGCGATCCGGTGTTGTCCCAGTGTCAAGCGGTTCAATCTGGTTTACACGCCGTGCACTCGGCGTGTAAATCCAGTCTAATCCAGTCTGCATTGACACGGGGTTAACTCGCCGAGTGCACGGGGAGTTGTCCCCGTGTCAATCCCGAGCAATTTCAGAGCAAATTTGCTTGGCGACAATACTGGAAAGTTTTAAACATGTTTAAAACTTTACGATCAGTCCACGAGTGTTGCAGAGTATTGCCGTGCTTTTCCAGAGCGCTCAGCGTGCGCTTGGCGTGCGCTTGGCGTGCAAAGCCGTGTATTCCCGACTGCCCGATTTTTTAGGCACTCGGCATCACTCGGCATTGTCACTCGGCTATGTGAGATAGGGCCTTAACTGTATTTCAAAGTTAGTTCTGGTCAACTCCCTATTCAGAAATAGTTTCATTGCATGTAATGTATGATAAACCACAACACCAAATAGTAGATAGGACCCTGTTTTTAAGATCATATCACTATCAAAGCCTCCTTAAAATTACTACCACTGTAATTAGAACCCAGTTCAATCCTTACTATGAAGTATACCGTGACTTACATTATAAATACACCAGTTCACCATAAATAGTGGGAAGGAACAGTAACCAGTTTCTACAGTTATATTTCACACCAAAAGCCACGCATTTTAAATTATATATCTTCCCAAAAAAATCTTAGATTGGATGTGAACAAAGTTAACTGATTTCCTTTTCATGTTGTTATTTTTATAAATCTGGAAGCATAATTCATGTGTTTTATGAATGAAATGGCTTAGGTGCACTATGAAGTCTGTTTGCTGCATACATGCTGTTCTTTAACAGAGGGTGCCAGTAGATGGTGTAAGCCGACTACAAGCCAGGAGTAGACATAAGCGGCTGTTATAGCCAGTTATAGGCAGGAATGCAAGACAGAATCACTGCTTATACATTTTCTATATCGTGGGTAATATATAGGCTTTCATGCCCTTGAAGGAAAAAGAGGAATCTCGTTCTTTATTCCTGTATCTTCAACATAGCAAATCCTTTATTTCCAAAACAATTGAGTCCATATTTAGTAGAGGTGCTTGAGATGACATTTACTGTAACCTTCTCAGCTTGATGTGCTTACTTAATGCAACACAGTGCTACCTCAATTGTATGATCTGCAACCACCTAGGTGTTACATATTTATCGCACTGGCAGATAGCATTCCAAATCGTATCAACATGGTGCGATGTCGGCGATGTCAAAACGACTTTGTACCATGCCATGCCTATATTCACAAGGGCTCCAATATCGCAATACACTGCAATAGGCCCTAGATATGAACAGATTGAACACCTAGGTGCTTGACCTGAGTAGCCATTTTTAAACTAGGCCATGCCTATATTCACAGGGGCTCCAATATGAAAGTGTCACCATCTGGACAGCAGGTGAACGATAGCATCTTGAAGGTTCTGTTTCACATGGATATGACAGGTGCAAAAAACTTACTGTAGCTCTTCGAGACAATGCATCAGCAACAGATACCTTCCACACGAAAGATGTTTTCCTTCTTGCTCCAAAGCATTCTTTCTCATTTCGAATGATGGCAAGTTAAAGATTTCGACACAGCTGCCATGATCAAAATATTTACCATATACAGAGCAGATATTGTACATCACTTCATTCACTCTACTTATTGGGAATCTATTGCAGATTTTTTGTTTCACTTTACCCAGGTGAGATTTCCCATTGCCTCGTAAGTCATAAGTTTTACCCAGATGGCATTCCAAATCGGACCAGCGTCGTTTCTACATCGGCCACCGTCGGTACATCGTTGTTTTGACATCGCCGACATCGCGCCATGTTGATACAATTTGGAATGCTGTCTGCCAGTGGGTAATTTGTTGAACACAATCATAACACAATTCCCATCAACTGATTAGCATAAATTCCTGACTATTCTTGGGTAATTGATTATAGAAATCATGCACTGTTAATAACTAAAAAAATTGAAAGCAAAGAATAAGCTACTTTGAATAATAGCACATATAATATGGTCAAGGTATACATATTTGAATTAATTTGCAACAATTACCTTGCTATTCCTATGTGCATGTGTTACTAACATCCTTTTTGAAATAAATGAAACAGCTAAGATCATTGCTCCATTGCTACATACCAGTGTCCAGGGAGACATCTTTGCATTTTTTGGCATTTTCAAGAATTCCATCAGGAAAGGTCATCCAGAAACAAGCCATGTTGCAGACTAAACCAATTCACGATTGTCTAATCCAATTTAATACAATTCGGTGATGTTGATAGTAAGCACAATAGTAGTTTAATGAAAATATGAGAGTTATTGCTGGCTCTAATGTAACATAAAGAGGGCGTCCACAGTAATAAGAGCTTAATCCCAGCATGGCTTTTGCATCACCAGTACCACAGAAGATTATCCTTTGACCAGTGAGCTGGCTTACTCAGGTATTGATGTCCCAGATCTGACTGATCATTTTTATGTCTTTGATTTTTTTCATACAATACGATCAAATTGAGCCATAAAAGTGGACCTCTGCTTGAGAGAATAAGTTATATTTATACTATAATCAATCTTCAGGCTCTTCTGTAGATTCATCTGTGAATAATCCACCAGTTCTTAGCCTTTTTTAAAAACCCAAAACACATCCCCTAGAATGTCAACTCAGTGTGAGATTATCTCCACTTCCGCATGCTAATAGCACTGCCAGAAGCAAGCAGTTGGCATTTCTATTTCTATTTCTGCAAGTGTTATCAGATAAGGTGGACAACAGCATCGCCGCTTAACCATTGCTTCACGCCTGCGGAACATCGCTTATTGAGTATAGTGCTCTTATCTGTTGATATAATCACCTATCTAAAACATTTTTATTTATTTTATGTTTGGTTTTCTCTGATTAGTAAGCAGCAGCTAGGAGAATAAACATATCATATTAATATTAATAACTATTGCAATGATTCTCCATTTTACCTGAGTGACCATGCCACACCATCTTCTCTTCAAAATGAGATCACTTATACCCAGACAATATATTTGACCAATGAACTGAGCTCAAGTCCAGAATTTGAGGTCTTTCACAGGTATTTCCTTATTGCCCCTAATAAAACAAAAGATCCCCACCTCGAATAGGCCCACCTCAGATAAAGGCCCTGCTTAGACGCTCTCTCAAAACAATAGAAGGGAGGGCTTCTATTCGAGTTAATATGGTAGTCTTGAGCATGTAAACAGTGGTGAAAGTGGTCTTCTATCTATGGATTGCTGTGTATATCTACTCCTAATCATTACTTACTAAAATAAACTGCTTTGATATTGGCATGTGCGCCACATTTACCAATGGATCTTTGTCTGCAATCACAGTGGTTTCTCATGGCTGGGTTACATATTACTATGCACTGTTTTTGGCATCACTGACAATGAGCAATGCCAACAATTTGGTCGATCTGACACCAAGAAGCATTATCTTGGATCTTTGAACTAAATACAGCAGCTGCAACTGGTTCCCAAGGAATAGTTTCTGCATGGATAGACATTATACACTCTCACATTATTTTTCATGGAATATTGTGTTAGTGCTGGTTAATCTGACCTTTTTAACCCTGATTGCATAAGACAATGTGACCTAAATGCAACCCTGATAACATGCTACATCAGCCCAATATCGGCCCGATGTTGGCCCGACATCGCCCACATAGGGCCGACGTCAAAACGTCTCAGATGCTATCTGGGAAGAAAGATTACAACCTGGATAGCATCATTAGCATGTGACATTGGGCCAATTTCAGCCTGATGTTAAGCAACATTGGCCTAGTAGGTGTGTTTGACTTTGATCTGGCATACACAGTCACTGAAGTGTAAGTTTTTGAGGTATTTATTGTACCTTATTAGCCAGCAGAATTTAATTGTGTGGTCATTTATGGCAGCACTATATACGTAGTATTATATGTAGTATTATTTCCATAGTGTCAGGGTCACCCAACTTTTGTAGAAGAACAATTAATCAGTTTACCAGCTGCAGCTGAACATGATACTTATACCTTGATGAACATTATAGTTATTCCTCAACAAGAATACACTACACTACAAATGAGTGACATCTGCTCAAGTCATGTTAATTGTTCTGCATTATCTTGCAGTGCATGAAGCATATTGACATGCCTGATCCATTTACAGCTGATTTACTGGGAAATGGTTCTTGAAATTGTTCAAGTATCTTGTGCCAGTTGTTCATCTCGTGAGTGCCCACACTAACCCATTTTTTTTTAAATGTAAAGAGAAATAATTGATTGCATATATCATATTCAACGTAAGGTATTTACAAGTTTAACACAGTCTTGATTAGCCAAATTTTTAGAGTGAATATCATTAGTATCAAATAAACTTTCTTAGACCCTTGAAAGTAATTATTGCTAAACGTGTCATGATAGTAGAAAATATGAAATATGGCAATCATCTTCAGAAGTCCTGTGGCACAAAAGATAGTCTAACTGTTTGTTGAGACAGGTGGAAGCCTCAGACTTCCACTACTTTCAATATGTGCCTTTACAAATAGTTCTCACTGTAAATGCAATTTATGGAGTGTAATTTGATTACAGCCAATCAACCGACCTGCCTGTTTCTACTGTGGCAGTGGCACGCTTGAAGGCACCTGCTCTCGCATTCCCACCTCAGGAACAAAGACAGTATTTCCAGACACTTCAAATCACAGAGCTCTTCGCAAAACAATTGTTGGATTTCTTCATGGACTTCAAATTTGCGCCTCTTCCTCAGGCAGTGAAGTCTAGGATTTACGGGATTTAACAAGACTCCAGATAAAAGGATTTCAAAATACATTTAATTGCCAGGATTCAAAAACAAACCACTTTGATATAGCTATAGCCATAAAAATGACAAATTTGGTAATAAAACGGTTGCCACGGTAACCATATTTTAACACACGGTGTTGATTTTACTGGGAATTGTTTCCTGTTATCAAAAGTGATTAATTCGGCAAAATAATTATTACTTGTGACAAGAAAAAACAAAATTACAAAGAAATAAAATGCTTCCTTATACCATGAAAAAAAAACTAAATTGGTTACCATTGTAATCATTTTTGGTTAACAAAGCCTTAAAATAGAGCAAAATGAGTGTCATTATCGAAAAGTTCAACTTGCAGGTCACATTTTAGGCCTCATGCACCGGACAAAACAATGCAGCATCCACTGTGTGACAGATAATTTTCAAGAACTCTTGATGTAGCATAATTCAATTTACCTTTGACTTGTCTCATCCGACCGATGATTTCAGAAGCCAGCTGAAGAGTGTCATGCAGCAAGTTTTTTGAAGCATGGGTGATGCATCTCAGCAGCAGGACCATTTCAGCATCCAAGACCTTCCCCAGGGTCAGTTGGAGTTCCCTCACTACACAATGCAGACCTTCAGCATGCATTTTGCTCAGAAGATACTCGAAGTCGAAGAAACAGTTCTCTTTCAAGGAATGAACGCCACCTGTACAAAAATCAAAACCACATTTCTGATGTTGTAATTAAAAATGACTATCAAATTTAAATCAATCATTTTCTCTTTTACTTGGTGTTATTTAGCTCTAATGTACTGTGTAAAGTGTTTCATCTGTCGTCTACCCATCCTTAAATATTCGTGATTCTTTATCCTAACTTGGAGGCTCATCTTTAGACAATTTAAGTCAAAGTTGAACAAGTGTTATTATTGATTCTGTAATTATAGATATTTAACTTTGTTGTCTTTACGACCTACAGTCTAATTACACCCAACTGAAGCTACTTGTCTTGCTTTCGTTTATAGTAACACTACACAATGTAATAACAAAACAATAACAAAAACAAATGTACCAGTGTTCATAAGATGATACCAGAGCTCTGACAGTTTCCTCCAGTTGTACTGAGAATCACTAAATAGCAGAGGTTGTGGTGAACACAGTCGGTTGATGCCACTCGTGAAGTGTACACCTCTATCTTGACAAGATATTGGCTTGCCCATAAGCCATGTTTCCAAATAGAGACCAGCAAAATCAAAATGAGTATCCTTGATGTCATCAATTGTCTGCAGGTAGCGCTGCCTGACCAGTGCTGACACTGCGTGGTGGGACCATTGATAGACCAACTTCCGGTCAACATAATAATGGGAGAGGAGAGGTCCTGTTGGGGCAAGAAAATAATTTTGATCATTTACTGATAAGCCACATAGTCGATGTTATTTTGGAGTGACCCAAGATGGTATTATACAACCTTGATTTCAATGGAATGAAAATGTTGTATAATTATTCCCTGCAAGTTAGACATGTAGTTCCAAGGCTCGTACTTAGAATTGTAATTAAAGAACAGTTTCTTTGAGGGTTACTGGAAACAATTTAAAAGAAACCATCATAATTTGGTCATTGAACTATTGCTTTTTGAAATTCATGCAATGATTTTATAGACTATCATTACACATTTCTCTGACTGCATGATGTATTAAGGATGTTTAATATATGCTGCTTGCATCTAATAAATAAATAAATCTGTTTCATGTTTTGCTATTGCGAAGAGATGAAAGTATACAAAGCGAATCAAAAACTCACCTAGGAAACAACTTATTTTCGCCCACAGCCATGTGGGAAAGCGAAGTAAAGGTGGCACATCGTACGGGTATATCAGCAGCATGATTTTGTTGTTTGATGACAGAAGGTCCAGCAGCTCAATTTCAGTAACTCCATGATAACCAGTGATAATATACCGTGAAATGGCAGCGAAGATGTCGCGGCCAAATCTCTCCTCGGCTTCGTTGAAGACATCGTGGAGAACATCCTCCAAACAAGCCACATCACTTCCATTTGACCACACTTCCCCAGCAGTATAACAGATGACATGACTCAGGAAAGTTATGAAGAGAGGAGTAGGTTCAACTTTGCAGAGTTTGTAAAAGAATTTCTCCTTGTCTTGTGGCACGTGCGGTTGACCGAGAGATGAAAACACATGGTTGGCAAGAGAAACAGAATCTTTCATGTCTACAGAAGGTACTTCATACCAGAGGTCCTTATCTGGGGCTCTTGTTTTAACCCTTTGTAAAACGGCTTTGTTTGAGTTTGAGCAAGTAAGCAACATATGAATATTTGCAGCGAGTTTGAATGGTATCCAATCCACGGGTAAGTCCGATCCATTTGTGTCTGGTTTCAAGTTTTGCACCCCGTCAATAAGGACCACAACAGTCCACCCTCTCCTCGATAAAGAGTCCAAACACTTGTGAAAAGATTCTACAAGAGTATCTGACTTCATGACCGGCAATTGGGATTTATTCTGGTCTAGAATTTCATAGACCTGTTCACATAAACTTGTCAAAAGTTCTAATGAAGTCATGGCAAGCGTCTGCTGGTTCACGTACCTTACAATGGTTATCACCGATTTACTCATTAAGTCTATGAAAGATGTACAGATTTTTGAAGATATTGTTGACTTGCCTGATCCTTCCTTGCCAAACATCAACATGGCATGGTGGCTGTCTTTTTTGCCTTTCTTAAAGCCTTTTAATACTTTCTCTTGGAAGTCGCTGTACAATTTAGTTCCCTCTCTTTGCGTCAAAAGTTTGTAATTGTGGTAATGTGCAAGGAGGTCATGAGTGTACATAAAAGTTATTCCACTCCATAATTTGTAGGCTGTTTGTTTCATAACACTCTGGTATAGTTTGTCTTTGCACCAATTCAATACACCATGGTGGAGAGCCTCAAGGTATTCCTGGTGTTCTTCGTGTTCGTAAGGATCGAGCCCGCCATTTTTCCAAGGCACTCGGAGTGTCATCAAAGAATCCTCGTTCAATTTTACTGCCACCGATTCCTTTAAGTCTTGTAACCGTTGTTGTATTCCGGAGTCACCAGCTAAAGATTCAGTTGAATCTATATAAAACGCAGAACTGGAACTTTTTTTGTCCATACCTAAATACAAGAATGGAACCAAAGTTACTTTATGGTGACATTTCATCCTCTTATGTGCTTTACAATCATTGTGACAATCATGGGGGATTTTGAAGTTCCACAGTTGCAGCCTGGAGAAGATGCAAGCATTCATCAACATTTCACCTCAGCTGGATTTCAACTGATATGTTCCCTTTATCGTGTCGTTCAAATTAAACTCTTCATACAGAATCTAATTCAGAAAAGGTTTTCGTAAGTTGTAACATGATCAGTCACAGGTTACCATGATGATGTGCTGCTACCAATTAACCCACATTCTTGGAGCAAGCTTGCTTGCCACCAACAAGTACACATGCCACTTAATGACCTTCTAGCATGCAACTAACAAACCTGGTGTGTGTTTATTGGATAAGATGCATCATCATTATATCAAGTACTCAAGCAATTCCCAGATAATAAGAGTGTAGCATGCTGAAATGATGAACGGGACAAGACATATAGCGGTGGAACTTAGGCTAGAATGTTGCACAGTACATAAAACATCATGCATGGGTGATGCTGCGAAGGATCGATTCTTTATCACCAAAATACAAAGGTTCTAAGTACATATATGTACAGATGGATAGATAGATGTGTAGATAGATAGATAGATAGATGGATAGATAGACATATAGCGGTGGAACTTAGGCTAGAATGTTGCACAGTACATAAAACATCATGCTGCGAAGGATCGATTCTTTATCACCAAAATACAAAGGTTCTAAGTACATATATGTACAGATGGATAGATAGATGTGTAGATAGATAGATAGATAGATGGATAGATAGACAGATAGGTAGATAGATAGATAGATAGATAGATAGATAGACAGATAGATAGATAGATACATACATAGATAGATACATAGATAGATGGATGGATGGATGGATAGATAGATATAGTTAGATACAGTTAGATAGATAGATACAGTTAGATAGTTAGATAGATAGATATATGTAGATAGATAGATACATTTTGTTAGATAGATACATGTAGATAGATAGATAGAGTGTAATATTGATTTTATATGTCCATAACACTTGTGGATTATACATACATATATAGATACATACATACATACATACACATATAGATACATACATACATACATAGAGTAAATATGTGTACATAATATATGAAACAGGAAATTCTCAGGAATATTTGCTGGAGTAGTGCATTTCAAGCACTTTTTATTACAAGTGAACGTTTGCACAATGGACAATAGGCCTATGAAGTACATGTTAGCATTTACAGATTAATTCATTTTACATATTTAGCATAATTATGAGATAAACAGTTTAATGAACCAAAGGAACCTTTGAAACGGTACAAAACAAAACAAACCACAAAAATTCTAACCTAACATGACACTCATCCAACATTTCTCAACTTTAAATTATTTGTGTGTGATAAACATATCCAAGCAAAATATTGTACACTACAATACGTACTATAAAAAAAACTGTTAACAAGCATGCTGACCTGACGAGGTACGACCATTACAAGCTGTTGTCTCATGCCCATTGTTCACATGCAAGGAGTCCATGTTACCTTGTAAGACCCTCAATACAACCAAGCAGTTGGATGCAGAAATGTTCATGGCTTTCTCTAATTGCTGCTCCACAGCTGAAATAGAAACGTGATGCAAGCATTAATTTCTATTACAGTGGGTGTAGTGGTACATAGCCAATTGTGCCACGTGCGTTTTCCACGAGAAGGATAAACGTATGGAAAATGCATGGTTTTTGCTACATTATAATTAGCTAAAAACCGTGGAAAACGCACTTGGCACATTTGGCCATGTAATAGTAATAATTAAAGAGTGACAATTACTGGTATAATTGAGCATGTGCTCTCAGTTACATGAAGAGTTTAGTACTACCTCGATAACAAGTAAGGTTCATAGGCCAGTAAAAACACAAGATGAACACCCTGGTCTAACTCATAACAGACATTTTATTCTATCAAATGATAGCCCAGACTTTGTAGTTTCACAGAATCACAAGTTTTTAGATGGCCACCTTGGAGACAATTTTCCAGCTCTGTTTCCATGACAACAAAATTCATAAAAAATGGGCTCTACAATATCAATCACTCACTCCCCAGTAAGCTTATCTTTAACAACCATGTAGACTAAACTTACATGAAAATGAAAGAATTTAGCAAGAAACGACACTGAAGATAAAATATTAAAAGTCAGATTAATTTGGATTACTAATACCTTGGTGGTTGATACTCTGGTTAAACAGATTTTCCGTAACAACATAATTGACCTACTAGAATCTAGATGTCTCGAGCAATGCTGCCATCCAGACTGACAACTTTCTCACACCAAAAACCTTTAGTTGAACTTTAAAGGTCTATCTACTAAGCAGAGAAATGTTGCTGTCTTTGAACAGTTAATAAGAACAAGAAGGCATGCCTGGCAAACTAGGGGGTGACAATACTCTCCAACCTTTGAAGTAACTCTTTGTCTATGGATGAACTGAAGATCTATACAGATGAAAGAGTTCAAAGAGTACACTTTTATAGGCAAATAAGAACGACAAAGGGGACGTCATTCTTTACATGCCCAATATTTCTATGCACGATTCTCACATTTATAATTGCTCATTATGGGTCATAGGTAGTGCAAACTTTGTCTTCTTTTAACACATAACCATGTGGTTAATATAAAGTAATTTAAAAAACTCAAAACACAAACAGAACATATTATTTCAACTTTTGACAAAAAATCCCCCCCAAGAGTCAAATTCTTTGGACAATTATAAATTCATTGATACATTTTTGTTCTAAAATGTTTCGATTGGTGCATGCCTCACAGGTGCAACTTGAGAAAACAAACACTGAACAGAAATTAATTATCCTGTATCCATATAAGGTAAATTTCCGCATAAAACCGGTTATGCACAGTATTTCTATGCACGATTCTCGCATTTATAATTGCCCATTATAGGTTGTATTACTACAGGTAAGACTGCAGGTTTGCACCAGAGCTTAATTTCGGTTCAGTGTTTGTTTAATCAAGTTACACCTGTGAGACATGCACCAATCGCAATATTGGAGTTTGAAAAAAACCCTGGATACCCAGCCTGACAGGCATACTCCATGATGGGCCTATTCTTAGTTGATGATTCAACAGTACAAGATGCCTTGTACTCGATGTCTATATGCCAATGGGGTAAATGTGTAACATGGTGTGGACTCCAGGCCTTCTCATTTCATAATTACATCTGCCTCTGTCAGCTAGTCAATGACATATAAGCTGACTAAGCTTCAGACTCAGTAGCATTCAGACACAGAATTGTATAGTGTACTATGAACGATATAGTCCTTAGAGAACGTATTTGGTTGTGGATTATGCAAACCAATACTTTACCAACTTACTCAAAATTGCCAGCAAATTACTCACATCCACATATATATTGGTGTGGGTGGTGGGTGGATTAAAGCTTTACGTCCTGTATTTCTGCACCCGATGGGCTACTTAGGACAGGTAGGGACCATGGCAATGAGATGATGGATGAAACAGCCATCCAACTTAGGCTCGACCGGGAATTGAACCTGGGACCCAGTGGTTGGAAGCCCAGCGCGCTACCACTGAGCAGAGCTAGGCCCCCACCCCACTACCACTGAGCTAGGCCCCCATCCCACTAACACTGAGCTAGGCCCCCACCCCACTACCACTGAGCTAGGCCCCCACCCCACTTCATATATTGGTACATAATATCTATTCAGTGTGTGTCTCCTATAATATACTCTGGTAAGTGCCTCAACTGGTTTGCTTTTGTGAAAGTGCTTAATGTCCTCCAGTGATACAGTTTGAGCATCAAAAGCATTAGTAGCAGCAGCAGCAGCAGCAACAGCAGCAGCAGCAGCAGTATTATGAAAGGCAATAGTAGACTAACAAGGCCTGTCAACTTCTAATTACTGTGTGCGTACTGACAGGTGCGGGATTGTTATTCAGCTTTGGTTTCAGCTTCACCTTTGAGTGAGTGTCTGTGGCAAAACACCTGGGCATCCTGGTGAAACCAAAAACCTGCCCCCAGTAATTACTAGGGAAAAACATGATTCTCAGAGTAAAATACTTCATTCATCATGCACTGAAGTACAGGTAACAAAGATAGAATCAACCTAGGTTTCAGGAATAAAAAAACAACAATATTTAGACACTGTAATCGGTGAGGATGCAAGTAGTGTGTGTGTGTGTGTGCGTGATTAGGGCTTTACGTCCTGTATTTCTGCACCAGTTGGGCTAATTAGGACAGGCAGAGACCATGGCAATGAGACGAAGGATGAAACAGCCATCCAACTTAGGCTCGACCGGGTATCGAACCCTATAGAACCCGGGACCCAGCGGTTGGAAGCCCAGAGCGCTACCTCTGAGCTAGGCCCCCGCCCTAGGATGCAAGTTGTGGGACCAATATATCTTGAAACATAATCACACTGTTTGCCAAACAAAATCCAGATATGGACTTAACTTTGGTATATATACTAGACCTTCTACATCAGAAGCTCTGAAAATCTCCAAGAACTGACTGTTCAATTAGTCAAACAGCTAAAAAGATTTATTATTAATTCCGATCTTCATTAGCTTTTATTAGCATAGGAGATATGACATACTATATTGTATATGTAAATAACCAAGGTGTGACAAACCAAACATTTTAAAGTCAAATATCTCCAAAAAATTTCCCCAACAGATTCACAATATATACAGGAAATATATATGAAATCTTAGGTAAAATTGTTTAACCCTGAAGTTTGTTCAGGAGCACTGTGTTTTGTTTTCTTCATCTAACAAGTTGGTCAGTGAAGAGATATGATATTTAAACAAATCTGGGTTGCCATGGAAGACAGCATGTGATTGCCTTAGCCAATGGGAATCCTGGACTCACATGACGTCCTCTGGAGTATCGTTTCCAAGTCTGTGAAATTGGCTGTAAGACACTATCAAATAGCTGAGATCTTGGTAAGAAATATTTTCAGTGTGTAGAAAAAGTGTGGACTCACCTGATGTGAAATATCTCTTCTGGTTTTGGGTGTGCACCTGGTTAATTATTCCCTCTGTGTGACAAACTGAGGCAGAGTGTTGTAGCATGGCTGTCAAGAGGCTGTAGGCTTCAGACCATTCTTCCATTTCTCTCATTGCCAAACTCATGTTTTCTTCATCCCTGACAAATAAAAAAAAGAGGTATTCTGAGACTTGATAATAAACATGGGAATAATATGCAGCATTTTTTCCATTTCCATGCATTTACCTAAGACTGAAACATCTGTACATCATGAAGGTATCTTGTCCAATTAATCTAACTAGCATTACAGATTACAGTCATAAAATGTGTTAAAATGGTAACCGAATAGAAATGATGACATATGTAATTATGGTTGTCTAAATCAGGTGGCAATTTGACATTATATGCAGAGGTCAAACATCGAATATATTATATATAAATTTATTTTCAGGGAGTTAACAGTGGCCGTTTTTTGGAAGTGACCATTCAACAATAATAATAATGTTCAGGTTGCCATGAGGGCAGGTTTGGCTGTTATCACATTGATAATACAATAATTAAAGAAAATTATTATATAATTAATTTTAGTATTTCTCCTTTAGTGAGTGTTAAGTGCAAGTGAATATGAAGTATTTCTCTCTGCTTCATTCTGCTTCTCTTCATAATTATTTACTTATTTAAAAACATATTTTGACTGGATACACAATCTGTTAAACATGTGGTCCAGTTAAGTTAAAATTCAAAATAACAACAATGGTAAAATTCCATTCAACAGAAAACATTTTTGACATGAGTTTTAAAAACATCACATGAAGCACTCTCTTGAACATTGGCTGGGTAATTCATTCCACACAACGGAGCCCCTATATATAAATGACTTATGCATAACATTTGTTCTACATCAGGCATTTGAACTTTAAGAGTATTACTTGCTCATGTATTAATGTCATAACATCCACAGACCATAGTGATTGAGTTACATAGGTGATCTGGTGCATTGCCATGAATACTATAATACATTAAAGTGGCTAAATAATAATCAATTCTTTGTGATACAGTTTGCCATTTGAGCTGCTCCACAAGATTCCCACCTCTAACATTTAAAACATCAAAGTTGGAACTGATAATTCGAGTGGCTCGGTTTTGTAGCTTTGTATGGCATTAATATTAGCATTACTACAACCCCATATAGCACAAGCATAACTACAGCGTCATATTGTTGTAATTGTATGCTAATGTTGGCCCCTAGTCTTATAGGGCTCTCCACACTTATTTTTTTGGTCAGTAAATTATATTAAACTTCGTCAGTCTTGAGCCTATCACATCTGTATCATCCATTTGATGATCAGGAATCGCCAACAAATACTCGAGATCCCGAATCACATTCATTAATCCCGTATATGGTGGCTTTGACGGGATGCTAATGAGGGCACTCGTGTCAACTGACCTAATTAAATCAAGTGTACCTGAGTCACGCAATCTTTGAACATACTGACAACACAACGGGTGAAGAACAAACTTAAAGCGGCATTTACAGTCGGTTTTTGTACTGGTAACAAACAAGCTATCCAAATGAAAGAAAATGCTTCTTACTGATGAATTCAAGAACCCAAACTGTCTAGATTGTACAAATTAAGATATTATTGCCGGAATTTATTACATCGACTTTGTTTACATTTTAGCTAATTATTCATTGCAACGTGATGGAGAGCGTTGCCCATTCGTGATTTCACAGTCATTTTATGAAAAATTGAGGTCAGAGTTGTTTCAATTCATGCAACAAGTGAGACACCTACACATTTTTTTACATAATCAACTGGGAATTTTGAAAATCTGACGAAAATTGCAACCACAGAATAATAAACAATGATAAAGTACATTACGAACCAACAACGCCAATGACGTTCGTTTATGCCTCGTTTTCATTTCATTGGCCATAAAAGCACTTGCTATGTAAACAAATCGGCAACTTTTGGATGGCATGAAAACTTAAATGATAGGGTATGTTTATTAATTTTATAGAGATACAGTCCCCGATGGCATTCAATCTGTTTTTTAGACAATGAAATGAATGCAACCGATTTTGGTCACTGTCATACTGAGTAACAATGTAGCTATAAACGTTAGTTGATTGAAAAAGTTTTTTTTCTACCTCAATCATAACTAAATATGGCTACAATTAAGAACCAATGTGGACTCATTAAAAATAGATTATTTACTTAATTGAATGAACCTAACCCATTGTATCCTCAAAGAGATTGTGTAGCACTACGCGTAGACCTTAATTTGCATAAATCTGCTCCTTGATGGTGCCATATGAGGCGCAGGGATGCAAATTCAAGTATGCCATTGTTTTCCCCAACATTGTTTCAAATTTAATTAATCACTTCTTCTGAGTTTCTGAGCCCCGGAACATTAATGTCATTCCCAGCTGACGAAGAATCAACTAAATTGCAACTACAGTCTTGACGCAAGACACTTGATCACAGCTTTCGGCAGGAGAGGGTCTTGTGGAATTCAGGGGAGCATGCAAGAATCCTGGTGGGGGAGTAAGGAATTTGTATAAATTACTTGATATTAATCATGAGAATACAAACTGACAACTCCCCAGTATTTAATAAAATGATGCTAGAATAATTTTAAAGAACTACTTCGTTCGCCACTTAGTTAAAATTAACGCAGTGATTGACCTACTTTCGTTGCCTATCTCGCTGTGCTTTTAACATCCACTACCCAGTCAAGAATTTGACCTCACAGTGAGCTCACTGTGAGGTCACATAACCTTCATGGAGAGCTCACCTGGTGAGGTCTCTGTGGCTAAAAGTGCTTCCTCCCAGCTTATTCACAGTGAAAACTCCCAAGAACACTCTTCATGATTCATGATTGCCCCAGGCAGGGTTTGAACATACAACCTATCAACTAGTCCTGCCTAGCTAACCAAAGCCCATAGCTCAATACCGAACTGTAATTTTGAGAAATATGTTATGAAAACTCCTACACCCTAACCACTACACCAGCCAGTCACATCGAAACTAGGTAGCCTAGTCTTGTTATAATGAAACAAAATTAATAAGTAGGAATAGTAAAGCCCATTTTATCAATCCTACATTACAATGTAATTAATATATATATATATTGCTGGATTGGTACAGTGGAACACTCTGGATGTCTTGCTGGATGCTGCATCAATCATTAAGTGATGACAGTTACTCATAGAAGTGGTATGGAATTAAAGTTATTTGTTGTCAGATATTCAAAAAACTTTCTAAAAGTAAAGGAAGTGAGAATTGAACTCTGGTTACCCACACAGAAGCAGGCATGCTAACCACTACACCATGTATGCCACTGCTCCTGGTGTTCATTTGAAAGGATCACAATAAAACTGCAGTTCTATTTATAGTTTTTTTTATTAGCTGGCCTGTAATCAATTGGCTTGCAACGCCATCTGTGGTGGGTCATACAGCTTACCTCACAGTTAGCTCACACTTAACTCACAGTAGTGGGATCACCACACGACCTCACCATGATTTCACTGTGATGTGTCATGTTTGACATCACATGATGAGTGCCTGGTGAGGTCATACAGCTGACCTCACAGTTAGCTCACACTTAACTCACAGTAGTGAACTCACCAGATGACCTCATCATGATTTCACTGTGATGTGTCATGTTTGACATCACATGATGAGTGCCTGGTGAGGTCATACAGCTGACCTCACAGTTAGCTCACAGTTAACTCACATGAGATCACCACATGACCTCATCATGATTTCATTGTGATGTTTCTTGTGTGACATCACACGATGAGGGTCTGGAACTAGACTGTTGCAACTCAATGAAATTCAGTACGTGGGAAATTGCAGGGTGTCAAATTGAGGCTGCTGCCCGTGGGAGGTCTCAATAGAGGGAAACCACTGTACACTGTTTAACGATGAAGACATTCCATCCTGCCATATGAGGAGGAACAAATAACCACTATTATATAAGCTTATATATTATCAGCAACTTCATTTCGTAAAAATTTCGTAGTCTGAAAATCGCACGACAATCTTGGAGCTGTCAGGACAGCGGATGCGTTCGCTTACCTGCAGTGGATGTACTTGTACTTGCAGTGTAGGGGACGCAGGTAGTAGCCGTTTCCATGGCAACTGGCTTGTTTGATGTACCATTCGTCCAGTAGTTTGATATCTACAACAGCAAATTGAAGCTGCAGGTCATTCTTGTGTGAACTCTGTGTGTTATACACGCACAAAGGTATTTGACAAAAAAGTAAAGTAAACAGAAAAAAAAGCAAATGAATATAAGGATAAACGTGTCCTAAGCTGTAAATTATGTGCTAGGAGTGATTTGTTTTTCAAGATGCAAAGTAGGAGAACATTTTTAATTTGATATGCTTTTACCTTTACCACTTTCAAAGGCTTTTAATTATTTAGTTACCAAAACCTTGAGTAACTATGATTCATCACACTTAGCAAGGTAGTCAAAACAAAAGTGCATTTCAAGGTAATATAGACTTTTGTTTTTACTTTACCTTTACCACTTTCAAAGGCTTCATTTCGAAGTTTGTTGAATTCAGCATCCTCTATGAAATTGGGTAATGGAACAGGGCCGTATTTGTTGCCTACCAAGCACTGCAAAAATACAGGTATTTCAAGTTATAAATACGAAAACAGTGAACTAAGGAAGATCCTGGTTTCCTTGTCATAAGGTCCAAACCATGCTTTCAAAGAAAGTAAACAAAAAATTATGTATATTTAATACTAATCAAGTGACTGCACTTATTTCCACATGATTTTACTCCGAGCAGGAGTAATTTTTGTCATACAGGTGCCCTACTCTACTGGTAGGGTGAACCATACTCTTTGTATTTTATTTTTATTTTTAATTTTTTTCCTCTGAGGAGAAACAAAATGATGATTATTATTGTTAGGTTATAATTCTTCAAAAAAAAGATGTGCACAGTATTTATGTTATATGTACGCATTAACCTGTGGCACCATATCAGACACAACTGCTCATCTGAATAGTAAATTTATTACACTTAGCATTTGCCTCATATAATTCACACACAAATACTATTTTCAAAGGTTGAAATTTATTGAAAATATCGGATATATGTGCACCGCATGAGCTAAAGGTTTCTTTTAAATTTGAAAAAAGACTGTTACCAGTATATTCTTTTGCTGACATATTTCAAAGAAAATCGGATATACATGATTATAATGTCAGAAATAGCAGTGATCTGCACTTGCTAAGAGTGAGACATCAGTTTGCTAAATACAGTATTCAGTATGGCATTCCTGTGGCTTACAATACGCACCCTCATAGATAAGAGAAAACTATTTTCACACATAGTTACCAAGGTTTTTTTTTTTTTAATATTAATTTCACAATATTCAACAACATGCAATAACCAAGATTGTTATGTGTGTCAAAATTCTAACGTTCCAAATTGAATTTTTTGTTTTTTGTTTACACAAAAATTCTAATGATAATTTAACATTTCAAATTTAACCTACTTTTTACCACAACAATTCATCTTCAATTAATGAAATACGATATCTTTCAGTCATCATTTAAGGCCTTTTTTCAACTTTAAGTTGCAATATTGATGTGAAATGTCATCAAGGGGTATCCCTCAACAGCTAATTATTCTTAGAGGGAACCTCCTGAAGAATTATGTCTTCAAAATAAAAAAATTCTGAGTTCTGAGTTCTATAGATATATTATAGATGCTTGAACTTTATCATGCCAATTACATCTAACTGGCAATTTTTTTGAACTTACTAAGAAAAAGGGTCCCTTGTTCTCGTCGTAGCACTGGCCAATGAGTTTCATATCTTGATCAAACGCTTCTCTGTCTAATGCGGGTTCCATCAGGGCCCCCTGGTGGACATCCATGAAAGTAACATCGACCCCTATCGACAGGAAATGCAAACGCAACTCCGACAAGGTGTCGCTCCATAACTTTTGGCGCTCGAATTCAAAATCTGCAATTACAATAGAAAAGCTTTTTGTTAGAAGGTAAGATGTAAGAAACCGAACCATGTGATATTATTTCTTGGTAGAAAATGAGGCTATTATGTTGCACAATGTAGACCTGGTATTTTACCCTTATCTATTGAAACAGGAAGATATACTATTGTAAATGTCAATGGTTACAATTTTAAATTATGTAATTCAAACAATGCAGCAACAGAAATTCATGTCTTTACCATTACCAAAACTATGCAAAAATAAAGACCTATTGAAGAGATATGGTGGAAGATCTTTTGTATATGTTGCCCCAACAATTTGGAACTGTTTACCAGATGAGCTGAGAACTGTTTCGTGTCTGACGACTTTTAAAAAGGGACTGAAAACCATTCTGTTTACTGATGCTTATAGCCATATAATGTGACTTTTAGTTTTATACAATTCTCTTTTACTGACTTTAAAAAAAGATTTCTCTTTTATGGACTTTCTATCAAACTCGATTTTATGTTAATCTTGTGTCTATTTGACTTTTTACAAATTTTACATGTACAGCACCTGAGAGCAGTTATTACTGGTTGGGTGCTATATAAGTGTGACATAATAAATAAATATATTTCATAATATATATTTCAAAAGAGTAAATTAGTTCTGAATTTTTACAAATAGATAGATAGATAGATAGATAGATAGATGTGGAAAATGCAGCCCTTTAAGGTATGTACTTGTCGCTAGCGACAGCTGATGAGGTGAGTCCACCAATGTTGCACGTTTACCCCATGGGTGGGATATTTTGCTTGCCTCAGCATAGACACTGAGTACAAGAGAATTTAACATCTCATCCGAGCGTCTTACCAATGGACCACCAAGCTGCTACAAATTGATGGCATAGAGTATATAAGAATAGTCAAGCTAGTTTTATTTTTCATTGGTGATGTTAGAAAGTCTTTCTTTATATTAATCGCGCGTAGGCTGGGCCTTTGATTAGGTCATGCATGACTACACAACTTTTCTGAAGAGACCAAATAATCCCATCGCATGGGAAGATACTGAAGCAATTTCTTAGCTTTCTGCCGTATTTCCTATAGGCTTCACGATCGTACATTTATATTCTGGTGTCAGTATATTGCAATGTCATTGGTCTGAGGCACACACTCCAATGTGATAAACAAAGCCTCAATGGTCTCACTCGGGTGAATTCACTTTCCTGAGGCCTTTACCCCTTTTGGGTCAAGTTGTAATTAATGAATTAACAACCCTTGATATTTTCCAAAAGAAGTTGGTCCAAATATGTTTGTTGTTTGTATATATTTTTGTAGTTGAGTGTATGAAGAGATTAATGCGTGGACTGCAGTGTTGTGCAGTTATGGCCATGATAACGATGCTTATAGTCAACATCTTATGGCAATATATATGATTTAGTTGCTTACACTATTACTACTATAGTATACTAAGAAAGATCTTGGTTTCCTCGTCATAATGCTTCAAAAAAGTAAAAAACAAACAATATTCGTCTGACCACACAAACCGTGTATTTTGGGCCACCCTGGTGTGAACATCTCTTCAGCGTAATATTCAAGGTGTCCAATAATCAGGCCAGTGGTATGCTGTCTTAGTATATTCTTATTCAGTATATGTTTTGTTTATCATTGTTTATTGTAATCACAATTGTATTGAGTCTGAAATTCATCTTGTACCTCTTTGCGTGATGAATAAGAAAATTTCCATTGATTGATATTTTTAATCATGCATGAGCCTGAAGAAATGAAAAACCTATATGCCATAAAATTTGATAAATCACATAGATATATAATGTTACGTCAAAAAGCCAGCTATATATTTGTATTGTAGTTTTCTGTATATTTCAAAGTAATGTATAAGGCTAGGCATTGCATTCCACTTGATAAAATTTCATTATTACATTGAATATTGAATTGTATATTACCCAGTGAGTGATTACTTCTTTTATACTTTATAAGTTGGGGCAACTTTTGTGTTCAATATGCATATGCAGTTGTTGATACATAAAAAGACGTTTGGCTGCAGTGGGTGGGCGTGTCCATCTAATCTTATAGCGCACCTGTGTACACCTGTTTGCTAATCAAAGCATTTTACATTGTAAATAAGTAGGAAACGATTGTGATTCCAAGGTATGTAATATACGAAAGGAAGGAAGGAAGGAAGGAAGGAAAAAAAAGCAAGAAAGAAAGACAGGAAGGAAGGAAGGAGGAAGTAAGGAAGGAAGTAAGAAAGAAAGACAGAAAGACATAATGGAAGAAAGAAAGAAAGAAAGAAAGAAAGAAAGAAAGAAGAAAGAAAGAAAAAAAAGAAAGAAAGAAAAGAAGAAACGAAAAAAGAAACAAAGAAAGAAACAAAGAGAAAGAGATAAAGGAAGAAAGAAAGAAATGAAGGAAAAAAATCATACGTTCACCTTGGAAGAAGAAAAAAAAAAGAAAGCAAAAAAAGAAAGCAGACGTAATTGGAAAACATAATATTTGTGGAATTATTATCAGACCATACATAGGCAACATTGACACATATCTACAACTTCGAAATGTCAAGGTCATGTATATTACATGCAGTTTATTAGTGAACTGAAGATGGTGATAGAACTTGCTGAATCAACGGTTGTTATATTCTAAACATAGAATAGTTCTATTGTCTTGTCTTGCAAGTTATTACCTTCCAATATTATGCAATCATTGCACAGTGGTGAGTGGCGAGACACTGTGCAGTAATTGTTATATTATATGGCCTTTCGTATTACATAAGAAAAGATGGCTGGTTTTGTACAAGAGAGTGAATAGGCCTTTGCAACCTTGATCTTGTGTGAACCTAAAGCAGTAATCTTTCTTTTTCATTTTTTTTCAAGATATTACCAAATACATGTTTTACCAAATGTGGCACACATTTCTTTTTGTTTTAATTGGAAGAGTTATTGCAAAAATTACAACTGTGACATGAAGTATACATAGTTATCATGGCAACTCACAACATAATAAAAAAAGAGATTGTTTACCTATTAGACACACAATCCCAATTGCCTGTTACGTAAAATGCGGCAAATGTTATTGTTAAAGAGTTTAATTGCCCTTTATTCACTTAAGTACGAAGGTATAATGATTTGTTTATACTTAGCAAAAGACCTATTGCGCAATCTAAAATGTATCAAATGTGCAATATGGCTGTGCAGTATAATATTAGCATTTGTTGGTCATGTAATTTGTGCATATTTATTTTTCATCGACTGTTACAATTTAAGTGTGAATATTTGTAAATTACCAGTCATGGAAGGTTTTATATGATTCGACAGTTCTAGACAGGCTGTTTACGATCTGTCCTTTATTTTTATTTTCATTTTTTTTCATGCGGTGATGAAAGGAGTCCGCTTCAATGTTCTAGCATTACAAAATAAATATATAGTAGGTTTGAAAACGGATGCCATCTGATGTACATTTACAGTGGTACAATCATCAAAGATGGGATAAGGACATTGGTAATCATATATGGCATCAAAAGTATATCTTCATATCATTCCATATTGTACACTGACGCTCAAAGTATATAAGCCCATTTTGACCTCTGTGTACATACTTAAGTTTATAGCTGACACGTATATAATTTGTGTGTGACAGACAGACACACAGACAGACAAACAAAGGGGCACAGCTAGACAAACCTCCCAACAGTGAAGGAAGAAAAGATAGTTGAATCAATCGTAAATCAAAAACAACTTAATATACTAAAATAGTGAATTCAAATAGGGCATGTTAATAGAATACATATAATTAACAATTGACTTAATTGTATTGTCCTAAAGTAACCACATTTCTTGAAAAGAAGACATGAAGTTAGTGGAAGTTATCTTCATGAGATGTTTAAAAAGGAAAGGGAGCCATGATTTTGAACTGATTTAACAAACACGTTCTACATAATTTGGAATTGCTGCACCGTGATTTTCAACAAACTTCTTGTTAAGCATAATTATTTATAATAATTAAATCAAGCTATCTGAAAAACCCCTGTCAGAGCTCTTACTAACAGTAAATACAATTGCCAAACCAGTGGTCTATTTAAACCACAAAAGTTTTTGAAATTCCATGAAGTCTGTGCAATATTCTGCCATAAACTATTTAACAATGCCTTGCCACAGTATTTTCTTGACTTGCTACTGCTATTTAGAGATGATCCTCATTTCTATGAAACTCGAATAGCTGGTCAACTACGACTTCCCTTAATTAAACATGAATTTGCAAAACGGAGTATTAAGTATTGATTATCAAAATCCTTAATAATACGCTTACAGAGAAAAATTAGAAACGCACAGTTTAGATGGATTCAAGAAATATTTGAAAAATAACACTAGCATCTTATACTGCAGACTGCAATATTGAAAACTGCTATATTTGTATAAATGTTCATCACAATATATTCTTTAATTGAAATGAGTAATGTACAATATAAATGGATTTCTCCAGGTGGCCTCACGCTAGCGATAACATATATTATCTTACTGAGGTCTCCTTGCGTAACAATTGTTTATATAATGAGAAAATTTTTTTACTGTAAATCTTTATACAAAATCAAACATTAAAATGTTACTCAGGATTCAAGATTCCATGTACATTCTATTTTCAAAATTAAAAGAAAATCCCTAAAAACCAAATGGTCGCTATAAGGGGGCCACCCAGAAGGAACAGTTTGTGTGTCATTTACCTGTAATTATCTAAATTAAACGGTAGAAATGTGAATTAAATGTCATTATATACTACGCAAATAAATTTTGGATAAAACAGAAACCATTTTATAATGAGAAGTAATTTTTCATAATTGTTGAAACCTTATTGCGTGTAGCCATTTTTCCTTCAATTAGAGAGGCCACTTTTTATAAATTACAGGTATAGAATTTTTGGCGAAGTCATGCCTATATAATCACTTGAATTAGAAAGTTAACTAAGTTATTAACAAGCTAATATGAGATTTCTTATACGTATTTTGTACCAGGTCTTAATCTATGGAACACCTTATACTAACCCAACATGCTTAAGAGGTTACTTATATTATTCAAACTACAAAGTTTTAGAAGCATCGGGGAAATTTCGTCATCACTTTTTGTGCATGACCAAATAAGGCAGTCCTATAGCTCTGTTGCTCCATGACCATAGTTTCAGCTAATTTCGCAAGAAGTCCTTGGTTACCACATTCAAAATGCATGAATTATTGCTTTAGACATAATTGAATTGGTAACCATGGAATTTTACTGCTTAGAACAAGATAAACCACATGGCCGAGACATGAACTCAGGTAACAGCCAACACCATCCAGGAAAGTGGATTTAATTATAGCATGCAGCAGTGGCTGAGAACTCGGAGGTTGTGATTTGCTAGAAAAGGGCTGGGATTTCAGGGTTTCCAATACAACCCAGGTAAAGGTTTTTTTAACTTTTATATATGAGTACATGTCATTAATATCTACTATCAACTATTATCTGACAAGTCTGGTACAAGTCTCTTGTTGTAAAGAGAGCTTTACCTGTTCTAGTTATATGCATATTGTATTGTGATAAATAGATAGATAGATAGATAGATAGATAGATAGATAGACAGAAAGATACAGCACTCTAAGGTAAGGTTGATTGAGGAGGTGATGAGTTGATGGGGTGATGAGGTGAGAGAAAGGCGTCCACGTGCACAATGATGGCATGTTATGTATTTACCCCCTGAGTGGGGTATTTAACCTGCATCTGCCATAGATACTGAGCACAAGGGACTGCCAAGTTAACGACACCTAGCTATAACTTATAAATATTCAAATGATAACGGATACCGGCCATAAGAATGATTTCCCAGGTAGCATTCCAAATCGGGCCAGTGTGGCTTTTATGGCGGCCGCTATTGGTACAACATCGTTTTGACATCGCCGACGTTGTGCCAATGTTGATTTAAATTGTAATGCTATCTTGGATAAAAACAAAAAATTATCCTAGGCTTGGGTATTATAGCTTCAGATAAAATCTACAAACTACAGACAGCTGAGATCAGCCACTTTCACAAGTTGTGCGTCAACCAATAGACTTTGGTCAAATAGAGTGTGTTTCATTAACAAATTAACAAGAATATTATTTTTCAAAAAAAGAATAGATACCTGGTGTTGTGTGTAGAATGCCAGCAGCACTAGGCCTACAATGTAAACACTTTACTACAGTATGATGGCTACTGCCTCATTAAGACCAGTGTTTGGGTCTTGTATACTCCATTCTTTACTCAGAAAAAATGTATTTATCTATTGTATAAATATAAATTCTACACATTTTCCTGAACAATTCAGTCTTTATTTGACTAAAATCTGACCAATGTATGAATGCATCCCCCTCCCTGCCTACGCTGCCTACGCTGCTGCTGCGTTGACCTATATATTGTCAAAATTCAGAGCGTTTCTATACTTGATAAAGGCCTAGGCCCAGGTTAAAAAACGACCTGTAAAATTGAACCTAGACCAAGCTAGATAACTTACACTATTTGATGCTACCTGCCACTAAATGGCACTGCCTGGCTATAGCTGGCTACTCAAAGCCGGATCTAAAAGTACATGTAGCACCATATTTGTAATTTTATGAAAAAACTTATATTTATTGTACAATAGAGTGTGGCTGGTGCCCAAAAGTTACCCAAACCAACCCAACCTTTTTTTGATATTGCCTTTTGACCCAACTCCCCTGAAGTTTTACACTATTTTGCAAAAGGATTTTTCATTGAATTTCCGCTATTGTCAGATTTTACACTGGGTAAATGGAATTTTTTTGCTGATTCCTTACATAGTCATGCGTCTAGTCAATAGAAGTTTTATACAGATGTGTGACAACTATTTTGTTGTATCACTCCACTGATAGCTTGAAATTATTTAAATTTTGTGATGTTTTATGTATTTTCAATATAGATCAGTCTGTCATTTGAACTATAAATAAAAGTGCAGCTCTGTTCCATACCAGTGGTAAACATGAAGAAACATGCCACAGTTCTAATCAATCTATAATTTTGCTTTTGAAATTCTCCTCTCCAAAATTATATATATATACTATTTTTCGCACTCATTTTACTAATGATATTTGCCGCTGAAACCTGTTGAAGTGTTCGGGGCACGACATAAGCACCTGCATCTCACATTTAATGACTAAACTTGTGACGAGATGAAAAATCAGCAAAAAATTTCATTTACCCAGACTGAGTGTAATTATGACAATAGCGGAAATTCAATGAAAAATCCAATATAAACTAGTGTAAAACTTCACACGAGTTGTGCTACAGGTAGAAATGCATCAATTTAAATGAAACTGCACATGCGTGTTCCTTTAGTCAAAAGGCAATACCAAGAAAAGGTTAGGTTGGATCTGATAATATTTTCAACTTTGCACCAGCCCTATTGTACATACATATTTATGATATATTAGACAAAATTTATTAGTAATACATTTAGCAGTTATACTTTATTAGTTGTGATAGATGTAAGCTGACTATAAGCTAGGAGTAGACATAAGTGGCTGGCTTTAGCCAGTTATAGCTACAGCCAGGAATAGGTTGATACAGCCTTCTATATTTTATGGACCACATTTTTATGAAACTAACTATATTATAATTTTTTAATAAGTGATTTTCCTAGATAGGCAAAGCGGATTTAATTGTCAGTATATTCCTGTTTAAATCATCATTGGTTTGGGACAATGACGTGAGATGATGTCACTGCATGATTATTACTAAGAAACGCCAAATTAATTTTTCTTCAACATTATTCCTTGTTTAGCTCAGTATCTTACAATCTGTAATCTAAAAATTGCAGCTGCAACATAAATCTAGGTTATCTGACTGTGTAATGGCATATACATATTTTTTTAAATATTATTTTATAAAATTTTTATCAAACACTGTTATCAGAGAGTCTTCAAAATGACTAGGAATAGTCAAATGTGGCACTTTGAGGTAGTGGCAGTCACACCATTGACTGCAGTTGGCAAAATGGGTGCCATATATGACAGCTCTTCATTATTTCATTTCGACCACCTCTTGTTTGGAGTATTGGTGTCATTATATCAGGTGAATTTCCATTAAATCAAACGAATCATTTGTTTGCCATTTCCAAGCAATGAACATGACTTCATCACGACACAGCATGATAGTTTGAGATCAAGATAAGATGGATTAATACTGATTAAACGATTAACCAATTAGATAAGAGTGAAACACATAAATGTCTTCACTGCAGTATGGGTGGATTTAGAATAAGACTTTTCAGAGAATAAACCTATTAGATAACAGATATGACTTCACTGCAGTCAGAGTAAACCAAGTGAAACAGATGATCTGTCTAACAAGACAATAAACCAAGTAAAACATACGATTGAATGATGTAAATGCAATAGGAGTACATTAATACTAAAACTATAAACAACTTCAATGCAGAGGGAGTGCACATAGAGTCCGTCTAACAAGACAATAAACCAAGTGAAACAGATAAATGTTTTCGCTGTCGTAGGAGTCGATTAAGAGTCCGTCTAACAAGACAATAAACCAAGTGAAACAGATAAATGTTTTCGCTGCAATAGGAGTCGATTGAGAGTAAGTCTAACAAGACAATCAACCAAACAATCAACCAAGTGAAACAGATAAACATTTTCACTGCAATCGGAGTCGATTCAGAGTACGACTAATGACAATAAAGAAAGTGAAACAGGGTAAATGTATCACCGCAGGAGTAGATTCAGACAAACACCATACACTGAGTGAAATAGATTGATGTTTTCACTGCAATGGGAGTAGATGTAGAGTACGGCAACGAGACAAACAACCAACCCAAGCGAAACGGATACATAATTTCACTGCTGATGCAACGATAGGTTATGTTAACACTGTTCATGTTCTGTTGCCTGTTGAGGATACAATATGAAACTGCTCACCTTTACCAGTGGATGAGATGTATATCTTGATGCTGTGAGTAGGTGTAGGGGGCAGCTGATGCAGTCCTCCATTGATGATGCTGTGTAAGGCCACTCTGTCCTCATCAGGTGGGGCAGGGGTTCTGGTTTTACCCTTCCTCTGCTGCCCTGCAGATCCACGAGCCATGAGGTTAGGGGTTCGAACTGGAGGCTGCTGCTACTGATGCTGCTGCTGCTGTTGTTGTTGTTGTTTTTGTTGCAGCTGCTGTGTCCACCTGTTGCTGCTTCCGCTGCTGATGTTTTGTATGATGCGCTTGTCTCCTCATCCCCATCATACAACAGACACCTTAAAAGTGTTCCATGTGCTGCTGCAGTCACTCACTGATGCTCAGCACACCTGCTTGGCAGCTCTACTTCTTCCATCCTCTGATGCGCCTCTCTAATTGCTGCTGCTGCTGCTGCTGCTGCTGCTGGTACAGCTACTGCTGCTGCTACGTTTGCTTTTGTGATAATACCCTTTTCCACATGAAACATTTATGAATACACAGTGTACTCACTTACAGTAAACACTGCATCATTAGGAACGTTATCATTCAAATCACTATATTATGCTCCATGAATAACATGCGCACGCTCATAACAATTAGCAATTCTTCCTATAAGATGTCCATGTGTATGATTTTCTACAGGTGTGCGAGAAATACGTTTAACAATGCTTGCCTCATGAAGCCAAGCTGAACAAGAGCCGGTTGTGTTCTTGTAAATTTTCAAAGGAGCAGTAAATGGAAAACCACTACTGTAGGCCTATAAAATAATTATTTAACTGGAACTTTTACAAAGTATAAAGCAATTTGCTATAAAAGGTGTACACTAAAAAACGTAGACATTACCAACTAGGAAAGACAGAAGCAGCTAAAGAAACGGACAGGCAAAATGACAGGTACATGTAGAGTGCCAGATAATGATGTTTCTCTTAGAGGAAAGCACTGAAATTGGTAATTAAGTTTTCCACATAGACATCTTCAATTTACAAAATCTATTTAGTAGGACTGCTAAATAAATTGTGAAATGCTTGAAGTATTAGCTTGCCTCGCAAAAGTAGTATTACTATTATATTTCTTTTTTTTTAATTGTGAGTTTGAATGGATGGAGAGATTAGAAGCACAGGTTTATGTGTAAATTATCTACCCAGTGTTTATCACAAACCATTTCTGTAATTGTTGAGCTAAACGTCAGCTTGAATTCAGAATGACACGTTTGACTAAGGTCTGCGCCGTGGCATGCGGGTTTTAAACTCATATTTTATCACCTCATCATTACTTCTGCCTCTGCCATTCAGTTATTTTGCTGACCAATCTTCAGACCCGGGCAACCTTTCATGTCGTTCGGAGGAGACGTTAAATTGGGGGTCCCTTGTACTAAGTGTCTATGCTGAGGCAAGTAAAAGATCCCACCCATGGGGTAAATTTGTAACATGGGTGGACTCCTCCTCTCACTCACCTCATCAATCAACCCTCAATAGCGGCAAGAACTTGTCTTAGAGGGTTGCCCTTCCCATATCTATCAAACCATTGCATTTGCTACCATACAATATATGATACAAGTACATTGTCAACAAAGCAGGTACAAAACTGCTAAACATGTTCCTTTCTCGTACTTGGGAAAGTTTTAAAGAAGGCAACATGATTTTATGGCACAATCTCAGGCCCGGGCAACCTTTCATGAGCATCATCCCAGCTGGATGTCGTTCGGATGAGACGTTAAATTGGCGGTCTCTTGTACTCAGTGTCTATGTGGAGGCAAACCTAGATAGCATTCCAAATCGTTTCAACGTCAGCGCGATGTCGGTGATGTTAATACGATGTTGTGGCCTATGTGAAAACAATGCTGGGCCGATTTGGAATGCTATCTGGGTACTCGGTGTCTATGCTGAGGCAAGTAAATTATCCCACCCATGGGGTTAATGTGCTACATGGGTGCCCGCCTCCTCTCTCTCTCACCTCGTCAATCGACCCTCAATAGTGGCAAGAACTTGCCTTAAGGGGCGTTCACACTATCACGTATAAGAACTACGTATGACCGCATACGTAAAAAAAAAGGCTATTCATGCTCACTCGTGGCTTTGTTAATCACGTATAACAATCGTAGATCGCTCCCGGGACGTCAGTAAAACGCTCGCCGGACATCCGTAAAACGCTCGTCGGACGTCCGTCGCCAAGCATACGTGAGGGTTACATAAGGCACTCATAGGCACTCGCAGATCACTCGTAGATTGCCTGTGCGAGTAGGCAAGGATGGGCACGGAAGACCACGGAGTGCAACGGACGTCCGATCGATTAATATAAGAATGGACGCTTGAATGCCTGACAAATACATTACCACAAGTAAAATAAGCAGGCAATAGCTTATTTTCCAGTTTATAGCAAAATTTAAAGCACTGCAGCACACATATGTCAGTACACCTTAAAATTCCCAAACTTTTAAACAAAATTCCTGTATGAGCGTTATACTTGGCATTACAAATTGCTCTTATGGCTTTCTTCTGCAAGACAAGTAACCTATTCGCACATTTTTGCCAAAGCAATGCACCATAATTTAAATAAGGGACAATTAAAGCATTGTAAATATTCAATAATACATCAATGGGTAGAAAGTGCTTCAACTTGTTAAGTATACCTGCAGTTTTAGAGATCTTTTTTGTTATTAGATTAATATGATTTTTCCAACTGATATGCTTATCCAATAGAATTCCAAGAAAATTAAACTCTTCAACAAATTCAATATTTCCATTTTCAAGAACAAGATCTGGGTAGAACACAGATTTTTGTGGCATATGAAAAAGCATAGCCTTTGTTTTACGACAGTTCAGCGACAATTTATTTAGCTTCATCCAATCACAAATATTACACAATTCCTTATTAATTACATCTTGGACAGAGTTATTTTCTTGTTGGAAGGTACTTAAGGTGGCAGTGAGTGTGGTATCATCGGCATAGATAATGGGCTTGAATAGGGTACTTGCCTTGCAGATATCATTCGCATAGATAATAAAAAACAGAGGTCCCAGCACTGATCCCTGAGGGACACCAGTTGATATGTAAGCACGTTCTGACGTAACATTTCCAAATTCAACAAACTGAGACCGATCATTCAAGTAACTTTTAACAAGGTTTAAGGCTGATTCATGAAAACCATAATATTGTAATTTCCCAATTAAAATCTCATGATCTATAGTATCGAATGCCTTCGATAAGTCCAAAAATATACTAATAGGAGTTTCACCTTTATCTAAGTCAAACAGAATTCTATCAACAAGTTCTAGAGCAGCTAGTTCAGTAGAATGCATCTGCCTGAACCCGTATTGACTTGTATAAAAAAGCTTATTATTGTTGAAATAATCATTTATCTGCTTGTGTAATAATTTTTCATAAACTTTGGAAATGCTCGGTAAAATAGAAACTGGTCTATAATTATCCAGAATATATTCTTCACTTTTCTTGTACAATGGGATCACTTTAGCAACTTTTAAAGCATCAGGAAAGATATTTTGGGAAACGCATTGATTAAAAATTAAAGTTAGGGCATCAGATATTTCATTTTGTATTAATTTTAACAGTTTGACAGGTGGATTAATCTTTTGTGCAAGGGATGGGCCAACATTGGCAAAAAAGTTATTAAACTGAGAAGCAATCAAATTTGAATCAGTAACCTTTTCTCCATTTATAATAAAATATTTCGAAATATCCTTTTTCCCTTTGGATTTGTTGATTATATCCTTAATAATTATCCATGTGTTTTTCATGTCATTTTTGAATTTTTCAAAACAATTCTGGTAATATAACTTTTTTGCTGATCTAATGCTGTTTCTTAAAATTCGATTGTATGTTTGTAAATTGATTTTACTATATTGTATTGTGGGTGATTTCTTGGCAAAGATTTTAAATGACTGTACAAAGAATCTCTATACTTTATGGAAATTAAGATACCATGTGTAACCCACTGGCATTTCTTGTGCTTATACTAGTTAAATCTCAAAGTTTTAACAGGAAAATATTTGTCCATACCAGTTTTAAGAATGTTTCCCAAAATATTATAATTATCATTAGGGTTGGCAGATGCATCCTGGTCTAGTCTGTACATGATATTAGTATTAACCAAATAATTCTGAAAGTCTTTACTGCAATGTGACACAACTTTAACAAATTTGAAAGGCTCTTTGTTATAATTTAAATAATCAAGGCAAATGAAATAAGGGAGATGATCAGAAATGTCTTTAAGAATAATACCTGAAGTTGTCTCAGAGAAACTATCAGAGATTTTAATTAGGAAATTGTCAATTAGAGTACCGTGTTGGTGTGTCAAGCGTGTGGGAAAGCTTATCTTTGGAATATAACTGTGTGATAATAAATGCTCAAAGTACTTACTTATGCTAAGGTTTTCTTTAAATTTCAACAGATCCAAATTAAAATCCCCTGCTATTAACACATTTCTAAACCTCTGTAGCTGTTCAAACATAAAACTTGTTTCAGAAATGAAAGTTTCAATATTTTCAACATTGTTCCTAGGGGGTCTATATATATTGCCCAAAATTAATTTCTTTTGAAGTGATAGTATGTCAGTATTACTTGATGTAACTTCCAAAAATAAGCCATCCCACAAATCAGTGCTATCCACCGGCAATATACTATAATTAAAAGCTTTATGCAAGTAAATGGCAATGCCACCATGTGTACTGCAGTGCTTTCCCTTGCTAATAAAGTTGTAGTTTTCAATTTCCAACAAAGATAAATCAGAATCATTAGACAGCCAGGTCTCTTGCAAACAAATGGCACTTATAGTAATATTAATTCTTTTATAAAAGTCCAAGTATATTTTTAGTTCACTGAATTTAGCATTAATAGACTGGCAATTCAGGCTAAGCACTTTGAAAGATCGCATTTTGTCTGCCATTAACTTAATAAAACCATCATCATTATAGTAGGGAGAATGGCTAAATAATGTTGGAGTCTCATATTCATCGGAAAAATTTAAATCAGAATCACCTATTAATTCAACCTACACATATGATCACTTACGTACGTAGGACGGTTGCTGATGGACCCCCGAGCAAGTTATGTTACTAATATAAACAATTTACTCGTAGAACGTTCGTTTAAGTTGTAAACATGCCTAAAAAATTTTGCCCTCTCCATGTATGGTCATGAGTGGTCAAGCGCAACCAGGAGTAAAACGCTCGGCGAGTGAATCACGTATGGCCAAGGATAGAATAAGAATGAACAAGAGTGAAAAAATATTTTCATACGTGGTCATACATAGCTCTTATACGTGATAGTGTGAACGCCCCTTTAGAGGGCTGCACTCCCATATCTATCTATCTATCTGTCTATCTCTCTATCTATCGAGAAAGACCGTATCCCTAAATAATAGTCTCATGATGGATGGTATATCGTTAAAGGTAGTTAAGGAGGCTGAGTAGTTTGATGGGAATTGTACAGCTGTCTTTACTTTTAAAATGTAAGGTACTTTAAAAGGAAAAAAAAGAACTTGTCACAATTTCAGGATTAGTTATATGGTTAGTTTGCCACACCTTGTATACATACGTGGATTTGACCAAAACAGGTGTCATGATAATATTATTATATGAAAAATAGTCACAATAGTCATAATTATTATATTATATTATATTATATATTTATTTGTCATACTCGCAGTATACTATACATTATAATTGGTATAAAGAATAGATATCAAAATAAATTAATTTGCATACAGGAAGTTTAAAAGAGCCTGAATAGAGTCATAATTATAGTCACTCGGGGCGTAACCAAGCCAGTTTAAACTTAAATCTCAAATTAATCGGATATTAACAATTTTCTTGTTCATTTTCTTGAGTTGACCATGTGCTTCGTAATAACCAAAGAATTGGTGAATATGCAGACCAACTTTATTTGCACCGGTATTAATTTCCTGGTACATTATGTAATGCAACCTTTTGGGGACTTCGGTAAGACCATGAACAAAATGATGAATTCTGAGAACTTGATAGCTGATGCAGTGATATTGCATTCATCCAAAAAGTAAATACAGAATGTGAAATCCCATTGTCCTTCAGATGGCGAAGTTAACCACAGCTATAATAGTGTGCCTGCTTTATTGTTACTTTAACTTCTGAAGCGATGTATTGTGTCTGGGGTTTTAAAGATTATAATTCCATTAATGTTGTTTAAAAAAATAAAAGTTTACCTTATTTCCTGGGAGTCCATAAATTTGCACCAAATTTGGGTTTGTGGGGTGATGTAGGTTGATTGCCAGCAACTAAAAGAAGTAAGGTTGAAATGGTGAGACTTTGGTGTAGGTTAATACGTATGGATGATATTAGATTAACTAAAAGACTTTTGTGTTGGATGTGTATAACTGTAAATATCGCAATGTCAAGAATAGGTCATATGAATTGAAATGTATTTTTGAAGAAACAAGTCAAATATATTTATTTCATACAGAAACGGTTAATTTTAGATTAGGAAAAGTTTTAAGAACCACTAAAAATAGATTGTTCGAAAATTATAAAATGCAATGGCAAATAGATATTACTAGATATCCAAAATTACGCACTTACAGAATGTTTAAATCAGATTATTCATTAGAAGGATATGTTACTAACTATATGTCAAGGTCAGTGAGGTCATTTTTAGCTCAGTTAAGATTAGGAATCTTACCTTTACATGTTGAGACTGGAAGATTTATTACTCTACTAACACCATTAGAAAATAGATTATGTCCTCTTCGTGAACATAATTTAATAGAAGATGAAATTTATTTTATAATAGTATGCAAAGTTTATAATGAGGATAGAATAATATTGTTCAATGAGTTACTACTCTCTGTAAGTTTATTGTCTCTAAGTAAAGAATTTTTGTTTCAAACTGTTATCAATAGTAAAAATCAAAGATCACTTGCACGGTACATCCAAAGATCTTATCATATCCGAAATAAAATATTGTACAATAAGTAAAGCAGAAATACTAGTACATATGTAGGTATTATATATCACGTTTGTAACTAACCTCTTGACCGTTTATCTGTATATCTGTCTAACATAATTATGTTGTTCACCCCCAGATAGTAACATTTATAATATAAATAAGTGACTTATATGCCTGATAGGCCGGGCATAATGATTCCTGTTTTCTTTAACAAAACAAAAAATATCTGTAATGATATGCAAGTCACGTTAATAAAAATTTATTAAATTGAATTGAATTGTGTTTGGCCTGTACTTTAGGGAGTTCAGTTAAACCTAAAATAATTGCGTGCATTAATAGCAGTAATACATTAGTTTCAGACAAAGCTAGAAAACTTCTGCTATACGATGCTACCCACCACTAAACGGAACTGCCAGGCTATAGCTGCTACTGGAAGCTGGATCTTAAAGTACATGTAGCACCATTTGGTGATCTGAGAGTTATGCCTATTTGTAATGTTTGAAAAGATGCTTCTCTATTGTTTTTTCAGTGGTGGTAGTTGTAAGCCAACTGAATAGGCTATGAGTAGACAGAAACGGTTGGTATTAAGTTTTATTGTGCCTCTGCAATGTCTCGTGAGCTGTGATTGGCTGAAACAGCGTCACGTGACGTTGCTTCAGGGTGGATCTCACATAGCTGTAAAGTGACGGAAATTCCGTGGTTGATACGTAGACCCTAAGCTGACGTATAGAGTATTTTCACTGAACAGCCCTGAATTCAGCAAGACATAAGTCTTTCCTCTCCTCTTATTACTCATTTTGCTTTTCAGACACAGTAGGTATAATACAACTTTCTCAGAAAAATAACAAACATCAACTAAATGATAAAGTGTCAAATATACATTAAAATGCACTAAAAATACTGCTGCTAGGAGGCACTTTGCTTCAGCCAATCAGAGTCAAGGGCGGGAACTTTTTCAGCCAATACAAATGCAGTATTCTGATTTAGCCACCTGGTGGAAATACAGAGAACCTTCCATGAAAATCCACTATTGGCCAAGGATTCTTGTCGAAAAAAGGAGTGTGGCTAGGCGATGTATGGCTACGTATGCGATGTACAATTCAAGGATATCCTGTGGATCGTACGTAGCTTACGTCGACTGCAATTATGGAAGTACTACGTATACGACATACGATCTGCGGACTGTGACGTACGCCACGTATGGTCCATGTTACGCATCGTATCAACCACGGAAGTAAAAATAGGACTGAAGAACAGTCGCAAAATCAAAAGAAATCAACAAAAATGATGGCCGCAACCACATACAATACGTGGAAGTTGCCGTTCATTGACTCTTCCGTCGCCTTCCGTAGATATTGATTTTTCCACGGAATTTTTAAACATTAACCGAGTAAAAATATTTCCAGCCCATACCTGCTTGGTTTCATGGAATTTTCATGAAACCAAGCAGGTATGGGCTGAAAAGATTTTAAATCGGTTAATACTTGCATTATATGCCCCAGTTGGTAGATTGTAAGTGGCATATGGCAAGGCTTACGTAGTCTTACGTTTGCTTACGTCAGTTATACGCATGTTTAAAATTCCGTTGCTAATTATAATGAGGCAAAAACCATGGGTTTTCCATGCGTTTATCCAAATGCATGTGGAACAATTGGCCATGTACAGTCAAGTATCTTCACCATCAAAAAAATATATAAAAAATACGAATGAGCAATGCACTGTACAGCATTGTTCATTGATGATGAAGACAGTGCTAAGGACGATGCCAGCAATGTTAGTGATGAAGGTAATGCTAATTTACATGCAGCTTCTTTTGGCTTCACACTTCTGTAAGGCAGCACACAAACAAAACTGTTTTCAACTTCTCAAAATGGGTAGTCAACAATAATTTGCATAAGTAAGCTGCAATGAATTTTCGGTTTATGTTGTAGTTTGTATTGTATGACTTCGTTTAACAAATAAAGCTTCAGTAAAAAAGAATTGTCTTGTATTTCCTTTGTGGAAGTGTGATAAAAGAATTATTGACTGGTCACTTCGTGCACTAGAAAATTTTTTCACAAGCATTTTTATTTTGCTTGACCTTTATTGGAAGTGACAAAATCTTTTCAATTATGCATAAATTGTCACTTTAATAAGATTTAGTGTCCAATAGATTCAGATTCAGATATATTTATTTGCAATTTACATGAAAATCAGCATTACAATAACAACAATTTTACATTAAGCTATACCATTAAAAGAAAACAGACATATATTGTTTATTGCTTCTGGTTCCCGACACTTATTCTGACATTTTCTATTTTCTGTACAAGTGCCACATCGAATTCATTCCTGGTCTCAGGCTGTTGCATCCATCTTTAGAACTGCAAAAACAGTAGATGGCGGGGTAGTCGATTACTTCATTGTACCAGTAGCGACACCCACTGGACCACTTCAGTCCTGGCAAGTTTCTTGGTTTGTAGCATCCTCTCATCACTGCAGCCTCCAAACCTATCACAATAAACCTGAAGTTTTAATAATTGGCGTAGATGTATATGTTAATAGTAAATATGAAGTTGCGAGACGCATTGGTGCAAATGATAAAATGTCAAGGCTAGTTGAAACTTCTTTATAAGGCTTTTTTTTCAGTAAAAGCTACATGCATTCACAATTTGACATCTTTAGCAACATTGTGCTAAGTAATTCTATGCGACAAATAAATGTGCAGGTAATTGTTGGTTATTTATACCACTTTACCTAATTTCTTATTAGCTTTCTGATACTGTGCAATGCAGACGTCTCCTCTGGGACATTTCCTCAGAGAAGAGAAGTCCTTGAAATTGAAACCACAGTCTGGGTTGGATGTACTTGAGCATTCGAAACATCTGAGAGGCTGTACTGAATTAAAAAGTATTCAAATGATCAAAATGGGTGTCTTTCAATTCCACTGACCAACAAAAAATAGCAAAATATTGAACGAAACAATAAATATGTATAGCCAGCACGCAGCTCTAGGGGGAGGGGGGGGGGGGGTTGGTGTAGGCATACCATGGAGGCACAAGTGACTCCATGGGTATACAGTTAGGTTACATTTAAGCTATATAAAACTCTATTTGGAAGAGGGCTATCGCACAATATATCTTACATTTCCTCGCTTATAAACAGTGATTATTATGAACCATATGGCAGTTAGTGTAAAACAAACAAGCAGATAATCTCATTGAGCTAAACTACCCTCATCATTTCCAACACTTGTATAGTATCATTCAGAAAGTTTATTGAAACTCACCTGCACCAAACAGACTTGCCAGGAATAGCAAAGAACCAAAAAGTAAGTAATTTTCTACTCTCATTTTGACAATGGAAGTTTCAATGCACCATGACACAGTGGTACAATCTAAATATAGGATGTAGTCATTGAAAATGGGGATATAGGGCATTATACATTTCAAAAATGCAGGATACACCTAAAAAAAAGGCTTGTTAGTAGTGTACATATACATATATACACAGACAACATATGTTGTCCGTGATATATACAGATATGCATGTATTTCATCTTTCGAATTGAAGTTCAGTCTTATGACTGGTATTAAATTGCACATTTACCCGTGTACATGTATGTACATGAGCATGTAAATAATAGTGTGTGCTTTTGTGGGGTCTCAGTTGAACAGCCTTTAATTTACTCTTTAGATGTTGAGAAGACTCACAGACAGCCACAGACAATTACGAATCTGTAGCTTGTACAGTTATGAGTCTAAGAAAGGGTTTTGATTGTCTTCCAAAGTTTCCCCGGTCGAGCCAAAGTTGGATGGCTGTTTCCTCCTTCATCTCATTGCCATGGTCTCTGCCTGTCCTTATTGTTCAAGTTTTGCCTTAAATGATCTATTCTTTATGGTAAATGATAAATGCTCAATAATAGTATGATAAAAATGTAAAGGGTTGATCTCACTTAGCCGGTTATGTCCACATATGGCGGCGTATTGGCAACGTATGGCCATATGTGAGCATACGTTGGGACATGCGAAGACATACGTTGGTAATACCTTGCATACCTCGCTGAACCCTCAATGTATGTGAGTAGTGACGGAAATTTCAAAAATGTTCAAAACTTCCATAGGCAGGCCACGTATAATTGTTTACATTTACTTCCTGTGATTAATACGTCATTGCCAGAAGCATACCTTACGTACGCGAAGGCATACATGAGTCATACCTGGCTTACCGCAAGTTATACGTGGCTTACGGCATTTTGAAAGATCCGGTGGATTAGCGAAGTTTGCTATGGATGCAACCATGTATTCACCATATGCGCCTTAGTATACCACGTATGTCATGGCGTGTGCGATGTATGGAAAAATCTATATCTACATACCCTAAGTATGCAAATATGCTACTAATTGTTCAAGTATGCAAGGTACAACTCGCGTATCAAACCCGGATAGCTCGTCATGTGACCTCGCTATATAAGGGCCGCGAGTGCTGTAAACTTCATCATTTACACTTCCGCCATCTCAAGAGAAGGATCTACCTGTGCAATGACTACAATTCTCTGCAAGACATTGAATATGGGACCCAAGAAGAGAAGATATATCTCCAAGGGAAGAAAAATTGTCACTCCAGAAGAAGAGCCTTTTAATTGCCTCTGCTGAACAAGAAGCAGAGGAATCCAATGTTGTCTCCACCACTGCTGCTGCATGGCATGGATGCTGATGACACGGATGCTGACAAGGATGTAGGAGATAGTGATGCCAGCAAAAATCCCCAAAACAGCCCCAAGGCTGACAAGCTCTACCTCCCACCTAATGATGAGCAGGATATAGCTGACTGGTATAGGCAAAAAGAAATCTTTTATGACTGCACCAGGAGGGACTACAAAGACCAACAAAGAAAGATGAGGCTGTCGCAGGAGAAGGCTGAGACCTTCAGTGTCCCCTGCACAGGCCAGCAACTCAAGACTAGGCTGGATTCCATGCGCACAATGCTGGAAAGTTGATGAAGCAGGGCCCTTCTGGAAAAGCCAACATGCAGAGAAGGAGAGGTGGGTTATCGCTAACTTCGGCTTCCTTGAGCAGCACATCAACAGAGTCCCGTCCTGCCAGGCTGTATACCTGCAGAAGAAAATAGACAAGACTAGAAAAAATCTGCCGGTCATTCAAGAGAAAGAAGAAGCCTGATCAGCCTGATCAGCCTGATCAGCCTGATCCTGCAGCACAAGCCACCACTTCCCTGACTGACCTTGTCAACACAGCCCAGACGACAGCAGCCAAAATAGATGAGCAGATGCAGAGCATGCGGCAGCCCCCTGAAGATTGACAGAATGAGTCGACAGAATGGTGGAGTATGTCAACTCAGAATGTATGCTGCTGGACCTGGAGAGCTATGCTGCTTCAAATGAGGGCCCAAGCCAGAAGAGCCAGACAGCATCAACAACTGCAACAACTACAGCAGCAGCCACAGCAGGAGCAGATGCATCCCACCTACATATGTATACCCAAGGGCATCAGCTTCAGTGAGTAGGTTTATTACAGTCTAGCAGCAAAATGCAAAATGAAGGTGAGCAAGCACCTGCAGGGTTTTTTACAGGAAAATGCTGGCGCCACCACATCAATACGTGATTGCCGGCCTTTGGTCATCATACCCGTAATTGACCCGAGTCGTCCATCTTTACCGTCGTTGCCGTGCTTTATACGCGGTCCATACCTACCTTGTATGTAGCAGTCAGAGGCCCGTACGTAGCAGTCGGTGGGGCGTATGTCATAACCGTCGAGTCGTACGTCGTCTATAGTGTTCGGCTGGCGTTGCACCGGGTCTCACTCAGTACGTAAGCCCCGAGTGATCTGCCGGTTGAACATGATACATACCTTGTTGCCTATCGCCCCGCCCCTTTTTTCCGACTTGATAAAGATGTCTATAGAGCTATAACAAGTAATTCAATTCAATTAGCCAAATGTAAAGAAGTCCTTTACCAAGGTTAATTGTCATTAGTCAATTGCAATTAACCTGGATTACAGGTTTAATGTCATGTCCTATTCAATTCACAATTAAAAAAAAGCGGATTGGTTGATAGTTCAGCCAGATTTGATATTAATTAACAGTAGAGAGACAGATAGACAGACAGACTGCTACCAGCGTCAGCATCAGCGTGGGCAGGGAGGGGGCGGGGGTTGTATATACTTTAAAAGGCTGCTGCTCCCCTATATTAGTCAGATTTTCGTCAAATAAAGACTGAATTGTTCAGGAAAATGTGTAAAATTTATATAATAGATAAGGTGAGGAAAATTAATGGAGTATACTAGGCAAAAACAAGAATATTCTTGTAAAAAACGCCCCCAACATTAATCGCTGTTCTTTAATGTAGATAGTTAGATAGATAGATATGTAGATAGATAGATAGATAGATATGTAGATATGTAGATAGATAGAAAGATAGATAGTTTAGAGAGACAGATTTATATGCTTATTATATAATATAGAATGTCACGCCTAATATTTGGTCTATTTTCGATCCGAAAACATTTATGGAGTCAGTATGAACTATACTACAATAGTCTTAATTGACGAAAATAGGACTAATATTAGGGGAGAAGCAGCCTTTTAAAGAAGCGCTCAGCTCTGCCTGCATTGATACATTCCGGGCGCGGACGTTTGCGGGTTAACCACTGTTTGCCTCCACCAACCTGGCTGTCTTCTTAGACAAATATCTTGCCTAATATTTGGTCTATTTTCGATCCAAAAACACATATTTGAGGAAAATCTGACTAATATTAGGGGAGCAGCAGCCTTTTAAAGTATATACAACCCCCCCCCCCCCCCCTCCACTGCTGCAATGGAAATTATAGATTACCTAAAACCTAAAACAAGCTGTGGGGTAGATAGATTATCCAATAAATTTCTGACATTTATAAAAGATGAAATAGCCAAACCAATAACCATGATCATTAATCAATCATTACAAACTGGTATATTCCCTGATAAATTAAAATTAGCCAAAGTTTTGCCTATATATAAGAAAAATGATGACAATATTCTGGATAATTATCGTCCAATATCAGTTCTTCCCACCATCTCTAAAGTATTAGAAAGAATAATGTATAATCAAATATATAATTACTTCACTGAACTTAAACTTTAGTCAATATGGTTTTAGGACTAAACACTCAACAGAACTTGCGGCACTTGAATTAATTGATAGAATAGTTGTAAAAACGGATCAAAATAAAATCCCTCTAAATATTTATCTAGATCTATCCAAAGCTTTCGACACCATAAATCATGAAATTCTTATATATAAATTAAAACATTATGGTATTATTGGAAACTCGCTAAATCTACTTAAAAGTTATTTAACAAACTGTTAACAATATGTTTAATTAGGAGAAACTATATCTAATTATCTTAATATAACGACAGGAGTTCCACAAGGCTCGATCTTAGGCCCTTTACTTTTTATAATTTATTAAAATGATTTAGTTAATGCAACAGACACATTTTATCCAATAGTATATGCAGATGACACTGCCCTCTCTACAACACTAAATGCTTTTAACTCCTTAAATGAAAATGCTGAAGTAGAAATAAATCAAGAACTTAATAACATAAATTATTGGTTTAAGCTTAATAAACTCTCTTTAAATCCAAATAAAACAAAGGCCATGTACTTTCACTCTCCAAATAAAGTTGTAAGACCTATGAACTTAAAAATTGACAATACTGACATTGAATTTGTCACTCATTTTAATTATTTAGGTATTACAATTGATACCCATCTGTCGTTGAAGTCACACACCAATATGATGTCTCAGAAAATAGCAAAAACAATTGGTATTATGTGTAAATTAAAAAAGTTTGTCCCTTTAATTATTTTACAAACAATATGTAGTTCACTGCTAACTCCTTATTTAAATTATGGAATTTTAACATGGGGCACTCAATCATCAAAATTATGCAAGTTACAAAAAAAGGCTGTCAGAATTATTTCAAACTCAAAATATAATGCCCATACCGACCCACTTTTCAAAAAATTTAATGTTCTGAAGGTAACAGATCTGTGTGCTCTGCAGGAACTCAAGTTTGCTTCAAGCTGGAAAACGGAACTCTTCCATCTTATTTCACGAATTCTATGTACCAAAGACACTCTGAAATTCACCAATATGAAACCAGAAATGCAAATAATTTTGTCACCCCACAGAGTAAGCATTATTTCACAAACAAAATTATAAGATTTCGTTTGCCCAATATATATAATAATTGTCCAGCTAATATAAAGAATAAAATTACCACACATAGTTTCCATAGTTTTGTAAATTACATCAAAACTCAATTAGTAAGTATGTATCAAACAATTTGCTCTGTAAGAAACTGTTATATATGCCATTCCTCCTAATCAACTGTGACATACACATATATATATATACTTAAGTGTAATCTTCAAAGTGGCGTCTCATCATGATATGCAGTGTCTCTCATTCCCTTCTCCAAAATATATATTTAATTTAATCATAAATAAATTTATTTAAAATGCTGAAATCTGTCTTGTAGGGTCTGCTAGGATCGGGATGAAAAATATTCTGGTGGCACTTATCTTAGGGGTGTCTCCACCTGTATATGCCGTTTCTTTGTGTATGTATAGATAAAACGAGTCTAAGTCTGAGTCTGAGTCTGCATATACAAAATATCATTCGACGAGTGACCCGCCGGGTTCTACGGGTGACTCCCTTGCTTAAACTCCTTCTAAAAATAAGAACCCGGCGAGTCTATCGTACCTGCGAGTCACTCCTACAACTCGGCGAGTCACCCGTAGAACCTGTCGAGTCACCCGTCGGATGATGCTCCGCCCCTTTTTGCCGCCAGAATCCGTCGCCAACCCGGCGAAAAAGCCTCTTGCATAACCGTCATGTAATACTACAGGTTCACTACGACAAACCGGCTATGTGAGACCTAGTATGGGTTGCACTTGTTATGGGTAGCTTATGCCCTCTTGCGGCACACCAGATTTGTACCATACACCACCTTGTGTTAAATAAAGGCATTCGCAATATAGCATGGCTTCCTTCTCACGTGCTTCATAGCAACTCTCACGTCGTGCTTCGTATATATGAAGCAGAATTTATGAAGCGGAATTGGCATTTATATTTGTAGTATCTTAGCTAAGAACTTCGCATTATATTGGTATTTTCGTATCTTCACCGAACTCCAATTTCGAAATTACGAATGTAACAAAATAAGTTCGGGGGGGGGGGGGGGGGGTGAATTTCTTGAATGAAAATACAAATATATATTACGAAGTTCGGCGGCGAAAATGTGAATATGAATTGGCTTCATTTCTTGCTTCGCATATTCGCCGGCGAACTTCGTAATTTATGTATCGCAATTTCGTATTTACGTCCAAGAAACTCTTCTTTCAAAAAATTCACCTTTTATGTACTGCCATTCATTTATAATAATAATTTATTTGCCTTAAAATAAGAGAATTTACAATATCATACAAGATAAAATATAAATCTAGTAAAATCAAAAGGGTAACATAAAAACTGTTTGTAAAACTGTAATAATATTAAAATACAATAGATTTATAACCATTGCCTTGTAATTAAAATGAAACGCATTGCTAATTGACAAACGCAACACCACTCTTTCGATTATTTAATGACACAATAGCAATTAGGCCATTGACACTTCATAAACTGCTCAGAATTGCAATCCATTCAATGACTAAGAATAAGAATAAAATTCTTACATTCTACTATACAGCTATACTTTCATACAAAGATACAAATATAGATTGCGAAGTTCTTGGGCGAAGACACGAAAATACGAATATAGATTGCGAAGTTCTTGGGCGAAGACACGAAAATACGAATATAGATTGCGAAGTTCTTGGGCGAAGACACGAAAATACGAATATAGATTGCGAAGTTCTTGGGCGAAAATTCGAAGCAAGAAATAACGCGTTGTTTGATACCGACTTTTAAACATTCTATTCTTTATATTCTAAGCAAATATATAAATAAATATCAATATCCATATATTCTAAGGTGTCGAAAGGGGCGTTCACACTGTCACGGACAGACCTAGCTAGGTATGACCGAGGATGGGGAAAATCTGCTATACGTGTAGCTCTTTTAATCACGTATAAATAGACTGACAGTGTCACGTTCTGTGTTAAAAACATTTTAAACTACTGTCACAGTTCTGAACGTGACTCTAGGGGGGGGGGGGGGGGCAAAATCATAACTGTAATATGTCTGTCAGTTATTTCATAAGCCACGTTTAGACATTAGGGCTGTTATGGAGGGGGGGGGCGATGACCTCAATAACCCCCCCTCCCTGGATCCGCCAGTGAAAAGTCAAGCCTTTCCATACTGAGCTGGATACACTTTTGAAATGAAATAGCATCCCTGTCCCGAAGTGACCTCAGAATAAAAAAAAATTAAGTTAATCATTACATTTCAGACACTTGGAAAGCAATCCCAAGACTTGGAAACAAAACAGCAGATCGACGTCATGTGAGTCCAGGACTCCCTATTGGCTGAGGGACTGCCTTAACCAGTTAACCAATAAGAGTACTAGACTCACATGACGTCATCTGGAGTTTAGTTTCCAGGTTCATGAGATTGGTTTCAAAGTGAGGTTGGCTGTAAGCTGTGGAATAGCTCTATCTACCTTCTTAGAGACCAAACATTTGTTTTGAGGAGTGCATGTGTCGAGAGTTAGTAGTCCTACTGCCCATTTTCAGGCCAGTTACCCTGCTCAAAAATGCCCTTGTATAGTGAGCATAGAAAACCAATCATTTCTGGTAGAGAATGTTTAATAATTCCCCCTATCAATACAGAGCAGTGTATATAATTGAAAAGTTACTTACAGAATGCATTTCATAATAATAAGAAATTAAACCATGGATATATTAATAAATATATTTATTTTCAAATGCATTGATATATATAATAATAAATAAGGACAGCAATATATAATAATACGATGTGATAAAACACATATAATTATATACACCAGAACATAAATAATATTCATGTAACAGTTTTTGCATGCACTAAAGTCGCATCTTTTTCTCATGTTATATTGCAAGCGAATGAATTCCCACACTTTGAATTCAAATTGCAAAAATGTTTTTCTGAATAATGACTAGAAGATCAATTCAGCACAATAAGTGATTCATATAAACATAATCTATAACATGGCTGAAAGCTGTAATGCATAAATTCAAAGTATATTCAAGTCAGTTATCAAATGGACGATTTGTTAGATTTATCATGTTCAAAGTGCATCCATGTGATATGTACAGTGATGAATAAATAAATGACATTAATAAATTATTAACAGTGCAATTATATATACTAGTACACATCATTTTGCATTGCACAATATTAAAAAAATAATATTATCTACACTATATCACAGTCTAAAATAATGCCATGAAAATCAACACAATATAATGGGCCTATATATGAATGGCTAAATTGGAACTTTAGCCTGAGAAAATCTCTAATCTCTAATTCTTATAAAAACATACTAACATTTTGCTGCACATTATGCATTGAAAAATTAAAGAAGTTGTTATCCTCTCAATAGAAATCTTCACAGCAACTGCAAAATATTCAGCTGAGTAATAAATAAATAAGGCTAAAATAATAACAACTAATTACAAAAATAATTTACGACTAAAAATTGTATCGTCAGCGAGCGTATAGACATGATTATTCGAGTGTCCGCTGTTGATTGTCATACATGAGCAAGTAATATCATTATTATAATTTTATTATAATATTGGAGGTGATCCGTAAACGCTGTGTTCACTTGGAGGCTGTTTCCTGAAAAACTTCCCCAATAAGCTCTTCATCGGAGTGCAAAGAGGGACCGAACTCTCGTAGCCAGCCATCACTCGTCTTTTGGATAAGAACGACCGACATTGCTTGTCCCACTCACTTCTTTCTTTCAATACCTGTAAAGTAAGGATAATGTTGTTATAAGAATATATCATAAATAAATAAAATCTATATGAAAACAATTTATAACCAAAAAGTACACATTTTTAGGTCACGACTGACGCAGTACATTATAGTCTGCCAAATTCGAATATTTTTGAAATTTATGCAAATTTTAGATGAGCTTTAAAAAAATAGTTGTCAGCATAAAACTAGAAACATATGAGTTTGACCAGCTACTGCAATGAACAATGTGTTTTTGGCAAACATGCCTGACGGATTCAGTATAAACAATCCATTAATCACTTTAGAAATATGTTTAACCAGCCAGTCTGTCTTTTTGTCACACTGACATAAGCTGCCCTTGAAGGTCCCAGGCATTCTAATGGTTAGGATGGTACACGGTACAGTGAGGATGATGACTTTAAAACCCAGTAGAGCTCAGTAGCCAAAACAGGGCTCTGTGCCATGCAAAATCCAGTTATGCCCATACTTAGCGCAAACATGTAGTAATCTTATTAAATACAGTTAACACGTCATTAAACCAGACTATGCGATTTCGCAACGTTGCTCTAACGCCACCAAAACTAGTTCAATAACTGCGCCCGTTGATTTCAATGTAGCGGAGAACAGAGTAGTACATCAAATATCCCCAAATTTGGTGTTATTTCGAATTTTTCAGCAGATTGTTGGCAGACCCTCAGGGCTATCACCTTTCACTAAGCGCTGCCTGGTGCCTGGCAGCAGAGGGTCTGCGTGAGACTGTCATTTAACATAACCAAGCTGACATAAGCTGCATTTTGTCATTCAGGCTCACCTGGTATGGACCATCCTGTGGCTCTGGGTGATTGCAGATTGGCAACAGGGAAGTTGGCATGTCCTCTATACTTTGGTGGGCTGTCATGTCCTGAAGGTCGCTTAGGTGGATGACCACTTCGCCGAGGACGTCGTTCGGAAGGAAACTGAATCCGTCCTCATGCCACACGGTGAACACCAGGACCGCACCAGCCATGGAGGTGAGGAATTTTGGAATGTAGTTACTAAAACATATAAAACAGGCACATAAGTATATTTTCCTTTCGTAAGTATATTTCAATGGTTATTCATATTAATGTTATCAAGGACTGCTAACTTGAACATGCTGTTCTAAAAAAGAACTTCAATACTGCACCTAAACTTTGGAACCATATTAGTGTTGGTAATTACACACGTCATATGATACATAATAAAAATTATGACAAAACACTAATTTTTCTGGTTGATGGGTAAAGAACATAGACCAACAACATATCCTTGGCACTGATCTAAGAAATCTGGCCTTTATAGAGTTTCACCAGTCATCACTTTGAATATTAAAAAAGATGATACTTACAAAGAAAATGTTTCATTGAAGTCCGGATTTATAGATGCTTTCACTGTTCGGGTCCGAACGGGCCTATTGCGGAACATCCGAGGCGGAAGAAGCGAGATGTTTACAAAAACATCGCTGAGACCTTTTCTGTTCACTCCTCTGATCATCTTGCCTCCAACAACTAGAATCAAATAAAGAGTCACATTATAGCGTATGTATCATCTTAGAACAGTAAGTTATGTCTATCAGAACTAGAGATAAGTAAAATAAACCAAATCTTGTGAAGAAATACATTATCCCAAATATTTCTAAATAAAGATAAGTCATTTACCTGTCACATGTATTGATACATTGTTCCCTGTTTCTTCCACATAACCAGTCCTAACAGCCAAATGACCATTAAACTGTCCAGGGTTAGTGCTCTGAAATCATGTAATTACAACAGACATTAGGAAATTTTAGAGAAATACAAGTTCAGTGATAGGCTTTAGGGCTTGAAGCAATTGATGCATTGGTAAAGTATCGACTGTAAATGACACAAAAATGCAGATTTATTTACCTGATTAAGTACATGGCTGTCATTAAGACTTCTCAGATAGTCCAATATGAGCTCCTCTGTAGATGCAATGTTGAGTTTTAGTCGAGCAACAATGCCATCGTAGACTGCCTCATGAAGAATATCTCCAAAATTTCCACCTCGATAGAAGTATGCCTTCAGTGAATTCAGGTTCTATAAACATATGAATAAGATGGTCAGATATGTTAATCAACTTAATAACGAACATTGATGCACTGATAGTAATAGCTGCAAGTACATGGCCAAATGTGCCACATGCGTTTTCCATGCGTTTGGATAAATGCATGGAAAATGCATGGTTTTCACCTCATTTTAATTAGGCAAAAACCATGCGTTTTCCATGCGTTTATCCTTCTCATGGAAAACGCACGTGGCACATTTGGCCATGAAGATAATGTAATCAATGGGATATATTTTTACTTACCAATAGCATTTCTTCATAATATTCTGGTGCTCTCTGAAAATTATGAAAATAAATTAGTTTTTTCACATTGCCAAATTGCTACTCCAGAAGTTGAACAATAGACTTCTTCATAAGTTTTCCTTTCAAATATTTATTTTAAACAAAACAATTGATTTGAACTCCAACAAAGTGATTGACTTACCCCATGCAACATAGAAGTATTAAAGCACTCCAATGTGGCCACCCAAATCTGTTGGAGCATATTTGGGAAGATTGTTGACTCGAGTCTTTCATACAAAACTTGCAAATTTGTCTCCAAATATTGAAGCAGTGAGTCCACACTCTGAAAAGTAATCAAAATATGTTGAAATATTTTCAAAATTTATTGTAAAGAAAAATAACTGATAGTCTCAATAGGGACTATAAGTCTGTGACTTACCGATCTAGATGTAGGAAAGGTCTTTGTGAATTTTTCGGTATAGCGCCTGAGCTCAACAGCCATCTTGACAGTGATGCGACTCATGAGAGTTTGTAATCTCATCGTGATGTCTTCATTGGCACTGGAGACTAGTGAATTCAATGTCCGATGAGCTTGTTTCCCAATTTTGTCATCTTCGTGTTTAATCGTCATCGCTTGAGTGACCAGGTCAAATCCGAGAAGCTGTGGCAACTCGTGTAAGTACTGTCGAACATGTTCAATATTGTTCATTGTAATGCACAGCTGAAAAAAAAAGAAGTTGTAAAATTAATAATTGGGCAAAAAGCAATTCAAAACTTACCAAATTTTGAATTTCATATTTTTTACTTATTTTTGAACTTTTGAATTTTCTATTTACCTTTTTTTGAATTTCATATTTTTTATTTACTTATCAAGTCATGTTATCTTACCTGCTCAGTGACATCAAAGTGATTGTTACTGTTCACGTCATAGTAACAATTACGTTCTAACAATGACTCAATCTTCTCAGCATACCCTCTGGCTCCATCACAAATGGTCTGTAATGAGAGAAAAACATAGATAAAGAATAATGAAGGTTATCCTTGCCTTATCCATATCGATTTATTGCATGTACATAAGTGCATGATATTGCAAATTTGTTGTTATTGATGCATGCATTTACTTACATCAGTGATTTTGGTCACTCCAAGTAGACATATATCTGCATCAGCAAAGTCAATCTGTCTCCATTCTGTGGTCATCTGGAAAAAAAACGTGCAACTTTAAACCCATTCATTCTCACATTAGGAAATTGAATTTAAGCTAACATAAAAAAAAAACGTGTTTTGAGGAAGTAAGCGGCAACTTGCAAAAGCACGACTTCACTTCAACACATGTCAAACGGTTCTTTAGAAATTGATAAAACATATAGTGTATAACTCAAATAGTTGTAATATATGACATTTTGTTGCGAAAAACCTAAATGCTAAGTCATGATGATGTAGCAAAATTTACCTTCGAGAACACAGATAAAACATCGACCGACGAGTTTGAGTATTTCACCAAAGATGTTACTTGCACAACCTAAAATGGAAAACAAACCATTAGAATAATACATAGCCTGGGTGAAATATACAAATGGGGTAAAATGTGAAATATACAAGTGGGAGGTAAAATGTGAAATATATAAATGGGGTAAAATGTGATATCTAGTTATATGATTTGTTCTCTGTAAAATTCAATGACTTACATCTTTGTCGATTATAAGTGCTTTTTCCATTCTTCTGATACCTTCTTCCCTGAATGTTTGGAGCCAGAAAATTATGGCAGTATCAAACCATTGTTGGTAGTTGGTCACTGTAAGTCTGAACAATTCCCTGTAAAATTGAAAACATATACATTTTAGAATTATATAGAAGAAAGCTGACAGTGAGTCTGGGGATAAGCTTAAATTCTATTCATTTACTGCATGTTATCATCACCTCAAATTCTATAAGCCAAGCTAGTTACATAAAATATGGCAGACTTGACTACCCGTGAAAATCTACATTGCTCAGAAATCGCATCCAAGAGTAATTAGCAGAATAACCCTTTCAACGTCATGTACATGGTAAACATACCTATCTGTGATGTTGCTTTTGACGTTGTTGAACAAATTTCTCAGACCGAAGTAGAGTTGCAACGTCACAGTACTACTTTCGCGGATGTTGACTTGGTACTTTTGATAGCTCACTTGGTACTTGTCCATCTTTAGCATGAGTTCTTGAGATTTCTGACCAAGCTGTGTAAAAAGAAAATTGTAAACGTGTCCATTAGGATGAGCACAATTTCAGTGAGCCTGGATGATGGTTTTGTTTATTAAACCTATTTTATACTAAATATACCAAAAGAAGTAAGTCAAATTGTCATAAAATGGAAACTCACCCTACTCTCACAGGCGAGCGACACAACCTTGAAGTAGTCGATTCCAATCCGACTAAAATATTGGGTCACGGAGTAAATAGGAGTAATGACATTAGTCGCTTCTCGCAGAACTTGCACCATGAGTTTGATTTCTGGAATCACCGGTTCCTTCGCAACCGAGTGGACTTTCTCGAGTCTTGAAGTGACCCATTCCCGGACATCACCCTGCAAACATTAATGTTTGGATTGATAAGATGTGTGTAATTATGCAAACAGATGCAATTACTATTTAAACCGAGATAAACAAATTGTATTGTACATGGCCAAATGTGCCACATGCGTTTTCCATGAGAAGGATAAACGCATGGAAAACGCATGGTTTTTAGCTGATTATAATGATGCAAAAACCATGCGTTTTCCATGCGTTAATCCAAACGCATTGGAAAATGCTTGTGGCACAATTGGCCATGTAGTTTATCGAAATAGCTCAGTACACTATTGCTTTTGCACTAAATTGGCTATTTGGGAAAAATATGTATCATTACTATTATATAATATTATTTTCTTTAAAACTTTTTTATTTTTTTGGTCATATCATGGGGTGCACATGTACTAAGAACATTATAGGCTGAATAATATATAATATCTCAAGTTTCCAACATGCACATTTTAGTTTTTATAAATATTCCTTCAATGGCCTTTTTGGGGGTTCCCTGCACCTTTTATGGAACTAGTCACGATTCTGGTCATAATTTATAACCCTAACGTTATGGCAGTTGTATATTTGCTGAAAAAAGGGCAGACCTATTTTATTTATCAATGCAAAACATGTCACGAATGATTTTGTTTGGTTAGAAAGTGCTTAGTATCACTCAAGGATCAGTCCTTGCCCCTCCTTTGATCACAAGGAAATCAAAAGCCATTTGCTTTAACTTCCAAATGGACAGATAAGTCAATGGTTTAAATTTATGCTTTATAGGACAAGAAAACATGGAAGGAAAACATTTTGAAATGTGGCCTTGACACAGGAAAAAGTATATGTCCTTGAAGTTATAAAATGTTGGACTCTTGCCAGTTGGCATGTTTTAAACATTTTCATACCAATTTTCTTGGAAACTGTAAATTGGTTCTTAAAGTTTTCTAGTTAAACCATGCCTCTTCTGCAATGTTATAACAAAGATATAATATAAAAATTACAAAAGAATGTCCTGACACTGACAAATGTACATTATTATGTGCGACAAAATAAGTTCTGTCCTTACCTGTAAACGTTGAGATATAATATATGACAGATCCTTTCGCGCTGCTTCATTCTTGGTCCAGATGTGTACGTTGAGTAAATTGACCAACAGACTGCAATAAATAAATAAGATAATGCAATTTCACGAGTGAGCCCTGTGAAATTACTATCCCGCGTGAAAGATAATATAAAAACAATTTCTTTACTTGGTAAAAATAAAAGATACCTTACCTGACTTTGTTACAAAGATCATCGAGCCGGAATTCACAAGGTGGGAAGAGCTTAGGGACATCTGTTAAGTCCCGCAGTTTCTTCTCAACAAAATTGGATGCAGTGGTATCAAACAAGGACATCTGTAATAATAATTAGATGATCAATACCCAACGCTTATAAACAAGTATTTTAGTCCAACTAAGAAAGATAACTTGTGCCAAAAGCATTACTACCATACCTCTCTGTCTGTGATCAGGACTTTTTCAGTGTAGAGAAAACTGTCATCTATCTTGGCTCCTTTCTGAAGCATGACCCACTCCTGCTCCAAATTGTCAATAGCATCTATGAGGAGTTTGTCAGGAATCGAGCAATTCAATTCATCTGATGTTGCCAATTCCAAAATTACAACCAGATCGCTGTAAACCAAAATCAGAATAATTGGTGCTTTTGGTGACAGCTTGGTTTGAGGTTCATTTCACAGGTATCTTAAAATTTAGCTATAATGGCTAATTATGACCTGCAGGAATCGTGTATATATGTGAATTCACTCGGCATCAATTGATGGTAAAAATCTGGTTAACATATAACTGAGTTATAGATTAGATACTATTTACTTAAATGTTTGTATAATTTAATAACTTACACCAAAAATTGAGAAAGATGAGGGAAATGTTGCTGAACGGCGAACTGATCCAGCATTGAACGACTTCGTTCTGGCAGTTGATTAAAGACAGCAGGCTTGAGTTCTTCCTCCGGATCTCCCTATTAAAGCACAGAAATCACAATGAGTAAGACTTGAATTTGAAACAGATTAATTTGTGACCAGGATAATGACAGCAGTGGTCAAAAGAATTACATGTATATGCTGGGATGTTTGACTCTGTTCATTATTTGCCTCTGTTCATTATTTGCCTCATCATCATGATCATTTGCAGTCGTGTTGCTAATATATTAAACTTCAATTAGACGTCCTCCATGTGACTAAAGACTCGGGTTATAAAAATTATTTTCAGACCTCTAAGTTAAATGATTAATTACTGAAACGTGACTCAGGATGATATACTTGTATTAAGTTTGCTGAACTTCAAGTTCAGCTTTTTCTTCTACTTTCTATATATGACTTCCTCCCATCTTGAGAGTGCCAAATGATTACATTTGCACATTTGAAGAACACTTGTGTACAAATATATTGCAGTTTTACATAATTGTAGTCTTTGCACTTTCGTGCATTATCCTGCAGTCAGTGTATCACATGTCCAGCATGCATGAAGCATATCCGGTAATTCACAACCACAGGAAATTGTTAATCACTTCACGGTAACAAATGGCACCTAGTGACTGAGGCCACCCTGATAACAGATCATGTGCGAAACCATGACTGCGGTCATTGACCCCAGAGCATCCTTACAGTGGAATTTTAAAGAAGGTCAAATGATTTGTTTTTCTGCATGCCATTGGGAAGATCTCAAAGGATGACAGCTCACGATTATGTGGTTATATGAACGTCCCAAAGACCAAAATCAAGCATCATTAACTTAACCAAATGACTGTGTATTTGCTTTGCCTGTCAAACATCAGAATATAAATTGCTGCTGCTGCAATCTACTGATGAAATAATGCAATTAATGGATTATGAAATTCGCTTACCCGATCCCTCTGAGCTTGCAAAGTTCGTTCATGATTTCGAATAACTTCCTTAACCGTATGATGATATACTTGTTTTACGATTTGATAGAAGTCATCGACTGAGCATTGGTCGCTCTCTGCACAGTCCAATTGATCAAGACCCTACAAAAGAAACCAAACAAGCTCATTCACTACCATTATTACATGTAATAATTTTATTAAAATCAATTTAATCGATTTGACATTTATATTAAAATATGTTTTTAGATTAATTTTTTCCCCAACTGACCTGCTTAACAGAAAGTTCCAGTCGTAACCGGCATCGACCAGTTGATTTCATCTTTTTCTTTTTGTCCTCATAGAGGTCAAACCACTCATCGAGACCCTTGGCAGGAATAGATCGGAGGGGTATTCTGAGTTGACCGATGAATTCATCACTCGGACGTCCCAGGTCCACGGTGTTCCGAAGGTGACGTAGGAACCTACAAATACACTCTTCATGAACTCTCTCATACTATTTTTTTTTCACTAATGCTTATCATTTGAGAATTTCACTTACACGTAAGTATATTTCATGTGGGAAAATTTCCATAAAAAAGACCATTGTGTCATAACAGATAGCTTTGGAAAATTTCTTGGTAAGTTTTGATAATTTTATTTGCTTGAATGAGAAGACAATGGCTGGGTCAACGGTTTAAGACGCTCTTTGGTCCACCTTCTTGGATTTTTCAGTTGCTTAATGACACTTTTGTGAGGCAATAATCTTAACTTGGTAACCAGTGTCGAGAGATAGTGACCAATGTCGAAAGACCATCATCTGATTGCTTCACTCTGTTACTATTGGCTAGAATTTAGCCTAACAAACCGGGCTTAAAAAAGGCCTTGGAGACTGTTGGAACATTAGGATGGAGACAGTAAATTGTCCTTTGATCCATTGTTTTGCATATCTTTATTTCGAGATCTAGGGTTACGTGACCTTGAATAAAATGTCGGTATTGTGAAACATCTAATAAGATGCAACGGTTACTTTTTGAAATGGTGTGAGGTTTTTCATTGAGAGATCAACTAATGTGAGTAATTTTTGTGTTACCTCAGGCAATAATACTAATGAATTATCTATATAGAAAAAGTACTAAGATAATTGCTTGAAACAAATATGAAAATACAGATAAATTGATGATGTGGTATTGCTGATCAATAGCAAGAGAGCATCAGGTCATCTATAAAAGACCAATAAATAGTCCTCTGTTCTGGATATTTTCCAGAACATTTCAAATTTCTTTAAAATGAGGTTTATTGTTTTGTAGATGATGCATGACTTGCATGTTACCGTTTTTACTGTTATGTCTTTTAAACAATAGGTCACTTTCCTGCCTATAAAGATCTTATTGTTCTGCCCTTGGATCTCAAAAAAAGAGCAAAAAACCATCAGACTAGAAGGATCAACTTACATCCTGAGAGTAGAGGGTCTGTCTGTTCTGGGATTAACGGAAGTCTGATCATCATTGTGCCAGACATAAAGTTCCAATTCCTGAGTGTGGAAATCTGTAACTTCTCTGAAAAATAAATATAAAGCAATCAATTGATAATCCTCTGTCTTTCTCTGGTACAGATATGAAAATATATACAATTCTTGAAATCCGTTATAATATCCTGGTCAAAAATGTCAACGCTTCTACAACCATGTTGGTTCGACGAACTGACTTGCGAAGTTAGTCGCGGCATGCTTGCAATATTATAGCAATGTTTTGGTCTACAACCATGTACAATGCTCTTCAAAAATAAAAGACCATTTGATCATCTACACAGTCAAAGTGGTCTTACTTATTATTACGCAGTGTATTAAGAAATTAAGAAAAACATCATGTCAAAGAGTAGATGTAATGTGCTTACAATTCAAACTTCTCATTCCATTGAGGGTTAAGGTTGGCTTTGATGACTTGTGTTTTTCTCACTTCGGTGTGGTCTACCGAAGATTTTCGTCGTCGAGAGTTCGGCGACCCTCGTGGAGATCCTTTCGGTGAATTTCGGCTTTTCTGGTTTACCAGGCAAAGAAGGCAATATGCATCTGTGAGGCCTGCAATAAAGACATGCCATACTCTTAGACACCCATGGCAGTTTACATATTACAATAATTCTAAAATTTGTGTAAATTGTCAGTGATAAGACATGATGGTGGGTGGGTGGAATAGGGCTTTACGTCCCGTATTTCTACACCTGATGGGCTAATTAGGACAGGCAGGGACCATGGCAATGAGATGAAGGATGAAACAGCCATCCAACTTAGCCTCGACCAGGAATTGAGCCCAGGACCAAGTGGTTGGAAGTCGTGCGCACTACCACAGAGTAAGGCCCCCGCCCCGTGATGAGACATGCAGTTTTGGAAAAGTTTGCCTTATTTTTTCACTTACTTGTGGCTGATGATGTGGGCAGATCTTGAGCTTCTACAACTGTGGCACTGAGGACAATATTTGAAGGCTGAAATAGATAGCAAAATGCTGTATAAAACAAGAACTTACACCATGAAGTATATATTTATCGAAAATTATGTTACAACTACACAAGAATACAAAATTATCAAATAAACAATGACAGGATTTTTCAAACTTACTCTGTTAATTTGAACATCTCTCACCCATTTATCATGGACAATTGTATCAATATCAAACACCTGAAAATGAAAAAACATGTGTAAATAATACAATGAACTAAATGAGCCCAGTCTTGTCATTGTTTACAAATATTCCAAAAGCCCTTGGTCATGCATATGTACCTTTTGATTAAGTTTCAACTTTTGTTGTTTAAGTGTTTGTTTAATCTTCTTTTGCACACGAGAAAGAACAAATTTAACTAGCTGTGGTTTCCCCATCGTTGTGAAATAGCAGAAAATTTCCTTGTCTCTTAGATTGCCAGTGCTTCAATGATCCTTGTCAGATAATGTTTAGAATAACAGCAACTTCCTGTCTTTAAGATCTCTTAAGGTTCCTTATCTTGGCGCTCCTTAAATCCTCTTTAAATTCACTACCAGATTTGGAGTGATCACACAAGTGATGCAATTAGTATATTTAGAATGTGACAATATGGGACATCTGTATCACTCTGTATCAGCAAGATGGTTTCTTGCAAGTAGATGAAGTGAAGTTTATCAATAAAGTTGTAAATCTAGCCTTGACCTTCTGACTTCAAAATATCAGATAAGATAATGGGTCAAAACTTGAGATCTAATGTAGTTGCAATGTGTATTCTTCTTTAGTTTTTCTGTGTTCTGTGGTTCAACTGAACCAGTACAACATTCCTGTTTGTGTAAATTATTGTATATGGTCTAATGTATACAGTTTTATAGCCAATCCTTATATCATTCTACAGTTATCCTGATATGAATGTAAACAATAGAAATAATATAATAAGTTAAAATATAATATAAACAATCTCAAATGACTAGTGATAAATATATTTTGTAAACCAGAGATCCGAAAGTGAGTGGCAGAAGTTTCGAAATGATGTTTTAGGCTAACTGTCCTCAAGATATACACACACTAAAGAGGGCCAAACAAACCCACTACAACAATTCTAGAATTGTTTAGAAGCCACAAGTTTGTGCTTAGTCAGGTAGCCCAAATATTCCACGCATTCAGAATCCAGTATGATATTTCCCTTGGGTGTCTAGTTTCAGTATGTGCCAGTGTGTGGCCAAGTGTGTTCTGTGAGTGAGCTGTTTTGGAACCACATTGGGCAACAGGAAGAACAAACAGGACACAGGGCGGATCTACATGTCTAGGAGACTGGGAAAGGGGTCATACAATGTTTGTTTGCGTAATTGATATTGTCATTTATTTTCGAACAGTATATTTGATGTAAGAATACGAGAATAGAAATGTTATCTATCTGTAATCATAATTTAACAGCAGATGTAAACTGTCAGCTCATGAGCTATTCCATGATTAAAAACAAAGAAACTGGAAAGGGTGATTGTGTATAAGGAGAAGAATTGTCTTCATAACTATAATGCCATCAATTGCATTTATATAAAAAATATAAAATGGAGGGAATACAGTTATAAAGTTGATAACTGAAAAAGTTCTACTTTGTCATTATTCTAGAAGTAGCAGGTTCACCATGGTCCATTCCTGTGGTTTTTTAACACCTACATTATATATTTTTGTGCTCTTATTCATAATTTGATCAAATTGGAGAATATCAATAGTTTAAAGCAAAATTCGCCAACATAACCATGTTTTAAATGTAATTTTTTCAATGTGTAAAAAGAATAGAAATCATATCTGCAAGGTTGAAAAAACTAGCCTGTGTACATAGTGTAGGACACTGGCCTGTTTACTTGTGAATAGGAAGTCTAACAATAATCGATATGGAAATCCCCATTGATGTCAAATAATTAATATATAGCATGATGATCATCACTATATTTTCTAAAATGTAATGATCTACAATAATTGGGGTTGCATTTTCAGATACCTCACTTATTTTCTATATTTGTCGTTTTGTATTCCGAACTGGGAACCTAATCATATATAAACATTTGCTCTTTTTTGTATTATGTTTGTACAAGTCTCAGCTCCTACTATACGCCCGCGTGTGATTAACCACTCCAAAAGGGGTCTCACACCACCATGCATCTATGACGTAATGTGGTCACAGATGACGTCACTGTTATCATATTCTCACCTCTGAAACCTAAATGCACTTGACAGCCCCAAAATGGTGCAATGGTACATGAAAGGTCTCAGGTGCATGTACACTAGAACTTGAGTCATCTCAAGAATTTTCAAAATGATAAGCCACGTTTACTTTGAGTCTATATTTTCCAGGAGGCCTATAGAAACATGTCAGAATCACAAAATATTAAAAGAGATTTCTAGGACGCGTTTTTTTATATCATCCTAGGATGTAGGCATAAATGACTGATAAATAAAAGGATACATAGCTAACAATATTATCTGAACATTATATACCATGACTCTTAAGCAATATTTTATAGTACTACCAACCAGCTATACAATACATAGTATTTCATAATTTACATCCTGTCCCAAATAAATGCCACCATTATATTAGCCTGTGCATCCTATTATTATAATAATTTTGAGTGCCATAAATCACCAAAATGATCATGATTCTATTCTTTTTATATTCTATTCTAATATTCTATTCTATGTGTTTTACCATGGTTTTACATAGCACCCTAGGAGACACACATTCTTCCCCAGAGTAAAACAACAAATGTGTATGCAATATACAAAGGCATGTAGACATTATAAAAAAAAGTATGCACCCAGTGTGCACTTTGGCACTTTTGAGTGTGTCAGATACTGACACTTGAAGCACTTCACACAAACTTCTTTCTGTTTTTTTTTCTTTTTATCCTCACACAAAGTCACACACTACTCAGTCAGATAGACAGTGAAACAATTCTACTTGTTCTCACAGTGAACACTTCAGTTTATGCTACACTACAATATTTTTCACTGAACAGCCCTGAATTCAGCAGGACATAAGTATTTCTTCCCCTCGTATTTCTCATTTTGTTTTTCAGACACACCCAGTGACATATTGGATGATTTTGAAGCATTCTGATTGGTTCACAGCAGCTGAGTGGAGGATATAAAATCCTAGGCAGGATCAAATAAAAATTAGGTCAAATTTATATTTAAGGGTATTTAATAAATTGCATGGTTTTATAATTTTTCTGCCATTTTCGTCCCTGACTAATTATGAAGCATAGGCAAGCATCCGCCACAGTAGCCGAAGCTTCCTGGTATAAGTATGACAAATGTGATGTCACAAAATTTAACATAAGTTGTTTTACAAGGTACTACCTAATGTGATCACAGTGTTGGCCTATATCCCCTTGCAGCAATAAGTTATATCGAATATCAATTGATCTGACATGTAAATTTTGGTTGGGGGCTACATGTAAATCTATGCTAAATTAGTGTTTCCATGGCAACTGCCACTGCCCATCCTTGTGATGTTGCAACATCTTCGCAAGCTATTTTTAGACCTCACTAAGAAGTTCGACGCAAAGATCTTAACACCTAAAAGGACAATGTGTTATTCGCTGAGTTAGGTTTCAAGTCAAGATTTCAAGTTAATCAAATACTCCAGCAAGCGTGTCTAGCCAGGCTGACAGTTGACCTGAACAATGTAAGATGGACAAACTAGCTAACAGATTATTAAGCAAGTACACAGGGATCAACAATTCATACCAATGTATACTACTGTGTGTGTATTACTGTTATTAATATGTGTAAAGATCCCACAAAAAATAAAAAAATTGTTATTATTTCTCATTTCACAGATTTCAGTCATTTTGGATTGATTGACATTTTCATAACCAAGTATGCAAGAGAAATTTAGTTACACATGCATGATATCTATTGTCAACTTATAATTGTAATACAGTGCCTAACCAAAATTGGATAATGGCAGGTTATTTTTACTTAATCCTGTTTTAATATGTGATATAACGAATCTGTCACTTTATAATGCAAAATAACCTTCAGGGTATCAGACTTCTTGCTCAATCAAAACTATTTCAAATACATTTGTGAAGAAAATAATAATGGTCTGACACAGAAAGATGCAACTACAAAATAACACATTGTCTTTTTAGGTTTAAAGGTCTTTGTGTCAAACTTCTCAGTCAGGTCTAAAAATAGCTTGCGAAGATGATGTTGCAGATTCAAAACAGGAAATGTCGCAACATCACAACATGGACGTAAATGGGCTTTTACGTCCATGATCATAAGGACAGGGAGTGGCAGTTGCCATGGAAACAGTCTATTGCCCCCCCCCCCCCCCACAAACCAAAAATACTAAATCATCATGTGCACTCACCTTCTGTAAATGGCCAGCAAGCTCCAAGGGGCTGTGACCTGGCTTGCAGTCTGGTGCCCCAAGGGGGTTCACAACTGCTTGTAGCACTTGGGCATATAAGTGTTCGTTCTACAAAAGAAAACATAAAAGAGGTGAGATAGGATGAACTGGTAATAAATGGAACTTAAACATAAATGGTGTTGGATTAGATAAAACGATAATGAACTGGTTGTTTATAATACTTTTGGAAAGTAGAATGGTATATTAAATGAAAAAAAAAACATTTGAGGTACACTAATGATGTTATTTTTCGTACCAATGACATGCTGCAAAATGAATGGATATCTTATTTGAAAGGCCACTAATGATTACAGCTACACTTCATATACAGATGCACTGAAAATCCTGGGTCTCCGTGTGACAAGAGTAGTGATACTGTGGGAAAGACCTCAAACCTCAGTTTCATCCCTTATCTCATTACCATGGTCCTAATTAGACCATCAGGTGCGGAAATAGATAACGTAAAGCCCTACATATCTACCACAGGCACAACTGACCTTAGCAGTTACCATGTCATAAACATAATAATTACAAACTAATAACATATTACTTCATTGTCAGACTAATATTTTCTGCCATTAAACACACGAATGAGTGGGAAGTTATAAATGCACTACCTGGCTATTTTGAGGCTAATAAGGATGGTATTAAATTAATACATTTATAACCTTTACATGTAAAATGTGATGCATTAATTGCTTTCTCATGCTGATGTTAAATATATAGATCCTGATCTTTTTAATTTTTCTGCAAATCATGCAATGCAAATGATAAGCATAACATATTCTGGAAAAATTGCATCTGCACATACATTGCATGAATAATTTATATATGTGTATCTATGTATCTATGTATGTATCTATGTACCTATCTATCTATCTATCTATTTATCTATGTTTGTATCTATGTATGTATCTATTTATGTATCTATTTATGTATAGTTTGATAGTTTATTGAGTAAAATACACATATAAATAAAATCAACAATTGGGGGGTAGAAGTTAAACACAAAATATACTCCCCCCTACATGTAAAATTGGCATCTTGAAGCTTTCACTTAAAGTTGCGAACTGATTGGCTATACACAGTATCTATGTATCTATCTACATATGTGTCTAAGTGTCTCTTAAATTTTTGTAGATTTATGTTATCTGCACTCAGGTCAGTGAAACTACAGAAAATTCCCCAAAATTTCACAGGACATCACTTCATCCTTGTTCTGGGAATTATATCTGCCCTCTTGCCATAAAAGGAAGCATTTTTATAATTTATTCGATGACCACTATCTCCTTTTTAAAACGTTATATATTTTTTTTTTTTGTGAGCAATGTGGTTTTGCACTGATTGATGTATCCGCAAAGTAACACTGTATGTGCAAGGATGTTGGCATGTGGACTGTCACACCTCTGCTGCATGTAAATTATCATAAATTATTAGCTGTAACACTATTGTTTGAGTTCTGAAGGCCTTGAATAAAATTTTGCATAAATGCCCTTACAGGCATGCACCGGATGTGTTAATAATATAACAATAACACTATTTGAGAGGGCGCTATGCTGTTTGAGAGGCCCGATCTGATGTCCAGCAGCCCAAGGGCTATCAAGGCAGCACAAGGGCGAGGGCTGCTGGGCAAGCCTGAGGGCTGCTGGACATCAAGCGAGGGCCACTCAAACAGCATAGTGCACGAATGACAATGTGTTATTATTATTATTATCACTTTCTGAGCTTTGTTAGACAAAAACCTGGTGACATCATCAGCTTGTCCAGCGTGCGAGCAGTTATTCAATATTGGCCTGCCACAAACTTTCATACCTCTACAGCCGCCCTAAAAATTTAGCTATTCACCACGTAACAGCCTTGCAAAGTGATAATAATGGTCAATGTCATCTTACTGAAGCGAGCCACACGTCACCACATGGCTACGGCGTGTGCGAGCTCGCGATGAGAATGATCCGCCGCCGTTGGGAAGACGAGTCAATGTGTGATTTTGGTTTTTACTGTTGGCTGATTAGATCTTCTATTACAGCCAAATCCATTGACTTGGAAACAAATCTTACAGACTTGGAAGCTAAACTCCAGATGATACACCCCTTCCCTTATCAGGTGGCACCCCACATGTAATTGTCTTTGGAGTGTCACTTCCCAATTATGTATTTATTTTGATGTGATCGCCTTTTTTGTTCATTTGTGTGTGTGTGTGTGTGTGTTGTTGGGTTAATAAATTCTATTCTGACTCTGACCCTGAATCCAGGTCTCCCATTGGTTAAGGGAGTCAATCGGCTAATGGTGGTCCTGGATTTATGATGTCATCTGGAGTTTAGCTTCCAAGACTATAGATTTGTTTCCAGGTCATTGAATTTGACTGTAATATTTCAAGGGTTGTGCATGAAGAACATACATAATGCATTATTTTGTGGTATCCATAGATCTTGGTAGATTTTTAGTCATTAAGACTTTCCAGAATGGCTGACCCCCATTGCAAAAAGGCTAAGGAGTGTGTCATTCTAGACACTGTTAAAATGTCTAAATTTAATGACAATTTTCTGAAAGTTAGTCAAATTATCTGAAAGGTTAAATTAGCTGCACCGTCAAAAACTCAAATTTGCATTGTGTCGTCAAACCACTGGCTATAACCACTTTATCATGGTTTATAATGAACTTGATTTGGACCAACCACGATCCTAATATGGTTATATCCTTATTGGCTTATTTCCAAATATAACCTTACAGATTAACATTAATGTTTATAGACAATAACTTGCAATTACAGCTAAAATATGAATAATTCCATAAAGCAAGTTGAGATACTGAACTTTCAGGAAATCCTGAAGCAGAGCCAAATTTGCATTGTGTCGTCAAACCACTGACTATAACCACTTTATCATGGTTTATAATGAACTTGATTTGGACCAACCACCATCATAATATGGTTATATCCTTATTGGCTTATTTCCAAATATAACCTTACAGATTAACATTAATGTTTATAGACAATAACTTGCAATTACAGCTAAAATATGAATAATTCCATAAAGCAAGTTGAGATACTGAACTTTCAGGAAATCCTGAAGCAGAGCCAAATAAAGACACTTCCTAAAAAATGGAGATCTGTCACAAGATTTCAAGTGGTAGCATTTTCATGGTTTAGTGCTTCTTGAGCAACGAAAAGTTGTAAATGCCTACATTTTTGCACCAGTAAAGACTGGATCTTCTTACAGTCACTTATTTATATAAGAACATATCTACAATGAATTTGATTTAAAAATAGTTGCAAAGCAAAAACAAAGTGAAATTGCCAAGAAGAATTTACAACCTGGTGAAGGCCTTTGGCCAAATCTGCTGAATATGTGTGAATTCTGCATATAGAGGTGCGAAGGCAAATTTAAATGGGTCTGTAATAATCCTGTCCATGCCATTAGGTGGTTATGGTTATCCATGTTGAAAAACTGGGCCAGCTAATTGTATACATTAAAATGGGGCAAGAGTTCTACACATACAATGTACAATATTGGAATCTTTTTAGCAGAACTTTAGGGTTAAAACAATTCATTGAAATATTTTGAAAGTATAGTGAAGAGTAAAACAAATTTATACAAAACAACTAAATATAAGAGACTAGACGTAGGCCTAATACTTTGATAAACAATGACTCATTATGAGTTTTAGTGCTATTGTAAAGGTAGAGTATAGTGGTCCACTGACTTGCCAAAACTAAGCAGCCAACCTTATAAAATATACTCAATAAATCAATAAAATTGAATACAAACCTCACAACTAAACAATGAAAATACATGCTGCTTTGGTCAACAATGATCATATGATATTCACAATATTCAGATATTATTTTGTACTTCAAAGATTTAACCAACCTTTTGGAACCAAGGCGCTACAGGCACACTCCGACGAACCGGTCTCGGACCTGACTTTCGACATGACCTTGCTTCTTCTCTCCAGGTCACAGACCGAGCCAGAGAGCTGTATTTAGGCATAATATGTTTATTTTGTGTAATCCTAAGACAGCAGTGCGTCTGTCCAGTGACATTTTGTTCCTATGTATGTCCTGTAGTGAGCCATGGGGAGCAGCAGCAACAGCAGCAGCAGCAGCAGCGTTTAGGATGTACATGATAATGTGATGTTCAACCTATTTAACTGGCTGGCCAGGATTACATCATACATATATGTCAGTCATGATGAGAATCTGCACCCCTCACTGCTGATGCTGCTGGTTTTTTGTCATCACAACAATACTGCCCTGGTTTTAGTATGACAAGATATGACACATACCCATATTTATGGTAATAAATCATTATTTTATTTTTTATATAATTGGACTTTCGATCATTTAGTTTCTGCTGATGTCTACACCGACCCGTCAGAACATCAATTAAGGTTTGTTATTGTTTTGTTTTATGGTATGGTGCTATTGACATTCTATTGTGTTTTCATTTACAAATGCCCTTTCAGTTAAGTGAAGTAGGTGACATAAATGCATACAAATGTCAGACTGTCTGCCATGCCTTTCGATCCTCGATCGTCAAAACATATACCCTGGAAACTGGATAAAAAGTTGAAAAAATCCTTTAACGATGGCACACAGCTACTTTTTTTACCACTATTTTTATCTTGATGAAACTTCATCCTTGACCACTGTAGTTAACTAGTCACAACCTCAAATTTGACAACTCTTGACATACATACAGTAATAAAAAACTGTCTGCAACCTAATTAAAGTACACTTTTCACCAACTTTGTTATCCAGATGGAACATAACCTGTTCTGCAACAAATAGTTGTTTTGTATAACTTTATTAAAATAAAATGTTTGACCAGACTCAAGACATTTTATTTACCTATTATAACAAAATAGTTACAATAAGTTGGGTGGCATCATAAAGACAAAGTTTGTTGCTTGCATGATGCCACCCCATGAGTTCCAGAGAGACCACAGTAGTTTCCTAAACTATATATTTGACCACCATTGTCATCTAGATAAACTACATTTTTGACCATTGTTTTGTAATCAGACTATCCTGTAACTGATTCTTTACCACGACTTAATAAAAGTACATTTTTTACTACTGTTATTATATAAAATCGTGACTGAAATTTCCTTCAATGGGTGTGTTGACGCCATACTAGAAACTAAATAAAATGAATTGTGAAATACTTTCATACCTTTTTTATATCTACACTGAATCAAATGTGCTACATGAATGGTGACATATCCATATGACCATTAATGAGTAATGCAATATAATAGTATTCTCTAAACCAGGTACATACAGGTCATAGGGCCTAAGGGGAAATGCTGTCAGATGAAAGTCAAGTTGCATCAGTAGCTGAGCTATTCTTACAGACATGATTGACATACAATGATAAAAAAGATCTGGAAATACCACAAATGAATCATATTTCCTGGAACCTCTAAAACAGTCCGTAGATATCATTTCAGTGCAACTTGCTGTTATCTTTAGTGATCATTCATAACTCATCATCATGATTGTATTATAGTATTTTATAGTACAATATGATATTATATAGGTCACTACGTGTGTATTTTGCATGGATTCATGACGATTTTATGCTATTAGTACTTGTGACATATATGTCTTTTCTGACATCTTTCGTCAATAAAAATTATATATATATCTATTAGCAGATTAGTTCACGATTGCAAAGATACATGATATTGCACACTTATATAGCTTTAATGTTGCATCAGTGATCACATAAATAAGGTATTCCATCACAACATTTTGCTTAATTTTGAATGGTTGCACTATCGGAACAAGTAATGAATACAACATTGTTCATCTCAGATAAAATTCAACGGTAGTTGACAATGCTATCATATGTTTCAGGTGCAGAAAAGCACTGGGTATTGATTGATTGTGATTATCTTGTTTTCCTGAACCATGTACAACATGATGGTGGTGTGATTAATCATTTCTGGGATGTAGAATTGACAATTGAACAAGAGGCACTGCAAATTTAGATGATCATGTTGTGATAAAGAAACTGACATGGGACTCAAATACATCACCTAAGAGAGAGCAACCCAAGACGATTACAAAAATTGCAGTCAGTCTTGCACCCTAAAAATTAGGCCACATTCAAATGATTCCAGTAACCTAAATAAGCAATAGCAATGTTTTTTCTTTTCCATCTTGGAAAAAACTTACCTTTCTTTCAGCTTTTGCTTGTTCATTCTCTAACCCCTGAAGAGCATCTACAGTGTCAATGTCCTTCCGTTTGCGACGTATCCTTTTCAATTGTTTGGTAAGGGTCCAAGTTCGAGACCGCTGGCTCGTTTGCGACTTCGCGTCTGTGTTGGTCAGAACCGACAAGGAGCGGTTAACGGTAGGTTTGAGCTCCTTACATCCTTCTAATGATTTATCTTTCGATTCACGTTCTTCGTCTGTCTGCTTTTGATTTTTATTCGAGTTTGTCTGACTGTCTTTCTGACAGTGTGTGTTTTTGGCATTCTTCTTGATTAATCCATTTTCCTTCTTTTGGTGATTCAAGAGTTCGACGTTATTGTCGTTCGAGTCAGTGACCACTTCCTCGGACTTCTTGAAATATGGCTTCTTATCCTCAGTGGGTGATAATTGGGGACCATGGTGTCCCAAGCCACATGTTAGGAACAGTCTCGATAACAGTGCCATGCGAGGCATGAGTGAGGTCCACACAGTGTGTATTCTGAGTTCTGGCTGTGTACTAAGTTATTGCACAATGTGCCTCCCACTCTGTAGTAACTGGAGACGATGGGCCAGTTTGTATATTGACCTAATTTATCAGCACTAGTGGCGGCGTAGCCATGCTAAGCACGAACCTTGGAAAAGAACCAAATAAATAAGTAGGAACGTCTCTAACTGAATGATATTGAATACAATTTCATTCAGGTTTGTCTATAAATGTTTAGAGACAACATAGTAGGTATTGTATTTTCGTAGGTGATTTCACACGTGTAGAGTGTAATAAAGCCACAATCTATATTTATTTCTGGCATTTTCGTCATCTGGCACATCTTGAGGAGTCTGTTATCATGGTTATCACGATATCAATCCCTTTTAGCACGCTGTACTTTGCATATAAACAGTACCTTCCAGATCAAGATGTGTAAATTGGTGTCGAAGTTGGTCCAGGAGTCAAGGGGGAATTATCCAAAAAAGTTAAAATTTGATAAGAGTTATTTTTTAGTTATTTTGGTGAAATTAAAACATAATTTAGTCACTATATATATTCACTGTGAGTATATTTACTGTATACAGATAAATCTCCAATATTAAAATGTTCATTTCCTGTCCCTTGTTTGATGGTGATTAAATCATAGGTCCTGTAGTTTTTTAGACAGTAGATTTAATCAAATAGGTCCAGTAGATAGATAATTTAAAAAATAGATCCAGTAGATGAAGCCAGATTGTCAAAAATGAAGTATAACAATCTATACATTTAAGTAAAATAACCAGCTCTCTGTTCATCCAAGGCACAACTAACCCTGTGTTTATGATGTATGTATGGTTATGTTTGTAGAACATAAAATGTCTTGGCTGGCAGCAAGCATGTCTCAGGTTCATGTGGGTCGTGGGAGTCAAAAACAAGTTGCAGCACATGTGTTATGTGCACAGCTAACACAGCTAAATGGCCAGGTGTCAGTTTAAATACATCTTGGCCTCTCCTTGTAATTTTATGCATGGGCAAACATCCAACTTCCAAACCCGGATACTCAGTAAATTTATTTGCATATTACACTTTTTTGCTGATCATAGGAGTTTCATCCTCTCACCTCAGGCGAAACATATCCAACCAGGTACAATGTATTTGCACAAGGTGTACCTCGAATCAAATCTCCTGCCCAACTGATGCAAAAAGTTGTGGAATCCATGTAGCAGCTAAGTCCATTTACATACTGCAAGATATTGCCTTTCATTTACAACAGTATGCATATCCTGGCGATACCTTGTCTTGTTGATAAACCCTCAAAGTGCACCACAATTTATGGATCCAACCAAAGTTATGTAGATAACCTCATTGTTGACAGTTTGCAAGCATTCGATCCAGCTCAAATGCACTAGATCGAAGGTCTATTCTGGGTTAATGAACATCCACTACTGATAAGTATATGTATATCACAGAATAATCCATAAGAATTGATACTCGTGCAAGCTTTAATATACCCAAGAGAGATCCTACATTTTGGAGGTGAATCTGAAGTTGGATCTTGAAGAAAGGTACTCATGCGTATAAACTGGGTCAGGATCACTCCTTGACCCTCCACAATCTCACTGTACACCATGCTTCAGTGGAATTCTCTATCTCACATGACAAAAAGGTCAAAATATTTGATACATGGTAGAAGAAAAACTTGTATTTTAAAAAGCTGCAGCTAATAAAATACATTTCGCTGTATGTGGCCAATGAAAACTATCTATCAATCTATCAATCTATCTAGCTATCTAGCTTTTGAGCTATCTATGTATCTATGCATCTATGTATCTATGTATGCATCCATCTATTATCTATCTATCTATCTATCTATATATCTATCTATCTATCTAGCTGTCTGTCTACCTGTTTGTCTACCTGTCTTCCTAGCTAGCTGTCTGTCTAACTAGCTGTCTGTCTGTCTGTCTGGCCGTCTTGCTGTCGTGATGGCTGTCTGATTGTAATGGTGAGGTCAACATAAAATATGATGTAAGAGGAACAATGGTTTGATCCAAATTAAAGTGGGCTTAATGGTTTAGTAGCTTTCTTCATTGTAAGTATCATGTTGCTTCACGATATGGATCAGTGATTATCACATACGCTTGACAATGGCTGACAAGATGACACATACCATGAATGGGAAATGTGAATTCAGCAATTTATTAGCATAACTCAGACGTTACAACTAGTGTACGACCAGGTATGCGTAACCCATAGAAAATGTTCGTAATTTTATGAGCACAGGCATTTTTATAATTGACTCTCCCATCTCTGCTCCATGTGCCTGCCACATGACTCCATTGGAAGGAGGGGGAGGGTCATGTCATGTGAGCCCAGAACCTCGCCACTGGATTTTATTTTTTTTTTTACTTTTTACTATTATGCAAATTTCTGTACAATTTCAGTCAAGCAAATTAGTTTTGAAAGAATTAAGAAACGCCATTCAAAAAAAGGGGGGGGGGATCTGATGTTGAATTATGAAAGGAAACTGGTTGGCATCAAGGCTATCGTGTTCACCAAGTTCAGCCCTACCACTTTAAGAAAGAAGTATTTTTCCAACCCCTTCTTTTAATTTGGGAATATCCAAACCAATATAAAAATAAAAAAAATTCTTTTTGACACAGGTATGCCACTGTCACCAAAGTTTATGATCTAAGAAAAAGGGGAATTTACATAAACAAGATTTTTTGTTTTTAAATAAAAAACGAAATAAAAGCAATCAAGCAAGTTTTACACAGGATAAATTTTCATGGTGGTTCCCCAGTGGTTACAATTTAATGTAATACAAAAAAAAATTTACCATATTGGCAAGAACACAGCTTATTGTTTACTTTTTAATTTTCATGGAGCATGCAAACCCTTTCTACACAAATGGTATTCTTATTGCGTGCCAGAACAATATTTGGTAAAAAATAATGACTATTTTCATATTTCGTAGACGCCAAATATGGGCATAAATTTGGGTCCGCTATACTGCACTGAACCCTACAACCATTACATGGGATGAATCAGAATAATTTCTAATAACTTTTGAGGGACCACAGGCAGTGAAATTTACCAGCTGGGATTGACTGCTGTAGCTATGTGGCATTATTTGATACTGTCTGTGGTTATCGGTCATAGAAGTGACGCAAAAATTACATTGTATACCTGACCACAGTTTAACAGTTTTGAAATGAAATGGAAATCACTAGAATTGCTATACTGCTAGGCAATTTTAAGATAATCCGAAGTTATGGCAGCTGCTTTTTTTTTCTAATCATTTTTTTTTATATAATTTTATTTATTTTTATTTTTTTAATATCAATAGGTTACGATCACTTTGATAAAAAAAACCTACAGTGAAATTAACTTTCTAAAAAAATGATTAGTACTAGTATCTATCAAGTTTCTAGAAGTACACACATTGGCGCAATGTGTAAGATTTGGAACTTGGCTTTACAGGCTGATTGTTCTGGGTTAGATCGCAGGCAAACTTACAGTTAGTTTCGTTAAACCGGCCTGACAAATTAAACCTAGACAAAGCTAGATAACTTCTGCTATACGATGCTACCTGCCACTAAACAGAACTGCCTGACTACAGCTGGCTACTCGAAGCCGGATCGAAAATTGCATACAGCACCATTTGATGCATAAGGTGAGAGCAAAGAATATTTGTCTCTTTTTGTTGTTGAAAAGATGCATGTCAATTGCACATACATATGATATCTCAGATTTATAAATTTCCTACATTTTCTAAGATTTATATTTTTCAGTGGCGGTAGGTGTAAGCCGACTATTAGCTAGAAGTAGACAGAAGTAGACAGAAGCAGGTGGTTTTAGCCAGTTATAGCTACGGCCAGGACTAGGTTGCTACAGCTGTCTAGAGTCGACCATATTTTATGCAACTAACTGTACGTATAACAGCCTCGGTTGTCCATGCTGGGGTAAGTTAAATCACTTATATAATTTGAGTGGTGCTTTCGCCATAAACGTCCATGTATGTAGCCTACTACAAATCATATAAGATAAGGTAAGATAAAACTTCATTTACAGTCGGTAGTGACAATAAAACCAAGAAGATTAGCTACAGTAGCTTTTAACCGAAAAATAAAATAACAAAACAAGTTTTTAAATATTTTAAATGAAATGAGGAATAGATTATTCCGTATACAAGATCCACATAGACAGTTATTCCAGTAGAAATTTACTGTTTCTTAAAAATTGCCTAAAGTTTTTATATTTATCGACTTCCTTAATTTGCACCGGTAAATCATTCCATACTGAAGCACCATGATATGCTATTGATTTCATACCATTTTTTGTAGCGTTGTACAGTGGCTTTACTAATTTTGACTTGTCTCTGATATTGTGCAGTGTAATTTGTCGCATGAAAAACCGACTTTCAACAGGTGATGAAAAATATTGAAATGTCTTGTAAACAAATTCTCCGAAGTAGATTTTTTAAATTGCAAAGGAAACGTAGCAAAGTAGGCCTTAATAGGTCATCACTTCATGGGCTGTTAATTTGCAATAGGGTTTTAGACACACCATTGAATTGAGTGAAGTACATTAGGGAGCGCCCAAGTAGGGTGAATAACTTCAATGATGCTTTTTGCTTTTTAACTGTGTTCAAACAAGTCTCTCAAGGGTAGCTATGATCTAGTCAGCAAAGTCAGCAAGGTATTTGCCTGCTATCTGTAAGGTTTTGGGTTCGAACCCCCAGCATGCCATTGCCTCATTCCACTAGCTTACCATGGGTACCTGGCATAAGGCACCAACAGTGATGGCACTGGTGTGCGCACTCAAGCCCCTGGTAGTTGTTGAGAAAGACTCAAGATTAGCTTACTAAGGATGTAATTTTAAGGTCTATTGGACCTATTTTCAGTAATAACAGACAGTATGTTTAAACACTTCACCTGCGCATGATATAAATATTTGAACAATTAAAATAAAGAAATAAAATAAAAGATAAAAAAAAAATCCCAACAACTTAGGGACTCAAGTATACACAGATATGAGTAAACTCTGTTGTTAAGCCAATCTTATTTATTTAGAACCAGCCCAGCCACTTATACGAAATATATCTTCTGATCCATCGGGTCGCTTTCGTTTTAATGCTATCAGGAGTGCTCACTTCCGTTGATAATTTACGTACACTTCCATGTGATAATCACAAGATGTAGCACTCAGTGTTTTGATGGTTTTTATTCAATTTTTTATTGATTTTTTATTTCAAGCCATTGTGCAATACATAACACAGGAAACCACGTGTCAGTTACAGCATTGCTTGCATGTTTGGACACATTTTGTTCGCACAGATATGCATGATATATTGTATTTCTTTGGGTTACACATATATGTAAATATCTATGTTAATTACCATAAAATCGTACAATAATTTTAGGTTCCAGGAATGGGCGTGCAGACGAATACTCATTCACTTAAGCTTTTTATCCATAATGATACTAGTAGCATGAGTTTTATTGAAGTAAAATATATTAATTTTGATAAATTTATCAATGATGATAATATCCTGTCAATAAAATTATTTATATATATCAAATTATTATTCAGAGTAACACCATTATGTCAAATGGTGTACAAATGCTTATTAAAATAACTAATTTATAAGTGGTAAGGCTAAATTAAAGAAATCTCTACATTGAAAAATATGTGATTTCAGAGTTTTCTACGCAGTCCAAAACAACCGTTTTTTCAATGAACGCACTGCATTGTTTAGCATTCAGTGGGTCTTGTGACTGGTGGTGCCAGTGGGGCAATTTTAGGATTGCGTCATCTTTGACAAAAGTCCCTATTTAATCAACTACAACTTTTGAAATATTATATACAGCTAGTTTCATAAAAATGAGCTGTCAAATTAAACTTAGACAAAGCTAGACTACTTCTGCTATACAATGCTACCAGCCACTAAATGGAACTGTCTGGCTATAGCTGGCTACTCAAAGCCGGATCTTAAAGTGCATGCAGCACCATTTGGTGCATATGTTGAGAGTTGCGCATATTTATTTATTTATTTTTTTTTTTTTTTAAAAGATGCATGTAAATTGCACATATATATTCATGGTATCTTAGATAAATTTCCTTCATTTACTAAGATTAATTTTTTTCAATGGTTGGTAGGTGTTAGTTGACTATTAGCTAGAAGTTAACAGAGCAGCTGGTTTTTAGCCAGTTATAACTACTGCCAGGAATAGGTTGCCACAGCTGTCTAGAGTCGACCATATTTTACAACACGGAAATCATTACATAAAATCCCCTTTTTACTTGACAAGATAAATTATTAAAAAGGTTTTCTAGATCAATGGCCAAGTCTGAGAGGCTTCAAAATGCATGAAAACCTATCTATTATAATGTTGTTTATTTGCTTTGTAAAAATGAGTCATAATGCATGTTTTAGAGCGTTAATATGATATTGATACTAGGTCTGTACTTGGCTTCACATGTTCAAAAGTATTGATATTAGTGCCAATGATAATTATGCAGAAAGCCTTATAAAATTGTGCAAAAAAAAAACTTAGATTTCATGTGGAGGGAATCTACAACCTTCCCACAACCCTGTGTATTGTGTCCTTGGTTTTTTAATAGGTATAACATCTTGTATCTTCTCCACTATACACAAGTATCTATATGACTTGACAATTGTAAGCCTTTATATTTACAATGGATAAGGTTCAGGACTTGAACAAAGACAAATACTTTCTGTTAGTCAGGTTTTGTATAACAGACTTTATATAATACTTTCAGTCCTGCATATTCTGCAGTACGTTTGTGTTTGTAATCCATAAAAGTCCTTTTATACCTTAAAATGAGCGAAAACATTTTTTTTATCGAATATAATGAAATTAACTTACCTGGCAAAGTATTCGGCCATTGCAACTGGACTGATTCCATGTGGACATGTTGCCGAGTAGTCTTTCTCCGTTTCCATGGGGAGAAAGAGATGAGTCAACAGTTTCTGATGAAGCCGAGGATGATTCGGAAGGTGTTCTCCATCTTTCGGACAGGAAAGAGTCGGACGGAGAAACCACGGATCGCCTGCGCCAAGGCAAGCTGTATGATCTCCTTGGAAATTTGTTCATGACAGGAGTGGAATCAGGTGATGGGGGTGTGGTTGAAAGTCTTACTGGTGACATTCCAAGTTCCTCTGGAGTATAACCGGCATAAAACCTTACAGAAGATGTCGATCGCGACATTTCTGGTGTCGATTTAGTCGACGATTGTCTGTTCAGGCTAGGATTGCTGGATGCTGGAGAACTGTGGCCTGAGTCAGATCTCCTAAATTTGTCCCTGGAGAAACTGTTGGATAAGTTTTCTTCCTTCAGGCTGTTGGCTCTTTGTCGAAGCATTGCTTCCAACTTCTGTCGCTTGCGACGCATGCTATGGGTCCTGAAGAGGCTGCGGCTGGACATGCGACATTCTTTCGAGTTACAGTCCAGTTGTTTACATTCGCATGGAAGAGGGCTGACCTGATCATCATCCACTACCTCCTCATCCATGCTTGGAGTGTATGAATTATGAGGTAAGGACTTGCTTCTCCTCATGAGCCACTTTCCAAACTTGGCACCTGGAGACAGTGAGGAAGGCATGGTGCTTTTCAATGGGTCTGGCATCCCAAGAATAAAAACTAACACTTCTGACTGTCCACACACACCCAAATATATGTAGGGGTGCAGGGTGCACTTGAACAAACTTTGCAGTGTAAATACAGCAAGTTGTATCTATGTTGTAGAACAAATCTTCTGTCGATCAGATTGAAGTCTCCGAGAAATAAAGTCGAAGTCGCCTCTGCGATTGATGCAGCGCACGATACGTTTATATATAAATTGAAGCGATAAATAATCCTATCAGAAAAGTGCAAGGTACATGCTTTTTAGTTCTTAATCAACAGAGCACAACAAAATCACTGATGCAAATCCTTGAGTGTAACCAAAAAAAGTGCCACATGACCACAATGTAACTTGTCAACGAGGTGCAGAAGTAGCTCTTTAGTGTCAATATGGTCAACCACATGAAAAGTGTAAGTGTATACTCGTGCTCCAAAATTGCACTTGAACTTTACCTTTTTTTTGTATGCACCTATTGTATCCAGTAATGAATATTCAGATGGCTCAACCATCTGATGCTTCCTGTCATCCAATCATCTTGCTAGCAACCATAATTTGTAGTTAAAAGCAAAGTAAACATGGACAGCACATGACATAACATTCTTCAGTCACTGGAGTTGGACTTGAGAGTGTCCTTAGTTACACGTTCCGCCTTCATTGGCAACTGACCCACTGCTTGGCTTGTAGTGGCCCAGTGCAATATGTTGAGAGATAGGAATAGAGCTAAAAATAGCCTGGGCTAAAAGAAGTCCTTGATTCTGCTGTGGGCTTACACCTGACAGGTGCCAATCACATTCACACTTTGCAATATGATTGGCAATGATCAGGGATGGCTGGCTATACATGATAAGTGGTTATGTAATGTTTGTTTCACTAAACATGTGACATGACTCATGTTGATAGTATCGTGTCATTGTGATATTGAGCATGGGATAATTATGAACGAGCATAATGGATGCCTAAGATTTCTTCACATCAGATCAAATCACATTTATTTTATTTTTATTTTTTACAAATATACAATTATGAGTCATTTTAATCATTGCCTCATTCAATACTTAGCCTCTGTACACTGGAATGTTAATAATATATATTAAATTATTATGCCTATGGCATATATGCCTTAATAACATATGACAAAAATCATTAAATAATTACGTATATTAAAAAAAATCATTGAAAAGAAGAAACAAAAATGGAAAAGAAAGATAAAAAGAAAAATAACATAGGAAAAAATAATGGAAACGTCATTAATTTACGTGTACAACAAACAAAGCCTATTTCTATATCGATGACAGCATATTTCCAACTAAAAGGCTTGAAAAACTGCTCCGGGTAGGAGTGTTTTAGCACTCTGGAAAAGCACCAAATATCGTACTGATTACAAATAAAATCTTGCGAAATTTAAACTATTGTGGCATTTTTTCTTTTTGTCCAGTACTGATTGTATTACACTGCAATAAAATAAGTGTTGCTACACTAACATTTTAGAGTTTTGTGCATATACCAAAGCGGTGTTATATTATAGATAGATAGATAGATAGATAGATAGATAGATAGATAGATAGATAGAAAGATAGAAAGATTAACAGATAGATAGATAGATAGACAGATTAACAGATAGATGGATTGATGGATTGATAGATAGATAGATAGATAGATAAATAGATAGATATATGGATAGATTGACTGATTGAATGATTGACTGATTGACTGATTGACTGATTGACTGATTGACTGATCTGGAAAGGGCCGCCCTCTAAGGCAAGTTTTTGCCACTATCGAGGGTTGATTGATGAGGTGAGAGAGGAGGAGGGCAGTGTGTAACGGAGTATGGCTCCCAAATGATTCTCAAATGTCATCATATATTTATTCTTGACATGTCTCTACGCCTGTTGTAGGTTTTTTTCGTTAAAGTGGGTATTTCTAAATAAAGAGAAATGCAAATTTGTTGTGGGTGTCAGATCAGCCACGCACCTCTTGGCGTTGTGGAATTTAAGCCAATAAAGTCTGAAGAAAAAATAGAACAGCTTCCATGTGTATAGTGACACTAAAATCACGTGAGCATTGTGTGAAAATATACCAATAAAAAGGACATTAAATATGCTGGTAATTGCAACAGAAAAAAGCTGGCGAATTTTGGCCAATTATTCTTGAATGCATTTTTATTCTATTTTCATATTTTTTATCACTGTTATGAAATATGATAAACTTGTCTCCCACCCACAACTGGAATTTTCAGCAATCAAAAGTCAATATAGGTTATCAACATGATATTGGTCTTTCACCTGCGCAATACCCATAAGGTAAGATATGCAGGACAATCGGTCCTGGGTGATTTCCATCCTTTAATCATATGAGATAATGTAGGCATCAATATCTATGATATGTTTTATTTGATTTGGAATTCTATCTAAATAACTCTCGTCCAGTAATCAGCTGGTTATGAGATTCAGATTCGGAAATAATTTTTTTAGCTCCAAATACAAATATACAAATAATAATAATTCATAATTGATAATAAGCTAGCTAGCTAGGCTACCCATCTAAGGTCATAACTTCACTGCCAATGAAGGGTTGCCCAACAACAAATATTCAACAAAATGTTATTAAATTATATAGGCACCTTGCCTTTCATCAAAGTCCACACACATGGTGATAATTAAAGACATTAGGTTGAAATCAATTTTAGTACTATCCAAAATTATGTATGTAAACAATATATTTGAAGAGATGTGTGGCTGATTTTCTGAGTCAAGGAATAATTGTTCTCTTGATGGTTTCCATCTAAGAGATATGTCTTGTCAAAAGCTATATTTTGGTCTAATGATCAATGTATTTGCCAGCGATTCTCAAGGTTGTAGGTTCGAGCCCCCAAACACCATGAAATGCTAGAACTTAGCAGATCCTTTATAATACTTTACTGGCTATTGGCAGTGATGACCTATAGAGTGACTAGCCCCACTGCAGGTAATTCTGTGTGACGGACTGGATGCTCTCTGTAGAGTTGAGAAAGACTCATGCTGGAAAAGGTCTACAGGCATGCTTAGTGTGGCTATTCAGATTGAGTGAGAGAAGGCAATAGCTCCAAAATGGAATAAACGACATTAATGGTCTGCAATTTACACAACCAATGCTAAAGACTTGAAAACATCCCACAGACTGTAAGTAAACAAAAAGGTTTCTTCCTTATTCTTGTATTCATTTAGTACTCAAAGTTATGCGAGTTAAAAAATCCCTATCTAATCAAAAGGTTATTAGATAAACAAAGGCATCAACATCACGTACTGAGATAATAAATAATCAATGATATTGAGTCATAAACATATTGTTCAGAATTCTGAACCTCTTGTAGAAGGATGTTCTATAAACTCAGGAGCTCATTTTCTTCACACCTTGGTATTGTAATTTCGTTTGATGAGAGTGGTTTCCGTTTGCAGCAAAATTATCATTACACAAGTATAAGGCAGCTGGCTGGTCTAGTGGAAAGACGCTCGCCTGCTCCTCTAAAGGACCCGAGTTCAATCCCACCCCGGGCACATTTTATAAGCGTCATTCCAGCTGTATGTCGTTCGGATGAGGCGTTAAATTGGTGGTCCCTTGTACTCAGTGTCTATGCTGAGGCAAGTAAAAGATCCCACAAATATGTTTAACAGGGGCGGACTCCTCTCTCTCACCTCACCAATCAACCCTAGATAGTGGCAAGAACCTGCCTTAGAGGGCTGCACTTCCCATATCAATCTATATCTATATCTATCCAGAGCTAGAAATGAAGCTGAACTAATCCTATGTGGAGCCAGGGCAAAATTTATTCAGCTCGGTTATTGAGTTTTCATAAAGGTAATATGTTGCACTAGGCACATATGATAATTTAGGATTGTCCAAATGGACAAGTTTTGAAATTTCCAGCTCTGACCCCTTAAAAAGTTCAAGACGACCCAGTGACAATTTTCAGCAAAGTCTTAGGTATGTAGGTAAATATTTAGATATTTTTATTAAAATATATTGAAAAATGCAATTAATTCCTCTAATCTTATTTTATACCCAAACTCATACCTGAGTTTGACAATATTACTTTTTTGGAGGTCAGAGTCGGAAATTTCGAAGCTTTGTTCACCGATAACATGCTTCGTTGACCCAACGTTGGGGCGATGTTGGTCCGACGTCGCCCACATAGGGCCGAAGTCAAAACGATGTCAAATGCTATCTGGGTTTTTTCTTCATATTCTTTTTGGAACCTATAATTTCTAGATGTGATACAGAACGATGCAGATTCTCAGCTAAGCTTAATTCTTTTGTTCAAAAGGTGACCAAAAAAAAGAAAACTTTTGCTCTACTTATTTACATATTTTTTCTAAATTATTTTTGCAAATTGGAACTTTTTATTATATATTTCTAACTATCCGCTGACAGCGTTTGTAGCCAGTTCAGCAGTATTTTGTGACCAAGATTGCTCCTAAGCAGTCTGTCCCTGGAATTCCCCTCAGTAATTGAGCTTATTTTTATCTCGAATGTGCCTTGGATAAGAGAGGATCTACATATATCACACTGTCTTACCTTCAATTGTGGTTTAAGAAAATGTGCTTACTTCTCCGTTCTATTCACAAAGGTCAAGAGAGCGTTGAAATTTGACCACAAGAATTCGCTAACTCAGCTTTGGCTTAAATGGCCCTAATAAATCTTCCGTTACTTTTTTTCTTGAAGTATTAATACAGAAACCGGACGTGTCAAAATTAAATGAAAGACTTTAAAGTACCTACACAAATTTCTTTTTTCCAATTACTTTTACATCAGCGCTTTAGATACTTCATGAAATAAATCACCATGTTCCCAGTATATATACAGATGGCATTTCAAATTTGGCCAACATAGTTTCTATATTTGGCTGCCGTCAGAATCAATATCACCGATGTTGCACCAGTGTCTTCCCAATTTTGATTGCTATCTGATACGATAAAATATACAAGATAACAAATAAATCTAAAAATAACCAATTACAAATTTATCATATCAATAAATTGGCAATTGTGCCACATGCCTTTCCGTTTGGATAAATGCATGGAAAACGCATGGTTTTTGCTTCATTATAATTAGCTAAAAGCCATGAATTTATCCTTCTCATGGAAAACGCACGTAGCACAATTGGCCATTTGATGATGTTTGTATAGTTAAAGGGTGGAGTCTCAGTTGATAAGCTTGCCAAAGTTGAAGAAGACAAGCCCATGCGAAACCTGGTATATCTTGTACCGACCAGTTGGCAACACCCACACTTAATCTAGATTGGTGTAAGCAAGACAATTTCACTTGAGGACATGCCACTAAGGGGATCTGTTGTTTAACTACCACCAAGTGGATGAACATTCCAAAGAGAGCTCACACAGATCATTCGGTTCTATTTCAGTAAAAACACTCAAGTCAGCTATTTGTATTATACTCCCAGTAGAAGTGGTCCAGTCCTATTGAATTTTAATGGCATTCTCTGAAGTACACTCTGAAAAAAAAAAATACTGCCCAAACAACAGTGGCGGGACCAGGTTTTTTTTTGGATTATGATTTCCCCAAAGTCGATACATGTACATTTCCCCATTTTCCCCAAAATCGCTACATGTACATTTCCCCATTTTTCCCTTCCCCAAAATTTCACCTTTTTTCCGAGGGGGCATGTTGCCCCCCTGCCCCCCCCCCCCATTGATCCCGCCACTAGTTTATTTTGAAAACCATTATATTGTAATTACCAATTTTGGTTTACAAAATTGGAAATTTCTGGTATTTCCCAAAAATAATTAACATAATCAGCAAATAGTAAATGAGAGATTCACAAGTGGCTTATCCAACATTGGTTGACTTTTTGTCTGTTACAACCCGATACAAAAATAAACAATGATTACATCACTCCATGGATAATCCTGATTTACACAGTGTAAAATAGTAAAAACTGCTGTTGGTTATTTGAAATACCAGGTTTTCCCAGTATACCAAATTAAAAACGAAAACATGTCCTATGGATTCATGTACAATCTTATTTGACTGTTGAAAAAAATATATCTTTTTTTTTCAATTTTGTCCCAAAATGTGTGCACTGTTTGTTAGTCGCTGGGTGGCTTACATACAACCGGTAATTGAAAAAAACAAGCAAATTTTAGTCGAGCTATCGGAGGTTTCAGTGAATGGTTTTTTTCATGAGGGAAAGCTGAAAATAACCAGCCTGGTTATAAAACGCTTAACTTGAAAACATCTATAAATCTTACATTTCCATAGAACTCTGTTGTTTTTAGCATGTTATGTAAAGTTTTGGGACCAATGTACAGTTGGTTTAATAAAATATGGTCAACTCGCAGCTGTAGTAACTTATTCCTGGTTGCAGCTATAACTGGCTAGAACCAGCTGTTTCTGTCTACTCCTAACTATTACAGTTTACACCTACCATCATTAATATAAACCTTGGTAAATGTAAGAAATTAATCTAATATATATCATAAATATGTACTTTTACATCCAATTTTGAGTAGGAAGCTATAGCCAGACAGTTCTGTTTAGTGGCAGGTAGCCTCATGTAGCAGAAGTTGTCTAGGTTCAATATGACAGGCTGTTTTTTAATGAAATAAACTGTAGGGCCTACACGAGTGCTTGAATTCAATCTAAACCTAGCCAATAGTAGCCATTTGTTTACTTTGAAGTGGGAGGTTCTAAGAATGGGTCTGTTAAAATTCAGTTGTCACACCAGATTTAGTCCGACAAAATATCCATGATATACATCAAAGAAATATGCGTGTTGGTTTTACCCCGAAAAGGGCCTGGCACTATTTACATATATCCATGACTCATTTTTACAGCGTGATCTTTAAGTGGACTGTGCAAATAGTATACAGGAAATTTGGAATAATAAGATTCGTATTCATAAATTAGCAAATCATCCAGCTAAAATAATGTCTAGATGTTTTCAAGTTAAGCGTTTTTTTTTATGAGTTTAAATAGAAACGTTTAGGCAAAAACAGCAGCAATGCTGACTTTCCATTCATAAAGTAACAGCAATTTGTCAAAAGAAATACATTGTATGAAGTACTACAAGCAATATATTTTCATACAGCGATTGTGATATTCTCAATTTTCCACCAGGTGGCTTTGCATCATCATTAAAGCACCATCTGGTGACGAAGTCTAATAGCTTCACTATTCATTGTGCAAACAGTTTTTCACAATTATAAACTGCCCGTCAAATTAAACCTAGACAAAGCTAGACAACTTCTCCTATATGTTAATATGATGATGCTACCTGCCACTAAATGGAACTGTCTCGCTATAGCTGGCTACTCAAAGCCAGACCTAAAAGTACACATTTCTTACATTTTCCAAGGTTTATATTTTTTCATTGGTGGTAGCTGTTAGCCCAACTATAAGCTAGGAGTAGACAGAAGCGGCTGGTTTTAGCCAGTTTCAGCTACAGCCAGGAATGGGTTGCTACAGCTGTCTAGAGTAACCATGTGTTATGAAACTAACTCTATGTTGAAATAACCAAGTTTATATTCCACCACGTGACCTTTTCTATAGTTCTTTTGTGGCCAACGAAAGTGTTAGTTAACTCCCTACTGAGTGCAAAATGAACTTGTCTTGGGTAATAAAGGCAGTAAAGCAAACAAATTAGTAAATATGCCTAATGGAGTATTAGTTAGTTATATCCCTCATAGTCGGGAGTCATACCCTCCAATTCGATGGATAACTATAACGTAATTCGTTAAGTTGCCACTGACCCTGATTATTTGAGAGTGCACGGAGGAAATAGTCCATCAAAATTAGAAAAGTATGTACACTAAGTCTTAGACATAAATTCATGACTAACTGCTGCTTGTTGCAAATATGCTGCTTCTTAACCAGAAGCTGACTAAATGCTTGATTGATCTATGAAGGATGCAAAGACGCGTTTTTAAACATTCTTATAACTGTTGGTGCCAAAATGGCTCTGATTTGATTTCCTCCAGATTTGTGTTCACTAATTTATGGAAATGAGTAATTAAAATATCAGGTTTGGATCCAGAAACCCAAGTGGAGTAATTTTTTCAGTGCAGTGGACGATCCATAAAATAAATGTTTTCTGAGTTTTCTTTGTGGCTAAGTTGAATTTTCATATTCTGACTCGACTTATGCCGCTTATAAAAATAATTGTGGTGGCTTCACTAGAGCAAAAAATCACTAACTTTTATGGCTAAATTTTGCTCACAGAAATATTGGAAATTTTGGTTGATGTAAATTATAGTGGACTAATAAGTGAGAATAAAAATGGCACTTAAATTAGTTTGCTCTTCTACAGACATGAGAAATTTGTTCATCCGAAAGTAAAACTTACAGTCCGACAAAGCTGAAAGCTGGAGGTGAGTGAATTTGTAATGTCTGTACAGGGTTTAAAAGCTCACATGGGTTGATTGTACTGTGTATTTCTCATTTCGCTTTCTTAAAACAGCATTTTAAAATGGTTGCTGGCATGGTTGCGCTTGAAGAAAATTCATCAAGTACGTGTTACAGTTTCACCTTCTCTGGAGATTTCAACTTAACATTCACACAAATTTAACAAAAGACGCAGTGAGATTTTCTGTCACAACGAGTTTAATGTTCATTAACAATTGTCCATAATGCTGATAAACAGTAAATTATCATAAATACATACGAGATTATACACACCATTAACAAAAACAGAAGGGGAAAAAAGGGATAATGATCACATGGCAATTACTGAACTATTCAATTGATTACATAATCACACAATATAAGTCTCTAGGATGACTTTCTGATACTGATGCTAAATAAATGTATTATTCATAAAATTGTCACCTCGGGTTATTCCTTCATAGAATTTATGTTCAGAGAGCAGACAATTAAGTGTATATCTAGTAGAGAGAGCAATGGAATTATAGAAAGTCTTAATTATTTACAATTTCCTGATAATTATATCAAACCATGGTCGACTGAATATTTGTTAACAAAACTGCTTACAAAAGCATTTTAAGAACACATTTATAGAACCAGTGCTATGCCATGTGATGTTATGTAATTTTCATATCTCTGGTGTTTTTACCACGAGTTTGCATGATTTTACTGTATATTTTGTATAATATTTTGGTTTAAATTTTGTACTTTTTACACTTTGGTGTATTGAGGCCCATTATTGTTGCAAAATAAACGTTCCCAAAAATATTGGCTATTTTGGCTGAAAACTTATGTAAAATAATCTTATTAAGAACACCATGCCATATATTTATTTCAAATTTTTCCCATAATGTTTTAATATTCAGAAATTATACTTCCACATATTAACAACATCACTGGTTCATTGCATACCATAGAAAATGCATACCACTAGTGTAAAAATACCGCCCTTCAAAACTATAAGACCACTTTGACCACTGTGTATAATATAATGGTCAATTATCTCTCTTATATTTTTGGAAGCGATTTATTAACAAATAACAAATATGGTGCATAATTGTGCGTGCATAACATAGATGATGGACGGCGTGAAAATGATTATTTACTTTTACAAAATATAATTCATTTAAAATTCTCATCGCATATAATACAAGTGGAAAAAGAGAATATCCTTGTTTCAAACTTTTAATCTCATCCGCCTGGTAGCTCTACTAATTTAACAAATTCATAAAAATAACCCAGACGGAGTAATACACTGCACAACATCCAATGTGAGTGAGATCATCCCTGATAACATGCTAGGTCCTCCCCATGTTGTTCCGACGTCCAGCCGACGCGACATGATATCTGAGATCCTCATCATGTCATATTGGCACATCATCATCGAGTCAGATTGATGATGACAAATAATCTAGTATTCTAGCTTGCTGTTTGACCCAGTTGGCTCCATCCCTGATGCAATCCAGATGGGATTGACATCAGCCAAGCCAATTTTGGTCCGACGTAACGACGTTGACCCAACCGTCTGCAACATTGGCACTTATTGACCTGATTCCCAGATAGCATTCCAAATCACACCAGATAACATGCTAGGTGACTGGTACGACATCGGCATATTGTGGCTGACTTTGAAACGATGTTTCCTGATGGCATTCCAAATCGTATCAATGTCGACACGATGTCGGCAATGTTGAAACGATGTTGAACTGATGGCGGCCGACATAGAAACGTTGCTGGCCTGATTCGGAATGCTATCTGGGTTGTCCCAATTTGGAATGGATTCATGGTTGCTGATCATCAGAGGAATTATAAATACATTTGAGCTGACAATAGTGCTGATGTGATAATAACAAGACCCAATGAAAAGTACTGTACATGAGAATATCATCAATGCATCCCTAGTTTCATACTATTTTCTGTCTACATACAAAATATATCTTGTCAGCAGTCCTATCATTCAAGCATATACATGAAACCAAAAAGATTTAATCACCCCAGATAACATTACTCACTGCATCAACATCGGCTGAGCACCGCTTCAAACATTATCTCAAAATCAAAATAATAATAACAATGTTTATTTTTAACATAAGAAATTGTAAGATGAAAAATCTAAACAGAATACAAAAATTAAAATTGGAAATGATAATTACAGTAAGATGAATCTTGAATTTAAAAAAGTCCATATTAGTGATAAAAAAATACATAAATACAACTAAATTAAGTACACAGCATAATAATTGGTTAACTAAGAGTTCTTACAGATAGATTGCCAACATTCAATAGATGTAGACTTGATCTTGTATGATATTTGGTTGTCCTAAGAATAACATTAAATCAACATTCGAACAATATACATAAACCAAACAAAATAATTGTAGCTGACCTTGCCTCTGTCTGAGCTTGTGCAGATCACACTGTAATAATATAACCACAGGAAAGTACAAAGAGAACACAAAATGTTGTGTTTATTGTTAAACAAAGTTTTGTATGGTATAGTGGTATACCAGTAATGGCATTGATTTAGCTAATAACCTTTCACCTCATCACTAGCTACTTCTACCACTGTGCAACTTCCAGTGAGTACCTCCACATTGCAAGATAGTAGATCACATGCCCAAATATTTTAGATTTGCAAAAATATGCAACAGTGTTGTGTTGCTATACAATGTATATCTGTGCTTACATTTTTGTGAGAATATTAAATTTATAATTATAAATATGTAACTCTTACAGTGGACGGTACACTAAGAAAACTTCCTGGTCTAAGAAAAAGTGGTTGCAACGCCTTCGCACCGTTCAGCAGGCGCTTCTCTTGATGTATCGCCATGTCTGATTGGCTGAACGGCCGTTAAATTAATTGTATTTTGATTCCGTACCTTGACCACTTTCATAGTTAAGTAAAAGTCGTTATACAAAAAGAAAAAATTAATGGACAAAGTGTGGAAGTGGTCAAGGCACGGATGCGATTTCAGGTAAAGTTTTCTTAGTGTGGTCATTTCAGGTTTTCCAGGTCAAGTGAGATCATAGAACTTCAATATACCCAAGACACCCTGCGTTAAAAATTAATCAAATTTCCTGAGTAACGACTAGCACGCCCGAATTTTTCTTTACTAATCAGGTGCAGAATGATCTTCAAAGTTTATAGTCATCTTGTAGCCCAGTCATACTCTGCAAACATATCTTTTGAATAATATTAGCACTCACTCATTAGGGCAATATTTGACCAAAATGTTCCAAAAACAGATTGTTGAAATGTTGAGACAATATTGTATAATATAATTTACATGGTGAAACAATTGTGATAATGTTTCGTTATTCATGGCCAAATGTGCCACATGCGTTTTCCATGCGTTTGGATAAACGCATTGTTTTCGTCTCATTTATAATTAGTCAAAAACCATGCGTTTGCCATGCGTTTACATTTGGCCATGTATGATGCATGATGTTGCCACAAGCATTTCTAGGGTCCACACTTACATATTGTTACATTATGCTCAGATTTATCTTTTTTAGTAGTATTGCAAGTGATCAGTCATTGAAGATTAATTCCCTTCGAAATGTAATATTTTTTTCTCCCAATCAGCCCCTAAAGAATTTGCAACATCAAATGTACTGGAACACAGTGACTGATGTTATGCAAATAACAATACATAGAATTTGCTGAGTTTCAAATTAAACAGTATTTTTTTTTAATATAATTTGCAGAGGTGCATAGGGGAGAGTGGTAAACAATGAGACACTTTTTTCGTTTTCAATTATGGCAAAAATTCTAAAATCAGGGCACAGCTCACTTCTCACCTCTAATGTAGGATATATATAGTTGTGCATACTTTCCAGCAGTGTCAGGTTCCTACCTTGTGTAAGATAAGAGTTATTCAACAAAATATCAATGCAAATCATGTGTCTCGGAATACCCTTATTTGAGGTAGCAAGTTCCTTTTAATGTCCATTGCTACTGGTCTGAAGCCTAGCAGGTTATTTCACCAGCCATCAGGGGAAGATGAAGTGATGAGATGGTAAGTCAGCATGACGTTATGCATATTACGCCATAGCTGGGGTCATTCACTTGGCCTGGCATAGACATTGGATACAAGGTACCATAAATCCAACATGTTATGCAGCCGAAATCCAACTGTCATTTCCTTAACATTGCATTAACTGTCTCACTGCGCCACACTACTCATGCTTTGTCTCACTATTCCCCCTGCTGGTTTTAATATGTCATTGAACTTGTGACTGTCTTAGGTCCACAATGCTGCAGCACTGTTTATTAATATTAGGAACTAAAGACAATTATCAAAGGTTTTTTATACTATTAACGGACTCCTTTATATCCAAATACTGGAGAATAAGATTGAAAACTCACATTCGTAAAAACATGACTTTACCTGGAAAGTGAAATTTCAAGCACTTCGTGCTTTTAATACTTGCAGATAATGAAACATTGCAGTGATTATGCAGTGTTGGCATAAATGCCTTAAAGGGCAGCGTTATAACCTTCACTGTGATAAAACTAGTGCACTTGTCTTACTGTTCCCTGTGCCTCACTGTTTCCCGCGCCTCACTGTTCCCCGCGCCTCACTGTTTCCCATGCCTCACTGTTCCCCGTGCCTCAGTTTCCCGCGCCTCACTGTTCCCCGTGCCTCACTGTTTCCCGCGCCTCACTGTTTCCTGCGCCTCACTGTTCCCCGTGCCTCACTGTTTCCCATGCCTCACTGTTCCCCGTGCCTCACTGTTTCCCGTGCCTCACTGTTCACCACTCTTCCCTATTGATATAGATGTGTACCATCATTGTGAATGCTCATCTATTGCCATTTATCTATTCAGTGTGAAAAAAATTAGAATTGCAATTTTGTTGAAGTTGTCAGATACTGATATATGTTCACTTGAAAATAAAGATTTTCACTCATTATTCCAGATATGTTGCTGTCATATTTCATATAATAAACCTAAATCATGAATCTTTGATATTTAGAAAATATGGCTTTAAAGCGTTTAGGGTCCACAATTCAATCTTGTGACAATAAGCTCTGCAAAGTAGTCACAATATTTGTTCAACAGAATAATATCAATGTCATGAGTATCTTCTGGCTATGTTTCAGGGAAACATGTTCCTTAATGTTTCTACAGTGGACACTTTAATGTTGTGACAATATGATTTACAATACTCTCAAAATATTAGTTCAACATGTCAATACTGTGAAAATATTATCAAAATACTGTTTTGGAAGTATTACTTAAATAATATGAACGTTCTATCAATATTTTTCTAAAGTTTTTGGGAATATTATCAGAAATGTTGCCGCACTTTCATAGTGACAATGTGATCTACAATATTGTGACCATATTATAAAATGTCGTGACTAGACCGTCACATTATCCTTCTGTCCTCGGGGTCGTAGTGATCATACTCATATAGGAGTTCCTCAGGGCGGACTGGGTCATCCACAATTGTTTGTTTACATCCGGGCATGCAAGGTAAGTTCTTCTCAAATCCTTCTTGGCTGAGCAGCAGATATGTCTCCATTATTCCTTTACCCTGTAAATAAGAAGTTTTAGAAATCCATGCATTCAATCTGCAAGCTGGTGATTATTTTTGTCATTTTGACCACTTGGGTATATATACACAATGGTAGAAGAAGACTTTTATACATGGCTAAATGTGCCACATGCGTTTTCCATGTGAAGGATAAACGCATGGAAAACGCATGGTATTTGCCCGATTATATAGAGGTGAAAACCATGCGTTTATTCAAACGGATGGAAAACGCACGTGGCCCATTTAGCCATGTATGTTCAATGTGATATTTATTTGATTTTCTTCAATTTTTTTTTTACCTTTAAACCAAATATTCCACGTTTGCCTGTGAATGAAATAAATGATTCACATAAAGTGGTTTTATATTTTTGAAAGCAGTGTACACCATAAAGCTCACTGAGACAATCTATAAAGGCCCTAGTCAGAGGTATGGCACTATGCCTGGATAAATTCAGGCCAGTCAAAATTACAAAGCATGTTTCATTACTTTCTCACGTAAACGCCAGCCATGCACAGACAGCATGTTTCATTATTACATTAACTGGTCAAAAAGATTAACTCTAAAGGGGTATTCACACTGTCACCGATACAACCTACGTATGACCACGTATGAATATATTTTTTTATTCTTGCTCATTTTGTTCGGCTGTAGCAATGCTAAAGCCAGCTGCTTCTGTCCACTTCTATAGCTAATATTCGGCTTACATTTATTACCAGAAATGTGTAAACATTGGCAAATGTAAGAAATTAATGTAATATATAACAAATATTTACTTTTAGATCCGGTTTATGAGTAGCCAGCAATTACAGCTTTGGCTAGGCCGTTTTTAATGAAACTAACTGTCAGACTTCAGGTCCGGGACACAATTACCATGATCAGCTCATTTAACATATATCATTAACACTAACATCACACTTGATCATTAAATCACAGTTGCATCTGCATCAACAAAACCCACAGACAGGAATAAGTGAACAATGAATAATCACAGAAATAGATTAACTGGCCAAACTTATTTTTCGTCATCGATTCCATATCTACGGAAGCCATTTTAGGACATAAGAAAAAAAAATGAAATTGTATAAACGATTTAGTAAATTGTATATACGAAGTACTAAATCGTATATACGAAATACTAAATTGAATATACAATATACTAAATTGAATATACGCTATATACTAAATCGTATATACGAAATACTAAATTGAATAATTATACAATATACTAAATTGAATATACGATATACTAAACTTTATATACGAAATATTAAATCGTATACACGAAAAACTAAATCATATATACGAAATAATAAATCATATGTACGAAATAAAAAATTGAATATACGATATACTAAATTGTATAAAGGAAATACTAAATTGTATAAATGAAAAACTAAATTGTATAAACGGAATACTTAATCGTTCAAACGAATTACTATATTGTTAAACAAATTACTTAACCGGCCATATCTTTGTTAATATTTGGTCTACAATTATGTGTGACCTCTCTAAAGACTCGCATTGGACAGTGCTATTTAATACTCTATACTTGGAAATTCTAGGTACAGCACAACAGCACTCAAAGGGAATAACTTTGTTTCACAATATGACATCCTAATTACCCTTGTCCTTAAACCCAGCTCTTTCTATCAGGCCCCAGTATTCCCTTTCCTTCCCTGTCCCTTTCCTTCTCTTTCCCTTTCCTTTGCTTTCCCCTTCCTTCCCTCCCCTTTTATTTGAGCAATATTGGAATCTATTGGGCCCTGATAAATTATAACCAGTCAGTGTCCATATGCTAAGGCAAGTAAAAGACCCCACCCATGGGGTAAGAGTGTAACATGGGTGGACCCCTCCTCCCTCTCATCTCACCAATCAACCCTCGATAGCGGCAAAAACTTGCCTTAGAGGGCTGCATTTCCCATATCTATCTATCTAATTTATCTATCTGTCTATCTTTCTATCTATCTATCTATCTTGGATCCCTCCTAGATTGCTGGGAAAAGTTATTTTAAAGTCCTCCTTCCTGATATCATCCATGTTTGGTCTATAATTGCAGGCTATATGTAATACTTATGCAATATGACAATATGCAATTAGCATGGATCAAGATATTATTAAAATGTAGCATGGTGCAATTAAAGTCAGCATCACATAGTAAACCCAACTACAGGAAATAATACTAAGAAGGGAAGGGAAGGGAAGACTGGGGCCTGATAAAAAGAGCTGGGTATACGGACATTCCATTGTCACAGATCAAACTGTATCTAGAATTTTCTAACTTTGTTTATGAGATAGCCCTGCTCAAGACGAGTCTCTACATAGGTTGCACATAACTGTAGACCAAAAATTAACTAAGAAATGGCCAGTTTAGTATTTCGTATATACAATTTAGTATTCCGTATATACGATTTAGTATTCCGTATATACGATTTAGTATTCCGTATAATATTATATGATTTAGTATTTTGTATATACGATTTAGTATTTCGTATATACGATTTAGTACTTCGTATATACAATTTAGTATTTCGTATATACAATTTACTACATCGTTTATACAATTAAATTTTTTTTTTCTCATGTCCTAAAATGGCTTCGGAACGTATCAGTTTTACTGATAATTTTTTTTGCTGATCCTACGAACATAGTTTATACTATTAGTTAGAATGAGGAGCAGATAATCAAATCTCTTCTAATTTATTAATGTGGGTGGAGCCGTACGAACAATTTAACTTTATCATAATACGTATTCATAATATCATAATCAATCTATGTTCACCTAATAAATTGTTCAAGGAAGTCTTGAAAAAAATAGCTGATTACCTTTATTTTCATGTCGCCTCGTTTGATGCATTGAAACCCTTCATTTTGTAAATCTAGCAAGCTGCAAGTGTTGCTGCTGATATGAATCCTGTTGGCTGAAAAAGAAATTGATATAATATAGGGTATTTATCGTTTTATTAAACTTAAGTTTAGGAGTCTCGAATAAAGGCTTTAACTGTTTGGGGGTGTGCATGGTGGCCTGATGCCTTGTAGCTTATTTGGCCTTTACCAATAAAGATTACATACAATATTTAGTCAATGACTTAATATGAAACATTATGAAAATACAATTAATAATTACAATAAATAATTAGAAAATTACGGAGCCCCTAAGAGGACAGGGCAAAAAAAAATATAATTTTCCCGTGCGCACCATTAAATTAAAGAAAAAAATATTTTTTTCCCGTGCGCACAAGTTAATATACGAAAAAAATTGTTTTAATTAAGTCGTGCGCACGAGAAACATTTGGTGCATAAAAATTTTTTTTTTCTGTTTAAGTCGGCGCACGACATAATTAACGGGTGCACAGTTCTATCACTATCTTTTATCTAGGCCTTATAGTTTTTTTTTACTAGGATTTAAAAATGCTGTTCCATTCAATGGCCAAGCACTCTGTAATGAAGTGCACTCAGTGACCCCAGCCAATTAGGACATATGTCAGAAAGTTCATTAGAATATCTTGATTGCAAAAATGTATTGTGTTGTATTTCAGCAACTAAAAGTGCAAGAACGATGGGGTTTTCTACCAAAAGATGGCAATCTTGTATATGTACATGTATTTGTACTTTTGCTCTGTAAATTCAGTAATCTTTTACATACATATAGTCACATATACAAACATCTTCGATAAACAAGCATACACACATAGATGAATAGATAAATAGACAGATAGTTTATATAGTTGTAACATCAGATAGTATGTATTTAAATATATGGTCAAAATAAAGTATTCTTGAGTCTTGATAGACAGACAGACAAACAGCGGGACAGCTAGACAGACAGATAGATAGATAGATAAATAGATAGATAGATTGATGGGTATTGATTGATCAATTGATATAACATCTACATGTGTGATTGATTGATTATTGATATACCATATGTGTGATTGATTGATTAATTTGTTCATTGCAGTTTACTGCAGGGACTATTTTTCATTGCAAGGAACAGCATTTTTAACTTGTGCACAAATGTAGAACTACCCAGATAGAATTTGTGCCCACAAAATGTTTCTCGAGTGCACCAAATGTTTCTTGTGCGCACCAAATGTTTCTCGTGCGCACCAAATGTTTCTTGTGCGCACGAGTTAATTAACTTTTTGCACAGGGAAAATTTTTTTTTCTCGTTAAGAAACTTTTGCGCACAGGAAAAAAATATATTTTTCGTAAATTAACTCATGCGCACAGGAAAAATATATATTTTTCTTAAATTAACTCGTGCGCACGGGAAAAAAATATATTTTTCTTACATTAACTCGTGCGCACGGGAAATTTTTATTTTTTTTCTGCCATGTCCTCTTAGGGGCTCCATAGAAAATAAAGAGAAAATTACAAATTTTTAACTTCTTTATATGAAAAAGAATATTTACAATTACTACAAATAATTTGAAAACTAATATCATCAGATGTCGCACCAAAGATCCAGCTATTTTGTAAAATAAAACCAAGTATAATCTATAACGAAGGCATGAAGTACTCAAAATCACTCTTATTAGACGAAATATGTTTAATAATTTTCTGATAATGAAATGGCACATTCTTATAGGTGAGAGTAAGGAGAACTGGGGTTTTTTTTTACATTTTCTGTTTGGCTGATCCTAATAATGAAACAAAGTCACTTTTTTCCTTTCTAAATTATACTATAAGTATTCCTCTAATAATGTCAGGTGTATTTTGTGAAAGAATTCCCCACCCTTTGTTGTATAAAGAGGCAATTGTATTTCAGATACAACATGGCCCCATTCTACCTCCAGTAAGGAGAACTGGGCTATGCAGGAAGGAGAAATGGGCCGCACTCGTCAGTAAATAACAAACTGAAAAACTGAAATTGTATACAATTAATATTGTTTTCATAAAGAATTATCAATATATATTATTGCACTGAAAGTTAATATAAAAGCTTCACCTTACATGTTGCAATAAACCCAAACAATTATTTTTGAAAATGTGCCCTCATTTCAGGCTGAAACTTCATTACGACTATGATAACAGGTTTTCATGGTTAAATTTACTATAATGTAACATTTTAACTTCATTTTGTCATAATTCTGTATATTTAATCAAAACTTCATTTTAAAGATTAAATATTTTTATGTAATAAAAAATGCAATATCATCTTATTTACATTTTGCTGTAAAACAACAGTGAATCACTGCCAGGTATGTTGGAGAAATATTTTAATAATTAAAAAACCCTAAAAATGTAAGAGTCCTCTTAACCTGTATGGTAAGCCATTCTCTAAGTTCAACTATGATCTGTATTAGTTAAGAGTATGGATTTCCCTTTCGTTTACTCTGTTTAAACCAGTGTCTAGGCAAATTCTTAATGCCAGTTGGTTTGTGATGTGCTTATCAAAACTTTTGACTGTAGTTTCTCACAGAGGGAGGCCGGGGACAGGGGCCCACTTCTCCCTACCTGAGATGGGGGTGGGGGCCTAGCTCAGAGGTAGTGCGCTGGGCTTTCAACCACTGGGTCCCGGATTCAATTCCCGGTCGAGCCTAAGTTGGATGGCTGTTTCATCTTTCATCTCATTGTCATGGTCTCTGCCTGTCCAAAATAGTCCATCAGGTGCAGAAATACAGGATGTAAAGCCTTTATCCACCCCACCAACTCCCTGCCTGAGATGGCCCAGTTCTCTCCAAAGCTGCTGCTAGAAAGTAATGACCGCCATATTTTTCTGCATGGCAGCATAATATGTCAGTCACAATATTGTACTCCACCTATGTGCTCATTATAACTATGTTTATTTCTAATCTATCCTTTGTCAGTTTTTGTCAATTATATGCATAGTAGAATTTTACTTAATGACACCAAAAGGCAAAAAATTTCCTTTTATTATCAGAAGAAGAAATATTCGAAATGCTTTCTTACTTTTAGCAATGAGTTTACGATCATCTTGGAGTCACGTGGCCAAATTTCGTGGTTATACCTGCTATACACTTTCAGCTGTTCTTAATTCCAGATCTTCTTATGTGTACAATGTACACAAAACTTATAACATTACACAGAGAAATGGCCAATTATTAATTATTTGTGTTTAATCGTAATTAAACGTTTTTGGCCAATAATTAAATTTTTTTTTTTAATCTTAATTTAATTGTCTTTCTTTTTATTGAAGGTGCCACCATTACAGCTAGTACTTAGGTAGTTTCCTTATGGGCTTATATTTACATAGATTGCAAATCATAGTTAACATCGTGTAAATCTCTTACTGTATAATAATTTTTGTACCATTTCCATCAAAATAAAGTATCTATCTATCCTATAATTTGGGTCTGGTCGACTTAATCTCCATGTGTTATTTACCTATACATCGTTATAATAAGGTAGTCTTAATAGTGGTTTCACGGTGTTCTTAATTTATACATTAAAAAATATAGGTAGATTGTAGACTTACATAATCCATTTGACTCCATACGAGATGCACAGTTAACGGTGTCCCCGAATAAACAGTACCGCGGCATCTTTGTCCCCACCACTCCAGCAACTACAGGCCCTGGAACAAAGCAAACACAAATTGAAAACCCTTTCCAATTTTTTAATACAATCTGATAGATGAGTGTCAGTGGGTGGGGGCCTAGCTCAGAGGTAGCGCGCTGGGCTTCCAACCACTGGTTCCCGGGTTCAATTCCCGGTCAAGCCTATGTTGGATGGCTGTTTCATCCTTCGTCTCATTGCCATGGTCCCCTTATCCACCACCACCATAGATGAGTATCCGGGATGACTATCTCCCACAGCATATTTCAGTCATCAAATAGCTTGGAAATTTCCGTCGGCGATGGTTGGTGTCTACTTCAATCTTAGTATTTTCTCAAGCTCCTGCATGGTCTGAAGCTGTATCAGCAGTTTTGGGTCTTGGGGAATTCGGGGGAGCAAGGATCCAACTGGGGCAGCAAGAAATTTGACAATGTAGAATTTATATCAATCAGATAGCAATACATGAAGTCGCTGTACATAAAACGATGCATTGTCGTACCGGACGAATGTTAAAGAACTGTTTTGTTCACCGCTTAGTTAAAATTAACGGGCGTATTGATTGACATTCTTTCGTCACCTATCTCTCCGTGCTTTGAGATCCATCAGACCCTCGACGCGGGCTTAGGGATTGCATTCAGACTGCTGTATTGGCTTATATGGCTAACCGTGAGAGGCAGATGTAATGATGAAATGATAAAGACTGGAATCCATACCAAGTTATACATTTTACACCATGGAAATCGAGTACAAGGCGACATATGACATCTCGTGCGACCAACACCCAGCTGAGATATGGCCCTTGAATAATGCCCTGGCCAGGATTCTAATCTGGGACCTTCAGTAGCGTAGGAACCTCAAGGGCTAACGAACCTTCATATATTCTTACATGTTCCCGCTCAATTCAATTCAATTAGATGAATATTTTTGTATCTATGGCGAAAAGTTCTTTGTTTTATTCACGATATGTCCATATACTAATTATTCGAAAAATGAATAAATCTTCCTAAACATTAAACCATTCAGCTGCCTAATCATTGGCACAAATCAAGAGTTGATTATTTTTCATAAAATTTACAAGATCAACCAGCCAGAATTCACAAAATAAATAAATCTAGACTATTTTATTTTATTTTTTAATAGCTTATAATGCCCATGTCTGTGTTATTGGCCTTCCCAGATAGCATTCCAACTCCTATCAACATAGGCGACGTCAAAACGATGTTGTACCGAAGGCGGCCGATATAAAAACGACACTGGCCCGATTTGGAATGCTATCTAGGTTGTCACGTATGGAAAACTGTAGGTGGAATGGGTGACTAAAAATGGAATTATGAGTTGTCATCTGTCCATGATTAATAACTTTCTGTTTTATTATGTTCATCACACATTTCTTACATTCTCCTGCTCATGCATCAGAATTTGATGATCAAATTCAAAGCAAACCAAATTTAAATTTTGCAAAAATGCAGAACCATACCAAATTAGAAAATGTTTCAATTAGAAAAGATCAGGTTTAATTTGTCATTCAGATATGTAATAATGACAATGCTTTTTATTATGGATAGCAAACACACTTCTAGGGAAATTATATGCTGTGTATATTCACTTATTTTTACTTCAACTGCTTAATGAAAGTTAAAGAATGTGCAGAGGCATACAAATGAACTGGCTTGTTCACCAAGACATATAAGCAAATATTTTATGATGTGAAAGACATATTGACATATGAAGTCAGTATTTTATGCTATTATACCTCTGCAATGTCTCATGAGTTGTGATTGGCCGAAAACAGGTAACATGACATTGCTTAGAAATTATTAGTGCCCCGGGGGCACTATTCATTGAGAAAAGTGACTAGCATCGTGGCCAACGTTATGAAGAGCGTCGTAGATTCAAAACTTTGAGGTTGTTATATTTGCAGAAATTAACAATACGAAACAGCAACCTAAGCCAAGAACTTATAAACACATTAAAACTGACTATAGATTAGATTGCATTAGTGACTCTGAATATATACATTGTAGTAGCTCCGTATAGAAACAGGAAGACATGAAAAGCCTAAAATACCATCTGAGGATAGAACCTGTTTAAAATGTAATCTGAATGAAGTTTAAGATGAAATACACCGTCTTGTGACCTGTCCAAGCTACTCTTTATTTCGAGAAAATCTAAATACGATAGCAAGGAAATATATTGGTAACTATAACACACTAAACAACATGGTAAAATTTAAAGCCATTATGACATCCAAGGAGCCTGAGGTGCTGATAAACCTAGGAAAATTTATTTTTACAAGCTGATGTTTAAACGATGCCTTCATCCGTCTCCAAAAATTGCACAGTCATATATATCTTGAACTTTAAAACTGCCTACATGAACTGCCATGATGGAAACTGTTTGTGATTTTGTTTTCTAGAAGTGAAGTCAGATAAACTCTGTAAATATATACATATATACTTCCTATTAATTAATATATATTAAGCTCTATTTTGAAGTAAAATCATTCTGTAAATAGTTATATCGTACACTTTATATAAGGAATGTATTTTGTCAAACATGTTAATATGTACACTGTAATATATATTATATGTAAAATATAACTGTTTTTATGATACAAGCTGTATGTATGAAAGATTCTGATTGGATTTTATAAGGAGTGGATAAACGGCTAAACTAATGTTAACTTCTATGTAATACTTTAATTTGGTGGCTGGAACCATCTGTAACTATAGTCTTTGTTGTATTCCCTTTTTTTTCTGATTGCTTTTATTTCTTTTTATCTTTTGTACTTGTGACATATATGTCTTTTCTGACATCTTATATATATACATGTTATGCATAAAGGAGAGGCTGCAGACATCAAAGTTAATCAGTCCCCCATTAAGAAACAAAGATAAGCTGTTATTACGTGTTTTCGAAAATAGATCAAATATTAATAAGCGAAATACGAATACTAGAAGGCAGAGAAGCATGTTCACGAGCGTCATCGCGAACGTCTTGAAGAGCGCCGCATGATTAACCTTTCCTACATAAAAGAACAGTCCATCTTTTAGTATAGCTCATGCTGATTCGGTACGTGTTTTCTGATCGAAAATTAGACCAAATATTAATCTAGATAGAGGAAGGAAAGGCAGGTCAGCAGGCGCCGGCAAAAAGCAACAATGATTGTGGATATCCCTTGGATAGTGTTCTTGCAATTTCATGAAGACCTATTGTGTGGAGGTTTAATAGAGGCGACTATCACTCCCTCGGGTCAAATAAAATTTACTAGTGCCCTTGCACCAGTCAATATTTGTATATCATGTTATAACAGAATTTTGAATGTTCTACATAAGATGATTCTAAAAAAACCTTAAAAGACAAGAGATACAACTAATGATTGACTTATAACATTTTTATCACATTTCGAAATAATCAAATCGCCCCAAAACGGTTCATGAACTCATTAATTAATATAATTGTCATATATACTTGTGAGTACATGTAAATTTTGTTTGAGGAGATCAGAATTCGAGGTTGTTCTATTTGGTTGGCATGTACGCTGATATTAGTGAATAATATTTGCATAATTATTGATAGCAGATATTCATTCTGATCAAATTAGCTTATAAAAATATCTCAAAAGTCAATAGATTGACAAATATCTTTCCACTGATGCAGTATATTAACCTAAATTTATAATTTTTGGAAACAGCCACACTCAAAGTCAGGTTATAAAGCTGATGAAGATACACGCAAATGTTTTTAGCAATGGATTATCTTCGACTGATTGTCATGATTTAGACGCTTTATGAATATTTTGAAACTAATTTCCATTTTTGGATTTCTATGCCAGACTAAAGGCTGATACATGGCATATGAAAATACGTCCATGCAGTTGCCATGGAAACAAAACTTTCAAACCCTCTGTGTAGCATTGCATTGCCTTAACTAATGAGAGTCCAGCATTGACATGACATCATCTGGAATTTCAAGTCTACAACATCTGTCGTAGAATATTTATTATATGGTGCAGAGGCACAGGATCTGTCCACAGGTCATATATAGACATTTAATAAGCATATCATTTCAAAGAGCCATTACAGTGCCCATACCACTGAGCTATTCGGAAAATTAAAGGGGTCAATATTAAGAATCTATGTAAACTGCAGGTCTATACATTTTGCTTTAAATTTGAAAATTCATTGTTACCTCATTAATTCACATATGAAATGAAAACAAATCTAGACAATAAAACCCCCAGATATGTAACCAGACATATCAACAATTTAAAGCTACCCGCTGTGAGACATAAATTTGCCAGACACAGTATATCCTATAACTGTCCTAAAGCATTAAACAATATGCCAATTATTTTAAAGAAAAAATAACTACTTATAGCTTCCATGGTTTTAAATTATATGTGAAAAAGAAGACAGTTGAGGCTTATATTGAAGAATGCAATATACCAAATTGTTAAGCCCCTGTCACACTGGGCGATTTAGCCGTAGTGAACCCGTAGTATTACGCAATTGTTACGCAACGCGCTACCCGGCTCCAACCCATATTAAAACGGCTACCCATGGATACCTGGCGATACCCGGCAAGCACCCGTGGGACCCGTAGCCAAGCCGGGAGTTTCGGGCCCGGTAGCCGGTTGTGCCATGCTTGCTTGCATGGCACAACCGTGGAAATCTCCGGGTGTCCAAAAAATAAAAAATACCCGTGGAAGCCGGTGGGTGACCTGTGGAAGCCGGTGGGAGACCCGTAGAACCCGGCGAATTATCCGTCCCTAATTTCACCCCGGCGGCTTGTTGAGGGGTTCTACGGGTAACCCGACGGCTTCCAAGGGTAACCCGGCGGCTTTTTGCTACCAGCGTCAGCGTAGGCAGGGGGGGGGGGGGGGGTTGTATATACTATAAAAGGCTGCTGCTCCTCTAATAATAGTCTGATTTTCCTCAAATAATACTGAATTGTAGTATAGTTCATACTGATTCCATACGTGTTTTCAGATTGAAAATAGACCAAATATTAAGCGAGATATTTGTCTGAGAAGGCAGTTGTAATGCGGCGGCTGCTGCTCCATTTATATTAATCCGATTTTCGTCAACCTAGCTACCTTCTATACTACAATTCAGTCTTTATTTGACGAAAATCGGACTTATATTAGGGGAGCAGCAGCCTTTTAAAGTATACTCCTGGAAGCCGTCGAGTTACTCCTACTACCCGCCGGAGTACTCCTACAACTCGGCGAGTCACCCGTAGAACCCGCCGAGTCACCAGTAGAACCCGGCGGGTAACCCGTAGAACCCGGCGGGTGCTGCCCCGCCCCATTTTGCCGCCAGAATCCGTCGCCACCCCGGCGAAAAAAGCTGTTACATAACCGTTAGGTCACTCTACGGGTTCACTACGGCTAAAACAGCCTAGTGTGACAGGGGCTTAAATTACTCATGCAAATTTAATAGGCCTACAATTCAAAATTGCTTGTCATAATCTTCTACAATTACGCAAATTTCCTTTTATTACACTACATTTTTAACTGTATACTCTTCCCTAAGCATGTCATAAAGCCTTTGGGAAGAGTAGCTTTATTCAATAACAATTTCAATAATATTCAATAAGCCCAGCTTTCTGAATACAGATTCAAACAATTAGCTCTGAACCGATCACATTGCATTTGGCAAATAACATCCTCATGTTTCAGATTCGAAATCTGCAGTATTTCTAGGGACAGACACATTTGAATTAAATTACTAATAGCCCAAGAAATCACTGATTCATTTTTAAGTAAAGACTTGAACTCGTTCAAGTATATTATTTTTCAAAATCAAGGAGAATTTAATAATTCTGTTAAAAACAAATCCTTGTTTTTTACATTTGTAAAAGCCTTTTCCGCCGTTTATTTGTAAAGTCTTTCAGTTTCGTATTCAATTGCAAAATTGATAATTGCCCGTTGGGAATTTAGCTTAAGGCTGGGAATTGAGAGCTTCCTCAAATCATCTGTTAATTGCATCATCACCACGGAGAAGAAATTGAGGGCAATTAGTAATTCTCTTTTTAAAGTCTCCCACATAACATTCTGTGGCAGATAATATCGGTTTGGCATCAACCGACATTGGCTAATCTTGGCCTAACATCGACCCATTTGGCATGCTATCTTGGGTGGGTTAGGGCTTTACGTCCTGTATTTCTGCACCTGTTGGTCTAATAAGGACAGGCAGGGACCAAGGTAATGAGATGAGGAATGAAACAGTCATCCAACTTAGGCTTGACAGGGAATTGAACCAGGGACCCAGTGGTCGAAGGCCCAGCGTGCTGCCACACTTTAAGAAATAAAGGTACAATGCTGTGAACTACCCCCAAAAGGTTTTTTGAGCATGTTGAGGTTTTTTGTCTCCACCAAGCTCTGAAGGATGGCCTCAGTGGTATTTCAACTTTGAAAGGTTCTTCCCAGGTGTTAATTTAGCTTCAGTATAAAAATATTGAGAAGGATTATGAATCGAACTTTTGTAACCCACAAAGAAAGCAGCCATGCTAACCATTACAACATGGATTTCATTGCCCTGGTGGTGATTCAAGGATCAGAATGAAGCAGCAGTACTATTTATAGTTTATGTTAGATCGCCTGTAATTAATGAGCTGATATTCCATTAAAAGTAGTCCGCTATCTCTGTTGCTGATTGGGTGAGACACTGGCTTGTGAATTCCATGGGCACATTATCTTGCAGGATTCTTTTACTTTCAGGTCCCTTGAAATATCCTGGTATAGGTTCTTCCCAAATACCTGGTGGTTGGGTCACATGTGGGACCTTGTAGGGTATTGTATTTGTGATGAGTCACCTTTTTTTAGAGTGCACTGAGCTAGGCCCTCACTCTGGCATGCTATCACACCAGGCCAGTGTCTGATTTGGGAATAATAATAATGAATATGAATGATTTAATAAGTAATAAATAAAAAGTTTCCCAGATAACATCATTGATGGGATCGATAACAGCGCGGCATAGGCCATGTTGATATATTGCTCCAACGGTGGCCAATATTGAAACAACGTTGGCCCCATTTGGAATGCTTTGTACATGTATTTCGGATGTGACATTATTTTTTTTTTGTCTGCTGTTTGCCACACGGTGGCCTCGAATCAGTTCTTTGTGTGACAAGAATATTAGGAAAATATAAAAATAACGATAAACTAATGTAGAAGATTGTTTATGGTTTTACCTGAATGCAGGCCAGCTCTTAGCTTCATCCTCTCTCCAGGCAGATGGGGGATTTCCAGATGGCTCACGTGATGCAGAAGGTCCAATGACATCAGACCTATCTGTACCACGTGCTTCTGACCATTGCGTTTTGGTACTCCTGAACAAAAATTTGTTAAAACTCTTATTTCTATTTATTTTTATTTCTTAATTTTATTTCAGTTCGTGTTTTTTCTTAGTGCAATTGGTGATTTACCAACTTCTATAGAGACAGACATTACAACCCAAATAACATTCCAAATCGGCCCAGCATTGTTTCCATGAAGGCCACCAATATCACAACATTTTATTAACAAAGCCGACATCGCGCCGACGTTGAAATGATTTGGAATGCTATCTGGGGGATCAGATGATGACGTCCACACTGCGTTTCAAATAATATGAGATCGCGTTGGCCACTGTGTATATGCCTTATATTTTTGGACGGTGCGTACCTGAAAAACATTTATTGTAACAACAACCAAAAAAAAAACAGATTGATAACCTAAAAATCTGCCCCGAATTTCCAAGTGAAACGTCTAGTCATCCTTGCTTCGCTAATTACAATAGCTGATAAAATAGATCTCTAGTCCTAGTGGTTGCCACGGAAACAGAGTTCATCACTTTTCAATTTCGATTTCAATTTATTAATTCCTTCAGCTGCCTTAAGTTGTATACAAATGTCATATCATTTAGAGAAGCATTTGGAAAAATAAAGCAGAATAACATGAATACAGAAATGAGAAAATGAAAGTAGAGAAAAAGTAAAATGGCAAATTAAAATTACACTGACAAATAAGGTTACCCTAGCCCCAAAAATACCAAAGAATAATGAGAAAAATTTAACAATTTGTTGGCTATTTTACTAATACATAGTAACATGCCAGTTAATAAATAACCATCCATTTTTTGCATATAAATAGTCATCTTTTCATTTAACATGTCACTTGTATGTGTTAATATTCTATTGAGTGAGCTGTGCTGGTGGCATGAAGTGGACACCATGTGCACAGTATGTGGAGGTCCAAAAAATAGGCAATTTTTAAAGTTGAAATTCTCTAATGGAGATGCTTACCAGAACAAACTATTGCTTTAATACCAGTTGGGTCGAATCTTGATCGCCACATTTCAATGATAAATTCATGGTGCTTCCAAAAATAATAAGGTACTTTTATTCGATTCCTTTTTTTTTCAAAGAAGGGCAGATAACTCAATAGCTAATTGGACTAATTGCAATCATTATTCTTACCACTTGCAACCATGTAAGCATCCCCAATTGTTTCCACCTTGTAGACGTCATAATTGCAAATTCTTTCATCAAAGCAGGAGTACAGATTGTTCAGCATAGTCACCACCTTTTGAAGAAACCAAAGAGAAGCATTTTTAATATATATTTTTTAAATAGTATGAATAATAGCTACTCGATGCATTGACAAAATAGCTCGTCTATGCTGTTACAACTGTAAGTGATATTTCGTAAAACACAGCCGCACTATACTTTATCCTCTGTCAGTGCCGAATGCAGACCGTTGATTGGTCGAGATTTGAGAGATATTTTTCCGTATTCTCAATTCGGTCATTTTAGCCATGCCCACTGCATTGATATTTTTAGTATTTCTAAAATGACGTCATATATGCACGCACACTGAAGCTCAGCTGCTTATTCAAAATCTCTTTCAACGTATCTCCGTTATTATAAGGGGTATATACCCACAAACGTATTAACAGAATGTGTGCAAGAAACTGAGGATTATATTAATATTTCATTTAGTTGAGATGATCTTATGTTCTCTAGATATAACATTATGTTTTGCATGTTCTCTATAAGAGATGATTTTGTGTTTCCTGTATTACATGATCTTGTGTTCTCCATATTTAAGGTCATCTCATCGTTTCTATATCAAGATCATCTCATGTTCTCTATGTAAGGTCAGGGGCGGATCCAGAAAACTTTTCACGGGGGGGGGGGGAGGGTTGACAAATTAAAATGGGGGGGGGGGGGACAGCTGAATTTTTTAATTATTATTAAAATGTACTATAGGCCATTGGAGGGGGGTTGCAACCCCCAAGCCCCCCCCCCCCCCCTAAATCCGCCACTGAAGGTGATCTCATCTTCTCCATATCTTGTGTTCTTAATATGAAATGATCTGATGTTCTATATGATCTGAAATTATCTTATGTTCTCTGCATAATATTATCTTATGAACGCTAGGCCTATATAAAATGATCTTATGCTGACATACCTGGAAAGGAGTGCACTTAGCAGAGATATTGGTGAAGCCAACGATGTCAGAAAAGAAAACGGTGGTTGATTCGAAAGACTCCGCTTTGACTTGCTCGCTCCTTTTCAGTTGTTCAGCGACTGGACGAGGGAGCATTTGGTAAAGAAGAGAATTGGCTCTCCTTCTCTCTCTGTTCAAGGCTTCAGTCCTCTCAGATAAGACGTGGGCATACCTGGAAGTTTGATAATAATATATATATATGATGTAAATACTTCATTTTATATATCATGTTACATCCTACCCAGACAGCATGCCTTGAGCCAATGATGGTCAGCACTTGGCTGTTTTTGGGCTGATGTCAATGGGGAGAAAAAGAAACCCAGAGCCTACAGAGGGCACTTCGACCGTAGCACATAAAAAGACAATAAGATGCCGTCACTAGATTATTTTTTCACAGATGACGTCACAATATAGATGACGTCATCAAACAATACTTATCCGCTTCAGTCGCAAAGTACTTTTTCTCCCCATTCGGGTGATCCAAGATAACACGCTAGCTTGGCTCGACATTTGCATAACATCAACTGACATTCACACGATGTCGCCTGACACCAGCACAACATCGACCAACATTGGTGCAATGTCGTCCCACAGCAGACAATGTTGAAACAATGTTGAAACAATGTTGGAATGACTTGGAATGACTTGGAATGCTATCTGGAATGCTATCTGGAATGCTATCTAGAATGCTATCTAGAATGCTATTTAGAATGCTATCTGGAATTTTGATCTGATGTGGCATTATCTGGTACCAAGGTGCATCCAAGATAGCATTCAAAATCGGACCAGCGTCATTTCTATGGCGGCCACTGTTGGTAAAACCTGGTACGATTTGGAAAGCTATCTGGGATGTAAAGAAGTTCACAATGGAGCAAACAATGTCAAAGTTAATTTAGATATACTTTTATCAAAGGAACTTATAAGGTTCTCTGTGCTGTTTCTTGGACAAAAAAAAACCAGTATGTGTAGTTTAGATAGTATTCCAAATTGGCCCAACATTGTTGCTACAACATCAGATCAATATCCCCGACGTCGCGCTGACGTCATTCTGATTTGGAAAGCTATCTGGGAGCCCCTTATGATGTTTGGACAACCTTTGGAGACAGTGTTGCTCAAGATTGTAAGCCAAATATATATATATACACTTCAAAGACAGGAAAGATGTTTGACGCAACTCATGTCTTGTACTGAGAACCTTTTGATCAATGTAGGTGCCAAAAAATTATAACTACTTTCAATATATTCGAGCCTCACCACTGACTCCTGTTTGTGGCCTTTAGCAAGCTACTCACGACGAGTTCTTCATTATTGAACAACCAATCAAATCAAAGTGTCTGCAAGACTACCCCACCTGGGTCCTTTACCTAATCTCTTTCACCCACCAAAGTTAGTCTTCGTAATATACATCTTGCATTGTTACAAACCATATCAGTCATAGATCTATTGTGTCATAGGTCTAGCCGCCAGATATAAAAATATGTAACTGTACATTGTTAAATTCCAACCTTCAAGTTATAAATAAAGGCAATTTGCTCCTATATTCATCATCATTATTATCATTATAGGTGACATGAATGATCATATTCATAGGAGAAAAAACTCGACATTGATAATGACCATCAAATTACACTTGATTTTGTTTATCCATGTTTATCCAGGAAATGTCATTCTCCTGTTGCTTTTTGTATACATTTTGAAAGATCAAGAAAGACGTTATGCCTTTGCTTGTAAGCTTGTTTTTATTGAAAAATCCTTTACAGATGTGCAAATGCAGTGTCTCAATGCCACCGGGAATGACAAAATAAATCAAACAATCAAACAAATTTAAATTTAGTAAATACACCAAATAATGGAGTATAAGTTAAATCGGGATTTAACCCATAAGAATGTTATTAGTTAACTCCCTCCTACTCGGGATATAACTATTAAAATTCTATGTGCTGTAAACATATGTTGGTGAAACGATTCATTAAGTTTGCCTACAATGGTTTGCAACACAATTCCCCAGAAATCCGTTATATGTTGAATAATGCTGTGACATTGCAAAATACTAGCTTTGCAAAAAGTCTGAGATTTGCAAGCAAGGAAACTCAACTAGTCCCTGAATCTTTCAGTGATCAGAGTGTGTATTTCTCACTAATTTCTGTGTACGACAAATCATGAAGGAGTGTGAGCAGCAGAATAAAATGTTGGATGATTGCTGGACTTCCTATATACTATATCAGAATTGCCAAATTTGAGGGATGGACTGTTTGATTCAATTCTTACTAGAAATGAGACTATTGAACTTTTACAATTATTCAATAAATTTATTTGATTGTAAATTTTTTAATGTAATGTGATTCTATGACTCAAACTTTGTACCAATGGTGTATGAATAAAGATTATATATATATATTAAACATACTCTTGGAATGCTTTCTTTGGAACATCAATGACCTACCTGTGAATATCAGAAATGCTGACCATGATGAATATGACAACCAAGGGGGATGTAATGAAGGCTAGGCAGACCAAGCAAATGCTCGTCACGATGCTCTCTGTGTCACTTCGGCGATCCTTCTCAAGGTTTGCAATAATTTCGTTAGCCAGGAACACCTGGGCCCTTTGCATTGCATCAATGATCACAGACATATTTTCAAACCAGTTGGTACCCTGTGAATGACATAAAACAATTTACATTTGAATTTGAATTGTCCATTTGAATTGTCCATTTGAATTGTCCATTTGAATTGTCCATGAGTCCACAGTATGAACATGTAAGACCATAGTATTGCTGTCAACGAAAGTGACAGTGTATTCATTAAATTCAATGGAAGGAGGAGTACAACTACTACAAAATCTTTAGAATTTGTTAAATAAATTATAAGTTTGTAACTGATAATAGCTACTATCTACAACAAATAACTCATAGTTTGCTTTTTTTTTATTTGTAAAGATATGTTTAAGAACCCCCATAGCATTCAAAATTGGGCCAATGTTGTTTCATCGATATTGGCCATTGTCCATACAACATCATATCAGCATCATGTTGATGTAGATACAACATCATACCAATATCACGGATGTCATGTCGATACAAAATCATATTACATCAGCGATGACATGCCAATTTTGCCCAAATCTGGAATGTTATTCGGGAAATGTAATTGAGGAAAAACACCAATCAGTCAACTTGCAAGCCCCCCAATTTTTCTTTTATACTACATGGCCAAATGTGGCACGTGCGTTTTCCATGAGAAGGATAAACGCATGGTTTTTAGCTAATAATAATGAGGCGAAAATGATGCGTTTTCCATGCGTTTAGCCAAACGCATGGAAAACGCGCGTGGCACAATTGGCCATGTACAACAAAAACTTACCAGTTCCAGCGATCCATTTATTGGCATATTCTTCAAGGAGAGCTTCCTAAATTGGGCCACGAGGTTTGTTGTGTTTTGGCCAAATTTTATTAGCTCTCGTTGATAAACTTCTTTGACTGTGATGTCGTACGTGAAGGATGCATTAAAATTCGCCTTCCCAACGTAGTACACTTCTTGATACCAGGCCAGGTCTTCTTCCGACAAAAAACTTCCACGGCTGGTAACAAGAGTAATATCTGATCATTATGAATCCATAAGATTATGAGTCATTGAAGCACCCGAATACCTCCAAGACCTTCTTCAAATACAGACGACACGAAGAACTGGTCTTCGTTCAGGAAACGGTGGTCTCTGTCTCTCTGTCTCTCTGTCCCTTTTACCCAACGTAAGACATTCGCAGAGAGGTCTTTCAGTATTGCTGGGCCTAAATGGTGGAATGAGCTGCCTATTACAGTCAAAGAAGCCACAAATGCAGAGACTTTTAAACATATTTTAAAGACTTTCTTATTTAATAAATTTTAAACCAATTAATTTTCACTTATACATACACTGGATTTTATAGTTTACACTTTATATTTATTTTATTTATCTTTTATATTTGTTGTTAAGCGCATCTGATAATGTATTATTCTAAGACAGCGCTATATAAATAAAGTATTTGTATTTGTATTTGTATTATACGAGAGATGAAATTCATGGTATTCAATTTTTGCATGAGCATTTGAGGTTGAATAATGTTGTGTGCACTATCAGGGCTACATGGAGACTAGGTTTAGTGTTTAGAATGTTATCATGTATACATAACGAAGCACATGAAGACTGTTTAGTGTTGTGAAATTATGAATGCATGAAGGTTCTTAAAGACTGTGCTAGTCTTTTGTAAATATCAAAGCGCTAAGGCCACATGAAGACTGCGTTTAGTATTTCATATATATTATATTTATCAAAGCAGAAGGTTGCATGAAGACTACAGCCATTAAGGCAACAGACAGACTGTCTTTAATGCTTTATAGAGTGCTCGTTGAAACGATGTAGCACAGTTACTAAACTCAACAAATTTCTACCCAGAATCATTCATTTTCAATATCAATATTAACAGGTTGTTAGTATTTGTGAGGAGGAAAAGATCAGTTGCAAGGTATATGAAGACAGCTTCATTTAATTAGATGACACCATTGCCAACAATTTATTTGTCATTTCGAAAATCACAACTATTCTGATCTAATAATTGTGTAGAAGGTTCAAACTTAAAGTTTTTGGTGTACTGAAGTTTTAGAATAAGATTATAGAACTACACAGTAAATCTCTGATTTCAAAGTTTGTCACATGCATGCCAATTGTGATATGATGCAGACTCCCCAAAACTTAACTGAGACTTTTAGTAGTCATTGATCAAAAAGAGACCTCATGCACAAGCTAATAGAAATCTAAATTGTTTATCGGGAGTACGAAAATGTCTAACTTTGGTATATTATTTGGTAAGACTTTTTTGGCTTTTGTGGGTTGTCGTTCTAGGATAAGTCAAAATGAAAGCCAGTTAGCCGTCTTTACTAAATTCCTAGTTCGCAGGATTTTCAGTGTACAGTTAGTTTCCTTAAAAACAGCCCATCATATTGAACCTAGACAAAGTTAAACTAAACAGAACTTTCTAGCTGTAGCTTACTACTCAAAGTCGGATGTAGAAGTACATATTAATGATACATTAGATTTCTTAAATTTAGAGAGGTTATTTTTCAGTGGTGATAGGTGTGAGCCGACTATTAGCTAGAAGTAGACAGAAGCAACTGACGTTAGCCAGTTAGAGCTACAGCCAGGAATAGGTCGCTACAGCTCTCTAGAGTCGACCATATTTATGAAACTAACTGTATAAGCAGTCTTCGCATCATTTTGGATGAGTCATACTTACGAAAAATACACTCCTCCCAGGGTCCTCTCCACTCCCATATCTTCCTTACTGACTATTAATAGCTGATATGCTACTAATTTCATCCACATTCTGCCTCTTTTTGATGTCTTGATCATGGCATACAATACATCCACAAACACCTGTAATGCAAATGATAAGTAATACGAGTCATTTGTATTTCCATTGTAGATGCAATGCTCAGGTCCCTTAATATGCATTCTGGGCTCCAGTGTGTGTGTGTGTGTGTGTGTGTGTGTGTGTGCATACGTGCGTGCGTGTGTGTGTGTTTGTGTGTGTTTGTGTGATTAGGGCTTTACGTCCTGTATTTCTGCACCAGTTGGGCTAATTAGGACAGGCAGAGACCATGGCAATGAGATGAAGGATGAAACAGCCATCCAACTTAGGCTCGACCGGGAATCGAACCCCAGGACCCAGCGGTTGGAAGCCAAGAGCGCTACCTCGGAGCTATGCCCCTGCCTTTATCAAAGATACTAAAGACTCTATTAATCTTACATGAAAGATACTATTAATCTCACATGAGTGAAAATTTGCTAATAACATATCTAAATTATAGTGGCATTTTATAGTTTCATTTTATTAACCTCTTTTTTTAAATCCATATCATAATGGTTTGAAGTAAAGAGTGGCGTAGGGCACCGATGCTGTTTTGTATATTCATTAATGAACTTATTGAAGACGTGAAACAACTGCACTCAGGAATTTACATTGATGATATATGTATATAAAGTTTAACTTTTGCAGATGATATTGTACGGATTTGAAAATGTTGGTTTTAAAACTTTTAACAAAATGTATTTTCATGTGTTGTCCCCGAGATGGATTATGCATCCGAGTGTGGGAGTATGATTTTTATGTAGAATCATAATTTATGATCATTGTATAGTTCAGTCATAATCCCTTTCTAATCATCTGCATATACATTTTCATTCTGTTATTGTTATTTTATCAGTCGGTTAAAAGCTTTATAGCTTATGATCTACTGTTTGGTTTTACACCTCCGACTATAAATAAAGTTTTATCCTATCTTATCTTATCTTACAATTGCTGCAGCAAAGTTCCTATTTGCAACTTCCAACCACTGGGTCCCGGGTTCGATTCCTGGTCGAGCCTAAGTTGGATGGCTGTTTCCTCCTTCGTCTCCTTACCATGGTCCCTGCCTGTCCTAATTAGCCCAACTGGTGCAAAAATACAGGACGTAAAGCCCTACTCACACACACACACACTCCTATTTGCACCTGGGTGGAGTGAAGCAGTGAATAAATTATCTATCACATACCTTGATCAGGTCAGTATAGAATCGAACCTCTCCGTAAACGTTTGTCAGGCCATTTTTCACAATCTCACGATGCTCTGAAATGTAGTCTGCAACATCTTCCTTGGTGTCAAAACCTCTGATTTGTTTTGATGGGAACTTAGACAAGTTGTCAACGGCTGTGTTAGTGAGCGGATACCTGTAAAATAAACAAGTGTTTGATGTTGGTGTACAATCCTGGGCAAAAAAAAAAAAAAAGACCAAGCAAATAATTAAAAAATATGCTTGCAGTTCAAAGACTGTTATGGGCCTATGGCAATAGAATGCATGAAACTTTTGCCTTTGTTATCGAAGCCTTGAAAGACAGTTTCCTTGTGATATCAGTCAACATTGACCATCCCGAAAGGTGCTGTCATTAACAAATAGCAAAAGTGACAAAAATGGGGTTCAGTCTGACGTTGCGTCAGACTGAACCCCATTTTTGTCACTTTTGCTATTTGTTAATGTCAGCTGGATTTCAACTAGTTAGATCATATGTACATAGATTGTTATGAGATAAACCGCCTGTAAAGGCCCATCTAAACCTAGTTTTTTAATTTGGCTGAAAACCTTTCATTTCCACACTTTTTTTCTATGTGGCTAGGCACAGTATCTGCATGAACTGTAAGGTTTGACAGTTTTCATCAGAAAACAGTATTTCGAGGTAGGACAGTAGCCCTTATCACAAAACTTTCAAGTATTCTGTTGCAAATACAGACTTCGTGCCGCTAACATACTGATATTCATTGGCTTGGCCCATTTGATGCCCAGGAGTGTATGGTATACGAGATAAAACCTAATTTTATTTTGATTTGTTGCTTGACAAAGGAAAAATTAAAAGAATGATGGAAGATGATATTATAAAAGACACAGCAATTTAAGGTCCAGACAATTACGTGTATGTCTATTTCATTTTGATTATTGAATCCACGGTTCAGTTGTTACACCTACATTATGTATATACAGGGTGCGGCAAAAAAACTTGCACCAGCAGCTACTGCTACCTCTTTTGTTATTGCCTCAATTGACAGTGATCGCATGCATCTGCAATCATACACACGAAAGTAATAATAGTCCTAATTTATCTTTTTATAAATATATTTTCTTGTTTCCTCAAGAATTATAGATAATATGGACATGCGCATTTATCACACCTTCGGGTGATTTTCACCTCGGCTTTTGCAAAGCATTAGATTATGTCACTGATAATACAGATGTATTACACCTTTCTTGACCTTTGCCGCCAAAAACAGGGCAAATAGATAAATTTTCAATAAGAAGGTAGAGCATTTACACCATTGAGGCGGAAAGTGCCGTTTTGGATTTTGATCAATTTTCTGTTTTTTCTGTTTAATTAACTGGCCAATCCTTCTGAAAATCATGTGATTGTTTTCAGATTAGTTGTAGATTCAACTTCCCTCTGGAATGCCATTATATTTCTCCAGTTTAATTTCATGACCTTGCTAAATCAAAGCTGGAACCAACCTTCTTATCATCTAATACCCTGATATATATATGCACATATAGAAAACATTGATGGAGGATTCTGTGCAAATATTATATTTTCTTTGGCCTCAGAGGTGTAGTAACTAGGAAATCTCTAATTTGTAAACTGTCTGCAACTAGAGACATCATGCAAGCAGACAGAAATTTGCTTCTGTGATGTGTGTCACTCAGAACAAGCCCTGCAGCATAAACCATCTCTATAATTCAGATACTGATATTGTCTGACATTGTAAAATCAAAAAAAATCACAATGAACAATTGCTTATACCCCTGACTAAATGTGGGCAAAACTTTAAAAGACTTCATAAGCATTTGAGTAACCTAGAGCTATCCCGAAAGAGGAGATGCCTGGTGCAAGTTTTTAGGCTGCACCCTGTAATGGTTTATGTTTTGTTATGCTGTCTTTAATATGTTTTTTTTTTAATGTTATGTTATGCTTTGTCCTTTGATTGCCTTATTTTATCACTAGTGTTTACATGTGTCTTGTAAGCCCAAGAGCAGAGTCGGCCAATATGGAATTGGTAGCCTTGACCATTAGGCCACCGAGCTGCTAATAAAGTGTACGGCATTTTTACTAACTTTCTAGTCTGCAGGGTTTTTTAGTGTAGTATACACATCAGTTTGATGGTACAGCTGCTGAGGTATCTGTATACTGGCTTTTTCGATGATGATGTCAACAATGATTGCTTTATTTAAAATAAACAGATACATTTATTTGTGGCGGTTTATCACACTACCATAAGCAAATGAAGCTAAATGAGTTTGTTGCTCACAGTCGCACTTTCTTAGATATAGACTTACCTTTCACGAAGTAAGATTGCAGTATCTGTCCCACTGAGCAACAGATGTAGAGCAGTCATGTCTCTTTCTCTTTGAAGCCTGTAGATGAGTTCACCAAGCTCAACAGAGAATTCAACATTTGATCTCACTCTTGAAGATTCCTTGAGTTTGTTGTGAGAATTGTAGAGCTGGACGGAACACATTACTACCAGGGCGATTATAGGGATCATAGTAAGTGTCAGAATCTTGCACATCTGCATACGTTGGCCTAAAAATCAAAACAATATTAATGTTTGAAATTATATTAAGAATGTATAATGGCATCAGTTACAGTTGGTAGCATTAATAGTAGGGTGGCCAATATTTATATGGGAAAATTCCATCTTTCTAATTCTTTATTGCATACCTTTTCATTTGAGGAGGTTAGGTCAGAAAATAACACAGTAAAAATTTCAAGGTAATCAAACAATATTAAGTTGTCTCCCAGAGCCATCTAAATATGCTCAATGTAACCTAGCCAGAACCGAGCTACATTGCTTTTCGGTCTGTACATGTAGGCTATTTTAAAGAGCATTTTCATATTCTCTTTTGCCTGTTTATACCCCCAGTGAGCGTTGGCCTACCTTAGGTGGGAATGGCTATCACAGATTATCACAGAAACATGAAATCGAAAATGCCACTGAAATCGATAAAAACTGGAAGAAATCAACCATATCTGAGTGTGATCAATAGAAAAGACGTATTTCTAAATCTAGTGCAGGTATTTTTTGTGTGGCAAATGTTTATTAGAAGGCTAGGTCCCGCACAAGGTCGAACTTCCACATTTTGGCATAATGTAAAGCCCCTTTCACACTTAGCCGGTTTTGCCCGTAGTATTACATAACGGTGACGTAACGCGCTTCCCGGCTCCAACCCGACGGCTACCTGTGGATACCCAGCGATACCCGTCGAGTCACTCGTGGGACTCGTGGCCAAGCTGGGATATCCGGCGCCAGTAGCCGGGTATGCCATGCTTGCATGGCTTACCCGTGGCAAACTCCCGGGTGTCAAAAAGGCCCGAAAAGTCGGCGGATTACCCGTGGAAGCCGGCGGTAGTTACCCGTGGAAGCCGGCAGGTTACCCGTGCCTAATTTTACCCGTAGTAAAGCCGGCGGTTTACTAGGAGTAAGCCGATGGGTAGTAGGAGTAACTCGACGGATTCCGAGAGTAACCTGCCAAGTTGTAGGAGTAACTCGCCGACTGCTACTAGCGTCAGCTTAGGCAGGGAGGTGGGGGGGGGGGGGTTCTTATTTGACGAAAATCGGACTAATATTAGGGGATCGAGCAGCAGCCTTTTAAAGTATATACAACCCCCCTCCACTGCTGCATATACAAAATATCATTCGACGAGTGACTCGCCGGGTTCTACGGGTGACTCGCCGACTTTCCCGTCATTATATTCAAAATTAGACCAGGTGACGTACACGTCGTAGTTAAACTCGTAGAAGCTGTCGAGTAACCCCTGGAAGCTGTCGAGTCTCTCATGCAATTCGTCCACTAATTGGCCGTAACCCGCCGAGTCACCCGTAGAACCCGTCGAGTCATTTGTAGAACCCTTTTTGCTGTCAGAATTCGTCGCCAACCCGGCGAAAAAAGCTGTTGCATAACCGTTACGTAATACTACGGCTTCACTACGGCAAAACCGGCTATGTGAGACCTAGGCTTTAGATTCCTGACTACTCCTGTGGACACATAATGCAAGACTTTTCGTAGGGTTCAGGCGTTGAAGGTAGTGAATGAATATGCAAATTATGTAGTCAATTCAATTTTGACTTCTAGAAAGTCCTCCCTAAAAATGCAATTATTACTAGCAGCTACTGTCACATGCTGTTGAGCATCCCTTCAAACTGGTCACTGCTTAACTATGCTGTTTGTTTGAATATTCAGAATTTGTAGTTCAAAACTGTTTAGTTTATTTGTTAACAGAAGGTATTTTCACATTCGATGCAATAAGTATGTTCACAAGCCAGATGCTCATTGCAACCCAAATAAGAGGAATCTCATGCTTTTATATGCCCTAACATTTAGGCCACAAGCTACCACTAATTGTTACACACACAATGATGTAACGTCATCAAACAATGGATGATGACATCACTCGCTACCAAACTCACTTTGAGCAGACTTCAAAATACTTGGCCAAAAGTAACTATTTAGGGTTTATTTAGTGCATTTTGTATATATTATTAGTATTTTTATGCTTTATCTCTATCATGGATCTTAAAAGTAGGCGTTTAACTTGAAACTCGATGTTGCTTATTATTGCTTATTGGGCCCATTGGGAGTCAGATGCTTATTATTGCTTATTGGGCCCATTGGGAGTCAGATGCTTATTATTGCTTATTGGGCCCATTGGGAGTCAGATGCTTATTATTGCTTATTGGGCCCATTGGGAGTCAGATGCTTATTATTGCAGCAGCTAAGTCATAACTGAGCACAGTATGTTTGACTCTTGCACAGCCTACTAAAAAGTATAATTTTGAGAAGAAACTTTTTTCGCATTTCAGGTTTAGAATTACAATACCAACTGCCGATAATTAAATTAAATATACAACCTGATCATTCTAACATATGCCCCAAATGTTTTTTTTTTATTAATTTCAGTACATAATATATATAATTTATACAGCCTAATCAGTCTTAAATATTTCAATATAATTAAAAACATAGGCTGCTGCAGGCAGCAGCATACCCTCGGCAAATTTGCACAAATTATGCAATGAATTCTGCTCAAAGTGTTAAGTTTTACTAGTCTAAGAGACCTCCTTTTTAAGGGGGGGGGGGGGGGTGGACACAATGAGAAATGTACTCATTGTACTGCGATATAATTTTGCAATGCACCATATGAATAGTAGTATATATAATAGTATAGATACTAATTAGTGAAGTACCAAGCCCTTAGATCTCATCATTACACCTGACTCTGGTAGCTGGTCATATAAGCTGACTGAGCTTCAGACCCAGTAGCACTGAGACACAGACATTGACCTGTAGACACATTAAAAGTCAACATAAAGTTTGAATCAGCCACTGCTTTTCCCTTTATCATAGAACCTCTAAATCACTCCCTACCTTTCACTACTTTTGAAAAGCTTTTGACAGAACAGCTACTGCCATCTAGGCTTTATAGTTAATGTGGGGTTGATTATACAGCAGTTCACTAAACCGTCGTGTAAACAAAGAATTCGACACACCAGATACTGATATTGAGAGATGAATTTACATAATAATTATTGTTTTCAAAGCATTTGACTTTGTACCCAGCATTGTCCACAAAGATTATGTTGTTAAAAAATTTAAAAAAAAGCTAAACCAATGCTTAGACGAGACAACGTGTATTCTGTCTTTAAATAGCATGCCAAGGTGAAGAAAAGGATTATGATAAAATTAATGTTTTAATTTAATTCAAAGGGAAGTACATTCATGTATATAACTAATTGGGTTAGTGCAAAGTGTGAATTATATGATTCATGAGTAGGTTGAATATAACAGGCAAGTGACATGGGACTTTTTCAATAGTCAGACAAAGTGTCAGACACAAAATCATTTAATGTCTGACATTTGAGTGCCTTGTCTGACCGAACTTCCACAAAAAATTTTCCGAACCGAGGTAAATATAATTGCCTTAAAAACAAATATGAAAGGCCTGTCCTATCTGTGCTAAGGCAAGTAAATGCCATACCCATTGGGTAAATGTGTACCAAGGTGTGGACTCTGAGCCTATCATCATTACATCTGCCTCAGGCAGCTGGGCATATGAGCTAATTTAGCCTGAAAAAAAAGGATGCATGCCTGCTGTAATGAATGAATCATAATTTAATGATTTGCAAAGGGTTAGCAGAGAACTACACCTTTTTGTCATTTGTAGAGAAGTGGTGTTCTGCTATTATCCTTTTGACTGAACTGATATCTTTCAGGTAAATATCTGATTATCAATTAAAATCTCAGACATTGTTTATGTCTGGACCATTATTTCTTGCTACGTTTTGGTTACGATGTAGAAAATTCCACAAAAAAAGAGTGTCACGATATTTGTCAATTATGGACCTATCAGACGTTTGCATTGCTTGCTGTCATTGTAAATATCTCCATAAAGATTTGTATCAATAAGTGTTCATGTTGCATTTAATTACACTTCGTGTCCATATAATATCAGCCAAGACACTGCCAATGAAAGATTATGTAGTTTAAAAAATGCAAAGACAATACACAAATTAGACAAAATGTATTATGTCTATATATTATACATAAGTGAGGAAATCGACAATAATGGAATACCAAAATATATCAATGTACATGCAATATTTGGTTTTGGAGTTCGGATCTGGAAACGAATGTGTGACGCCCGCCCGTCCGGCACACAGACAACTTTTCACAGAAGTAACAACAATACCTTCGGAAAATGTTTCTGCCGAGGGTACAATTCCATATTATTCATCACTGAATGAGGCAAGCGGAAATGGCCATGGAGGCAGTGGGTCTAGGATCTTGGTTTTAACAGGTCACTGTGCCCCACCCGTGAGGCAAGGACAGAAGCTGGCAAGAGACTTATTATTCTTTACTGCAGAGGGCTGGAGGGAAACTTGAATTAATCAAACCCCCCCCCCCCCCCACCCCAGACGGGGAACAGAATTTAAAACACTTTGCATCAATCATGGCCTGCATTAAAATGTATAGGATTTAAACAGTTTTAACTATTAATATAAAATATTCATCATATTTTTAATAAATAAATAAAGATAATTGGGCCGGCTTTACATTTTACGTGCTATCTATTTATTGATCAATATATATAACTGAGTAAGCGTAATTAATAATCTTGACACGCTGTTTTTTTTCCACACTCATCATTTCGAGCAATGCATTGGCAATTTCAACTTCTGCTTCTAAATAATGTTTAAGAGTTATCACTGAATGACTTAGTCATCACCAATAAAACCTAATACTCATTTTCCATGATGTGAAATGGTGATAGTCTGCACTGATGCGCGTATACTGTCCAGCCGAAATTTACTCAACCTGTTGCAAAATACCACGAAAAATACTTTGATGAACGTACCTCCGTCCAAAAGTACATTGTTACGACATTGACCTCCTGCAGGCTCTGATTTTAGACATTGCAGTATAGCTTAGCTCTTGGTCAAAACGATTTTCAGTGGACCAAGAATACCTAGATTGGGTCTCCATATGATGGCATTATATACAATAGAAAATATAAATTTCCCCATTGGATAGATATCATCACACACTATCATGTTAATGCAATTGGTTCAGTGAGTTTAGAAATTCAAATATCGTTTGACTTTTATTTTTCTTTACCAGAATAAATTGCCTTGAAACCAAGCTTACCCGAAAAAAAAAGAGAGAAAAACAAAAACACTACTGAACAGATCTGTAACTAAGGTGAAGTGGTGGGCAGATTTAATTGGCCCGGACATTTTTGTCCACTACAATATGAAACCAACTTCATCTTGTGAAATAATTTTACTAACTTACCATTCTTGGACATGCTGCGATTGCCACAGAGCCTGTTGAATAAACCATGTTCCCCTGACCTTGTACCATCTTCAACAATTGCCTCTGACTCCACTGACAGCAGGGATCTTACATAAGAGCCTGAGCTCAGAATCCTGTCCTCAGTTTCAGGAACAACGGCCATTGTATCTGAAAAAAAGGAGAAGACAAATTTCATTAAGAGACAAGTTCTTTAAATATAACCCGTTTTACTAATTTCATGATAGCATTATATACTTGAATATATGTACATTCATCGGGTGGTTCTCTGCTAGTGACAATTCTTTTGTCATTGGGGTGTCTCCTTGCTCCATTTTATTGTATACAATATTCATGGAGTCAATAAATGTTGTCATTGTTAGCGGTTATTGTCAAAGATTTCCATATGAGACACAAGATGACCAACTTGTAAAATGAAAATGGCCATGAAGAGAGAGCTAGGCATCCGCCGTTATACACACTGTCAAGTATGCTATTCTCTCTCAAAAAGGTGGGGGCCAAGCTTAGTGCATACGAACCACTGGGTCCCGGGTTCAATTCCCAGTCGAGCCTATGTTGGATGGCTGTTTCATCCTTCGTCTCATTGCCATAGTCCCTACCTGTCCTAATTAGCCCAACAGGTACAGAAATACAGGACGTAAAGCCCTAATCCACCACCGCTATTATCTTAAAAAGGTTTTCAGTAATGCAGCAATGGTTTTGAGAGAATTATGCCTGACCCTGAAATTAAGGACATAAAATGGGTTGGAATGCAATAATACTTGCATATCTAAATACAATGAATATAATAAAGCAAATCTATGCTCAATCAAATATAGTTCGTTTTCAAACCAACATTTCAGCAACTACATAATTTACATAGCCGGTTTTGACATATTTTCCCCAATTGCAGCTTTATCACCTGAAATAACGGGTGATACCATCTGGGTGATCTGCATTTTATACCACACAAAGAATGACGCTCATGTAATGCCCAAATAAGGAATCTCAAGACGTTGCTATTTCCAAATAACGAAATATATACAGCAGTAAAAGTTCCGGCGTGACTACAGTTGATGTGACAGATTAATACCAACTAATTTTAAAAGAAGATGAATTTGGCTCCACCATGAAACTTAAATTGTGAAATCGGACCATAATTGACAGATTTATGGCTTTAAATAATCGCGAATCGAAGACGTTCATGACGCTGTTGACGCTGCATTCAGTCTTGTTCCCATTCGAAATATAGCTTTGTGTTTCGTTTTTATTCGATAAAAATTAAAGTTCCAAGTGGCTGACATTTATTGGGGAATAAAAGGAAAACCAACTGCTATAGACCCACCTCGTCTGATCTGTCAAAACAAATCAGGGACTCGTGTGGTTTTTCTATAGAACCATACATAGCCGCAACTGCAGAAAATCTGTCTGTAACGTTGGGGTTGATTTCGATTAGCATTCATGGCTTTCAAAACAACATCCACCAGGATTTTAACATTCCACTGGTCCAAATGTGATTATTACATTAATACATTTACGCATGTACTGGAAAGTTCCAGCAGTAATTCTGAGCGCAGGAACCCGTCGGGATGTTTTGTGGTGGTGTGCCTCTTGCTTCCCCAAAATCTTTTAGTTGCTTTGTGCCCATGCAAAATGGGTGGGTGAAGTAGGGTGTTTCGTCCTGTTTTTCTGCACCTGAAGGACAGGCAGGGACCATGGCAATGAGATGATGGCTGAAACAGCCATCCAACTGAGGCTCAACCGGGAATTGAACCCTGGACCCAGTGGTTTTAAGCCCAAGACTCAAGACATTTTATTTACCTATTATAACAAAATAGTTACAAGAAGTTGGGTGGCATCATAAAGACAAATTTTTGTCGCTTGCATGATGCCACCCCAGGAGTTAGAGAGAGGCCCTTGCAAGCTCCATATACATGATACACTAATGATGATACATGATAAGTGCATGATATACTAATGATGATGCTTGATAGGTATAAATATATTTAGATGAGTATGACCTTGATTTGGTAGGATGACGATGAAAAAGAAACCTGTATAACATGGTGTCCTTTGGGTTGGAAGCCCAGCATGCTACCACTGAGCTAGGCCCCAACTCCCACATTGCCATAATGATATATTTGTAAGGACTGTCTTGCGTACAATTTGTTTTTCTTTGTGTGCACCCTTTAACTAAAGCTCATTATGTATGAATGAAAAGTATGCTGTACTATGCTTAAATACTTAGCTATGCATCCATACAAAAACCAACACTCTTTTGAGCTCTGTTTTCCTAATATGAAAATAAAACACAGGGTGAATAATGATTTCCGATTGATGTATGGAAATTACTGTGTTATCGATTTTGAAGATCTTTTGAAAAAAATTTATTTCTCGCAAGATGAAAAGCTGACAGTTTGTGTGGAAATCAAAGAATAAAGCAATGTCAGTTCAACATAAATGAGACCTTCGGTGTCTTTAATTGGTGTAATGTTACAAGTCAGTCGGATGTTAACTTAGCTTTTTAAGAGTTGTTTTGCAAGATCAAACAATTATGTCATAAACCAAAGTCCATGAGAACCAAAAAAAAAAAGATGTTTTTCAATTTTCAAAGTCAAATAAAAAACTAAATATTGGCATTATATGTTATAATATTATGATAATGACATAATGAAAAAATTCTCACACAGCCCTGTTAAGAAATTCTTGTTAGGATGCATGTCTATTGCAAATACATATTTATAATATTAAACATTTCTTACATTTACAAAAGTTTATATTTCTTTCAGGGATGGAAGGCATAAGCCGACTATAATATAAGCTAGGAGTAGACAGAAGTCGCTGGCTCAAGCCAGTTATAGCTACAGCCAGAAATAGGTTGCTACAGACTATAGAGTCGACCCTATTTTATGGAACTAACTGTAACATGCTCTGAAAATTAGTTTCTTTCTTCATTTTACAGCCATCATTGGTATAGAGATTAGTTTTGATATCTTCTATTAGTTTATTCTAAAGATGAATTGTAATTACTGAGGAGCAAATTTGTTTCATATCTAGGGACATTTGTGTCACGAAAACAACTTGGGTGTGTTTGTTGTCTCAATGACATTATCTGAAGTCCCATCAGCTGATTTCCATGCAGAGCAGACATAACGATAAGATGATAATGCTAGGAGTCCACTCATTTCCCCAATCTTCGTAGTCTTTATTTTGAACCTGCCCCAGCATAGAACACCTCATATGTGACCGATATCCAGCTAAGATACAGATGTACATCATGAAGAATGGCTGAATCATGATGACATTGTAGACAGTCACACTGGTCAAAGTGGGCAGTGTATTAATTAGGGTGGCAATGGGTGAACTATTTGCTCTGTCATGAACCCAATACATTACTGGATAATAAAAGATTATAGACTCGCATCAAATTGTCATGTAGAATATATACTATTTACATGGTCATGTCCAATTTATTATAGTGTGACAATACATGCTCAATGTCACACGTAAATATGCCAGCGTGCATGCAAATTGGACATAATCAGCTCTCTGATGATGTGGTCTGCAGGGTGGATCCTTCAGTGCTTCTATCCTCACCAAGGTGGCGTCCCTATAGTGACAATCATGTCTTTGACAGATTTATAAAAAGTAACTTTGTCAAATTGTTTGGTATCTAACCAACGAACCCAGTGGCAAGTGTCATAGTTCAGGAAAGAAAAGTATAATAATATTTATTTTGTCTCAGTGCCACTGCGACTGAAGAAGCTTATAATACCATATATCTATATATCTATATCTTATGCTAAGTGTTTAGTATTGTTATTGTACTAAAAATATTTGTTGGTGCTTTTTAAACAGTATTATTACCGATTTGTTTAGTTCCGAGTGCTTTAGAAGTTCTTAGACATAATATGTCGTGTTGATTACTATTAGTCATAATATAGCTCTACTTATTTATTTATTTTAACTGTTGATCCATGTAATTCTATAATCTTTTATTTTTATTTTTTGCCATTTATTATTTTGTCATGCTGACACATGCATCAATTTGATATTTTGCTGTCAATAAAAATCTATGTATAATAATAAATGCGGCTAAAATCTAACATCTCATGGGATCGACCTCCAGCCCGGATGTCGCTCATGAAGAGTGCCCGGGCCCAGGAATCAATCAGAGACAATCAGCAGAGCTGGCCAATGTGGAATTGACAGATGCTACATTGCCAAATGTGCCACGTGCGTTTCCCATGAGAAGGATAAAAGCATGCATTTTTCATGCGTTTATCCAAATGCATGGAAAACGCACGTGGCACAATTGGCCATGTATTAGCATTAGGTCACCCAGCTCCTTGCACAGTGTATGTTCTAGAAAATGGGAGCTTCAGTAGTACCTGGCAATCATTTCACATTTCAATTATCTGGACATATCATGTGTGCCAGGGTTTTCATTACTCTAAGTCAGTTAAACTGCAGTTTTCCTCCTATGTAGAAATTGAATGAATCCCTTTCACTTTCATGACAAATTCTCATCATCATGATGGTTGTTTGACAGACAATCATAGAGCTCTTATGGTATCCATAGTCCAGTCAATGTATGTTAAATAGGGGTCAACCCACCACAAATTGCAATATAAATGATTTTGCTGCCAAATTGTTCTAATATGTCTATGGAATGAAATATAGAACATGCCATAATTTGATAAATTCGAAATGGCTGCCAAACGCATGATTTTCTACTATTTTTGTTCAGATTCTATGGCAAAAGCTTCCCATATTTGGATTTAAAAGTTCCTTTATCATCATATTTTCTTTCAAAAGTAATTCAGACAGTTTCATATATGGTGTTAAATGTTTTTATATGTAAAAATTATGTAATTAGTGACATATACTTAGTGAAAATTTAATTGAAACAAAGCTGTATGTAACATTGTGTTTTTATCATTTCCTAAGATTAATAATAAAACAACTGACCTATTAGAGCATTCAGTACTAAACTTAATATTCTTTGAAACTATACATGCAGAATGGAACATACTACAAATGTTTATCACAACATAAGTTCTGTGTCACAGTGGGATATATTTGCTGTTTGTAATGCGCACATTTCTAGGTCATCCACTCATACAGCAACATCAAAAGTTTATTTTATTGTCATCCTGAATGAGAGTAACTTTGAGGAGATGCATTTACATATATATAGCTTTTATTGAAAAGATGCATATGTCACATATCTACTCAATACGTCTATCTACACCTACAGAAATATGATATACAAGTTCTCATTATTTTATACATAATATATTATAACAGCCCCAATGCCAATGACTGTTAGAAGCTACTTCCTGTAGCATGAATATGTAAAACTAAGTCTCAAGTGTTACAAGACAGAAGTTGATCATTTATTCCTCTTTATGATCCATCCATATACATCTCTCTGATTCAATCTGTCTGTGACACTGCAAGTACATATTAACAGACTATTAACAGACTATCAACAGACTATACAAATACATAACATTGTAGAGTATAATACACAATTACTGACCTTATATTGACTTCTTTGTACTAAATGATTCTCTGCCAACTGTCAGTTTACTTGGCAGCTCAACTAAATATACAGAGGGAAAAAGTGCCCTCTGTTGATAATTAGGAGTATTAATGCTCTTCACAGGAGAAGAGCCCTCTGGTGTCAAGTTTTGAACTACACCAGTTACATATATAGCTTAACCTTCGAGGTCCCAGCTGCCATAATTTGATGTTTTCTTGGCAGAGTCCTGCTCTTAGACATTCAGTATTAAAGCGAAGTAATATATAAGTACATAAAAGATAGAAAATAAATCAATCCACAAATACTGATAACAATATCAATATAAGATTAAAATTTCACAAAAATATACAAATACTGATCATAATCACATCCACTTAAATAATCTTGTATAGTTACCAGTTACAGTGAGCACTCTAGTTCTTGTCAGTAAGGATTGACGAAATTTGCCATTTCTCTCATGCTCATATCTCATGCCTGTATAAAGGGGGAAGGGGTACTGAGGGGGATACCCCCCTCCCTTGCCATCAAAAGGACAGGGGATTAACCATTATTTTTCAACATTTGCAAGAGCTAATCTATCAATTTTAACAAAAAATCAAGCGTTGTTTCATAAACACTAGTGCTTATAGCTCAAGTAAATGGTTTGATTATAAACACTTTTGAGTGTTGTCATATCATATAAACACATTTCAGTGTTTATAGAACTTAGAGTTTTCTTGATCACTGTGATATCTTTATCTCTATATATTTGATATCAATGAAATAAATCTTTCATTTTGATGATTTCAGTGACAAACATGTAATGCTAGACCATGTGCCTTTGATTTGGTTATTTATACCACATTTTTGACACCCTTTTCCCCATGATGATGGGAATATATAAGTTTGATAAACACCTCTAGTGTTTATTCGTCTTCTTGGTATAAACACATACATAAAGCACACTCTGGTGTTATTGTTGTTAGGAACAACACAGTCATCCACCCGTGAAGTTCAATGACTAATTCACTGAGTGCTGATATGCACTCTTTCAACAGGAATCTAGATGGAATGTAACCAAAGGCATAGGAATAAAAGTAAATTTTTAACATGATTATTGATATACATTGGGTTGCAAAAGTATTCATTCCACTGAAGTTTGCATGTGAATATGTCAACTATAATTCTACACAGGACAAAAATGGCACATATTTTCCAAATTTTAAAGCCACTTGCGACTGTTCTGTATTATCACATAACCTGTGCATGTGTGAACACATGTACATGCCATTCTACGGGTAGGGCACATCATCTTATATTGTAAGTGAGCAACCTTGAATTTGTGTGTCAAGGCACACGTCCGTTTGGGCCTCGATCGTGCTGCGGCCTACCTCATTCTTTCTATCTTCCCTAGTTCTGACTAACTGTCACCATTACAACTAATTGTAATAATTTGAATATCCATTGTCCAAGTCAAGTAAAGTGTGTCTTGGGTAAGTGATAATTCGAGGAAAATTACATATATTTAAAATACGCTATATGGCATGTTAAATTAAGGCTTATTATGTAATTTAAGGTTGATAATGAGAATGTCCAAGTCAAGTAAAGTGTCTTGGGTAAGTGATAATTGGAGGAAAAGTAATTACATATTTAAATACGCTATATGGCATGTTAACTTAAGGCTCATAGTGTAATTAAAGGTTTATAATGGTAATAGTATGGTTTTAACTAGTTTTTGTTGTTCCATGGCCAGGTTCAAGTTGCCCTGCATTGGCTGGCTTAAGGTGCCCCACATGCAAATTCCACCCCCATGTACAACTAGTGCATATGCCCAGTTGGAACCCTGTATTTCATTTCCTTCCTAATAACCTCACAACTTTATAACACTGTAATAAAGCCTGCAGATGGAAGAGAGAGTGTGTAGAACATCAGAAAAGCACCCAGTGGCACACAGAACAAAAATAGTCACCATCCAACAGAAAAAAAAAGTGAATACAGGAAAGTAGATGGGTCTTCCATCAGTTTCAAAGTCAGCGAGTCAAGACTATAATTATACGGACTTGGACTTCAGAAAGAGAGGAAATCCAACCAAGGATCTTTCAGACAATGAGACTACAGTTAGTTTCATTAAAAATGGCCCGTCAAATTGAAACTAGACAAAGCTGGCATAGCTGGCTACTCAAAACCGGATCTAAAAGTACGTATTTATGATATATTAGATTAATTTCTAACATTTAACAAGGTTTATATTTATCTGGTGATAGATGTAACCTGACTATTAGCTATAGAAGTGGACAGAAGCAGCTGGCTTTAGCATGTTTAGACCACAGCCAGGTACAGGTCGCTACAGACAGCTAGAGGTGACCATATTTTATGAAACTAACTAACTTTTAGCTGTTTCTTGACTCCCATGGTTTTGACTTGTTCCTTTCTCTTAAATGAGTGACACCTAACATATTCCAACAGGATAGTATCTGCTTCTGCAGACTTTACAAATGCGATCACCATGTTTAGCAAAAATCTGAAAACCTGCAGCTGCACAGGCTTTACTCATATCCTCACATCCTCTGTCAGCATGGTCAGTCTGGAGCTTGCTTGACCTGGAGATAATTATGTATTCTCTGCAGACCACTCAGTTTCACCCATGATTCATTCTACTGCTCCGCTAAACGTCACACTAGCCAATTTGTCGTAATTTTAAACTATATACATGTATGCTAACATAAAACATGCATGGATTAAGAAACAAAAAACACAAACTGAGTTGCTGGCATATGGTTCTTATTCTTGGTAACTTATTCTAGGAAAAGATATTGGATACAAATTTTCTGTATCAATTAAGGTCAAATTTCATGGTACATAAATATATACTTTGAAGCATACTTTAAGTAATAATTTACGCATACTGCATACATAATTATAAAAAATAACCAGGAATTATAGTTATAAGTGAATCAATGAATATCAAGAAATCTTAGGAAAATAGGATCTGTGGTGGCCATTTTGAATATATGCAAATTAGAGCATGTTCTCTATATTTTATTGTACAGAACTTTCAGAGCAATTTGGAAGTAAAATCATTTCTATAATTGCAATTTGTGGTGGGTGTTTCAGTGTATTGACTTGACTAAAATTAACGAATCTTTGAGATGTCTAAACGATGTTGTATCGACTGCGGCCAGTATAGAAATGACACTGGCCCAATTTGTAATGCTACCCTGGTGTCACTTAGCATGGCATTAACCGGTGTACTTATTGTAATTATGGTTGTCTAGAGAGTGAATAAAGTTGCAAATAAAAATGTAATGTAGGTGTGCCTTATATTACATTTGGTAACTATGGAAATGAGCAATGGTCATACTTATTGTAATAATGGTTGTCTAGAGAGTGAATAAAGTTACAAATAAAAATGATGATGATTGCACACTTATATGTTGACAAGGCTCACATGTTTATGTCATGTCAGGGTACTTATGCTGTAAGAAGACATTATACTGTACATGAATAGTGGATGGTGAGGAGCTATGTATGATGAAAACAGAACATGCACTTGAGAGCTAAAGTCCAGAGGATGACATGTGAACCCAGGGCTCCCATTATAGTTATGCTGGTCTCACATGACATCATCTGGCGTTTAGTTGTCAAATCTATGAGGTTAGTTTCCGAGTCTACATCAGTCAACTCAATCCTATGTTGATCCACTGCAAGGTGCAATACTTTTGTCAGTCTTTTTTTTCTCATGCAAGATGGTTACACAAGCAATCTGCCACATGGTACGAGACTTGCTTTTTTTAAAATAATAGTGGATTTTCACGGAAGGTTCTCCATATTTCCACCAGGTAGCTATGACAGAATGTTTTTCACATAATATGTAATAGTTATACACCATTACGAGGGATATAACATTCCAATGTGGGCAGTTATATCCCGAGGCGTAGCTGAGGGATTTAACTGCCCACGTTGGAATGTTATATCCTGAGTATAAGGTGTATAACTGACTTATACCCAATGCGCATTCAATAGTGGCTTTTTTGCAATTTATAATGCCATATTTTAGCTGTAATTGTGGGACTATTTTCATGGATGATTTGATTTTGCGAAATTGTGATATGGTTGAAACTATGCAACAACAACAGCAAACAAGAAACAACAAATTCTAAGGCAAACAATCCTAAAGAGGATTTACTCTTTGTTGTGTACTCGGTCGGGATTTTTTTTTTGATTGAACAATTTACCTTGTTTCACGTTGTTTGTGTTTGTTTGTTTTTGCTAATCCCTATATTAGCAGTCGTTCATGAATGATATTACTGCTCCAAAGCCGGGAGATAACATGCCAAACTGGCCAGTTATATCCAGGCAAAGAACAATAGAAAAGGGTCTACTTTGGGTATAATTACACTTATGCCCCAGATGACATTCCAAATCGGACCAGTGTCGTTTCTATATCAGCCGCCTTCGGTACAACATTGTTTTGACATAGCTGACATCGTGCCCGAAGTCGATACAATTTGGAATACTATCTGGGGTAAGTCTACATTGGCCAGCTCTGCTGAAGGTGCCTTGCTCGGGCCGGGCACTGTTCCTTCCAGCAACTTGATGTACCTTGTATTCTGTGTCTATGTTGAGGCAAGTAAAAGACCCCACCCATGGGATAAATGTGTAACAAGGTGTGGAGTCCAAGCCTTATCTCATCATTACGTCTGCTTCTACAAGCTGTCTAATAGCATCAGACCAAACAGCGCTGAGACATTAAAACATTCAATAGAGTGTGGTGTTAAATGACAAATTCACAGAACATTAGATACTAAATAAATAAATTAGTATAACACCGCTCACCGCCGATCAGATTACAGAATCCTATCATTCATCTATAGGACGTTCTGAATAGATGATTTCCTAATTTTCTCTTAAATCTATCATTGCCATTGGTGGATATCCGTTTGATATCTACAGGTAATTTATTCAAGAGGTGAGGAGCAATGGATGAGAAAGCGGACCCTCTGCTTTTGGTATATTGGTGAATAACCTTTGAGCCATTTTGTGTCTCAACAAAAACATGTAGTACAGATTTGGATTTGGATGTGGACACTGTACACTAAAGGGCCTATCTCACATAGCCGAGTGACAATGCCGAGTGATGCCGAGTGCTTAATAAATTAGGCAGTCGGGAATACACGGCTCTGCATGCCGACCACTCTGGAAAGGCTCGTAAATACACGGCAATACTCGTAGAACGATCGTAAAGTTTTAAACATGTTTAAAACTTTTTAAGATTGTCGCCGAGCAAATTTGCTCTGAAAGAGTACACTTGGTCACACTGGGAGTACACTTGGTCACACTGGGAGTACACTTGGTCACACTGGGAGTACACTTGGTCACTCTGGGAGTACACTTGGTCAGATGGATTGCTGTGTGGACGTGATTTCCTCGCCGAGTGGTCGGTGTGTGAAGAAGACGAGCGATCGGCGAGCGATCTGCGAGTGATCGGCGAGTGATCGGCGAGCGATCGGCGAGTGATTGGCGAGTGATCGGCAAGCGATTGGCGAGTGATTGGCGAGTGATCTGCGAGCGATCGGCGAGACCTTGCTGACTTGCTTTTTCTAGTCATCAAATGAGCAAGAGTGACGCCGATTGATTGCTTTCCAGCGATCGTCATTACTCTGCATCGTCACTCGGCTATGTGTGATAGTGGCTTAAGAAGTGTGTAGAGAGCATTATGTCAGACAGGCCTACACAAATTATTGCTCCATATGAATATTTTTGCTGACAAATGAAAACTAGTTTTTTTCCTTAATGCTGAAACTAAAGACCTTTTTTTTTTTCGAGATTATTCGGCTAATTTTCCGGTGGTGCGGGGCCATGCTCATTATAGCCATCAAATTTGATGAATTTGCTAATTACAAACAGCTTCATTACAGAAAATTTAGCAAGAGTCTCTTAATGCATTTTCATTTTTAAAAAATTTCCAAAATCGATTCAAGGCCATGTCATCGATTTTTTATAACCGGCTTTATCTGAATCAATAAAGATGAAAGTAAAAATAAATTTGGATCTTTCAAATATGAAAGAAAAATCCCATAGTTTGTCTGTTTTAAATCAAAACAATATCAGCAACTTTTGTCTTCACTGAACTGTCTACTTTTCAACTTATATTCCGTTTTATTCCATTAAAATTAAGTTTTTCCGGTCTATTATATATATATAATGCATACATGGTATTGATGATAATCTGTATCTTCTAAAATAAAAGCTTCTACTAATTGAGCCACTTTCAAAAAGTTGTACACTCTTAAACTTGTCTTTTTAAATGGATAATGCATGGTCTATTATCTTAAACTTCAGAAATATGATATCCTAAGCTGATATTATAGGAATGGTTGCGGAGCGTCACGAACATTTTCAATTCCCTATTATTTGAAGCCATTACTGAGTCAATTCTTGATTTTCACAATTTAAAACATTATTATGTAGCTAAATCAATTTACTTTTAGAATATAAGGTTGGTATTATTCCATCACATCAACTGTAGTCGCGCCGGCATTTTCATTTCCGCGTTTCATCCTTATTTGGACATAGCAACTTCTTGAGCTTCCTTATTTGGGCATACATGAACGTCATTCTGTGTGGTTTGAAACGCGGATCACCCGGCTGACGTAATACTGTTCACAACATCACACGCAATGTTTTCATCCAATAACTGACTGCTTAAGGGCACTAAACCAGAAAAGAGACTGCGGCAAACTATTTCCAGCAAGGTGTTACTAGTCAGGGAGCGGTCATGACTAGTTTGCACTGACCACCGCTGGTTTAAGGCAGAATGGAGGCAGGTTATCTAATGGACCAATTGACTACTTTATACAGCTGCATGCCCTGGGAGATGCATTGTACTAAACATAAACCTCCGACCGTGTTGATCTGTTACAAAAACATAACAAAAATATTTGTATTTTTAATCTTTTGACTTTTTAAAGCATATACATAAATTAAGGATATTATACAATCATACAACATTGGTTACATGTGAGACATGAAGGTAAGTACTCACCAAAATGTCAATGGCTGAGTTGTACATAACATTTTAGGGTGTAAATATCTCCTGTCTCACAATATAACCATTGTGTAATTGTATTGTACCATTGAACCCCAGTATTTTTATTAGCCAAAGTAGTGTTATTTTTCATTACCAAAAAAAGTAGCAACCCGCCTTAAATTCGTCTTACTGGTTAACGGCAGTAAAATATTGAGAAAGATTGTCATCTATGCTTTTAGAATTATGTGTTCGTACAGCTTTTAGTATAGCTTTTTACATTCGTATCCCAATTATCAACTGCTTTTTATTAATACAAGGATCTATATCACACAGCACCATTACCATTAATACTAAATTGTGCTTCATACCTTAGATGTGGACAGGTATTTGGTCAATTTTCACAGTTTGTTACTTCGGAGTACGGAAACACATGACCTCTGAAAGTGCTTCTTTTACTGATTCCATTAAATATAACATTTTATTGCATCAAATGTTCCTTTAAAAATCCTCATTGGATCACACTTTGAGCCAAAATCAAGTTTTTTGACAAATGCTAGGATAGAAATAAACCAGAAAAATTAAGATATTTAAAATCGCTGCAGATAAATACGATCATGACACATATATTAAAAAAACTGCAGTTGCGTCCATTGCAGAGCATTAAATTGTATTTAAATGCAAGGTAGAGGCACTGTGTTGCAATTGTTATATGCAGTTAAAGTATTTCTTATTAAAGGTGCTCAAAACCACGCCTCTCATAGCACTGATTTTGAAAGACTTAATGATTGCAAATTAACGTTAATCAAGATGAACTCTATCATTCTTGTCATAGACACATGCTTTATATTTATTCGATCAAATGTAGATAAGAGAACTGTTTTCAAATTTTAGTAGTAGTAGTAGTAAGAGTAGTAGTAGAGTAGTAGTAGAGTAGAAGTAGAAGTAGAGTAGTAGTAGAGTAGAAGTAGAAGTAGAAGTAGTAGTAGAGTAGAAGTAGAAGTAGAAGTAGTAGTAGAAGTAGAAGTAGTATAAATAGTAGTAGTAGAAATAGTAGTAGTAGTAGTAGTAGTAGTAGTAGTAGTAGTAGTAGTAGTAGTAGTAGTAGTAGTAGTAGCAGTAGTAGAGTAGTAGTAGAGTAGTAGTAGAGTAGAAGTAGAAGTAGAGTAGTAGTAGAGTAGAAGTAGAAGTAGAAGTAGTAGTAGAAGTAGAAGTAGTATAAATAGTAGTAGTAGAAATAGTTGTAGTAGTAATAGTAGTAGTAGTAGTAGTAGTAGTAGTAGTAGTAGTAGTAGTAGTAGTAGTAGTAGTAGTAGTAGTAGTAGTAGTAGTAGAAATAGTAGTAGTAGTATTAGTAGTAGAAAGTAGGAACAGTAGTAGTAGAAATAGTAGTAGTAGGAATGGTAGTAGTAGAAAGTAGGAACAGTAGTAGTAGTATCAGTTAAGCAGAACTAACTAATTAATATTCAATATCTGCCCTGCATACTAGTGCAACCTTTTGGAATAAACATTGTGTTAGGTTATGATCATCGTCAGGTCCTAAAAAAAAGATATGCAAAATTTAGATAGATCCCAGATAGCATTCCAAATTGGGCCAACATCGTTTCTATGTCGGCTGCCCTCTGTACAACATCGTTTTGACATCGCCGACGTCGCGCCATGCAATGTTGATACGATTCGGTATGCTATCTTGGATAAATACCCATTCCTTGTTCATACAAAAGATGTCATGCATAATGAGATATTGTCATCACTTACCAGTGTTAAATGTTATCATATGCTGTTGCAAAGACACACAGTTTGTTTCAGGCTTTCACCTGCCCTGTGCTGTGTGTCCTGTGCTGTGGTCTTGCACAAGCTGATGGCTTCTGAGATGCGATTCACGCATAAATATCATCTTAATCAATCTGACTGGCTGGCCATGTCAAAGCTGCTTCTTGATTGGACGAGATGAAATCCATTATCCAATCAGCCAAATGGAAACCTACCGACCTCACATGTCATCTAAGACCCTTTTACATAAGGCCATCAGGGATTTTTTCGTCTGATCTGCAATTTAGGTGATTTGCTATAATTTTGAATACCGGATTGTGCGATAGATAGATGGATAGATAGATAGCCAGCTGGACAGATAGACGGATAGATAGATAGATAGATATATAGCTAGACAGCTAGTTAGATAGATAGATAGATAGATAATAGACCTCTGGATAGATAGGTAGTTAGGTAGATATATAGATATATAGATTGATAGATAGATAGCCAGCTGGACAGATAGACAGCTAGATAGATAGATAGATAAATAGATAGACAGCTAGATAGATAGATAGATAAATTGTAAATGTTTTGAGTTGTAATTCGTATACCCCGCATGCAAATAAACATTATGAGCCTCAATTTGAAAATAACATACTCATTATTGACTTCATATTGTTTAGTTCTAGCAGACAACTATAGCTTGATGGTTTGGTTTGATGGTGGACCGTAGGATGTTTTAAGTATTCATCTAGCTTGTCAAAAGTCTGAACAAAATTATAGGGTTGCACTGCTTGCCGTGGAAGTAGTTGGTGGATAAGGGTATTTCTGCACCTGATGGGCTAATTAGGACAGGCAGGGACCATGGCAATGATTTTGAAGAATGAACAGTTATTCAACTTATGCTTCACCTGTCTGTAGGACAGAACCCAGATAGCATAAACGACACTGGTCCAATTTGGAATGCTCTCTGGGAAGAAGGATGTTAAACCAGCAACAATAATAGAACAATAATTTCCTGCTCGGCATGATGATGTCAAGCCATAACAGGATCACTATCATGACAAGACGCAAATTTCCCTAGGTGGTTTATCAATCAGGTCAGATAAATTGTATTAAGAAACAATATTTATGGCAGTGGGACAAAATTGCTAATGGTACACTTATTGGTAATAACTGTATTATGGCGCCTAATTTGGTAATCACGTAAAACAAAGAAGCATTTTTGTGTATTATGTTGTGACATTAAAGATATAATAATCACTATCACTCATAATTGTCCAATCTAGAAGACAATGGAACTCTGCCAATGCCATTCATCATGACTTTTTCGATTATTCTCTTATTCCCAGGCTGATGCAACTATCGAAAATGTCAGGTATTATTTGTTGGTGGATTCCTTAACCATTAGGCAAAAAAATAATACCTAACCCTAACCCTAACTAGCTCTGTGGTGAAGGGGGCAGATCTGTGATGACTCATGTGTCCTCTCCTCTATTCTGCTTATTGCCAATACTTTGTATTTCTTTTTTCTTTTTAGTTCTTTTTTTGTTTTAATTATAATATACAACAATTTTATGAGCATACAACCAATATGAAATTATGTTCCTGAATTTTTTACATAAGTAAACAGAAATATCAGACACACAAATTGTTTTGGTTTTCGGCCAAAAAGCTAACTTTCTATTTATACCATGATGTCATGGTCAGCATTAAGTATCAACTTGGAAACATTGATGATCACTTTTTATTTATAATTATTTTTTTTAGTCTTGCATTTAGCCATGATAATGTCTGCACATAATGTAACATTATAAAATAAAATTATAACCTGTCAGGTCCGTTATGAAAGGGAAAGAATAAACAAAAACCTTAATAAATGGACCAGGTCAATATAATCTAAACTAAAAAGTAAACTGCTGTTTTCATAAATATATTTAAGGTCCTTGGTCAGTCCAAGCAAGGGTCTTGATTGAGGTCATGGGTCAAGGGTGGTCTTTGGGGTAACCACAGGCCCCTTCCAGCAGAGCATATCTAGACATAGTATTTACATATTATGTCATATAATAATACAAAGCAGTGGCTGGCATTCTAAAGGGCTCTTATTGTGACTGAAATCTTTCATTAACCATAGGTTAAGTAACAACAAGGACTACATCAAACGGAAGTACATGGGTTCAGGTTCACAGAGATGACCACATTGTGCCATTGCTATGACTAGAAGGTGACTTTTTATGACAGTTTAATTATTTTTAATTATCATTTCATGCCCAGCAAGGAAATATTCTATATTCTATTTTGCTCACTGATGCATGAAAATATTGATTTTGTCAAAGAAGATTAAAATAAAATTGTCCAAAGGTGTGAACAACTAAAGCCCCCCTCTCACATAGCCGGTTTTGCCGTAGTGAAGCCGTAGTATGACGTAACGGTTACGCGATTCCTGGCTCCAAGCCGACGGCAAACCGGCAATTCTCGGCGATACTCGTCGAGTCTCTCCTGGGACTCGGGCCAAAAACGGGATTCTCGGGCCCGGTAGCCAGAAATTCAATGCGTGCATTGAATTCCCGTAGCAAAATCGCGGGTGTCCAAAAGTAAACAATAAACCCTGGAGGCTGTCGAGTCACCCCTGGAGGCCGTCGAGTCACTCGATGACTTGGACGGGTTACCCGTTGCTAATTTTAGGCATAGTGAACACGACGGCTTGTTCAGGGCTAGTACGAGTAACTCGATGAGTAGTAGGAGTAATTCGACAGCTTCCAGGAGTAATCCGCCGAGTTGTAGGAGTAACTCGCCGACTGCTACCATCGTCAGCGTAGGCAGGGAGAAGGGTTGTATATACTTTAAAAGGCTGCTGCTCCCAAATAAAGACCAAATATTAAGCGAGATATACGTCTGAGAAGGCAGGTAGGCGGCAAACACTGGTGCTCCCTCAAGCGTCCGCGCCCGGAGAGTATCAATGCAGGCAGAGCGGAGCGCTTCTTTAAAAGACTGCTGCTCTTCTAATATTAAGCTGATTTTCGTTAAATAAGATTGAATTGTAGCATAGTTCATACTGATTCCATAAGTGTTTTCGGATCGAAAATAAACCAAATATTTAGCGAGATATTCGCCTGAGAAGGCAGTTGTCTGGCGGCTGCTGCTCCATTTATATTATTCCGATTTACCGATAGTTCATACTAATTCCACACAGATTTTCCGATTTTATGTACTTATAAAGACCAAATATTAAGCTAGATATTCTATATTATATAATAAGCATATAAATCTATCTGTCTCTCTAAACTATCTGTCTATCTACATATCCGATTTTCGTCAAATAAAGACTGAATTATTCAGGGAAATGTGTAGAATTTATATAATAGTTAAGGTCGGGAAAATTAATGGAGTATACTAGGCACAAACAAGAATATTCTTGTTAATTAAGTTAGTAATACCTCATGGAGTATAGATATGTAGATATGTAGATAGACAGATAGTTATAAGATCTTCACCTAATAATATGTTACTATCAATAATTCATTGATTCGTAATCAATAAAAACGAAGATAAAACAAATTGTTGGCTTGTTGAGGGATTCCATGGGTAAAATAATCCAACTGGAATTAAAATTGATATTGCATGTTCCATCCATGATCAAAATAATCTCCCTCTTTAATATGCATAATAAACAGGAATCAGTTGAAATTCGGAATTTCAATTAATGCTTGTGATCAATGATGAAAAAGCATGACTTACCCCATTCTTTGTATTATTCAAAATGCTAATAGCAATTGACATAACTGTCAATTCAGAATTTCAATTCATGCTTGTGATCAATGATTTCAATTCATGCTTGTGATCAATGATGAAAAAGCATGATTTACCCCATTCTTTGTATTCAAAATGCTAATAGCAATTGACATAACGGTCAAGGCAGATTGCTATTACATATATAGGTTAATTGACTTTACAAAACCAAAGGAAAAGTCCTTCCCATTGGCCAGTTGGCAGAATGAGTAGAAATTAATTGCAATAAAGCTCATCCAAACAATGTATATATCACGGTCAAAAATATTGACCACATCATTCAAGTCATGATCATACACAGAGCACCTTGCCGCCGCCAGAGAACTGCATTCTCAGACGAATATCTCACTTAATATTTGGTCGATTTTCAATCTAAAAATTTGTTTGGAATAAGTATGAACTCTACTATAATTCAATATTATTTGACAAAAATCGGATTTTCAATCTGAAATTCTGTGTGGAATTAGTATGAACTCTACTATAATTCAATATTTATTTGACGAAAATCGGATTAATATTAATGGAGCAGCAGCCGCCGCCAGACAACCGCCTTCTCAGACGAATATCTCGCTTAATATTTGGTCTATCTTCAATCCGAAAACACCTATGGAGTCAGAAGCGCTCAGCATTGATACAGTCAGGGCGCGGATGTCTGCGAGAGCACCACTGTTTGCCTCCGCCAACGTATGGAATCAGTATAAACTATTTTACAATTCAGTCTTATTTGACGAAAATCGGACTAATATTAGGGGAGCAGCAGCTTTTTAAAGTATACTCCTGGAAGCCGTCAATTACTCCTACTACTCGCCGGCTTACTCCTACAACTCGGCGAGTCACCCGTAAAACCCGCCGATTCACCCATAGAACCCGTGGAGTCACCCGTAGAACCCGCCGAGTCACCCGTAGAACCCAGCGGGTAACCCATAGAACCCGGCAGGTAACCCATAGAACCCGGCGGGAAACCCGTAGAACCTGGCGGGTAACCCGTAGAACCCGGCGGGTGCTGCCCCGCCCCTTTTTGCCGCCTGAATTCGTCGCCAACCCGGCAAAAAAAGCTGTTACATAACCGTTACGTCACTCTACGGGTTCATTACGGCTAAAACAGCCTAGTGTGACAGGGGCTTAACACCACCAGGGCTACCAATTAAAGGCCCCAGATGGTTAACCCATTAAGATATTCATAACTAAATATACCTGAATACATCAAAAAAAATTATAACATTGACGTTACGTAACATATCTTTAAATATCTACCATTCAGCAACCTCCTTAGGTTGCATGTGTGTATACAAGAACAAATTCAGCTGTGACTATTCAGAATTGAACACCATGGCAGATACAACCTCAACACCCTTCAAGCATAATTTTGCCAGGACCAGCCAAGTATCTTTCACTGAGTATCAAGGACAAAGAAGACTAAACCTCAGAGTATTGGTGGTACCTATCCTGCTCGAAAATATGTCTTATCAGTTGGAGATGTCAAGAGGTTACTACAGTTGATACCTCAAGTTTCACAAACCTTGACAACAGGGGAAGAGAGATTTTTTCGATCTCAATGAATACAGAAGACTATCAGTCACTAGAGGATGCATCGATATTCATCTGAGATGGACTCCTCCTTACCCAACTGAAAATGTTTTCACCAAGAGAGGTCTCTACATGAAGCAATATGAATTCGAACAACTTACTGAACAGCCCAATGACTATACCAGATTTTTCAACTAATGTACTAACTGTCGAAAAATAAAAATTTCAACTTGAAAATTTGTCTTTGTAATGTATATTTTTAATTCAGAGAAGTTTGCAAAAGCTGTTTCTTTTAGAGCTAAAAGATCCTTATCATAATAAATAATATATAAAAACCGACCTTAATAATATGTAACAGTTCTAACAACCAATCAACAGTATTTTAGACTGTTCTGCATGTATATATAAGAAGTGATAGAATCAGATGGTGGCTATTCAGCATCATGACTGTTACAACCATCTTCAAGCATAATTTTGGTCTAGTTCGTCAAGTATCGTTCACTGAATATCAAGATCAAAGAAGACTAACTCTCAGAAGTAAATACCCTACTCAAAAATACATAGGTTGGTCGTGTACTACAACTGACACCACAAGTTTCACTAGCTTTGGTAGATAGGGTGGAGAGATTTTTTGACATCAATGAAAACATAAGACTATCAGTTACCAGAGGATGGGTTGATATTCGTCTGAGAAGGATATCTTCTAAACAAAATAGCAAAGTTTTCACTAAGAGAGGAATCTACATGAAGCATTATGAATTTGAACATCTTGTCTTTCTACTGTCTAGTCTTATAATATGTTTCATTTGATATATGTAGCAGTCTATAAATGAACATTTCAACATGAGAAACTTGTCCTTGTCTAAAAGATCCTATGCCTGCCAAGCATCTTTCACTGAAGATTAAGGGCAAAGAAGACTAAATTTCAGGGTATTGGATGGTTCCTACCCTGCTAAAAATTTCATATGTATGCCGGCTGGAGATGTCAAGTGGATACTATGACTGATACCCCCAAGTTTCACAAATCTTGACAGCAGGAGAAGAGAGATTTTTTACATCAGTGAACATATAAGCCTGTCAGTAACCAGAGGATGCATCGACATTTGTCTGAGATGGACTCCTCCTAAACAGGCAGAAACGGTTTTCACCAAGAATCTACATGAACCAGTATGAATTTGAACAACTTGCGAATCACATATTTCATTTAATGTATTTGACATCTACAAATAAACATTTCAACCGGAATATTTTCCTTTGTCATGTCTCAACCACCCAAGTCTTCCCTATTTTAATGCAGAGAAGCTTGCAAAGTCTGTCTCTTTTAATTTAGAAAAGAACATAGTATACCTATAGAGCTAAAAGACCCTTGTCATAATGGACTAATTTGGCAGTTGGAAGCAATGAGAAGACTTTATGAAGAAAATAAGACTCAACCAATGAGTAATAAGTAATACCATATATATAAAAAACAGACCTTCATATTATGCAACAATCTTTACTACCATTTTTAGACTGCTCAGTGAGTATATATAAGAAGTGGCAGAATCTGATGGTGAGTACTCAGCATCATGACCGCTACAACTGTCCTCATGCATAATTTTGGTATAGCTCGTCAAGTCTCTTTCACTGAATATCAGGGACGAGGAAGACTTCCGCACAGAAGCAAATATCCCACCCAAAAATACATGTCTGTCAGTTGAAGATGTCGAACGGATACTATATCTGATACCTCAAGTTTCACAGACTTGACAGATAGGGAAGAGAGATTTTTCTAAATCAATGAAAACATAAGAATATCAGTTACCAGAGGATGGGTCAATATTCGTCTGAGAAGGATATCTTCAAGGCAAAATGGCAAAGTTTTCATCAAGAGAGGCATCTGCATGAAGCATAAAGAATTTGAACATCTTGCCTTTCTACTGTCTAAAGTCATACCATGTTTCACTTAATACATGTATCAGGCTACAAATAAACATTTCAACTTCAAACATTTGTCTTTGTCATGTCTAGAAAAGAATATATATATAGCAAAAAGACCTTCATGCAGTTCTGTGTAGAGCTTATAGTGCCGATTATAAAAGCACTCCTCTCATAAAATCTAGAGATGGATAACAAAACACATTTGACAAGATAATTGACAGCAAAACTTCATATTCCAATTACCCAAATGTATCTCTGACAGCTGTGTATATAGTTATAAAAACAGACCTCATACATGATGGATGCCATTGTGTTCATTACATTAATATTACCCAAATGGAATTTTCTGCCTCAATTTCTAGACATCTGTGTTTTTGCCTATGCTCCTTCAACAATGCTACTGAAAATTATGAAAGAAAAGTTATGCACACTGTTAAATACATAGACTTGTCCTGCTCATGTGAATTAATATCAGTTGCTTGGAGAGATGACTAATCTGAGTAAAATTCTGAATAAAATTTCCAACAAAATGAAGCCCAAAAAACTCAGGATACCAGAAACAAGTGAACAATATTGCTAATGATTACCAGTTGGTGCAAATGTTTATCAGAATAAATACATCACCAGCCGCAATGTTTTATATTGTGTAGCATTATGATAGGTTATACACAAGCTATTCTGTACAATCACTTCCACTAATTCTTGTTAAATTAAAGTTTAAGCAGGAAATATGAGTTATTCCTATCATTAAACATACATAATCTCTTTGGGTGACCATATAACTGCTAGACCTTACCTCGATCTGTGTGTTCAGAGTAAATGTCATGTGATGTGACTGCCTTGCTTGCAAATGCCAAAATGCCATTTGAAATGAGCATCAAAGAGGAAAGCATTGTTGCATTGTTTGGTGATAGCTGTCTTTGGTCTCTTAAATCTAATACCTGGTGTTTTGACAGGAAACAATGGCTTGGAGATACTAAGAAATGTTTAAATTGTTTGTACACAATCACTATAATATTTCATCAAAACAAATATTAGTTTCAATAAAATGAAGAAAATATAATTAGTGTAACCTTTTCCAACCCGAGTCACTGAGTAACTTTAACGACAAAATGATAATTTTATGCAGACCTTGTTTTTTGTTCAAACTTAATATGATATTGTATTGTTGTTCTTGAGTAGAATAAATTAATCTGTGTATATTTCAGTTATGCTATCTTTACTTTATAAATTTTCAGTAAAATGTGAACAATTTATTTCTGCTTATTAGTATAATTAGTGAGCTAAGAGGTAATATATTAACCTCTCACCTTTCAAGTTGGTTGAACTACCTGAGCATTGTGACTGCCTTCCATACAAGAAACCTAACTCTTATATATAGTGACACAATTGCATTGCGTCTTAGAAAATGCTAATAGCAATTAATGGATGCATGTTGTGTAAATATTAGGATAGTATACTGGCATATACCCATTTGATTATGTTGGTATTGAATTTTAGCCCCCATTGCTGGCACTCTGATGATGCAGGTATTTGCCCCAATTGCTGCCAGTTTCTCCATAAGGGATGCATTCCTCAACATATATTAGGAGGGAAACTATCTTAAGAGTCATTAAGGCTAGGGAATCTGGGTACGTTTGAAGTTCTGCATATTGAAATATATAATTTCTTTATTTTTCTAACTTTGATTTTAATTTTCTGAAATAGTTTCAAAGTCAAATATATGTTTTGCAGTTTTTTTTCCAGTTATGATTATTTCTTGTTGTTTGGTCATGTAGTTTTATATATTTTAGTTCTAAGTCTTAATGTTCTAACATACTCACTGCATTTATGTGTATTGATATGAAATCACTGCCTAACCCCCATTGTGCAGTCTGCTAAGTGGTTAACAGTGCACAGTGTTTCCAAAATTTTCTGTTTTATTGCTTTTTGTTTAATTTTGGATAATAGGTTTGCATCTTTTGTATTTAATTTTTTTTAAATTAGAGAATTATGTAGTGTTTACTTTTGGTAACCTTGTGTATTATTTGTTTGTACTTTTTTTTACAAATAATACAGTTATGTGCATTTTTTGTAGTTTCCTTTTTTTAAAGTGGTGGCAAGGATAGTGTATACTGAAATGCTTTAATTGCAGAGTGAGTAATAAGTAAGTCAAAATATGCTTCTCTATGGTCAGTTTAAATAATTCCTTTAACTTAGACAATGGTACTTTTGGAATTTAAGATTTAAGTTTTATTTTATAATGATAAGCTGCAACTTTTTAATTTTTAGAATAAAGTTTTTATTATAGGTCCATGTTTTGCAAAAGTTTGTTTTATTGTTTTTGTTCTTTTTATTGCAATGGACGTGCTCTGCACTGATGTGAAACATACCTTTTCCATATAGGATTGGTGACATGATCTGCTGAATATTCATATTTGAACCATATCTAAAACAACATGTTGGATCTTGAATATTCCCTAATAGTCACTGACGTGGAATATACTTTCCTTTTTTGGATTTTCTGAAAGAATGATTTTTGTTAAATTTTGGGTGAAAGGTTAGCAACTTTTGTATTTGATTTTAAATTTGAGAAATAAGTATGTAACAATTGATTTTTGGTAATTTTTTTTACAAATAATACAGTTATGTCTGTGTTTTGCACTTTGCTTTTTTAAAGTAGGCTACACGCATAGTGTATACTGAGGTAAAGAATGAGAATAAGTAAGTCAAAATATGCATCTCTATAGCTAGTTTAATTAGTCAGTTTCTTTAATTTTAACAATAATTATTTTTCAATTTATGCTTTAAGGTTGAATCTAATGACATGTTGACGGTTTTTTAATGTTTCCTTTTTTTTAATTTTGCTAGTTATGCATATTGTAATGATAACTTTTCTACTTTTGAAAAGTTCTTTAATTTTAAATTTCAGAAAAAAGTTTCTAAGATTGGTAGCTAGCTTTTTTTTGTTTTTGTAGGTTATATGTATTTCCAGCTGTCTTATGTTTCCAAAGTGTTTTATTTTTTATTAATTTTATGACTTTGGAGGGTAACCATGCTCTTGAGCTCTTGAGTTTCAATATTAATAATAATGAGTTGCAGATTGTAAAATTAAATTTTTTACTTTTGTAATTTTATTTTTTAATTTCAGAAATAAGTTTGCATTTTATAAGATATCTATGTTCTTGCTGGCGTTTTTTTCAGTTTGTTTGTCCACAAGTATTAATTTTATTCTTTTTTTATGCAATGGATTAAAGTCTCGTGCCCTTATGCCCTTAGGCATAGACAGGTGGTCATACATGTCTGGGCATGCTCTTTACCCTGATGTGCACTGATGCAAATCAACTCCTTTGTGAAATTTTGATGAGTCAGCTGAGTGAGTGTCCATACAAACATGCTTTGCTTAAATATAGTATTTTTTTTTTGTTGGTAAATTTGTTTATAAATAATACAGTTGCGTGGATGTTTACTTTTTTTTTAAGTAGGCTCACACTACAATGATAGTGTATACTGAGGTGTCTTAATTACACAGTGAGAACTAAATAAGTCAAAATATGCTTCTCAAATAAGCTTTTCTATGGTCAGTTTAAAGGGGAACTAAACCTTTTACCTGTCAGATGTTAACTACGGAGGCCGCCATTTTCGACTTTCCCGGTGTTTTTGACTGACCGGAAATACGTCACTGTTGTCTTATAGATCTCAGCCAATGAGAGCCAAGTATTCTAGAGGCCCTGGCCCTGCAATTCAAAGTTTCACAAACAGGTGTTAATTGCACTTAAACCTTTGTTATACTAAGAGCATGTCACGGTTCCCACCAAGTGTCAGGTAAATTGCCATTGAACAATTTGAGACAATCCAATTAATGATCCATGCATAAATGACTGCCTTTACACACTTATGCTGAGAAACGATGAATTTGAATTGAGTTCTAAATTAAAAAGGATTTGGTTCACTAGCCTTTAGTATAATTGCAATGACCATGACAGGTTACATATAATACAAGGCACTGATTGCCTTTAGCACCTTTATGAATATAATCTTTTTTGGCCTATTACTGTAGGTCTTTCCAAGAATTATGTGCACGAATCAGATCACTGATCAGACTTCATCAGTTCACACCAATACAGTGCATGTATAAAGTTAACCTTAATTTGAAACAAACTAAATTGAGATTTAGGAACAGATATATAAATTACGACCTAATTAGTGTCAGAAATATATAGGATATTAAAAGTTATAGGTAGGCACATACAGCAAAATTCAAATAAATTTATCTTATTGTATTTAATTTTTGTATTATAATGATGTTTATATATGACCATTGTACAGTCTTTTGTTTATTTTATAACACCCATACTTAATTGGGAAAGGCGGGGGGGTGATAATATACCTACCTAAAATACAAATAACTTCATTGCAATTAGTCCAAAAGAAGTTCAACTTATGCTATCTTTTCAGACTGTTCTTTTCATTACATTGCAATGAACAATGGAATGGATTAATTGCAATCTGTGCATATCTAGGAGTTAATTTTCTATCAAAGCAGCTAGCTTCCATACTTAGGACATAAGTGACGTCACCAGCTCGCGTGCCGTGTGCAATAATGGCGGCCCCCAGCATTTCGGCGGATGATGAAAGATGCAATTTCAATTGGCGTAAAATCATACTAAACTTGACTTTTAAACTTTTTTTCACTATGTTTCTTTACATCTTAGAGATCTTTTAGAATTAACATGCAAATGTTTGCTTCTTTTTTTTTTCTTGCAAGTTATATATCAAAATTGTTTTATTATCGTTCATTTTATGACAATGGAGGGTAACTATACCCAGAGATGCCACCTTCTACCCCTGGGCATTTACCATAAATACTGTCATTCTCTCTGCAGTTTGTGGGCATTTATGTTTTTCAGTAATAGTTCCAATGACAAAGAGGCTCAGGTGTTTTTAGATCATGTCACCTATCATTAGGCATTGGCCATATGTTGTTTCATGCTTTCACTAAAGGAAAATAATTTGACAAGTTATGTAATTGACTTCGTTAAAAGAAAGTCATTACGATCATTAACGGGTAATAATCACATCATTAACGAAATAAAGATTATGTAACGTACTAAGGAGTAATAATTTTCACTAAAGGAAAATAGTTATGATCATTAACGAGTTATGTAATTAACTTTGTTAAAAGAAAGTCATGACGATCATTAACGAGTTACGTAACTTTTCGAAGGAGTGGAGGGAAGAGCTCCATATATGTTTCCTTCTGGAAGCAATATGCATCTTTTCTAATTTATAATAGAAAATAATAGCACATGTTGAGGTTACAGTAGCTGGTAACTCTAGTAAAAGGGTTTCAATTTACTTTGTTATAATTTTGCTCTAACCTTCTGAAGGTTAAATGAACCATGTAGTCAGGTGATTCATGTAACTGACATATAGAATTTCACGTGCATTATGGTACTTCACTATGGTATATCATCACTGGGATATACACGTATATATATATATATATAGCCATATTATTTTGTTAGCTTACAGATATCATCTATCGTACGAAGCCAAGTTTTGGATGCCATTTCAGCTGTGGGTAAATTTCCAAAGAGTATTTGATAAACAAGATTTGGTAGTCACCCAACGCCGAACAAGACTCGGACTGTGGCAATATCCTCATCCTCCAGAGAGAAGAGAAAGACTCTGGCAACATCTTTGTTTCATCCACACATATGGTGTGGACTGTTCCATCACAGGACTGTTCCATCAAACACGTGCAATTGATAATTTTGTGTGCATATGAAGTCCTATTAATAAATCATTGTTTATACTATATTACTCTGTTGTCTCCTGTTGAGCAGCCTCGGGGCACATATTCCGTAACAGCACCTTCCTTAACAAATTACGGAAATTTTCGCTTCTTCCTAAATGAGTTACGTAACTTTTTGCACCTTCCTTAACGAGTTACGTTACTTTTTGCACCCTGAGGGCATGTGCAGTGGGGCATGACATGGAGGGTCTATACCTACCCATACAGTAGTAACATGTTTAAAACTTTGGGGGACGTTCTACGAGTGATTGTTTATATTAGTATAACTTGCTCAGGAGTCCGTTGGCGATATACTCATAGAACGCTCGTAAAATGCTCGGCGGACTTCCGGCATCCTATTCTTATTTACTCTTGAGTCACTCGCATGAGCCACCTACGAGTGCCTCACAGATGCCTCACGGATGCCACACGGATGCCTCACGGATGCCTCATGGATGCTTGGCTACGGATGTTTGGCGAGCGTTTTACGGACTTCCAGCAAGATTTTTATGGACGTCCCGCGAGCGATCTATGATTGCCCCATTTACGCTCGTAGAAAGAAGTTATACGTGATTAACAAAACCACGAGTGAGCACGTATAGCCAATTTTTGACATACGTGGTCATACGTAGATCTTATACGCGATAGTGTGAACGCCCCTTAAAGCCCCTGTCACACGGGCCGGTTTTGCCGTAGTGAACCCGTAGTATTACGTAATAGTTATGTAACAGCTCTTTCCGCCGGTTTGGCGACAGGTTCTGGCAGCAAAAAGGGGCGGGGCAGCACCCGCCGGGTTACCCGCCGGGTGCTACGGGTTACCCGCCGGGTTACCCGCCGGGTTACCCACCGGCTGCCACGGGTTACCCGCCGGCTTCCACGGGTGCCTCGGCGGGTTCTACGGGTGCCTCGGCGGGTTTTACGGGTGACTCGGCGGGTTCTACGGGTTACTCGCCGAGTTGTAGGAGTAAGCTGGCGAGTAGTAGGAGTAACTCGCAGCTTCCAGGAGTATACTTTAAAAGGCTGCTGCTCCCCTAATATTAGTCTGATTTTCGGGATTGTAGTATAATTCATACTGACTCCATAGGTGTTTTCGGATTGAAAATAGACCAAATATTAAGCGAGATATTCGTCTGAGAAGGCGGTTGTCTGGTGGCGGCTGCTGCTCCATTAATATTAATCAGATTGGCGTCAAATAAATATTGAATTATAGAAGAGTTCATACTTATTCCACACAGAATTTCAGATTGAAAATAGACCAAATATTAAGCGTGATATTCGTCTGAGAAGGCAGCATGGTGCTCTGTGTATGTTCATGACTTGAATGGTGTGGTCAATATTTTTTACCATTATATATACATTGTTTGGATGAGCTTTATTGCAATTAATTTCTACTCATTCTGCCAACTGGCCAATGGGAAGGACTTTTCCTTTGGTTTTGTAAAGTCAATTAACCTATATATGTAATAGCAATCTGCCTTGACCGTTATGTCAATTGCTATTAGCATTTTGAATAATACAAAGAATGTTATTATATAATATAGAATATAGAAAGTCATGCTTTTTCATCATTGATCACAAGCATTAATTGAAGTTCTGAATTTCAACTGATTCCTGTTTATTATGCATATTAAAGAGGGAGATTGTTTTGATCATGGATGGAACATGCAATATCCATATTAATTCCAGTTGGATTATTTTCAGAAACAACAACGAAATATTGATAATTTATATAAACTAGAGTATATCTATCTATAGATAGTTGTTATAGCTCCATAGACATCTTTATCAAGTCGGAATTTTATTGGCAACAAGCAAACAAACATTGTTTTATTTTCGTTTTTTATTGATTACGAATTAATGAATTATTGATAGTTACATATTATTAGGTGAAGATCTTATAACTATCTGTCTATCTACATATCTATACTCTATGAGGTATTACTAACTTTATTAACAAGAATATTCTTGTTTGTGCCTAGTATACTCCATTAATTTTCCCCACCTTAACTATTATATAAATTCTACACATTTCCCTGAATAATTCAGTCTTTATTTGACGAAAATCGAATATGTAGATAGACAGATAGTTTAGAGAGACAGATAGATTTATATGCTTATTATATAATATAGAATATCTAGCTTAATATTTGGTCCATATAAGGACATAAAAGATAGCAAATAAAATCACAGATCAAATCACAAATACTAATTACAATATCAATATTAGATTTAAATTTTACAAAAATATACACAAAAAGATAAGAATGTTCACATGTATAAAAAAAATACCAATATACAAATATAATCATTGCCTGGTAATTACAATACAATACATTGTTTTTAATTAATGAAAGCAATTACATCTTTTTGTAATTGTGAATGACAATCAAGACAATGTCATATTACTGTGTCATCTTTGAACAAACTATGAAATGACAGGTCAAAGAACCCCAATTTAGGCAATTAGGCAATTGACACATGTATTGAGCATTTGCTGTATTCTCTACACCCATTCTTTATATCATTCAAAATGCTAATAGCAATTGACATAACGGTCATGGCAGTTGGCAGAATGAGTAGAAATGAATTGCAATAAAGCTCATCCAAACAATGTATATATATCATGGTCAAAAATATTGACCACACCATTCAAGTCATGACCATACACAGAGCACCTGGCCGCCGCCAGAGAACTGCATTCTCAGATGAATATCTCGCTTAATATTTGGTCTATTTTCAATCCGAAAACATGATGGAATCAGTATGAACTATGCTACAATACAGTTTTAATTTGACGAAAATCGGACTAATATTAGGGGAGCAGCAGCCTTTTAAAGAAGGGCTCAGCCCTTCCTGCATTGATACAGTCAGGGCGCGGACGTCTGCGAGAGCACCACTGTTTGCCTCCGCCAACCTAGCTACCTACTCAGACGAATATCTCGCTTAATATTTGGTCTATTTTCAATCCGAAAACACGTATGGAATCAGTATGATTTATACTACAATTCAGTCCTGATTTGACGAAAATCGGATTAATATAAATGGAGCAGCAGCCACCGCAAGACAACTGCCTTCTCAGACAAATATCTCGCTTAATATTCGGGTTTTTTCAAATCCGAAAAAATGTATGGAATCAGTATGAGCTATACTGCCATGCATTCTTATTTTAAAGTATATACCTCCCTGCCTACGCTGACGCTGGTAGCAAAAAGCCGGCGGGTTACCCGTGAAAGCCGGCGGGTTACCCGTGAAAGCCGGCGGGTTACCCGTAGAACCCCTCAACAAGCCGCCGGGGTGAAATTAGGGACGAATAATTCGCCGGGTTCTACGAGCAATAATGTGAAAGCCGGCGGGTTACCCGTGAAAGCCGGCGGGTTACCCATAGAACCCCTCAACAAGCCGCCGGGGTGAAATTAGGGACGAATAATTCGCGGGGTTCTACGGGCCACCCGCCGGCTTCCACGGGTCACCCGCCGGCTTCCACGGGTCACCCGTCGGCTTCCACGGGTCACCCGTCGGCTTCCATGTGTGTTTTTTTTTCACCCGTGAGATTTCTACGCAAGCATGGCACAACCGGCTAACGTTTCGCGGCTTGGCCAAGGGTCCCACGGGTGCTTGCCGGGTATCCCCGGGTATCCACGGGTGGCCGTATTGGGGCCGCCGGCTTGGAGCCGGGTAGCGATTTCCGCAACTATTACGTAATACTACAGGTTCACTACGGCACAACCGGCCCGTGTGACAGGGGCTTAAGGGAGCTAAGTCTAGGTTGTTAAGAAAGTAGTTTCACAATCTGCTTCCATGGAGTCACTCCCTGCTGCTATCATTAATCATTGAAAGCATGCTTAGAGCAAAAAATGTAATACATATAAGAAAAAAAAGAAGTTCCTTAATGAGAGTATATAGCCAAATCTTTGTTTTACTGTCACCTAAGGAGATGTATCAATTTTGCCATTTAAGGCATGCAGGCGGCCATGTAATAAAGGGTTAAAATAATTAATGAATACTGGAGTTAGAAGAAGTGCTCCTTTAAAGAAGACGATCTATACAGGTATCTGGTAGGGCAAGTTTGACTGGATAAACAAACTAATAATTACACAAGAAGATGGACAATAGATGAAAATGCTAACTTTTTATTTAAAAACAGAGCTGTATAAATATTCCAAGAATTACATATCATATTTGAATTGACATAAAAAAAGTAAGACAACATAAATACCAATATATACAACATGAAATTTATAACGGATCACACTTCGACAACCTGAGTATTTCCAGTAACCATTACTATTAACTTTTAAACCCTTTTGAATAATATATGTTTGCATTTACCTTTTTTCAACCACAAATTTATCACTTAATTGAATCATCATAAGTTCGATCTATAATTGTTTTGTTTTGATATTATACTGTTTTGTTGAGTGTAAATTTAATTATTTTATGTTTCTGACATGACGAGTATAAATAATATAATAAAATGTATTTTCTTATGCTCAGTTCATGCGCATGTTTAGCAGACCTTTGTAATAAACAAAATATGAATTAATTCTTGCTCGTGAAAGTCTTCTCATCACAGATTTCATACAATTATGTTGCATCTAATAACCGTCTGGAATACCTCCTTTTCTTCTGTCAGACACGGCAATAATACAGTTTCTATGGCAACCACGGGTTACACAATTTCCACAGATATTATGAACTGCCTGCACTGTGGCTGCCCCGTCTGAAAATTCAACGGTGTGTCCTCTTTTTCGGAGAGATTGTAAAATGTCCTGAAAACAAGAAAAACTTATCAAAAGCTGTATTCAATACAATTCAATAAAAGTGCAATCAACGCTTATTAGGTGGCTGTCGGAGTAACAGAATACTTTCAGTGATACAAACAATTAGTTTTCTTACAAATCGTCAACTTGCAATGTGTAGGATTATGTTTTAGGGGGCTGGCGAATATCAGTAGAATGAAACCATTAAGTTGTAAAATGTTTTACCTGGCCAGCGCCTAGATCCGCATTAACTATACAAGCTTATATATTTAATTTAAATCATTGGCAACGGCATTATATATATATTTTTTTACAAATTTTGTATAAGAAATCTTACCTTTCGAAAACCTTCTTCATATTTGACTTTATTGGGCTCTAGCTGGTGGTGTAGCCTCGCCAGGTCTATGGCTTTATTAATGGGCTTGCCTAGCCATAAGTTGTGAGTCAAGACCTGAAAATTAAAATACAGATAAAACCATACTAAAGCAATCTGAGAATTTGTCATTTCCTGTGATTACATGCCTAAAAATAAATAAATAAATAAGTCTGTGCATAAATTATATGGGAGTAATTTAGTTTTAGTATCCCGTGATGCAGATTCAGAATAGAGTTAATTTTGCAAAATCTAAGCAAATTGTCACATACGATAAAAGATGTAGACGACTATCTTTAGTGTAATTATTATAATTCTTCAAACCATCTAGCTATAGAATAAGTGTTAATTTTATCTTTTAAAACATTGTCGCCACACCTTACCAACTCGTCTCTAAATTAACAGAATTACATAATCATTGTTTCTTCGATTTTTCTTCTTGAAAGTGAATCCATTGTGATTTTACAAAAATACCATTATTCTACAACTAGGTTATAATAAACAAGTTGAATTCGGATAACACAAGTTTTGTTTATCAATGCAGCAGAAGGCATGTAATCCCATCTCCATTTAACGTTTAATTTTATTTCATTTTCAGTCATACAACAATTTTTGTAGTGTTCCAATAATCTACACTAAGAACAAATTTAGGACTTGTAGCAGAGAAAAATGTTCGTGAATATCAAACTAAATTTTTTTTTTTTTTAATCCAAGCATTTTCTTAAACAGAAAAATTTGCACAATACAATTAAGGAGTACCAATTTTATTTAAGGACAATATTATAGACTATATATACTCTAGTTGACACAATGTAGACTATACTCTAAAGTTCACAAAAGACAGACTATGACATAACCGATTGTCCACAATTAAGGTCATAGAGTGGTAATTTATCACAAGTCACGTGACCAATGATGTGTTCTAAACTATGAGGTATCTGTATATCGCGTGACAGCGTCGTGAAGAATTATATTCGTTGTATTACGTTAACATTTCATTAAATTATCTTGATCAATGACACGGAACTTCAAAGTAAGTGGGTTTCTGCATAATTAATACTTCCTTTACATGTAAACGTGCATAATTTGCCAACATGCAAACAAACATTTAATAAACAGTGTGAGGCTATTTATAGAAATGACATTCTCAGCTAAAAGAGCGCCATCTGTGAATGCACTGCAAGATATGAAATTGCCCATTGATGTAATTGCCCGGCACAGAAGCGTAGCTAGGAAGAATTAATTAGGGGGCAGCACTCCTCCCCTTCCACTTGGTCCGAATATTGATAGTGAAAATATAGGTCTGCAACCCCCAGTCTCTAATTGAACATTCCCCTCTGAAAATCGTTGACAAGTCTAAAATCTCCTGGCTACGCCCCATTCTGCGAACTCGGGCGTAAATGAGATACATGCTTGATAGATAAAAAAGTTTGAACGCATACTATCCCACACAAACCATATGTACGTATTTATATGTTATACGTTATAGAATATTTATGCTGTTCTATTTTACTACTGTAACGGAGGGTATTATCGACAGGGCGGGTATTTTCGACACTTAAATTAGTTTGTTAACAAAATTGTTAACATTCTAATGTGAGTGTCGATAATACCCGCCCTGTCGATAATACCCTCCGTTACGGTATATAGATTATTTTTAATTTTCAATTTAATAATATTTATTTTGCCCGCTTCAGTTTGGGTATGGGATTAAAATATTTGGACCGGATGAAAAAATTACACAAAAAAAACTTACACTTAAAACAGCAGATGTAATTTTACTGCCCCCAGATCCACCTATGACCATCTGAACTTCTCCATCCTTATCTGCTATTATGGTAGGGCACATTGAAGAGACAGGTCTCTTGCCCCCTTCAATATAATTCCGTGGGGAGGATCCTAAACCCCATCTATTTCCATCACCAGGGAGAGAAAAATCATCCATCTCATTATTGTAGATGATGCCAGTTTTTCTGCCCATCACTTTAGCTCCAAATCTGGAATATGAATATTATTAATGGTCTATTATGCATGTTTATTTATTCTCAGTAAGTTATACCATGTGTACATGAAGTATACATTTTGTTATTTTGTTTTATTTCAAACATATTTTGAAAGGGTACCCACTAGTCAGATCAGCTAAAAAGCTGTTTAACATCCGGGCCCTTTACATCATTAAAACAAAAGTAATCCACAGATAATAATTCGAAACCATAAAAATAGATACACTAAATAAAATCTAGTATGTATGATAGGCCTATACATGTGTTATTATCTTGTTAACTGGCACATAATTCAGAACATTAAGCACTGGACACTATTTATATGGTTAAGACCAGGTGCGAAATACAGAACCTCGCCACTTGTCTCCCAGATAGCATTCCAAATTGGGCCAGCATTGTTTCTATATCGGCCGCCGTCGGTACAACATCATTTTGATATCGCCGACATCGCTGGACATATTCGATAACCCAGATAGCATTCCAAATCGGGCCAGCGTCATTTCTATATCGGCCACCGTCAGTACAACATCGTTTTGACATTGCCGACATCGCCGGACATATTCGATAACCCAGATAGCATTCCAAATCGGGCCAGCATCGTTTCTATATCGGCCACCGTCGGTACAACATCATTTCGATATCGCCGACATCGCACTGATGATGGTACGATTTGGAATACAATCTGGGCTGGACAGTCTTAATTTCGCTTTCACTGGTCTTAATTATGAGAATAAAATTGGGTAAACAAATTGGTGATTTTAATTATGGGGTGGTCTCATCGCTGAGTTTTACTGCATGTTTTACTTTCTCATCAGGGTTCAAAATTAATGTCTACATGACATCGTTTCTGGTTATATTTTGATATAACTGTTGCTTTATGTAAATTCAGTGGTTATGGCATGTTATACTTGTGAGAGAAACACCCGTAGGGGTGATACTATGCAAGTTGATGTTCCGGCATGTAGAACACATTTTTTTAAAGGTCTTTTATTTATAGAGGATCCACAATCTGGAATAATTTACCTGAAGAAGTTCACAATGCCACCACCACTGGACGTTTCAATTGTGACCTTAGGTCTTTCTTAAGGGCCAACACTGCCAATGTTTAACATGCATTTCTTTTTACCTGTTTTACATGTTTTTATACTGGGCCATATGAAAAACTTTCGTAACTAAGCGGAAATATATAAAAAATCTCCTATCGTAAGTTTTTTTTTTCTGTGACCATGGGTAATTTCAATGATGACTACAAAAAGGTAAAAATTATGATATCCATACCGCCATGCTTGGGACAACAACAAAAAAGGCATTATTATAAATGATATTTGTGCATTGATTTTTAATCTTACTAAATGATTAGTAACTGTGTGGATAACATTATTGACATTGACAAAAATGTGTCTCTCTGTGACCTGGTCAATGCATTAGCATTATCCCTGTAGGCTTATTTCTCGTGAGACAACAGCAACGTGGACCTTAATTATTTGCAGTATGATCCCTTTCTTTTGATCCTTGTGGAGAGCCAATGATATGCTAATTAGGTTACAAATAACCTGAAATTGTTTTTGGGGAAACACAATAGGCTAATATCATTTATATGTCATGATGAGTGCTGACCGTAGTGAGAAACGCGCTCTCCTTTTACGCAGAAACTATTTTTGGCTACATGTGTTGCCTCAGAATTAAATCTCCTATTTAAGTATTTGCTCCTAATGGATTACAGTGCAATTATCGTAGACCCTTAGCTCACAATTAAAACCGCAGAATTTTTAATGATATCAAAAGTGTTTTAATTGTAAACTTTTTTCATATAATGACCGCATTTTTACCATGCATCCCTAAATAAATGAACCCCCCCCCCCCCCCTTGAAAGAAATCATCTTCAAAGTTATAGTATTAAGATTTACAGCTTTGAACATAATAATGATTTAAGGAATCCAGCCTAGTTAGTGTAAACTAAATAATGATCATATTTTATTGCTTGATTTTAAGAACCCTAGTTACAAATTAATCAGAAAAATAATGTTTCTCAGTGAAATTTATACTTACTTATGCACGGCACTGTAATAAGCTGCCTCAATTCTTTACCGTCTTGATTAATTTTAGGCTACCGTAAATATGAATCTACTTACCCTAAATTGATGGTGCTTGTCATAGAAAATGCTGCACCATCAGCAGCCAATACTGAAATATGAGATGTCCCTCCGTCAGACACCACTGCCCCAGCAGGTTCGTAATATTCCACCTCGTGGGTCATATTGTCCGTGATTCTTGACCGTGTGTACTTCAAGTAATCTTCAGATGTCAAGTTATTCAATAGCTGCGAATGTACAAAATATTAGCCTTGTATTGTGTGTTATTCAACTTCTTCTTTTTATTATTAGAATATTATAATTAAATCTATTTGAAGAGTTACTCATTTTGCAGGCCACTTAATATATTACAAGAGAAACAATTAACACAACATGAATAGTATTGACAATCAATCGAAGTAACAAAATTTGATTCATTTTATAAGACTTGACTGTCAACACAAATTAGTTGAGTCAAATGCCAGGGTCAGCACAATGTTGGCTGGTATTTTTCTCTCCTACATTCAAATGCAACCATGGACTAAATTTTTATACATTTGAACATTCTTATCTGTTGCATCAATTTGAATCTTTTGTGATATCAGGATCAGTATTTGTAAATATTTTTGTAAATATTTAATCTTATATTGATATTGTAATCAGTACCTGTGATTTGATCTGTGATTTATCCTCTATCCTTTATGTATATATACTTATATATTATTTCACTTTAACATTGAATGTCTAAGAGCAGGACTCAGAAAACATCAAACTGGGACCTTGAATGTTAAGCTATATATTATGTATAAAATAATGAGAACTTGTATATCATACTTCTGTAGGTGTAGTTTTAGATAGACTTAGTGAGTAGAGTTATAGATACATGTGACATATGTATTTTTTCTGATATGAACAAATGTCAATAAAAGCTATATATATGTATTGTTCAAAGATGGTGTAAAGCATTTGTATTGATGTATTTTCATGAAATTTTTAACTTGTGTCTTTTAAATAGGGTGTGTTAGTTACGACCAAAGTATCGTCAATTTATGGCGCAATCCAGGCTTTTGCCGTTCTTTTGGGACCCAACGCCTTCATAATTGAATTAGGCGAGTGAGTGGATGAGACGAAATATCGGATATTTTCAATGAAATAACATATATATAGCAGTCATCAGAAGAATCAGGAATAGCGTTTTCGGGAAATAAACAAGAATATTAGCGGTCGAGTTCTCCACTTCACAGGTCCATTGCTCAATTTTCGGCATAGGTCTTGCTTTAAAATTTTTTTTTTCTTCGGCAGCCAAAATAATGAGTTTTCAACCTATGATTACTTAGTAATCCTCACTTATTCAACGCCCTCCATGCAATTTCAATGACGCCGTTTTGGGTGTGGTTTCCGGAAGTAGTTGTTTGTGCCCTCGGCGCACGAGAGCTAAATCAACTATACACTCCCTATTGAAAATCTGTGTCAGTCAAAAACTACAACATCCGAAATCAAAGATGTTTCCGCCAATAGACAATAGACTTGTCGGCCTTAATAACGACGGCCAGGGGCGGATCCCAAAGCATTTTGACACGGTTAGAAAACTTGCAGCTTAGGGACATATCTATAGTTTAGTTTCATTAAAAACAACCCATCAAATTGAACCTAGCCAAAGCTGTCACAGCTGGCTACTCAAACCGGATCTAAAAGTACATATTTATGATATATTAGATTAATTTATCTGGGGATAGATGTAAACCAATTATTAGCCATAGAAGTGGACAGAAGCAGCTGGCATGAGCATGTTTAGACCACAGCCAGGTACAGGTTGCTACAGACAGCTAGAGTCGACCGTATTTTATGAAACTAACTGTATCGTCTTTGTCAATCACAATTTTTTAGATCCACCCCTGGCCGTTGTCATTAACACCGAAAAGTATATTGACGGCCACAAATTTTATTTTGGATACTACTACTACTACTATTACTATTACCGCTACAACTACTACTACTACTACTACTACTACTACTACTACTACTACTACTACTACTACTCTTACTACTACTCTTACTACTCTTACTACTACTACTACTACTACTACTACTACTACTACTACTACCAAAAATCTACTACAAAGTACCAGCCTCAGTAAGATCTATATAGTCTGGATCACTCAGCCAAGTTCTTTTTGCATAGCCAAATTTCAAAGCCTCAATTATTCTCTGGTATGTAATCGAAGACTCCTCTCCTTCTAGATCTTCTTGTGTAAATTTGTAACCTGCAAATATTCAGTCATTATGAGGCAGAAAATTACACTATTCAAAATAAAAATCTCACATCATCTAATTATAAATATTATGTAAAACAGCTTTTGAATTACTCATTATGGCGTAAAATAATGAAAATTATTAAAGAAAAAAATGTTGAATCCTTCAATAGTATAATAGATATTCGTGGAAATTAACTAAATTGTAATTTTTACCCGTTAAAAAAAAATATATTACCATTTATAAGAAAAAAATGTATCTTACCATCCAAAGCGACCATTTAATGTAGCAAAAAAAAATAACTATATCTTACCATCTAATAAACGAATCATAAACTGCAAAATAGGTCCACTACTTGGAGGCCCATTTGAAAACATCTGCCAATTCTTGGATTCAATTTTAGAAGTAAATGGTTTGGAAAATTCAGGGGTGTAGGTGGCCAGGTCTTCCTGTGTGATGATACCACCTGCAAGCAAAAGGTGTTGTCAGCCGTTCGCAAAAGTATCAATTTCACATATATCAGATAATGGAAACATTTGTGTATGTAATTACAGTGGCGGATTTAGAGGGGGTGGGTCGTTCCAGTGTATGTAATTACTGTGGCAGATTTAGAGGGGGGTCGTTACAGTGTATGTAATTACAGTGGCGGATTTAAGGGGGTGGGTCGTTCCAGTGTATGTAATTACAGTGGCGGATTTAGAGGGGGTGGGTCGTTACAGTGTATGTAATTACTGTGGCAGATTTAGAGGGGGGTCGTTACAGTGTATGTAATTACAGTGGTGGATTTAGAGGGGGTGGGTCGTTACAGTGTATGTAATTACAGTGGCAGATTTAGAGGGGGTGTGTCGTTACAGTGTATTAATTACATTGGCGTATTAAGGGGGGTTGGGGTTGCAACCCTTCCTCCCCGCCCCTTTGGCCAAGTAAATTTTATTTTAAAAATATTAAAAAAAATAGTGGTCCCCAATACATTTTAATTTTTCAACCCCCCCCCCCCCCCATGAATTTTTTAATGGATCCGCCCCTGAATTATGAATAGTAGTCAAGAGAATAATAGGTATACTGGATTTGTTCATGTACATATTCATTAATGACAGTATAATATTTGATAATTATTTCATGTAGTAACAACCATCACAATGCAACTCACCAAAGCCTCTGATTTCCTCAACTATATCCTGTGCCAGGGACCCATTGTAAAATACTGAAGGGCCTTCCAATGATATTTTTTCTAAAGTACTAGCCAGTCTGACATTCACAACATAGTCTCCTTCTTGCACTGGAGTTCCGTCTTCTTTGATAAGCATTTCTCTGGAATTCAATTAAATTACAGCAGCTGCAATGACCATAGGTTATGAGTGGCCGCTTATTCCATACACAATATAGTTTTCAGTTGCCTGAATCTTTTGTGCATCACAGAGGCAACACTTTGTTAGACTGATGTTTCAGAATTTTAATTTCTGTCACCAAAGACATCTTTTTACCCGCAGAATAGTATGTTCTCCAATCTCCATGCTATTATCTTTTGCATGTATTGCTTACATGTTATCATGGTTATGTAATTCTTTATTTTGTATTACCCATATACATGTTTGGTTGCTGTTTAAATGTTACAGTTGTCAAAGAAGAAGCATTTGTACTTATATTAACTATCAGGGAAACCATGGCAAAAAGTTTTCAGACACTCTTTTCTATTTTTGTCTTCTTGTTTGTTTTTTTGTTTTTTTGACTATATTAAAATTTTCGTTGATTTCTTTTGCTTGGGGACGCCATTCACAATCCTGAACATACATTTTGAGAATAGAGTCAAGAGCAGCAAGTTCTGTATGAGTTTGACCCTCATGACATAAAAGAGTCAAAGTCACTCATTTTGTAACTCATTCAAGATCTTCCTCTCTGGTATATTACCTGTAGTTCCATGAGCCTAGCACCAATAGACCTGAAGTTATCATATCTATAAGTGTGGTTGACAGACAGACAGACAGACAAAAGGGAGGGACAACTGACAGAGGTGAGAGCCATCACAATACCCTAAGCCATATTCACAGCTAAAGGTTATAACAACTATAATACAAGATCAAAAAAGTGCTATAGCGCCATCTATCGCAAGTGTCCAAAAACCTTTGGCCACGGCTGTAATGCATTGAAAGGTATATAACATGAAGAGAATATGTCTAAAATAGTGTAGTGGTGCTTTTTGTGGGTCTCATGGCCATAAATGATACAGAATGTTCATAATTAGGAGAAAATATTAAAATTCTCATAACATGGACAGTCTATTGATCCTTTATGAATGAAATTTTGCATATAATATATCTTAATGTTTGTACTTTCTTTTTCAAAACTTAATTTTGACATTTACTTTGAACATGCTTTTTTCATAATGATGGAAAATCTTTTTCAGTTTTATTCCCTACATTCTACAACCAAGCATGCCATATTTTAAAACGAAAGTGATAAAGGTTAGTAGGCCTACATAAATATATAGATTAATAGTTCATCTTACTGCTGTATTCTTTCTATATAAGAAATTACATATCACCTAAAGATAGATAGATGGACAGACAGATAGATAGATAGCAAATAATAAGGGAAATGGGCTAAAACTACCATTTCCCTGACCAATACACAAAGTCTCAACTCAATACCGACATGTTGCTCCTATAGTTCAATCATCAAACATTGCCAGATGTGCATTTGTTGAATTATTTACCATAGAGACATGTTTATCAGGCAATATTCATTTAAACATATACATTTATATTAAACATGACATGAATATTATGGATTATTATATAAATTATCACCTCCTATGGCAGAATTGGTATTGATGTCGATTTTATATGCCTCATAAAAGACAGTTAAAATATATCAATGGTATAAGAATTTCAATAAGGTTTAATGTTTAAAGTCATATGCAAGAAAGGCATGTTAACTTTGCAGATCATGTACTTCATGAACATCTAGCTAATTAACAAGTAGCTGAATGGTAAAAACAATAGATTATTAGTAATAGATATTTAATATAATTATCACAGTTGCTCATATACATCCCACACACCTGTAAGAAACACCATCTGAGTTTGCCCTGTGTGCTTCCTATTGATTTGGAATTGGTTTTACATTATCAATTGTAATTGCCTTGCATGAATTAGCATAACAGACAAAAGATAGTATTATGTTAGTTTTTCAACAACATTTGTCAGAGGTTTCTCGAAAAATGTTGATTGCTCTTGTATTATCTGGCCATTCGCTGAGGGTTTGCTGCCGCGCAACCTATTTTTTTTTAATGTTTGAAATGTCATATTTTTCCACCTAAATGTACAAGTAATGGCAAAGTTTAACAGATGAAAAGCCAATTAATGACTGAAAATTGTATGATAAAAAGACCAAATATTAAGCAAACAAATGATCACGGTAAAAATGTTATGCTTAAACGTTAAATGTCTTTGATATAGGAGAATGAATCTTTTGGGATAATAGCACAGACCAGCCTGTGATAATATAGCATACAAAATATATAGTCAATCACAAGAGTTTTCATATTTTTGTACCATATATAGCATATTCTGAATTTCTGTATGTCATATCAATGTTAGTGTCAATCTTAAATTCACGAAATTAAACAAAATCTTTAAAATTTACCTCAATCCTGGATCCCTCAATATAGCATCTTTATTGCTTTCCACTTTGTCAGCTAAGTGGCTGCCAACATAAATTCCCTGGCGTGCCATTTTAATTGATGGTTTAAACAGTTCTTCCCAAGGAACTCTTCCGAATTTCTTCCAGGCAGCGTAATAACCAGCAATTACGCCAGGCACTGCTATAGCTAGGCCACCTGAGCAATGAAAAGAAAATCTAACCTAATCTGATAGTAGTGAACAGGTTTATGACAGCCAAAGCACACATTTTATAGTAGGATTCAAAATAACAGACCACTTTTTTTATGGGAGGGGGGGGGGGGGTTCCTATAAAGCAATTACAGAATTACAGAAATGTTATCAAAAAGTCAAACACCAATTTTGTAACTAACTGATAACAATAAAACACCTCTCTAAAACAGTCAGCAGTTTTTCCTTCTTGACATTGATAAATATTGCCATTTTCATTGTTTACAGAACCTACAAAAATTACAATTTGGCTACCAGCAAAACAAAAGTTTCAATTTCAGTTAGAAAGTGGTATCTATATTTTGGGCTGTTCAAGACAGTATCAGAAAACAAAATATCCAACAGTTTTTTTTTTCTTTCCTTTACTCAAATAACTGGAGTGACCTATTATAAAACGAATCGCATCTAATTCATGATTACCTATGCTTGTGGAGCCTCCTTTCTCATACATTTCAGATGTTGCACCAGAGGGCGCCTTTTCTCGAGCATCCAATGACGCAAACTCTTTAGTGGCTCCATCTCGCGGTCTGCAAAATATATCCCAAACTTATAATCTTAATTTATAAATAAATAAACTACCTACAAAAAAACACCAGTCATATATATATATCGCCCTCCAAAAATATATGACCACTCAGGATTTAGTGTTCAAACTTTTATTTTATTTTTGAAAGGTGCTGTATGCCTGCGTACTTCAAATGCAATGACTTTTTTTCCCTTACCTTTCAAAGATAACCATGACATTACCGCCTCCTATCCCACTGCTATCCATGGTTTGTAGCCCTGTGCATAAGGCAGAAGCTATTCCTGCATCAACTGCTGATCCTTGCATTTCCGCAAGAACTTTTCTGCAATAATTAAAAAGAGAAAATAATTCACTAAGAGTCATTCTGTTAACTGAGAAGAGAAGAGAAGAGAAGAGAAGAGAAGAGAAGAGAAGAGAAGAGAAGAGAAGAGAAGAGAAGAGAAGAGAAGAGAAGAGAAGAGAAGAGAAGAGAAGAGAAGAGAAGGATGGATGGATGGATGGATGGATGGATGGATAGATAGATAGATAGACAGATAGACAGATTGACAGATGGATAGATGAATAAATGGATAGATAGATGGATAGATAGATAGACAGATAGGTAGATAGGTAGATAGATATATGAAGTGCAGAGAAGAGAAGAAGCAAAACGAAAGAAAAAAAAAATACACAGAAAGTCTGAAAGACAAACAGATTGACAGACTATCAGACAAATTAACAGATAAACAGCTAGAGCAATAGACAGAGAGGACAATAACTGCCTCCCATGATTTCAATTAATGTAATATTTCATTTTCATACATGCCAACAGAAGCACAGTCCCTGTTATCAGTTGCAACACCGGCATGCCTAAATAGTCCATATTGTGATGGTTGGATTTTACTGTAAATGCTGTCCTCAAATGAGGGTTGAGCTTTCTCATCATCTTCGTTTGCTTGTCTTGTGGCCAAACCTATGGATCCGCCAATTACTAAGACCAGGACTCCGGCTCCCAGGAAGAGACCCAGCATTTTCTTTGATGTGGAGAATGGGTCGCATCTGTGCAAAAAGAAAAAATATTTTGTATGCAAAATTGTTGATCATATACACTGTGAATGGTCACACTGCCCAGCTTGCCATTCCTAGCAGAATGGCATCATTGCCATATTGGCATAATGGGATTGGACTATTAACAAAATATAGTCCGGTCATGGTTCAGGATTAAATGTGCCAAGGAATAGTTCTAAGCTTAAGTAGAGCTTTTTTGCCATTGGTAGTCAAACATATTACCCAGCCGTGACAAATGTAATGTTTGGGTTTAACTTAAAGCACCTTAAACAAAACAGTAGGATAGGATACCACTGTTAGTTGATAGGATAGGATAGGATAGGATAGGATAGGATAGGATAGGATATGATAGGATAGGATAGGGTAGGATACCACTGTTAGTGGATAGGATAGGATAGGATAGGATAGGATAGGATAGGATAGGATAGGATAGGATAGGATAGCATAGGATAGGAATGTTAGTTGATAGGATGGGATAAGATAGGATAGGATACCACTGTTATAGGATTGGATAGGATAGGATAGGATAGGATAGGATAGGATAGGATAGGATAGGATAGGACAGGACAGGATAGGAAACATACCCTATAATTAGCAGAGCTCATAGAGATAGAGATACTTACTAAGATTGGTTTTACAAATAATCTTCTGAGGTTTGTGTTAATTAGCCGTGACATCACTGTTGTTTGTGAACATTTTAGCTGTGGCCAGATCACTGATCTTCACATCACTGAAAATGGCTTAAATAACCGAACTATGGCAAATTTGTCTTCCTTGACTAAAATGGAGCAACTTTGAATTGCGGACCATATGTTAAAAGTGCCTGGTTATATTGTACCAAGGTATTTATTAAATCTTAACAGTTCCTCCCTCCAACATCAATAGACTCATCCATGTTAGTCTGATTTCCTGAAAATTGGCATGGTTCATGTTGGTCTTAGGGATGAAAGCTTGTGGAGGTTTTCCACAAACATCTGTTGGCATTCCTGAAAACTAATGTGATTTGAATTGGTGACTATGGTGCTTTGACTGTTAACCTCACTATGTCAATGGCCAATGTTAAAATAAAATAATTTCTAAAAAATGTTTACACTCACTGAACCTATCAATTATGTATGTTGATGTGGTCAAATGAAACATGATTATATTTTAAAAATGTGGATCTGAATTATACTAATAAATTTGCAAAACATTTCAAATTTTTCTGAATAGACAGTATTTTAGGCTGCAAATTACAGAATACTAAAATTAGTTAGGTACTTTAATATATATTAAAAAAAGAAGTTTGACATATATATATATAGAAATTTTTATTTTATTTTCTTTTTTTCATAGTTTGACTAACAAGCAAAGGTCTCTTTTATAATTACTAATACTATAGATGGTGCAAGTGGTCGATTTGCAGACAGTTGTGGGTAGCTAGGCAAAAGTAGCGAGGATCTATGGAAAAGTAAATTTTATAGCAAGTTCGGCAATAAAGACAAAGACATAAATTTATATGAACTATACTAATTGATTGTAATATTTTGACATGATACCTTGTTAGTATCTGTTACCTGGTTACCTGCAACTAATACCCTTTAGTCTGTACAAAATAGACCAATTCCTTTACTTTCTTTTCTTTTTTGCATGTCTAGACTACATTGATACAGGTCTTTTTTTTAAAGAGAGGTTTTCTTGTTATATTTGGGCCTAGGACTTTGCCAAAAAACAGGACTATCATAATATGTATTGTATGACAGACCAGATATATTAAGCAAAAGAAGTCTCAAATTAAGTGACAAAATATGGGTGATGCACATATATTTTGTAATAGTTTTGCATTGGCATATTACGTAAAAAAAAAAATTCAAATCTCTTTAATAGTATTTATCTTCAAAAATCTATAAACCATATATGTCGTAATTTTTAAATTACGTTAAAATTGAGAAAAAATATTTCGACTGAATAGACATCCTGCTATCCTGACGATTTAAGTATTCAACTGTTTACATGTTCTCGCTAGGTGGCATGATCATTTTTGCACGTACGCCACCTGACGAGATTTCACAGTGCAAAAAAATTCCAAAATATTAGACTTTGATATGGAATTAATATACAATTGTGATGTTCTATTGTGGTCTGATCAGTTTCAGTTCAGTTATATATACCTATATCTTAATGAGCCATATGTACTATTAATACCGCATATTAGATATAAAGACATTAGAAGTTGTTAGTATGTCCCCTTTCTTAGCTGTCAGTATGTTCCCTTTCTTAGCTGTCAGTATGTTCCCTTTCTTAGCAGTCAGTATGTTTCCATTTCTTAGCTGTCAGTATGTTCCCTTTCTTAGCTGTCAGTATGTTTCCTTTCTTAGCTGTCAGTATGTTCCCTTACTTAGCTGTCAGTATGTTCCCTTTCTTAGCTGTCAGTATGTTCCCTTTCTTAGCTGTCAGTATGTCCCCTTGCTGTCAGTATGTTCCCTTTCTTAGCTGTCAGTATGTTCCCTTTCTTAGCTGTCAGTATGTCCCCTTGCTGTCAGTATGTTCCCTTTCTTAGCTGTCAGTATGTTCCCTTTCTTAGCCGTCAGTATGTTCCCTTTCTTAGCTGTCAGTATGTTCCCTTTCTTAGCTGTCAGTATGTTCCCTTTCTTAGCTGTCAGTATGTCCCCTTGCTGTCAGTATGTTCCCTTTCTTAGCTGTCAGTATGTTCCCTTTCTTAGCTGTCAGTATGTTCCCTTTCTTAGCTGTCAGTATGTTCCCTTTCTTAGCTGTCAGTATGTCCCCTTGCTGTCAGTATGTTCCCTTTCTTAGCTGTCAGTATGTTCCCTTTCTTAGCTGTCAGTATGTTCCCTTTCTTAGCTGTCAGTATGTTCCCTTTCTTAGCTGTCAGTATTTCCCCTTGCTTAGCTGTCAGTATGTCCCCTTGCTTAGCTGTCAGTATGTTTCCTTTCTTAGCTGTCAGTATGTTCCCTTTCTTAGCTGTCAGTATGTTCCCTTTCTTAGCTGTCAGTATGTTCCCTTTCTTAGCAGTCAGTATGTTCCCTTTCTTAGCTGTCAGTATGTCCCCTTGCTTAGCTGTCAGTATGTTCCCTTTCTTAGCTATCAGTATGTTCCCTTTCTTAGCTGTCAGTATGTTCCCTTTCTTAGCTGTCAGTATGTTCCCTTTCTTAGCTGTCAGTATGTTCCCTTTCTTAGCTATCAGTATGTTCCCTTTCTTAGCTGTCAGTATGTTCCCTTTCTTAGCTGTCAGTATGTTCCCTTTCTTAGCTGTCAGTATGTTCCCTTTCTTAGCTGTCAGTATGTTCCCTTTCTTAGCTGGTTTTCATCATTTAAATTCTAAGGTAATCTGCATGTGGTTCTCATAATTAAGATACCGATGAATGCTATGCCATAAAATTTATTTGGTGCAGCAAAAACTCCTTCGGTCTGGCCAGAGCTGCCACTTTGCAGGTCGAAGTGTCTGGCAAAGGACACTGGATCTTCGAGCAGACTGCAGTATACAACCTTGGGATCTTGAAGTTGTGCAAGTGTTATATGTGACATTAAAGTTGAGAAGTTGCGAAATGATGGCAATGCAGGTAGTTTGGTCAGAACGGCAATCTGAATCATTCTGCAATTATGATGCCTACTACAGTTAGTTTCATAAAATACGTCGACTCTAGCTGTCTGTAGTGACCTGTACCTGACTGTGATCTAAACATGCTAATTCCAGCTGCTTCGGTACACTTATATAGCTAATAGTCGGCTTACATCTATCACCAAATAAATATAAACCTTGGTAAATGTAGGAAATGAATCGAATATATCATAAATATGTACTTTTAGAGCCAGTTTTGAGTAGCCAGCTATGACAGCTTTGTCTAGTTTTAATTTGATGGGCCGTTTTTAATGAAACTAACTGTACATGTGCAGGGTTTTGCTTGCCAAAAGCTGCCTTCGAAAAATAAAGGCCCCAACTTCTAATTAAAATTAAGATGTTTAAATTGTAGTGCTGCTGGCATTCTTCACATAACACCAGATATCTGTCCTTTTTTCAAAAATATATGTTTTTTGTTTTAGTGCTGTGTACTAACAAAAATATTTAAGGACACCAAATGAGTTATTGTAGACAATAACAAGTTTATTTTCTATTTTACAGTCGCTGCAAGTCCCCAGAAACTAATGAAAATCTGACTAAGTTGTCAGTCAAAATAGCTAAATTGTTAAACATTTTGACAGACATTTTTAAACATTTTTTACTATCTATGCGTTTATATGGACTGACTCCCTATAACCATATTGGCTGACAAATTATATACCAAGTAGCTTATTTTTAGTCACATCGATGTGAATACAGAGTCAATAACGATGCTAGAATAAATTAAAACAATCGAATCATGTTTTTTGTTTTGTGTTTTCTTCTCTCTTTCCACTTTATAATTGCACAGATCAAAATCCTCATCTGATTATAGGATAAATTTCATATCCCTTGCATAATCCTGTTTTATCCCCCATGTATGTAATTAGCCACATCAGAATAATCTTCATTATCATCCTTTCATATATCGGTTATTATATTATATTGTAATAATTCTTTCATATGTTACGGTGTATCAATTTAATTATATTTTCCTCTTTGGCTGTCTTTCTTTTATTATATATATTTTTTTTGCTTTCGATTGCTTTCTACCTAATTTTTCTTTTGCATTAATTGCATTTTATTATTATCATTATTTTTAAATAATTTTCATGATTATTATTCTATTTTACTTCAACTTTATTATGCCTGTTAACCAAATACGCCCTCTGGCGTCCTGTATAGAATGTACAAATTTGACTTATTCTGTACTTTATACTTAAGTTGTTGACAATCAATTCAAATAAAAATTAAAAAACAAGACTTCAGTACATTTATTACGCTAACTATTATTTTTATCATTTTTATCAGACTGTTCATGGCCATGCAACAACTTGTAATTTTGTAAATGTATTTATACACACCACATACAAATTCCTTGGAATTAGTTACTCAGACTGACTCAAACACAATTACAGCAAGTTGCTTGATATTATATGGAACAGAAAATATAGTGGAAAGGATTCCAATATTGCATTTTATTGGATGAAAAACAGCTATATTGGACGAGGCGTTACAACGTACACGTGTTAATAAATAAATTCTCCGATGAAATCTCTGAAAAGTATAGACCTAGTTTCTACTCCCAAAAATTTAATAAATTCCTCTGACTGGAAAATCACACGATGTTTTTCTTCTGTCCAATGTAACATTTTCTGTCACCAATCTAACTTCCATCGGTCCAATATAACTAAATATTGGACAGTCACACAGTATGAATGAATTAAGAGATCTAAATGAACAAGAATTTCATTGGAGTATATAATTAAACATCTAACTTATAATATAGGTTTTGGGAGCAACTTAATATAGTTTTTTTAACTCTATTGTTTCCCTTCTTGACATTGAATATACTAAAATTATTATGTATATGCATAACTGTATTGAATGTATCAGTGTAAAATTGTATGAACCATGTGTCAAGAAAAAAATAAAACTTAAAACTTAAACTTGTATAACAAAATCATTCAAGGGAATCAAGATAAAATTACCTAGTTTCAAGTGTACTCAGGTAATATAGGACACTTAAAACAGTTTTTATTCTACCTTACTTTCGTAGTTGCATCCTTAATATATTAAGATATATCATCATATAGTATCAATATTTCTCAAAATATTATATCTAACTCAAAAGAAATGTATTGACTTACGATTTACCTATTTACTTATTGGTATTTGTTTGATTACAAAATGTAAACAAACACATGCAAGCATAATATACAAAAACTCTACAGGTGTTGACCAAAACATAGGGTTCATGATTTAGTGCAACATAGTCATATGAATAGACATTGTCATTTTGAGAGCGTGTTTACATTAATAACGGTGATAACATTAGTAGGACAAAATACCAAATTGGTATGCTATGGAGAAAAAAATATAATAAACTTGAGTACTTACGATTTTGATGTATTTCCTTCAGTTCGGACTAATAATGGATCCTTTTCCTCCATTGTTTAATGTGTAGAGGTCGAATTTAATAAATGATATATTACCCCAGTGATGGGCCAGTATGAATGACACCGTGTTTGTGTTTGTCTTTATCATGTATCAGCAGATCTATATCTCATCGTGTCATGATAAGACATGATATGCTCAATGGATATTTATCACTCACATGGTCTGTTCAGCGAAATAAAAACCACGAAATATATGCTAGTAAAATGAAATGCCAAGTCATTCATTCGAACAGGTGCATTTAGCGAAGCAAGGATGACTAGACGTTTCACTTGGAAATTAGGGGCAGATTTTTAGACATGATAAAATGAAAGCAATATGTAGAGAAGGCCTACACCATCCCTCCCCCCCCCCACCCAAAAACAAATAATATGAGATCGCGTGGACCACTGTGTATATGCCTTATATTTTTGGACGGTGCGTACCTGAAAAACATTTATTTGACAACAACAACCAAAAAAAAAACCAGATTGATAGCCTGTTTAATGTCTGGTGTATGATAAACTAATTTAGAGTAGTTCATACTTTTCAGCCAGGGGGCGCCACATGACTGATACACAATCATTGTTCATCAGCACTACTCCCCCTGGTGGAAAAATTGTGAATGCATTGAAATATATATCTAAAAAGAATAAGGCTTAAACTGGCATAAGCAAAAATTAAAATTAAAAACTTTAATGCACTCACCCAGACAGAGTTATATGCACCAAACCAAATTTTTCCCCAACTTCCAAGAATAAAAGAGCAATAATGCATATCTAATATCTCAATGCTACTGGGTCTGAAGCTTAGTCAGCTAACAGGACCATCTGTCAGAGGCAGACATAATGATGAGACAACTTGATAAGGCTTGCAGACCACACGATGAACACATTTACCCCATGGGTGGGGTATTTTACTCGCCTCAGCATAGACACAGAGTACAATGCACCACACATCAGCTGGGATGTAGCTCATGAACAGTGCCTGGAGATCGAACCCGGGACTTTCATAAGGTATTTTGCAACTCGTTGATAGATATCAGTTCGGGCAATATACACATAAGTGTATCACCAATTCACATCATTAAAAATTTGTTATGGTTTCTCTATGTAATTAGGTTTTTATCGGCGGTAACTAAGTAGTTCAGTCATAACACTATAAATGTTTAAAAAGTGGAGGTTGAAATTGCCGATTCACTGCGTGAAAATGATTATTGTATACATATGTGCACTCTTTATTTTTCAGTACAGAAAATATTAAGATAGGTAGGAATGACTACGAAAAAAAACGAGAACTGTTTGGCTAGGACTTTCAGCAGAGCTGGTCAAGGCGGAATCGGATGTGTGTAGTGGTCATTTTATTTTCTGTACAGGAGGAGAATAACTTTTTTCTCAGCTACTACTAAATAAAATCATATCTTCCTATGATAATTAATATTAAATACAAACCATAAAAACTTGTGCGCAGTTACTTACAACAAAATAACCATATTATAATTAATATCTACAAATATATACTATAAAAATGTCTAGTAATAGCTAGGCACAATATAGAGCAACGTCTTGCGTTTTCCTAAGCCACCCCCTCCCCCCCACCCCATTCTCCCAGCATCCATTTCCGACTCCCCAAGATAGCGGGGATGAACAGACGCTCGGACAATGGTCACTCTCCTACTCAGGAGACTCTTGAGGGGTGAAGCCCGCTATGACGTCAGACCTTATTGTGTAATGCTGTCAGACATGGCCCCACATACATTCCACTAAAATGCTCTTTGCCACAGATGGGCCCAGAGGGCGCCAGAGGGCACCACCTTAACACTAGGGGTCGCTTCATCCCTCAGACTTTCTTGACCGATAGTGCTATTCTGTCGACCCCCATTTATGCGATTATTCCAGTCCAATTAATACATTTCAACAGCTGTGAAGATACCCAACGGTTGGGTGTCTTGTTCTATCGGTGGTTGTGCAAAGAGTTTTGTGAGACAGAAAGAAATAAAAAAAGAAAGAAAGGAAGGAAGAAAGAAAAAAAAATGGAAAGAACAAAACAAAAAAAAGAAAGAAAGGAAGAAAAATAGAAAGAAAGACAGATAGAAAGAAAGGAAGGAAGAAAGAAAAAAAAATGGAAAGAACAAAACAAAAAAAAGAAAGAAAGGAAGAAAAATAGAAAGAAAGACAGATAGAAAGAAAGAAAGGAAGAAAGAAAAAAAAATGGAAAGAACAAAACAAAAAAAAGAAAGAAAGGAAGAAAAATAGAAAGAAAGACGGATAGAAAGAAAGGAAGGAAGAAAGAAAAAAAATGGAAAGAACAAAACAAAAAGAAAGAAAGAAGGAAAGGAAGGAAGGAAGAAGAAAAGAAAGAAGTAGTTCATTTAATATTATGAGAGCTACACCAAAAATTAGCGGTAATCAGACAATTTGTGTGTCAAAATACACAAAATGCGGTCTGAGATGATCAGACAAGGAATATTGCGAGTCACCGACTTTAAACTCCGCCCACTGCACCTGATCAAATTGATTGACAGTTTGTTTACGTCTATTTTCACAAATCCTTAAACAGTCATGGTTAATTGCGTCTTGCGTAAGATGGCAAATTGCCTATTAAACCAACTCACAGTTAGTTGATAATATCCAAATGTAAACAATCAGTTTTAACTGATTCTTGTTCGCGTGGCAATTTTAAGTGATAATAAAATGCTTATAAAAACAACATTGCAATAAAAAATATATATTGATTTTGATTGCCCATGACCTCTAAATACAACTTCTATGTCTTTCTTCTTCTTTCTTTCCTTCTTTCTGTCTTTTATCTATCCATCTATCTATCTATCTGTCTATCTGGCTATCTATCTCTCTATCTATCTATTTATATATCTATGAAAAAAACACAAACTCTCCCACAATTAAAGTAGAATAAAAAGTAACAGAAAAGCTGTCTGACTAAAGCGATTTATCATTCAAAAAAATCTGAAATTGTATAACTCTACACATCATTTTCAAGGCTTATTGGTCTGGCAAAATGTCTGAGCACCATTTCAATCATATATATTATGTACGAAGATGATTTAAATTTTACATGTTTCTGCACATGCTTATCCATTTGGAAACTTCGAAGGATCTTCGCATATGTGATCTCTACTTGAAATTGAATCTGAATTTTTTTTTTGCATGATAGATAAAAAAAATTGTACAAGACATTTACATATATAAATATAGGTCCATCAGGAAACCAACTGAGCATTAGCTGTATTTGTGGCACCCTCCAATAAAAAGAAAGAAAATTAAATTAAGATTAAGCAAAAATAATGACGCTATTATTATAAGTTATATAACATGGATTGACCTTTTTTTATTATTGAAAATGAGTTTTGTACAGTTTTATTTAAGTCTTATTAGAAATTAAAATTAAAGTTAAGCTAAAACAAATGATTTTTACGGCTACCTAGCGTAAAATTGATTCACATATTTACCCCATGGGTGGGGTCTTTTACTTGCCACCATTTGCATTAGGTTCTAAAATGCTCGGGCTTGGAATAGAACCCATATTCAGAACAACGTTTTTATTTTATAGTGGGATTCACAATACTAACACATACAATCAGTATTTTTGTACTTTAATCACAGGTTGGCAAACTGCTAAAGTGCAGAAATATTTCTGAGATTTACGAACGTCGGTGATAATTGGAGAGAAGAGCAGGTGTTGCAATACAAAATCGTAATGAGCGAAAATTACCAAAGCTTTTTTATTTTTTTTTTAAGCCTTTTTTTTTCTTGACACATGATTCATACAATTTATACACTGATACATTCAATACAGTTATGCATATACATAATAATTTTAATACATTCAGTGTCAAGAAGAGAAACAGAGTTTAAAAAAACTATATTAAGTTGCTCCCAAATACAAAATAATATAATGATATAATATAAACAGTAAATAAAGTTACATATGAATGTATATATGTAGCAATTAATTGCGAAAAGTATAATAACATAGTTTTTTCGTGTACTGTCCCTATATATAGTAGCATTAGCGCATTGGGTAATATTAAAATTAGAAGGTTCTAAATTTATTAGGCTTAATGCGGGGGGGGGGGGGGGAGGGGCGGTGGTAAATATAAGACTGCCTAGTGTTTCTTTCTTATGTCTTTGTTCAGGGCAAGAAACTGTGCAGATATTAATTGTCCATGTATATGAGATAAGAGCTTACACACACCACCCTTTGAAAGCAAAAAATTAATTTGACCATTGTGTACATGCTCAGAAGGTCTTATATTGTTGAAGGGTGATGTATTAGAGAATTGGAGGATAATACACATTATTCATTGTTTAGATAATCAACAGACAGAACAACAATCTGATTACATAGATAGATAGTTAGATAGATAGATAGATAGATAGATGGATGCCACTCACATGAGTAGATTGATGAGGTGAGAGGAGGAGTCCACCCATGTTACACATTTACCCCATGCGTGGGGTCTTTTACTTGCCTCAGCATGGGCACTGAGTACAAGGGACCGCCAATTTAACGTCTCACCCGAACGACATCCAGCTGGGATGATGATCATGAAAGGTGTCATGCAGGACACATTGCAGGTATTCTAGAATAGTTTTCCTAATCACCAGAGTGAATGACAGTAGCAAATCTGAAGGTGGAAATGAAAAATTCTACTCAGGTGCAACGAGTTGTTTATTATATCGCCATAGCCTGAAACTACTCAATAAAAGAAGCACATGTACTATTACGTGTTGGAAAGTTTTTGAAGTTCACTCATTAATTTTACATCCTCATTGGTAAATTTTGCCATGTTGCACTCACACTGGGGTGACAAAGCAAAGTGTAAATAGACACCAAGTACAAGGGTTTCAATGTTGAGTTTCCACCGTATTATGCAGCTGGAATTCGCATTCAACATTCAAACCAATGCACACTTTAGACCCACACAGTCAGTAGTTTGTCAACACAACACCGGGCTAAATAATGTCATAATGCTTTGGCCATTGCTTCATGCAATATGGAAGATGTGCAAACAAATTATATAGTCACAGGTTAACATGCATCACTGCTTGTCATAGATTTAGGAACTCCGAAGTTGCCATTAAGTTTTACCTTTATTATTATTATTATATATTTTTTTTAGCTCTTCTAGTGTTATTGGATCAAATTAGAAATGAATGTATGAATTTTCTTCAAATTTGTAATTCAGACTGACTCTGATAGTCAGTCAGTCTGTCTTACAGGCTGGCTGTAAGTCTAGCTGTCAGTCAGTCAGTCAGTCAGTCAGTCAGTCAGCTCAGCCAGACAGTCAGTCAGTCAGTCATATATATAGTCAACATATTTACTCTTGTTTTTCAGGCTAGTGCTAACAAAGAAGAAAAAAGTGTGTTTTACCTTTAATGCAAAACAGCATGCCTCAATTTGAACCTCATTAATAGTGTCATTAACTTTCGTTTCCAATCTGTTCCCTAATTTGTGCCTCCATTGTGTGCAGCGAGTCTAAACTGGTCTGGAAAATGGCTAAAACAATTTAGGACACAGAGGGTTTTAATAAGTTCATTTAGAGGGAGGTAATCAAACTAATGCATTCTGTGACAGTGTTTTCAAACCTAGCTACCATGTTAAGACTGTCCCATCACATGCCTTGAAATGCATGATGTCAGCTGTCAATTGAGAGCCAAAAAAATACTTCCATTCCATGCACGTTAATTATGGGATAATAAAATCATACATTCAGTAATTGCAAGCCAGCCATGATGCCATTCCCATTAGACCTCAGCGCTCCTGGTGGTTGTAGCTAGAACAACTGGCGTCACAGCGCACGTGGCCAGCCAATGACAGAAGTTTAGATAGATATCGTAGATGGAATTTAGCAACGATAGCAGCATAATGTACTGACGGTGGGCTTTTGACATCAGTACCCACTGTACTTTGCTATCTACATCATGTGCACTAGGTACGTGACTCGAGTCAATCATACCACGATAGATGATATTTAACGGACTTATTTTTTATACACACAGCGGAAGGATATGACTTGGACGAACTAATTTTCTCTGAACACCAGTCCCAAGAGAAACTTGGCCAGCATAATTGAGAATATAGAGAGGATCACAGACTAGTTAAGTGGATTAGATTTGTCGCACCTGTGACGCAAGGTAAGGCACGTGTGTATCTTTGTAAATGCTAGTTCATTGATGATGTTCTATTTTTATACATTAACTATATACACACACACAAACACACACACATATATAAAGTGCTTAGTTGTAGTTTTGTGATTTTACTTCTGGTACATTAAAATCAGAGCAACTCGTGACATTTATAGACATAGTTGCCGGCAAGACATGAATTACACAATAATCATAATAATGATTTTATTCCAAAAATAGCAAAAATGCCAAGTTGCATATACATCTATCAAACACAAAATACATTCTAAATCATATAAACACAAATAGTGGCTAAACATGGTCAAAAACCATAATACAATTAGAGAAAAGAATAGTTTCAAATTTTAGTGAAAGAAATTAGTAAGATCAAGTAAACATATTTTTTTTTTTAAATGGAAGGAAAATGAACAATATTTATAATATATATATATGTGTATTTACCCAGTCTGATTCCAGACCCTCAGGCCGTGTCGTAGACAAGGGTCTGGTGGACATTAAAGCCTAGAGAGAGTAGGTCAGTCACTATGCACGTTCATTTTAACTTGGATTATAGCTCCCCGGAATTCCCCAAGACACTCTCCTGGAAAGGCCTGATCGAGGGTCTAGCGTCAAGACTGTATATGTACATTGTTAGTACTAATATATATGTATCTTTTGCAATAATTTAAAGCTACAATACTTAATACAGCACTAGGTAACCATAGCAATTAATTACAAGAGAGTAAGTGCAAATAATGCTACAAACTATTCCTCAATATCGGTTCCATACAGCTGATTCATTCATTTGTAAAGACAGTGTAAAATCAATCGGTTTTAGTTTGGCATTATCTGGATCTTCCCCTAGTTACATATAAGAAATAAACTATTATTACTATTACTATTACGTAATCTCAATATATATACACGTATACTTGGACACGTGATAGATAGATTTTCATAAGGATTGAATGTGTCCATGTTGATTATAGGAACTTTTTAAAATATTTTGATATCACCCTGTCTGTGGTCGATGTCTCAAGCTAGCCAAAGTTATTACCCTGATAACATGCTACGTCGGCCCACTGTTGGCCCGATGTGGGCCTGATGTCAGATGCTATCTGGGTATACCATCATTTTGGAGCTGAACCCAAAGCAAATTTGTGTTACAGAAACAAAAGTTCATAGCAATATCATTGTTATTGCATTTTAATTCACTATATGGGTATGGTGTTTATATTACATACAGAGACAAAAATAATTGAATATTTTTATCGTTATCATATTATTACTGGTACATATTCATAAAAAAATATGTATCATAAAGTTGACAACACGACTGATATAGCACAGCCCTCTTGGGCATATCTACCTCTTTAGGTAGTAATACTTAGTAAGTTTAATTAAAAACGGTCCATCAAAATTGAACCTAGTCAAAGCTAGACAACTTCTGCTATACGATGCTACCTGCCACTGAATGGAACTGTCTGGCTATAGCTGGCTACTCAAAGCAAAATCTACAAGTATGTGTATATGATATATTAGATACATTTCTTTATTATGGAGGTTTATATTTGTTTCAGCGGTGGTAGGTGTAAACCAGCTATAAGCTAGGAGTAGACAGAAGCAGCTAGCTTCAGCCAGTTATAGCTACAGCCAGGAAAAGGTTGCTACAGCTGTCTGGAATCAACCGTATTTGCTGAAACTAACTGTAGGATAGCACTTTAACAGAACAAGAAGATGTGAAGTGACACTTTACAATGCCTAAGATGTACTATGGGTGAGTGCTGAAATTGAAAATCAATTATTGCATGATCTGTTTCATTCAGAAAAATTAATTGAGATTCATGCTTTGAAAAATGGATAAAAACATCTGGATTGAAAATGATCAAATCAGATCGAAATCAACCAAAGATAAGCACTATCGACTAAAAACATGCTATTTTCTTTTTCAACCTTCACAATGGCATATAGAATATCACTAGCGTTTAGAACAACAGGTAAAATGATGTTATAAATAAGTACTTATATCTAAATAGATCGTTCCAGCTGTTCCAAATGCGGATCGTAGAATCGTCGATGCCAGAGGACTGTGCCAAGAGCCAATTTGCTCTAAATGCTCTAAGTTACGCCACATACTACACGTTTGTAACTAGAAATATGGCTGATAGATAGATAGATAGATACCCAGAACGATAGATGGATAGATAGATAGATAGATAGATAGAGAGATAGATAGATAGAGAGATAGATAGATACATAGATGGGTAGATACATCGATACATAGATAGATACATAAATAGATAGATAAATAGATAGATACATATATACATTGATACATAGATAACCATAACCCACCCAGCTGAATACTGAACCATTATAAATTAATATAATGTGATAATGTTTATTTAATTTGATTGAATATCGAAAAACATTTTGCAAATTTTGCGAAATGCAGTATACACTTATTAATTTACGAGTGTGTCCTGCTCAATAACGCAGTAATGCTAAAAATGCTAAATGAGATACGGTTGTTGAGTATCGAATTTTGGCTGTCTATTGAATTTGAATTTAAATTAACTGACAATATTCTCATAAATTAACTGTCAGGTTGGTGCCATATATGAGACACATTTGCACATACTAAATGTGCATAATATGAATAAATCGCTCATGATAATGATATAATCTTAAGGGGCTAGCTGGCCTAATAGTTAAGGCATCCACTGATATTGGTCAGCTCTGCTGAAGTCCCGAGTTCGATCCCTGGCCCGGCACTCTTCGTGAGCTACATCCCAGCTGCTGGATGCCGATCGCATGAGACGTTAAAATGGAGGTGCCTTGTACTCTGTGTCTATGCTGAGGCAAGTAAAAGATCCAACCCATGGGTTAAATATGTAACATGGTGTGGACTCAAAGCCTTATCATCTCATCATTACGTCTGCTTGTCATATAAGCTGACTAAGCTTCAGACCCAGTAGCATTGAGACCAGGATGCAGTTGCTGATTGATATACCTGTTCACAGCTCTTAAAATCCGGTTGCAGTGTGTATTTTTGCACTGATGTTTTGCTTTAATTATTGATGCGTGTGTAAACAGGATTCAGGAAATATATATTGTCTCGCCAGTTATAAATTTTTTATTTATTATTAACTATTATGGCCAATAAAATGTATGGTTGTCTACTACTTTTAGAAATACATCAATTCCAATATGAGCAAATTTATTCCTAGTCTATCAATAAAAAAATATGATATTTCTACAGTGACTTATACCAATGTATATTTTCTTTTCAAACGAGTCAGTTATTGACCTGAAATTCTGCCATAAACGATTCAACAATGCCTTGCCACAACATACCAAACCAGTTCAACTGAAACAAAATTAACCTGTGTGTACATCAGATGGCAGTTAAAAACTCACGAACTAGTGATGTATGGTGAAGGTCACACAAAATATACTGTAAGAATAAATATAAATAATCACTATGGTTACTTCCTAGAAATTAGGGAAAATCGCACAATTATATGAATTATCTGACTAACTATTTGCTAATTGGTTGTAAGGGTCTTGTCCTAGCTAATTAATTGTTAAGTTCATTAGCTGTGTGTCCAAACAACAGGCTAAGAACTGGGACAAGAACTAAACAACTAATTAACTACCTACACTAGGCCGTTGAGTAATGTAGTAGTTAGTGCATATTTCAGCTCTCATCAGAGTTCTCTCTGGAACTAAATCTCACATGAATAATATTTTTCTTTTTATTTTAACTCCAATAAACGCAAGATATTGTGTGACTACAAGCCATATAATCTCCTCATTACGTCTGTTTTTTAACAAACATTTCATTTTCTAACTTAATAACTTAACTAACTAACTAACTAATTAGCTACTTACTTGCTTGCCCAAAAACTTACTTATTAGTTATTACGTAATTCTGTAAATACTTAATTTATGTTACTTAATTTATACTTACTTTATGAAATTTGCCTTACTTACCTACTTACTTACGTACATACTTACTAAATTACTTGCTTACTTGCTTCTTACATGCTTACTTACTCACTCACATGCTTACTCGCTCACATGCTAACTTACTTACTAACTCACTTATTTGCTTGGTTGCTTACTTGCTTGCTTACTTACTCACTTACTTACTAACTTACTCGCTTACTTATTCGCCCACATACTTACTTACTTACTTACTGCTTGACTAACCTTGCAGTACCTAACAAAGATGATATGTAGAGTCCAATGACTATAGTACAACAACTGAATAATGTGTCAGATTCACCAGATTTATCAGGTGCATTTACTGATTGATGGCTACATTGTTGATGGCAAATCCATGTAATGTAACTGAGATGTGTAATGGACTTGTACACAGGAGGATGGACTAATAGCTGGGACAAGTGTTTTATCTATAGGTCGTTTACTAGGTCAGTCAACTGGCTGCTGAAACAGGTAGCTGATGCCTGATGGATGGTTGGATGCCTGATTATTTATTGCTGATTGTGTGCTAATGTTTGCTTCATTGTGCGAAGGTTGGATGGACAGTAGAGGGACACTGGGCTCAGTACACCAACATCCAAAAATATATAGGACTTCACTGTGCTTGGGACAGTGTATTCGTAGATATGAATCATTTCAATTCATTAATCAAACAGAGAACAGTTTTAATCTTCAGAAAAAGGGTGAATTACATAAACAGACGAAAAGAGACTTATAAGTTGATTAGAAATTGCATTCATAGGAAGGTAGGCTTTCAATCATCATTGTCATGAGAGTATTTTGTATCATAGAAAACAATAGCGCCGAGACTTCAATTCGTCCAATTTAATGAATGCTTTAACTAACAGACACATTTTAAGTTTAAATATAGAATGAGAAATGATGAAGTTATCAATGAAAATGTTTCGGAATGATTTCGATTATTATGAGCCCCAGCGGACCATTGTTCACTAAGATTTGTGCCGCAGCAAACATAATGTCAAACTTAGAAAACAGAATCCCAGTCAATCCAGTACTTACATTATATGTATATTGGCCAGGGATTGTTTTAGCCAATGTGAGTCTTGGATTTACATGACGTCATCTACATTTTAGTTTCCAAGAGTATGAAGTCTGCTGCATTGCTACAGATCCGAAGCCCAGTTAGCTTATTCGACTAGATGCCAAAGGCAGACGTAATGATGAGATGATAGGACTTGGAGTCTACACCATGCATTCACCCCATTTAATAGGTGGGGGTGTACTTGCCTCTGCACAGAAACTGATTACACTCTGACAGACAGATAGATAGGCAGATAGACAGATAGATAGATAGATAGATAGATAGATAAATAGATAGATAGGTACATAGCTAGGTAGATAGATAGATAGATAGATAGATAGATAGATAGATAGATAGATAGATGGATAGATAAATAGGTAGATAGGTAGAAAGATAGATAAATAGATTGAAAGATTGATAGATAGATAAAACGTTTTGGTTTTAACATTTTTCAGAAATTTGTGCTGTTCTCTGCTTTTGTATGACAAAAAATGTTACAGAAAACATGTGTACATTATTTTTAGAATCCTTATATCAAACTTACACTGTATTATCTCAACCATTGAGCATACAGTGTACAGTATATGCACGATATGTGAAATACGATATTTTGGCAAGCTCCTTAGACAGGAACTGAACAACAGGCCTAGAAAAATAGACGCACTCCTAGCTCGTGTCAAGCTCAAGCTACAGGTTCATTGTGCTATGTCATAGACAATTCCTTTGTGGCAAACATGTCATGTAGAATGACTATGCCATTGGTATTATTAATTGTTAATATAGCCAATAAACAAAGCATAAGGAATTCTCTGTGTAGGGGAATACATTTTTAATATACGTTGGCATTCAAATTGCCTTACCTTCTTTTATGAATATAGTGTAAGAACTGCACCTTGATCACAATGTGTGCATTGAAATATTAATGATGTATTCTCGTTGCTCATGCATTAGCAGAATGGATGACGCATTTTGCTTTCGAAGTGACACTACTTCCCAGTTTTGACAGAGCTAAACTGTTTCTAAACCTGACATGACAGACCGTCGCTAGTTTGGTTTTTGTTTGTATCTATCTTGATGTTTTTTTTTAGAGAATAATAAAAAATTATATAGAAGAACTAACGGAAAGGACAGAAAACTTATAACAGCGCACTGAGAAAACAGAGCGAGCCAACGCAGAAAAATCCTGCTAATTTTTGTTGTTGATTTTTAACATAATCTGTCACAAACAATTTAAAAACAGTTGTCTCTTTCAAATCGTTCGTTGTGGCATATAGCCACAATGAATTATTAAAGATGTGCATTTTTCACGGCAATTCGTCAAAACATAAATGATATTAATAATCAAACAAAAGCTGTTCATGATAATGGATCAATGCACACTAGGGGTAGCACAAAATATATTATAATTTAAACTATGCTATTTTAATTATTCACTATCATTTGTTTAACTCATTGTGTGATATGGTTTTAGGAAATGTGGATTAGATGTTTCGGTCCCCTATGGATAGCTTAAGAAATTTTACAGTGTAGCAGTTATATAGTATAAGGACCATAAGCAATTTCCAATTAATTTTTAGTCATCTTTTATCATGCATAGAGCTTGGAGCAGCACAAAATGGACAGAAATGTTCCTATTTAGTCAGACCCCAATTATCTAACCCTCAAAAACCTCTCTCAGTATACCAATTAACTTCAGATTTTCCATCTTTCCAATTATAATTTTTCGCCAGCATTTCATCATTATGGTTTTTTGTTATGTAAAATACCGCCAACTTTAAGTTTTTAATCGTTTCAAAGAAGTGTTTTTATCAGCCAGAAAGTTGGGGTTAGACTTGTTGCTAACCTGTCCATTTTGAGTTGCCCCAAGGGCCAATTGTGCCACGTGCATTTTCCATGCGTTTGGATAAACGCATGGAAAACGCATGGTTTTTTGCCTCATTATAATTAGCTAAAAACCCTGCGTCTTCAATGCGTTTATCCTTCTCATGGAAATTGCAATTGGCACATTCGGCCATGTACTAATGAGGTTAACTCCCAGCGCTATGATAACTGTGTTATACAATTTAGGATCACCTGGAGGTGCACATGTTTAGTGTTATGGGCGACCATTCTGTGCAGTGTAATTTGCTGATTTCAGCGAAAAGTTACAGCACACACAGTTCATTTAATCAATAAAACTGAAATTGCAGCCATCTACCAGTATACATACATACATTATGCTGTCTCTGCCCGGGACCTTTGGATCTACAGTCCCTGGAGACCGAAGTGACCTACTTTTACGATATCTCTACGCCCGCACAACGTATTGCTGACCAAACAAATTAGTTCTAGGCATACCTGTATACATCATGTCATATTCATATCGTATATGCAAATATATTACGTCAGAAAGCATCAATTTACAGACAATAGATGTTATTTAGGTGTGTGATCAATATTCAAACTAAACAGATGCCAAATATCGAAGACTGCATTTTTCACACGGTTAACCCAGACGATGCACCATTTTCCATAACTTAGGTTTTTATAAATATACAAGCCTCCAAAACTATATAATTGTACAAAAAAAAAAAAAATTAATAATTATATATATATATATTTATAATTAAATCAGTTAATTATTTAGATAGCATCAGGACAGTAAGGTTAAGTGACACATAAATATTTGTGCATTGTGTATTCTCAGTGACATTATTACTTTTTATGTATGAGTTTTGTTACTACTTGATTATATTATTACACAAATTCTTTAAGTCAACAGGTAGATACACCCTTTGGTGTCAGCCGGTATAATATTATACCTATGTACAGTTTTGGCAATATAAACTACTTATTACTTACTTACTTACTTACTTACATATTTACTTACTTACTTACTAACTTACTTACTTACTTTACTTACTACTTTACTTACTTTACTTACTTTACTTTACTTACTTTACTTATTTATTTACTTATTTACTTACTTACTCACTAACTTACTTACTAACTTACTTTAGTTTGTATAGTCAAAGAAGCTTTCCATGTTGGTAATTCTATCTTATCTCTATTATAAAACTTCTATGAATTAGTTTTCAATGTGCTCATTGTTGATGAATTCATCCTTTTCATGCCAGCCAATTGGCCCCAGGTTCACATTTTTACATTTTTACTTGGTTCCCATTGAAATTTAGTCAATAATGCGTCTTCTATGTCTGGTAGATCTAGTCAGTTATATTGCACAAGGCTCTGAAGTTCAGCCAAACACGTAGTAATGGCTACTCATACAGTTGAATGTTGTAGTAAACAGCCCAAATGGTCGCAGACCTCAGAGAAGACAGCTAGAAAGAACACTGGTAACACTGATATTTTACCAATCCATGAGTGGGGTCTCATATTTCCCTCACCACAATCACTGTAAAGGATCATGTACATGATATTTGATGACCTAATGGTTAAAGCATCTCTACCTCCACAGTGGCCAGTTCTGCTGAAGGTCCCGTGTTCGATCCCCAGCCCGGGCACTCTTCGTGAGCTACATCCCATCTGGATGTCGATCGCATGAGATGTCAAATTGGAGGTGCCTTGTACTCGGTGTCTGTGCTGTGGCAAGCAAAGATCCCACCCGTGGGGTAGATGTGTAACATGGCGTGAACTCCAAGCTTTGCCATCTCATCATTACGTCTGCCTCTGTTAGCTGGTCATATGAGGTGACTAAGCTTCAGACCCAGTAGCATTGACACATGCATGAGACATATTGTTAAACTTAGTTTAATTACAACAAGTTGCACCTGAGAATTCGTGTCATCATGCCTGATTTTTACCCACCAAACCACCGTCAAGGTTTTCTGATACAGTTTTGTTCAAAGATCCAGGCACTGCATGCATGTTGCACAAACCTTGACGTCTGATGGGATCCTGCATCCCTGCTTGGTCCTCCCCGCTGCTATTTTTAGCCACAATTTACAGACACCGACAAGGACGGTGTCATAAAGCAGCATAGGGAAGCAGCGGTCTCTTTGAAGAAGTCTCCTTCAATGGAGACAAGTTAATGGGCCGCCATGTTGCGGCACGTGGTGCTTGAGTGAGGGGATTGGGTATTGGTGGGCTTATCGGGGCCCCTTGGGTGATCCTTGCAAAGAGTAACGTCATACGCACGTTTCTTGAGATGTCATATGCAACTCAATTAACACTCCATGCCCCATATCACTTGAGTTTGATCATGAGTCTTAGACCAGTCACAGAGTTCTGCTGCTGCTGCTGCTGCTGCTGTGTGATGCGCTTATCTGCTTTGGGACGTCACCGTCTATGACGTCATTCTGATGCACGTTGGTCGTCAAAGAAACACAGCAGGCCCAAAATTTTCTTAGGGACCCCAGAAAGTTCAAAGGGAAAATTTCGGCGACAAAAATTCTTTTACTTTTAGTTTTACTTGACACTCACCCAGGGGTGGATCCAGAAGTTTTTGAGGGGAGTGTGTGATTTGTCTGGATCGACACGCTTGCGCGTAAAATGGTCATTCGCGCTTTTCGCTTCAGAAACGAGACAATAATTTTGTAAAACATGGCTGAGATATGGCAATGGTACCATCGTATTACCAAAGAAAATTTCGTTGGTGTAAGTACATGATGCCGCCATCCGTGTTCGAGTTCTGCCCCAGAAACGAAAGTGTCAAGCCGCCCAACCACTTCGAACTGCGTTCGCTGAGAGTTCAAATGAATTCTCACTTCACCATGACATATGTTGGGGGATGCAGAAAACCAAATCACAGACAACACTCAAGTTGGTTAATGCTGTTTGGAGGCCCCAGGAAACCCAAGGGGGGTTGTCATAATTGACCTCCTGAAAACATTAAATAGTTGTCTTATATATTATAACGCTTTTTCTTGGTTTATCTTTTAGCACAGTAACTGAAGAATAAAAAAATTTTTAAAAAGATGATTTTTTAAAGAAGTCATCAATCCATTTTGGGGTAAAATTAGAAATGTTTACTTAATAAAAAGCCCTAGACCTATAGATCTATGCTAGTGGATATGTTTTGGTAGCAAAATGTGTTTTATGGGTTCCAGGGGCACTTTTTTTAATTAGCTCATGTAACCTCATAATTTTGAGCATTTTTGCAGTGGCGGGAACATTTTCGGCATGACGGCATCTGTCTGAGCTGATTTCGACCCTTATATACTAATTAACCCTATTTTCAAAAAAAATGCCCCTGGAACCCAATAAAACACTTAATTTCACACATTTTGCTACAAAAACATATCCACTAGCAAAGATCTATAGGTCCAGGGTTTTTTTTAAGGTAAAGATTTCTAATTAAGGTAAAAATTTCTAATTTTACACATTTTAGCCCTTTTTTAAAAAATCTTCTTTTAATATATAAGACATATTTAATGTTTTCAGGGGGTCAATTATGACAACCTCCCATGGGTCTCCTGGGGCCTCCAAACAGCATTAATCTGCTAGCGCATTACACATCGATGTTGGTATACTGACTAAATGTTGGCCCAATGTTGGTCTAGGGTTTCATTTGGGTGTCCAGTGGTTACCCAGACAGCATTCCCAAATCGGAGCAACATCAGCAGGGCATCGGCTAAGTTGATACAATGTTGTTTCGATGGCGGCCAATAAAGAAACAATGCTGGGCCGATTTGCAATGATATATCAATAAGGCATCTATTGAAAGTATAGATTCGAAACCCGGTCTGGTGTGTGTGTGTGATTAGGGCTTTACGTCCTGTATTTCTGCACCAGTTGGGCTAATTAGGACAGGCAGAGACCATGGCAATGAGACGAAGGATGAAACAGCCATCCAACTTAGGCTCGACCGGGAATGGAACCCGGGACCCAGCGGTTGGAAGCCCAGAGCGCTACCTCTGAGCTAGGCCCCCGCCCACACAAAACCCGGTCTTGTCAGTCTTCGACTCCTCATGATCTGCATCTCAGCTGGATGTCATGCACAAGACGCTACTATATGCTGGGGCAAGTGCAAGACCCCACTCATAGGATAAACGGGTTGCGACTCCAAACTGTATCTAATCATTACGTCTGCCTCTCTCAACTAGTCATAAGCTGGTTTAGACCAGTAGCACCGAGACAACAATACAAAAAAATAAAACATAAAGGGGTCAAACCCTGATAGCATTCCAAATTGGCCCAATATTTATCGTTTCTATATAAGCCACTGTCTTTCCAACATCGTATTTACATCACTGACTTCGCGCCAATGTTGAAAGGATTTGGAATGCTATCTGGGATTTGGAATGCTATCTGGGATTTGGAATGCTATCTGGGAAGATGTACCTTTGTTTTTTTAACCAAGAATCCATTCATGAAAACAGTAAGTAGCAAAACAGAGAGAGATTCGTTATATATCATAACTTACAGTTCTAGGATAATACTCCCAACAGACTCAATAATTTAAGTTTCCAGCCAAGTATTTGAGAAACACGTTGGTGGCGGATGTTAAAAGGCAAAGCTGACTTGGTCATTTTAAACAGAAGGGCTCACAAATCTATCTTTGCTGAGTTAATCTGTTTTGGCTCATGTTGTGTCATTAAATACCCTGGTGTTGTCAATCACCCTCAGGTATTATCTATTGCCAATATTCCATAACTGCCTCCTTCCCCACTCAAATTAAACCCCTGCACTCTGAAGTCTGTTGCCCTCTGCCCTCGAAAGAAGTCCACGGAAGACTCTTCTTCCAATAAATTCATCAGAACATTCACTAAATCAACTGGAAATCTCTTTAGCTTCCAACAACTGTCTCTTATATCAGTATTTATCATGAGAAAATATGGCTACTGCGATGAAATTAAATATTAGCGTGATGTACTGACAGACAGTGGGATTCTACACGTAAAAAAAACCAGGCAACTTCTGCTTCGGAAGATCAAGGATGAGTGGGTAGATTTAGGAGATTTTAGGATGGATAATATTTTCAAAACACTGCAAGTGGTTTAACTCAATTCAAAACAGCAGTCATTTACCCACAGATATAGTCTCAATGAGTACTTGTTCATTGGATTACACTTGATTCCACTATAAATATATGGTAGGATTTACTGCCTCGTGCGTTTTCCCTGAGAAGGATAAACGCATGGATAATGCATGGTTTTTGCCTAATTAACGTAGCACATTTGGCCATGTACATGCGCAGAGCTTTTATAGTTAAATTTCTCATTTTATTGCCAAATTAGTTCATATGCCAAATTAGACTCTCATATGCCAAATTAGTCTCATATTATATCTCATATAACGAAGTGACCTATTTGGAGGAGCTGTTCTAAATTAAGCTGCCCACTGAAGTGGAACCAGACATCAAGTCAGGTAAAACTTCGTCTAGTTGATCGAGATCTTACACCAAACGACCTGTGAGTGTGTACAGGTAGTTTCATAATATATGGTCGACTTAAGACAGCTGTAGCAACCTATTCCTGGCTGTAGCTATAGATGGCTAAAGCCAGCTGCTTCTGTCTACTCCTAGCTTATTGGCTGCTTATGGTCGGTTTACACCCAACAAATAAAAACATTGGTAAACGTATGAAATTTGTCTGATATGGTGCTGCATGTACTTTAAGATCTGGTTTTGAGTAGCCTGCTATAGCCAGACAGTTCCGTTCAGTGGCAGGTAGCATAGTATACAGAAGTTGTCTAGCTTTGTCTAGGTTCATGAAACCATACACTGTCAAAGATTGTCCTATTATTATAGCCAGAATGACCACCCCGCCCTATTTCCCTCCTTAATTATAAAATGTCAAAAGTTTGGACACGAACCTATTTTCGAATCACAGGCACTTGCCGGAGACAGCAGTAATAGTCGTGGTTAATATCGGCAAGTGCCTGTGTTCGAACTAACACTCTAAGGTCCACCCTGTCTTCTCTAAGGTCCGCGACTATTTCTGCTATATTAAAAGCCTTCTCCAGGGCTGTAGACTGCAGCCAATACTACACATGTGTTTCCTTCTGATTATTGGTATTCTGCGTAGTTCTATGATATGGTGTGGACTCCAAGCCGTATCATCTCATCATTACATCTGCCTGTGGCAGCTGGCCATATGTGACATTAGACATAAAATGGCAGACTGATAAATGTCGGCGAAAAAACCATATGCGTTTGAAAGAACAAATTTATTTATAATTGAGCCCCTTGGCTAATATAGATGCTTATCCACCTCTAAAAATATAACTTAATGCGGTTTGCTGAGCTTATTTAGTAACGATACCGTATGGTAACTGAAACTAACTTTTAATTAGATTAAAATACTGAAATACACTTTTCTTACATTTTTTTTAGGGCAGTGTATGAAACTGCATGTGGAACAGAAAACTTTGCATGTGTGTAATTGGTGATATTTCTGCTGTCATAGAAGTATAATTAACCTAGTAGAAATGAAAATTCACTTTTCATATCATTTTACGATCTTAATTTTAGCAATTGGAAATTTCTGGATTGTGTTAGTTCGATTTAACGTGTCATTGTTAATAGTTTTCTGGGTAGGAAATGAGCTAGTGTTATTTAATCTGTTTCATTAAGATTAATGAAAGCTCCCCAAGCATCGAATGCAAAGTGACCTTGGGATTTAATTTGCAATTATCCTGTTCATTACCAAATCAATTTATAATTTTCTGCAAGATTACTGAAGGCTGTTTTCACACCAAGAAATTTGCGAATTTAAATTACAAAATGTGTACTTATCTTCCCCTTTTATATATTTCCAATTTATATATATGGCCTTGAGATGTGCAATTTGCTGTTTTTTTACGAATGGCTGTACTTGTTGACTTTACCAAATGATGTTGGTCTCCACTGATGTGCAAGTCCAAAATTAGGCCTTCTTTCAGAACTCCTTGAGATTAACACAGAATTGTCCAAGTGAAAGGCTAGCTATATGAATGATCTTCCACCCAATTTCTATCACACTGACAAGGTCTGTCCATTCACAAACTGTCCATAGCATGAGACGTGAATTTTGTTGTACCTTGTACTCAGTGTCTATGTTGGAGCATGTAACATTTTATGTGGAAGGTAAATGTTTAAGATGGTGTTGACTCCCAGACTTCCCATTTCATCATTTCATCTGCCTCTGTGACTTGGTCATGTAAGTTAACTGAGCTCAATACCATTAGCGACTTCTTAAGACCAACAAGATAAAATGCGACCCTTGATAAAATATATACTGATATGTTTGACTTCTAGTAGTGCTTTTCTCCCAAAGAGACTATAATGTGATTATGTGAATAAATGGAGACTGGGACTACAGAGCTGTCAAATCAGGAATAATCCAGCATTAAAATTTATATAATGTCCTCTGGTGGGACTTGAACTAGGGAGTCTTGATCTGAAGCTGAGCACACTTTCATTAGACCACAGAAGTAGACATGTGTACAAGAATAGTTGCATGGCTTAGATCACTAGAAGGCACTGCCAACCCATCAAAACTCAAGTGGCACTGCTTGAAACTTGGAGAAACATTATCAGGGTCACTTTCACCAAAAACAGGTTGCCCTCAAGGGAACTTTCCTTGGGCCCTTGGCATTTGTATGTCATATAAACGACCTCTCCATACCACATCCGGCTCTCTCAATCAAATAAGTTGATAATACCTCTATATTGCATGCATCCACTGACCCGTCAGACTCTACTTGAAACTCCATGCAAAAGAAAATCCGCTCTTGTCCATCACCATTGACAATACAAGCATTGAAACAGTGTCAACTGCCAAAGTGCCAGGTGTAATTATATCTGACGACCACCTGGAATGCTCATATCAGCAGCTCACAAAGCAGGCCAACAAGAGACTTTATGTAAACCAGATGCAAACATGCTGGAGTCCAAAAACATGACTTGATAGGAATCTACCTCTCAATGATTAGGCCAGTTCTGGAATATTGCTGTGTTGTACGGCATACTAACCTACCACAATACCTCCATAGGGTCAATCCAGATGAATTAACCGAAAGCTCCCTAGGTCACCATCTCAAAACTTTTTAAAAAGATACCATTTGTAAGTCTATATAATTAATGGAAAAATCCAAATTGCAGGTCTCCAGTGTCAATGGTTTAGAAGATACAGCAATTTGAAACTTTATAGTTTTTGCGGAAAAGCCAAACGGCATGAATTTCCAAGTTAAGACGTCCATATCTCTCTTATTTTTCATAATGTAGGCATGAAATTTTGTACCTAGAGTAAAGAAATTGTATTGAATCCATGTATGCTGTTACATCAGGGCTATTGGTGATAATTTTTCAAACTGTAATGCTCTGAAAAAGGGCGAAAATGGGAAACGTTGCAAAACGAGACTTTATTTTTTGCAGGGCTGTGTGGAATCTATGCAAGCATAAGAGCTCATATTTATTTTCTTGCTTCTTATGGTCCACCTGCACATATATGAATTGCCAAAACCACCTTATTTGCAAAAAGATGGAAGCCAGAGTAGTTTTAAAAAGACAAATAATATACGATTGTGAAAAAAGCCCTTTATTCTAATGTAATTTTGACCAACAAGAGAGTTCACCATCACTTCCATATTTTTTCCCAATATCAAACACATCTAGTGGTCCTCTGGTTAAGATATCATTGTGGTGGTCAGATGCCTTCAGATTTTTATGAATTTTTCAAAAATCTATCTTTATATATCAAAAAAATAATAGTCTTTTGCGATTTCTTAATATTTGCATAAAGATTTGAACAGTTAAATTTATCTATTCATTTGATAAACATGCTTTAACATTTATGATGCTATATTGAATACATAATCATCAAATTTTACAAACTAAAGGTATTGTGGAAAAAGCCAGCTGCTTCTGTCCACTTCTATAGCCAATAATCGGGATACATCTATCACCAGATAAATATAAACCTTGGTAAACGTAAGAAATAAATCTAATATATCATAAATATGTACTTTTAGATCCGATTTTGAGTAGCCAGCTATGACAGCTTTGTCAAGTTTCAATTTGATGGGCCGTTTTTAATGAAACTAACTGTAGACCATGAATGTAATGACAGAGGGACCTAATATAGCCTCCTATGCACAAATTACACCTTGAATACTTGCTGCCATGCTTCCATATTAAACTGCCATTCGTATTTATGATATCCTTGACAATTTGGCCACACGCAATTGCATCATGAGACTGTCTGCATCATGTTGTATCATGTTTAGATCTTGATTTCAGATGATAAAGGAGCGTGATCGACCTTAGTTTTAAAACAGGAGAAAAACTTAGTTTATGTAAACTAGATTAAATGAGAAAACCTTAGTTTATGTAAATGAGATTGCAGTGCTCATTTAGCAGCTTTATTAGCATTTTGATGAAGAAGTTTTTAACTTGAAAGGTTTATCTTTGATCAAGGTGATCAAGAGTTATGCAAAAAAATTATTTTTTGTTGGGTCCAGTTAAGTGGTCACCCAAAGAAGGATACATTTGGCTGTTTAAGACTACTAGTAGTAGCAGTAGTAATTTTTTTATTTTTTGTTTTTTACAACATTACATAGTACAATTTTCAACACACCAAACCCAATTTACAAGTCACTATTTACTTAAAACAGCAACAGCATGTTAAACAAATCAAAAATTTCTCATATATATGCCTATTTTGACTAGTGGGCGTTTAATGAAGGGGTAAAATAAAAGTTCAGTCTGAGGCAGTTTGAATATAATATTATTTGCAGTTCCCAGTAGGTGACGGCTCTATTCAGGTGGCAGTTATGTCTTGTTTGACTGTATTTTATGAGCAAATTATTTTTCATTTGCAAACCAGCTCTAAAGAATTAATTCGATATTACAACAATAGAGGAGTCCTGTATTATACAGTTTTATTGGAGCAAGAAAAGCTATGTTGGACAAAGCATTAGCCAAGTCCAATATAGCTTTTCTGAACATTGGCTGGTTGTTGGCCCAGCGTTGGTCAAAGTTGGTTCGATGCTATCTGGGATTTAGGGATTAAGACACAATATTCTTTAAGATAGCATTTTGAACAAATAAATAGTAGGGATGCTTTACATGACTACACTTAATTGTCTATCCCAGGTCATTTCTCTAAATCAGTGGATTGTGAGCGCAGCAGGGTGCCGCAATAACAGCACAAGCCTACATAGAAATTCTCAATTCTGAATTCCACAAGTTCAGTTGCCTAGGTGATGAACTGTAATTACTTGTTGAATCGCTATGACGGTTCATGAAATATCTTGGATGTTCAGAACGGCATCATGGATACTTGGATAAAGAGAGTGTAGTTGGGTGGGTGGATTAGGGCTTTACGTCTTGTATTTCTGCGCCTGGCGGTCTAATTGGGGCAGGCAGGGACCATGGCAATGAGATGAAGGATGAAACAGCCATCTAACTTGGACTCGACTGGGACTGGAACCCGGGACCCACTGGTTGGAAGCCCAGCGCGCTACCACTGAGCTAGGTCCCCATCACGGGATAAAGAGATATACATATGTATGAATTTTGTTGCTTAGAAGCCACTAAGTTAATACGATCATTTCAATAAACACAGTAGTTTTAAGAAGTGGTCTTATATTTTTGGAAGGCGGTGTAGTTCAGTGGTTTCTGTTTTACTACTCTGTGTGTATACAGACACCGGATACCATGCTAGACCTGCTCGACAGAAAAAAAAGTTGAAAGAATGTTTGCCCGATCTGGAATGCGCATGTTGGACTGACAGACAGAGCGCCAGTCCGACAGACAGACAGACATCTGCAGATAATAATGATATTATTCCGGAGGTTAACATCTGCAGTGTGGTATTGTGATGTCATGATACTCTGATCAGTATTCTCAGGACTACGGTATTATCTGGAATGGAGATTTGAGCCAGAGGAATGCAAGGCCACGGAGCCAAGAGCACCTGGGGGGCTGATCCTCTGTAAATATAATATAGACTGACCCCCACTGGCCTTCCCTGGTGACCAAAGGACAAGGAATGGACAAGACAAAGATCCTTTTAGCTCCCTTTTCTCTACTTTTGCTTTAAAGTATTTCATTCATATTTCTCCAAATTCCTTTCCTTTGTCTCACTTCAATGGCTAAGCGATACAGATGAATCCAGAAGTTTTGCGGACAAATTACAACTTAGCAGACTTGATATACGATAGATTTTGACTCACTCACTATGTTGTCCTCAGAAAAAAAAGTTTTGCCCTAACTTTCCTTTAATCTTGGTTATTGCATCACATCTTCTGTTGAGTTGAGGGCTTTCCATAAGACAGTGTAGGCGAAGCTCGTTCACATATACACGGAAAAGTAAGCAAAGTATAGTATAGTATAGTAAAGTATAGTATAGTATAGCATAGCATAGCATAGTATAGCATAGTATAGTATGGTTTAGTATAGTATAGTATAGTATAGTACAGTATAGATGTTAAGGTACATGGCTACTGAGGGGCCACCCAAATGCCTTATACAAAGTTATGTACTAAATACATGGAGCCAGTGGAGTGACACATGCACAGTGGTTTTTGGGGAAGAGAGAAAAAAAACATCAATCTAATTAGCATATAAAAGAGAGTGAACATGTTGAATGGGAACCAATGGCCGGGATGCTGAGGAGAAGACCAATAAACTAATTATTCTGACAGACAAAACAATGAAGCAAGTTACAATTATCAGTATAAGATTTTTTATTTATTTTTTTACATAGTTTTTGAATCCATGAAAACTATGGGTATCAATTTTTTTCTTATATTAATGTTTGTACTGTTAAATGTTTTGGGAAACTTATAGTATAGAATAGTATAGTATAGCATAGCATAGCATAGTATAGCATAGTATAGTATAGTATAATTAGTATAGTATAGTATAGCATAGCATAGTATAGCATGGCATGACATGGTATAGTATAGTATAGCATAGCATAGTATAGCATGGCATGGCATGACATGTATAGTATAGTATAGTATAGTATAGTATAGTATAGTATAGTATAGTATAGTATAGTATAGCATAGCATAGCATAGTATAGTATAATATAGTATAGTATAGCATAGCATAGTATAGCATGGCATGGCATGACATGTATAGTAGTATAGTATAGTATAGCATAGTATAGTATAATATAGTATAGCATAGTATAGCATAGTAAAGTATAGTATGTAGTGTTTATTCTTTTGATAGAAACGAATAGAATACAATACAATACCATAGAGTTACAAAATTTCGTTATTGCTGGTGTCGTTCCTTTGTCCAAGCACTGACAATCGAGTCATATGATATGAATGAAATACATTAATAATATTGTATTGTTGTTCAGCAGTTGTATGGCCTGAAGCCTCCTCATTATTCATAGTTCATAAAACACAGTGTTACTTTGGAAAATAGATTGATATTATTTCTAGCCATTTTGAATTTTATTGCAATTCAGAATAACAAATTTTTTGCCAGAATGTGGAAATAAAGTTACATGAGGATGGCCACCTATTACATTTAGACTGTTACACCCCTCCTATTACTGATTACATTTACTACTGTACCTTTCAATGTCATCCTATAAGCTCTGCTGCATGACCTATCATTGGTCCCAGACAATACAAGTCATACTTATCTAAGGGTAGCAGGATGCTGGTAGGGAGCATATATCACTCATTTGTCAGCTATATGGGTCGTAGGTATGATTAACAGGCCTATAAATGCGATTGTTTCTTGAGTAGGTGGTGTCAAGAAAGAATTACGGGCCACAGCAGAGCCAAGGACTCTTAGGTAGAAATCAGAGAGAGTTAGATGCGATGAGTTATTTCTTATTAATTTCCATAATAGATTGGCATTCTATATTTCCATGGAGAGGGGAGGGAGGGGGTAAATATAATGGAACCCCGCATTAAGACTACCTCATTATCAAGACCACCTCACAATTACATGTAAAATCACATGGTTTTAGACTTCACTGGATATTCTGACCATGAAAAAATAAGCCTTCAGTTTGAGGTTTTAAGACCACCTCACTATTAAGACCAGTACAGCTTGCACCAATGTGATCGGAATGGCTGGGTCCTACTTTACAGGCAACCACTGTTATACGTGTACTGTTACCAAGTGATAAAGTTATACATCACCCTCCAAAAATATAAGACCACTCGAATTAATGTTAACTGATCAAAGTCGTCTTATGATATTACATGCTTTTGGATGGCTGTGTAGTGTGCTGCAAAAGGCATTAGTAACAGCAGAAAATGATATGGTATTGATATTTTGTGTTTGTTATGATGAGGTAGGGGTTCATTTATGACTGTACAAGTATATACCCAGATATGATAGAATTCCATAACCCATGGAGTGCCACAAAGTGCCATGGGATGCCATGGAGTGCCACAGAGTGCCTATGCCCAGATGCCAGAGTGCCAGAGCCCACGATGTTGCTCAATGTGGTGCCCCAGATAACAAGTCACATCGGCTAGACGTTGGCCCGACATTGGACGACGTCCGACCATCATCAGGCCAACATTGGGCCAACAGTGGGCCGACATACATTGTAGTATGTTATCAGGTACAGAGTTTCATAGATGTCATAGATATCATTGAGTGACCACAGAGTGCCATAGAGTGACCACAGAGTGCCACAAGGTGCACAGAATGCCACACAGAGTGCCAGTCTGAGATTATTTAAATTGTCGCTGTGTAAAAAAGTTGACATTAAATTTCTAGGCTAAATGTGCTTGAAACTTTAAGCTATCTTTTATTTCCATTTCTATCTGTGCATGCCATGAATTCATGAAGCAATGAATATCAACCCTCGCTTCCTAACGGTGTTTTATGGATTTGCAAGAACAATTAAAACAGCATTTTAGCCATTAGGAACATGTTATGTCCAATTATACCACATTTGCAAGCATCTTCCTGGTGAAGGTTATGACAAGAGAAACATTTTCTTCTCGTAAGTTACAAGTCTATGCATTAACAGAACTTTCATGGGATTAATACACTTGTCAAAATATCAATTGTGAGGATTACCATTATTCAAATTGTGTGTGAATCTTGCAGGATGGATGCCACAGTCTGGTAGTTGAGGATTTGAACAGATCCTGCAACCATGTCAACTAAATTATTTATTGTGCCTGTTTAAAAAGAGTGCACTATTTGAGAATTATGAAGAATGTAAAAGTCGATAAATGTATATTGTATTGTATGTTGGTATGGCAATGGCACAAGGAAAGACAGTACAAATTGAATAAGATTGTTGGAATTGCCAAAAGAAGGAGTTTAGACATTGTCATTGACTCACCCCACCCAAGTGTAATGGGCACAATGTACATGTGCTTGGTAACATGCAACTGGTGTGATCGAGCTCTGATTCAACACCGTCCTCCAAAACTATAGAACAGTTGCTCATGTACAAAGTGGTCAATATAGTCTTACATTTTTGGATCGTGGTGTAAAGGACTAAAATGTTGGCAGAATATGTACCCAATGTCTGGACAGATTGCATACCCATAACATTCATTTATGTCAATGGGCCAGGTGGTGTTAAACATTTCACTCTCTGGTACAAGAAATTTTTTCTTGGTAATCAATTTCTTGGTAATTAATTAATTTGTAGATGATGGTCATACGAATAAACATAATATAATGATGATAATAAAAGATAAAAAAATAATAATGCAGGTTTGAATTAGATATTTAATTCAGAGTAACTGACGTATCAAGGAAATTGATCACAAAATATATTAAATATAATCATTATTCAGAGCTCTGTGAAAGGTCTGGACTTGATCCATTCAGCAATTTTGGGATGACTTTCTACCTTCACATACAGGGCCTTCAGTTTGGGGTACTTGTCTAATGGAGACAGGACTTTGACACCACCTGGAATCCAATGCATCCAGATAGCAAACAGCATATCAGCCCATGTGATAGAGGATCCAACTAGGTAGCCACTGTTTGTAGTATTGAGGTCTAGCTGCTTCTGGATGTTGTCTAATGCTTGCGGCAGCTCCTCTTCGGTATATTTCTTGATCTTCTCCTGTTTCTTGACTTCATCTGTCTCCCTCCTGATCCACACACATGGCTGGACGACGTAGTCAGCTAAGGAGTCTGCGATCATTTCCACTCTGGCTTGGTCGAGCAATGATTCGCCAGCGAATCCATAAGACCTCGCGAAGTACCTCGCAACAGCATGGCTCTGGCTGAGTCTGGTAATGGTGCCTTGACCATCGTCAATTTCAACGAATGGACACTGTCCAAATGGAGCCAGCTTCTTGTACTTTTCTTCCCACTCTTCTTTTTCAAAGCGAATATCTTCATAAGGCAGTCCACAAATGGCGAACATCTGTCTGATTATCTCTCCTCGGCCCTTGCCACTGAAGTAGTACAACTTGTATGACGCTGACATGGTTAGTTAAAATCAGATCACCGTATGAAAAGATTCAGTGAATATGCTGCTGTTGTTGGATTGCCGTCTTTTATATGAGAAGTATGTCTTTTAGTAACAGCTGGACACTCGCAATGCAGTCTTGCACTCCACATGGACAGAGTAATTTGGTAATAACAGGGATGGGGGCCCATAGTAATGCGCACATTGACACAAATAAAACTCGCTGAATTTAAACACATTGCATAGACATGTAGTAGGGTACAGGGGATGACCTCTTGTCACTCAATTTGCTTAGTAATCCCAGTCCAGCTAGCTATTTCTATCTATTCATTTATCATCAATATGTACAGTTAGTTTCATTAAAAACTGCCTGTCAAATTAAACCTAGACAAAGCTAGACAACTTCTGCTAAATAATGCTACATGCCACTAAACGGAACTCTCTGGCTATAGCTGGCTACTCAAAGCCCGATCTAAAAGTGCATATTTGATATATTAGCTGAATTGCGTACATTTGCTCAGGTTTTTATTTTTTCAGTAAGCCGACCATAAGCTAGGAGTAGACAGAATGCGGCTGGATTTGGCAAGTTATAGCTACAGCCAGGAATAGGTCGCTACAGACTATCTAGAGTCGACAGTATTTTATGAAACTAACTGTACACTGCATGACAAATAATTTACCTACATGTACACTGTATGAAACCTAGATGACTAGCATATATATCTATCTATCTAGATGACTAGCTGACTGACTGGTCGCTATGTGCTTGTATATGTCTATATCTCAATGTTGCAATGCTACTGGGTCTGACGCATGGTCAGCCAACTGCCAGAGGCAGAAGTAATGATGAGATGATAGCCTTGGAATCTACACCATTTTACACATTTATCCCAAGGGTGGTGCCTTTTACTTGCCTCAGCATAGACACCCAGTAATAGGCACCTCTAATTCAACGTCTCCCATAACTGTCTTATATCAATTTGATACATGATGGGAGAAAGGAAAGAGGACCATAGTGACGAAGTTAATTCTGTTTACCCCAGGATTGTTTCGAATGATTTTTTTGCCTGCTTAAGATTCTATGGGTCTCAGTCACATAGATTAACAATACGATAGAGCTCACCGGGCAAACCGTGAAGAAAAGCGAAGAGCTCTCGAGTGAAAACAGCTCAACTGGGTCAATGATCCAGGTACATGCCTTGAATTTTGGCTGTAAAAATCAACAGAGCAGCTTTCTTAATTAATAGCGTAGATAAGTGTAAAAAAAAAGTGTAAAGAGATATGGTGCATTTAGTACTCTGTGTCTATGCTGAGGCAAGTAAAAGACCCCACCCATGGAGTAAATGTGTAACATTGTGTGGACTCCAAGCTGTATCATTACATTTGCCTCTGGCAGCTGGTCATTTAAACTGACTATGCTTCAGGCCCAGTAGCATTGAGACAGTGAGATATATATAGAGAGAGAGAGATGCATTTATTTCAACCATAATCATAATCATTTTTACAATAAGAGTATTTGTATACAATACGTTTAAATATGGTGTTGGAGACAGACATTTTGGCTTACAGCCGCTAGCATGTCTGCCACCAGGGGATTTCATTGAAAGTACATTTTAACATTAGTAAATACATCGCTATGAAGGGATTAGATAAAAGACAAATAAAATTGAATTAACATTAAAAAAAGTGGTTAGAGGGAAATTTCATAATTAATGAAAAATATCATTTTAGTTATATACGTATACAGTGGAGGGTTTGTGAGAGACTGTGAGTGGAAGTTGGCAAAGATTTCCGGGCTCATTTACAAAGGCCTATACTGGCAGGTGGGTCACTTTAGCTACATACAAAGCATCCTTGGATAGACATATACAAGCAATATAATTTGGAATAAACTTTAATACCACATTAGAGTATAACTGATTATGCAAATTTTGTATGTTTACTGTGCATTACATCCCATTCCCACCTTTCCGAACTGCATGCCTAACTCCCACGAACTGGGAGTTCGGCAATAAGTACTTAAGCCATCGTAAAGGTTTGTAGGTAATCCCCACAGTTCGTGACAGTACGTCACAGTACCTGGATGGTTTAAAGTCTTATAAATTCATCGTAGTCATCTACGAAGTAAAACAGGTCGTAGGACGTCGTAGGTGCGTTCGTAATAGTTCGTAGGAAGTTCGTAGTAATTCGTAGTTAGGTCGTAGCAGTTCCTGGATGCTTGTAATTGGTCGTAGGAGTTCGCAGAAAGTCGTAGTCCTGAGTAAGTATTGAGGTCGTAGCTGATTCTAAACGGTTCGCCACATCTCAAGAAAAAAGATGGAATTTCGACGATTATGCTAAATAAGCATTTAGACCATAAATAATAATAATAATCAGATGAAACTGGCGAGCTGCCAAGAACTTTGACCACTCTTTGTCAAAGTTCGTCGCAAAATTAGCAGCAGTTCTTGTAGGTGGGAACGGGGCTAAATTTAACTATAATTTATTCGGGTGTTTTGCTTGATAGAAGTAGAATTCTTCTGTAGAGGGCAACCCCCCAAATGTGTATGTTTATGGGATATGTATGAATATATACATTTTTCTGAGCTCTAGTCAATTTTGTTTGAAAATGACAACTTATAAACGTCTGGAAATAATGAAGTAAAACACCCTGACATTTTGCTGTATACTTCTGTAAAAGAAACACTAAGATACTTGAAATATCACTGATATAATGGCTTTATCTTAAACTGCATCAATTTAAGTCAAATGTTAGCCATGCGTTTCAATTACAAATTCTATATATTCAATCCCAAAAGATGATCTCTTAAATCGTCGTTTTCTTAAATATTATATAGAATTTAGAGATATCAAATAGGTGTAGAAAAAGCAAAACAACCAGTCAATTCTGTTCTGTATCATGTCAAATATTTGGTTTTTGACAAAATGTCTCTTAAAAATGTATTTATGTATGAGACATTATATTATGTATATATATGCTTTTATTGACACAGTATGTATGATACATTTGTCAAAAATAACAGATAAAAACATGTAATAAGTCTACTTCTACTCACTATTTCTATATTCAATATATATATATATACATGGTATAAAAGTTAAAGGTATACATTATCAATGGATTATCTGCACATCCATGGTCCCAGTTGCTGAACAATAGCACGGTAATATGAGCATTAAGTTTTGAAGAAATGTTAAATGTGTGTCATTAACAAAAAGCAAAATAATCACTCAATTCAATTCTGTTCCACGTCAAGTATTTGTTTTTTGACAGAATGTCTCTGAAAGGCTGAAGATTTAAGCCGATATAAATATTTGTATGCTTTTTTAATAGTAAAGTTGGAAAACAAACTTATAAAAATTGGTTTTTGACAGAATAAAATGTTGGTTTTTGACCAAATGTCTCTCAAAGATTGAAGTTATAACTTGTTATGTTTTTCTCATACTATGGTGAGAAAGTAGACTTATAAAAGCCAAGACTATCCCATTTTACCAACAGGATCTTTTTACATGCTGACTAGCGACCATGTACATTCATTAACGCCCATTAGCCACCCACCAGCCAGGTAGCTAGTCAGCAAGATGCTCCTTCACCAATGCATTGATATGTTGCCCATTAGTATGCAGGTCCAGTCTTTATGGAGTCACTCTGAGAAGTTGCTGAAAGAGAACTAGGTTATTTAGATTCAAAACGATTTTTAGAGAACAGCGGAGCCCCCTATCGTTAAATCCAGCCCAGAGGGTCACCTGTCGGAAGTGTTCTTATAGTAGGATTCAAAAAAGAATGTACACTTGAATTTGGTCATATTTTTATGCATAGCCCGGAACAGAATAATATGGAGAGAACTGTTATTGTCTGAAATGATGAAGTGCACAGATGTTCGTGCATTGAGGTAGTATAGTGTTTGTTACCCAAATGATTATCAAATCAATTAGGTGATTGTTAACCTATGCTATACTTCAATTTCCAACAAGGTTAGACCTCAAGTTTCAAGTTCAAGTTCTTTGTTGGGAATAATATTTAACATCAGCACATTTAAACAATAATAAAAATAATTAAATTTTAAGATTTACCTCCAGGAATAAAAATTGTTGACGTAACTGATGCATGCCTTGAGCTCAGACCAGTTGGGACACTGGACAGCACTGGGAACACTTCATCGCATCAGACAATAACAATAAGTCAAAGCCCAACTTGGACATAACTAAAAACTTATCTTCCAATTGATGATTTTTACAAATAGTTCTTGTCGTCATTAGTACATTTTTTAAGAAGCTAGTTGTCATGGTTACAAAGAAACAACAGAAATATGTTAACTATAGCTAGCAGTCTAGCAGTAAATTAAAAATCTCCCATAGGTGTCTATATCAGTTTATATATATTGAGTTTGACCGATTGTCAATCCAGTTCGCCTCAAGAAAAAGTCGAATGCTGTTGAAATCAACAATTTTTTTTACATCAAGAACACTTGTTCAGAATGTCTGAAAACAGAAACACACTCAGCATCAACACTGATCTGTGGGCATTGTTTTTATGCAGAGCAGGCGCCAATGGCAATTTACAACAAGAGGTTTGCTCCAGACTCAGGCAATCTGTCCTGATAATGTTCTTACAATGCAACAGCGGTCTTAGATTGCGTAATTTATCTGAGAACTTGATACGGGCATTTAAGGCAAGTTTCTGTGGCGTATAGAAATTGCTCAAATTGCGAAGTACAGAGAAAAGTATCATATATACAAATTGGTTGTCATATAACTGACTCTCTGTTGTAACCGTATCTTACTTTGATTTTGTAGTTGAAAAGAGATAGAAAGTGATAGAACAAGCGGAGAGGGGAGAAAGTCATTACAGTGCAATTGCGAAGTGACTCATATCTTAATGAAATGTTCAGTGTTTTTACTCTTTTCCAAAGTATATGTGAACTGAGCTGTAGCAACAACTTACCGCATGTTTTCTCACAGACTTAAGTTGGCTGGCTGTTTCATTCATGATCTCATTGCCATGGTCTCTGGCTGTTATAATTAGTCTATCAAGTGCAGAAATACAGGACGTAAAGCCCTAATCCACCCATCCAACCTTTCTAGCTAGGTTTGGCTTGGTTCAGTTTATTGCAGTTGTTCATAGCTCTGGGTAGCTAAAACCATATATATCAATAAAATGTGCGTGGTTTACTGTTGCTTGTGTACATTTGTCATTTAAAAAAACTGCAGTAATTAAGTAGTTGAGAAACTATAAATTGTCAGAGAGAATGAAGTCATAAGCATTCTGACTGTCAGTAGTGTAATTAAAAGGGCACGCTCCAGACATAAGCATGAAATTATGCATTGCAGTAGGTATTGTCTCTAAAGCAGCATCTGGAGCAATAGGTTGACGGTCAGTACCTCTTCAAAAATATGGCCTAACTGGCATGTATGCCTGTAAATGCCTGGTCTTACTATGGACTGAATTTTCAGGATGATTGCGTGAACCATAGCATACTGACGTCAGGAAGTACCACATGAAATGATTATCCTGACGGTCAGTAATGCTTGCGAAATACTTAATACTGACATGAATTAACTGAGAATAGGTGTCAGGAAGACTGCACTTAATGGGCTATTCTGACGGTCAGTAATGTCATAAATTAATACACTACTGACGTTAGAATGATTGATAAAACTGCCTATATTTGACTTCATTAGTGTCAGTAGCACCCCATATTTAGTGCCTTTTTTTTAGCTGGCTAAAACTGAACTTTTTTTATGTAATACTCTTGATCCTAAAAGCCGGGTAACATCAGTTTCCTTAATGTCGTTTTCTAAATAAAGTTCATAGACTCTATGTGGAACTGCGAGCTGTGAGGTTCTTTTATGTTTGACGTCTTGAGCAAAACCTTTCGCCCTTATTGAGTATGTGTGTATTATATAAAGCCAGAAAGTTTGTCAGCATTATGTCAAAAGCGAAAATAGACTTGGTGTCAAAAGTGATTGATCAGATTCGTGAACAGACTAAAGGTGCTAGTAGCAACATATATATTCCAGACTGATCACTTACTCAATAAATTCCCTATATATCAGCGGTAGGTGGCGCAGTCAGAAGCGATTTAGGGGAGGAGGGGGGTGGATAAAAGTTCAAAAGCTTTCAAAAGCTTTCAAAAGCAAAGTAACTGGGTAGCTATAGGTTTAATATAAACGTTTAACATAACTATAGAACATAATAAAATTGAATATGATGTTTTTTTCTCTTGCAATTTTCGATATTTCATTATACTTTCTACTGTACATTTTATAAATCAAGCAGTCTTTAGTTAAAAGCACTTTGTGATTGTTATCTTATCTTGTCTTGTCTTGACTTGACTTGACTTGACTTGACTTGACTTGACTTGACTTGACTTGACTTGACTTGACTTGACTTGACTTGACTTGACTTGACTTGACTTGACTTGACTTGACTTGACTTGACTTGACTTGACTTGACTTGACTTGACTTGACTTGACTTGACTTGTCTTGTCTTGTCTTGTCTTGTCTTCTTATCTTATCTTATCTTATCTTATCTTAAGAAACTGACATTTTCTGCTTCTTCAGAAAGGTCATTTTCTGTTTCTTCAGGTCTTGTATTAATTTATTTGCAATCATTATATATTAGGCACCAACCCATATACACAACATACTTTTGTGCTTCAAGAACCTTTATGATGGAATTATCTCATTTTCAGGTTGCTGCAGCATTATTGCATTTATGAAAATTCCACTGGGTATATTTTTCCTCACACCCAAAAAACTTTGTTCTTGGACCCTTATGCATCAATTTCAGCCATTGAAAAAAAAATTTCTACAACCATTTTTCACCCCATGCGAGGATTCTATTTTTCATAACTAACGAGTGATGAAATTAGAAATTTTGAAAATGTAATATTTTCCGTAACTCTAAAAATACTCACGGGTTTCTTGCTTAAATAGTAAAATGCATGTCTACTTTTGATATTTTGAGTGAAAAATACCCAAATTCAAGCATCACCATGGCAGATATAAGGCCTTGAATATGGCATAACTTTCAATACATTTCACAGTGGCCGAACAAGGTAATTTCAGCACCAAATCAATATAACAGGAAACATGTCCGTTTTTCATATTTCTTTATCTATATTTTTTTATATTATTACTCATTTACAGAAATTTTAAAAAATTTGACCATTTTTTCAAAGACTGAAAATGCTGCATTTCCACTCTGGCCATGCCCAATTTTTGGCCGAATTAGCCTCAAAAAATACCCCTATTCAAGCGCCCCCTACAGGGAAACTATTATAGATAGGAGGCTTCTGATTGCTTTCATCTTCGTTTGTAAGATAAATGTTTTTATTAGCCAAATTTGAAAAAACAAATCAGAGATGATCATGTGGAAAGGTTTGCATAATTTTCTCGAAGACAGACAGTTAGATAGCAGCTCATAATTTACCATCCGTTGTTTCAAAATGTGCCGTTTATCTGTGGACCATGATGCTTCGACCATCTGAGTTAATTTAGGTCACATCATGTTTTGCTCATCAATTTATCATTTATCCCGTTTGAGTGTTAATTACCCTGAGCAGCTTTGGCGTAATTAAAGGAATTAAAAGAAAATTCTCAAATCGTGTCTTCTGCACACCTGTCCATGTCGAGATCATATTAAATCTCCTGGTTTCCTTCACAGGTAAACACTATGGGGTAAGATACGGATTTAATTGGTTATTTAATCTATGTTTTTACACTATGTTTCTTTGAAATAATCATTGTTGGAAGCTAAATAAGTATTGGATCTCACAAAAGGATTACATTGAACCTTTTTGTGTGTTGCTTATGAAATAATGCACTGATACAATAAAGGATGTTCTGTCTCAAAGGAGTATACCTGTGAAACACTAGTGGCTTGAGGAGTATGGATATATTGATTATGAAAATGTTGTTGTAAATCCGGCTTAGTCACTATACTCCCGAGTCAAATATTTGTATTTTTCTTGGTGTTTTCCAAAAAAAAAAAAAACTATGAAAAACTTGATGTTAATAGTAATGACTCAATGATACTGGTCTGAATCTTAGCCAGCTTATATGACCAGCTGTCAGAGGCAGACGTAATGATGAGATGATAAGGCTTGTGTTTCACACCACGCTACACAATAATCCCATGGGTGGGGCCTTTTTACTTGCCTCAGCATAGACACTGAGTACAAGGCACCACCAATTTAATGTCTTATGCATGTCTAGCTGAGATGTATATGTTATATTTGCAGAAGTGATAATGATTGAAATTATCATTGCATCATCTTATCAAATAACTCATTTTATTGAATAGCCTGGCCTGTAATGTTGATTGACACGGCAACGTCTGCATGCTGTAGTTATTTTAAATAGATAGTAAATGTTTGACCACATATATACACATATATACAATTCATATTCACTCTTGACCACACACGCACATATTTACAATAATTTATAATCCAGATGAGACATAATTAATAACGAATATGACATGTGGACTCCAGTAGTGATAAATGTGCCTTTATATTTTTTGACCTTGTTTATATTTATCTTGCAGATGAGCGGTAGAATTAATTAAGTACTAATATGAATGCAACATTGCATAATCATGAGGGTAGTTGTATTGCCACATTTAAGTTCATTGCACTAAACATGATTTTAACTGGAACTGATTGGCCATGAACTGGTCCAGCGTGGGACGCAGTAAATGCATTTAAGGCATTAACCTAATAACCAAGTTTATTGCCTAAAATTAATGTGTGATGAATTGATAACTTTTTTGATTATCATTTTCTGTTTCAGAAACATGGACAGGTGATGCTACATGGCCAGACAGCGATAACATCACACATTAATTTCCAATTTTGATAAGAACCATGGATTACTGAAAATCATGGACAAGAGATAACAGAAATCATGTGCTTTATTGGCGTTATGGAATACCCTTGAATATTATAGTTTATAGTGAACATTGGTGTTTGGACCAGTAAACAATAAGATAAGATAACACTCTTATGCAAGAGTTAATTTGGATTCCTCAATAATGGATCATTACATTAAACATATTGAGATTGAGAGATTGAAATGACCACTAAGTGTTGTAGTTTAATAGTGCTATGAGATAAACTAATGACAGTGACCCCTGAGATGTGCAGTGTTCCAAGCTCAAGTTCTCAGAGTCAGTCTCTCTTAAGCAATGGAGGATCACCCCACAGGTTGTCCAAAACCTCAACAGCTACGACCTTGAATTCCACAACCAAGATATGGGCTCGAGAGGACTCGCCCACCAACTCTGTGACAGGTGCAAAAGCTGTTGTCAATGCGGACAGCGAACCATTGGTTCGTCCTGCATGGGGCACGGAAGAACCAGTTGCAATTGGTGAAGATGAAGATGACCTTGAAGAACATCTCAATGTCACTGAAGGCTCGGAAGATGCTCTACTAGTCTGCATAAACCAAGAAGTAGAAACAAATGCATTGACAACTACAGATCAAGATGAACTCGATCAGAATGAAGATGAATTGATCAACGAGCCTCAAGAATGTCGCTGTCCTCGACACGATGAAGAATACATATTCGTCAACGTGCGAGGCATCCGGTTTGCTGTGTGCATCGCACACCTGAAACGTCGACCGAAATCTCGACTCGCGATGATGTCCAAATCTGATTCCAACTTCAGCATTTGCGAAGATGAATTTTACTTCGACCGAAATCCCACTGTCTTCAATTCTCTCCTGGACTTCTACTCGCAGGGCGAGATGCACCTACCGACGAACATTTGCATCCAAGCTTTTCGCAGGGAACTGGAATACTGGAGGCTTGAACCTGAATTCTTAGCTCCTTGTTGTTGGAGTAAGTACAGAAAGGCAGAGGAGGAGGAAAGGACTTTGGCAAGGGTGCAGAAAGAGTGGGGTTCCTTTGGAGCTAGAATCTACACAGATTTTGACGAACATGGCAATAAGGTGCCCACCATGCAAAAGATTTGGTTATTTCTCAATGAACCACAAACGTCCTTCGGAGCAAAGGTAAAAAAATTTCTTTTTCAATCTTCTCATATTCTTAATGTGTCTTTAAGATTTCAGGATTGAAAGGCTACACTTCACCCGTGTGGTTTATTCATTATCTGAAGGTAATCCTTGGTTTATTTTTGGTTATTTGAGAAAGTTCATGTTACGGAGATTAAAATGTTGGGTCAAGGTAACTCAAGTGAAAAAGATAATTCCTTCGTTCGAAACACAACAACAATCAAAACTTCACATCCTTTATTGGAACGTGTGTGAAATTACAGAATTTTTGTCCTATTAAGAGTCATATAAGCTCATGAAAGTAGGATTTATTTTCATAGCTACCATTGAAATAGAAAAACACCTTTCCTGTACTGTGTATAAGAGTATTTATTCTGAGGTACCGAAAACAGGTCAAGGTAGAAACTTAATACTGCCCATGTTTGCAGTGATAAACAAAACAAATACATCTTTGAACATAGCTTATGACTTTGAAAATTAAGGCATATAATCATATTTCCACATATCTCACCAGTCATTTCAGCAGAAAGCTATAATCACCACAATCTTATGCTAGCTTTTAGGACCCCTCTTGACTGGCTGTAGTTGCTATTAATAGGTCCAATGTAATCTTCTGGGCAACACCGGAAGTCAGCAGGATGTGTGTCAGTAATGTGCGCCACTTGTTTTATGTCGTGATACAAAATGGCGGCTGTGTACACTAAGGAAGTTTGTTTACCTCTTAACGTTTTATGATGAATTCACTTATCAGATGTGTAGATGCCGAGACAAGCCAATCAGTGTGCTAGAGTCTGAAGCACGCACCATTGATGGGTGTGTTGACATACCACCATTGCTACGTTCTCCCCTCAACAGGTTAATAAACACTGACAGGCCAAGAAGAAGGATTGACCTGTGTTATGAATAGACGTCATTGTGGAACTAATGACTACTGACCAGTGACCAGTGGGGGTCGAATTGCGGAGCTAGATATGTATTGCTAATAAACTTATTATATAACAACATGTAACTCTATACAAGACTTAGTAAATATAGCTTTAAATTTCTTAAGATGAATCGACTTCCATGCATCCACCAAATGTTATATTCTTCACTGGAATTCAGTATAATGTTTTTGTCCAATATATCGTGACTTTTTCTTAATATTACTTTTTGCCAAATATAGCTTTTTTATTGTGCCATATAATTGTTGAATATCCCATAACAAGATATTGGAAATTCACATGATATGAATGAAGAAATCTGATCGCATGGGGAGCTATCATGGGGAATATTTCCAAGCAGCTTACTATGAATCATAAAATTTCGCTGTCAGCTATTTACATACAAAAATGTAGTACTACATATTTATTATGAATCTGTGGTTTGATTTTATCAGCTGTTTCAGCAGTTCAGTGAATTCAATTCAATTTTAAATGACGTATTAAAGAATTAGTTGTGTTAAAAGTCTGATGGGCTAATTAGGCCAGGCAGGGATCATGGCAATGAGATGAAGGATAAAACAGCCATCAAACTTAGGCTCGACCAGGAATCGAACCCAGGACCCAGTGGTTGGAAGTCTCTGTGGTTTTATACTTAAGTCTAAAATAAGACAGATAACTAAATCATTTAATTCTGAAGACTAATCTGTCATCCTGCCAAATAAAACAAATCTCAAAGTTTAATTTGCAACCTTGTGGTGCTTCAGTGTCTATTTATAGACTGAATAATCAGTTCTTAGTTGGAAGAACTTGCCACAGACTCCATCCAATAAATGCCACTGACACTGTCACAAACCCAATAGCTATTCCACTACAGATAATGAGCCTGATTTATCCCTTGGGTTTTGCTGTAGTTTAAGATAAAAAGACTTCAAAAGTATTGTCGTGGGTAACTTTTTTCAGATAAGAAAAAAACAACAACAACAAAAAGAAGAAAAAGAAAAGAAAAAGAAAGAAAAAATGAAAAAACAAGAGAGAAAAAAATTAGAGTTGTATTGTATTGGACCAATGTTACTGGGGTGAAATTTACCCAATGGGTGTGGTCTATTAATTACATAGACGAGACAATGCTCATGAAAATACAATCATGTTTCATGACTTCGGTAGGCACTGTCTGGCAGGCCTTAAATAGGAACTTACAGGGGCGAATCTAAAAACCTTTTGAATGAACTTTAATGTACATAATATAAATTATAAATTATATAGCAGTCATCTACAACACCTCTCTGTTTGAATATTTATATTCATCGCTAAATTTGGAGTTGATATCTGTAAAAACAAAAAAGCTCCGGTTCTGGCGAAGTTTAAAATCTTGACCTTCTGTGTGTAAATTATACCTAATACACCACAGAACGAGGTGCATGTAGCTGTGGTAGTATGTATTGACTTGTAACATTGCCAATGATGCACTGTGAATGTGATCAAAATATATACACTGTATCTCCAAATCTGCGTCAGAAAGCTACAGGTAAAATGATACACATATAAATTCCAGCAGAACTCCCACAGTTAATTTAAAACCCAAACCAAGGAAAATATCGTACAACTAAGGTATGATAATATCATAAAAGATAACATAACATAACATAACATAACATAACATAACATAACATAACATAACATAACATAACATAACATCACATAACATAAAAATAACATGACATAACATAAATAAGATAGGATAAGATAAGACGAGATGAGATGAGATTACATGAGATGAGATGAGATTAGATTAGATTAGATTAGATAAGATTACATTTTATTTACATGTACATGTAAGTGACAGTATTCAACACTTGACATTCACTGTATCAACTGTAATGAAATTTAAAAGTAGTGGCATTATTAGTAATCTACACAATGGGTGAATGAAAATAAATGCATTCACAGATGTATATTGGCCTGGCATAATTCCCCTTGGGATGACAATGCTTGCTGCTGCAGCATCTCAATTAGGCCCCAGGAAATGTCACTCAAGGATACTCTGTTATTGTGATCTATGACCTTGACCCGAATGACAGCAAGACATTGCCACTCAAAGCTGCCCAACTCTCCGGGAAGTCATGTTTATAGATTGTTGCTCTTTGCCAGCTGGCATAGCTACTTATCAATCTCATGTGTTCCAAGGTCACCAATGACCGATGCATTTCTTGACTCATGAATTATAATTAATGCCAGGATGAAGTTAGGAAATTCCGTCGAATTAATTTGCCACTAAGACAAAGGTGGTGTGTGTTAAATGGAGCGTGAAATTTCATGGACGTTATGCATGGCTGAGCACAACTGATTGGCACTTTAACTCACTTAAGGGCGGAATCTTTTTAAGGACGACCAACTTAAAATTATTGATTATTTAACTATAATTCAGAGTTCGATATTGGCAAAATCATTAAGACGCATCATTGGATAAAAGTAAATTGTTGGGTCTGCTGTTCAACTTTTACAATGCATATATACACATGTTGCTTTCTTCATTCAATAATTCCCTGCTACTACCACTACTACTACTACTGCTACTGCTACTACTACCACTACTACTACTACTGCTACTGCTACTACTGCTACTACTACTACCACCACTACTACTACTACTCCTACTACTACTACTACCACTACCACTACTACTACAACTACTACTACTACTACTCCTACCACTACTACTACTACTGCTACTACTACTTCTACTACTACTACCACTACTACTACTACTGCTACTACTACTCCTACTACTACTACTACCACTACCACTACTACTACAACTAATACTACTACTACTACTACTACTACTACTACCACTACCACTACTACTACAACTAATACTACTGCTACTACTACTACTACTACTACTACTACTACTACTAATATTACTGCTACTACTACTATTACTACAACTACTACTACTACTACTACTACTACTACTACTAGGAGTTGGGGCCTAGCTCAGTGGTAGCACGCTGGGCTTTCAACCACTGGGTCCCGGTTCCCGGTCAAGCCTAAGTTGGATGGCTGTTTCATCCATCATCTCATTGCCATAATTCCTTAGCCCATCAGGTGCAGGAATATAGGACATAAAGCCATAATCCACCGCTACTACAACTACTACTACTGTATTATACCGTTTGTGATTTTACTACATGTTACATCGCCGACTTCACCATGTTTTACTTCATTCGAGACTGTTTACCCGACTGTCAAGGCATAAGATAAATTGTGACCAAACGTTACAAAACAACTACAGACTCTGAGTAGAACTTCATCATGAGCAAACATAGGGCAGGCTTATTTTTTGTAGCTTCATAATATTATATGGTCTTTAAATATTCATGGGCGTGATTGGATTGCACTCAGATGTCACACCTTGGTATTCCATCATGTTCCAACACTGTCCTACGTCAACAAAAACTGTCTGATCTATAATTAAAGAACCCTGACCTATATTCTCTGGTCAATTAGTGTGAGCCAATCAGAATGCACCATTTTCATCCTGCAAAGGTGTATGTTGGATGGCTGCGGTTTCAGAAAATTTTTCAAGTGGGGTTGACCAATCAAAATTTATTGCGGGGACCGCTGAATTTTTTAATATTTTTAAATTAAAATGTACTAGGCCAAGGGGGGAAACCCCCCCCCCCCTTAATCCGCCACTGCATTGTATGGTCACTATGGTGTAATATTCCGGACAAAATCGAGGAAATTTATCCCGTAGCAATGTATATAAGTTTCTTCATCCCGCAAAACTCCATGTTGGATTGTCACATCCATATCGTTATAATATTTCACTCAAAATATACAGAGTTGGAAATAGGTATTTGCAGACCAGATAAAATTTCTATCGTCCTAATTGCATAATTATGAATTTATGAGACAATCAAAAGCAGTCTAATTGGTTTCGACTGACTTTATAAAGTGCACAGGCAAGTAGCCCCAGCATAGGTAGACATGCATGGCTTGAAGGGGTGGGGCCTAGCTCAGTGGTAGTGATGGACGTCCAAGTTGGATGACTATAAATTTAATAATAGTATTTTTACATCAAAATCTTGCTCATTTTAATCAAAAATGTATTTCTAAAGACAGGATTAGGATTTGAATGGTTCTATATGACTTTACAATCAGTCAAAAAATGTTCGGCTATATGATTGCCTTGTTCTCTTCATTATTCATTCAAAATAATCCCCTTCCCCAGAGACACATGTTCATTCTCTGAGATAATTAATAAGTTTTTTTTTATAAGGATAAATGTGGTCCAGGTCGCCTGCTTCCTTGATATATACAAGGCAGTCATTAATTGCATTAGTATTTTACATACACCGCCTCCCAAAACAATAATGATAATAATCCAGCTAGTAGGTACTAGATAGAGGAATTTGAAGAAAAGGCTTGGAATGTGCAACACCCTATACATATTTTATATTTGCCTTATATATCAATTGTGTGGGTTTAGTGTTACTAAGATGATGAATGATAATTATGATGATATTCATTTGTTACATCCATGTTTTGAACAATACTTATGCATATTTTAAGATGCATTTTTATTTTTGTTTCAACTGTATTGTCAAGACAATAGTACAGCAAGTAGTTATTATTATGTATATTATACGTGATGGAATGATAAATGAATAATTAAAATTAAAACTTCGATATTACTAAATAAAGGTGATATTTATAACAGTCATGAAATAAACTATTCATTTACCTGTTATCTGCTAGAAGCTCGATGAACAGAAACGGTTGCCTTAGCTTATATACAAAAGGAAGTGCAAGCAACAAACGGACTAGGCTAAATATAGAGAGGAATACTTACACCTACTGGATTACAAGGGCTTTTAGAACTGGCTGAGAGTGGTCATTCAGTAGCCCGGATATTGGGGATTCCCACAAATAGAATAGATAATAAACCAATAAAGTATCTGCCTAACTCAACCTATCTTACTCTTCCTATATTAAGGAACTATTAAAAGTAAGACATTTTTGCAATTCAAAAGTAGGGCAGGATCTTAAATGATAATTGGATATATTTGTGTATGGTAACAAATAGAAAAAGGTCTTTGAATATCGATGGGATATAGTGATATGACTATAGGTCACAAATGGATATCCGTTGGTTTATTTTGGTCATAATGTTTCTTATAGAACTTTGAGCGGCACAAAAAATTATCAGCATAAATATTACTAACAAGTCAAATCCCAGAGCTTTCGAGTGTCAATTTACTTTTGCAACAAAAACTTGATGTGGTCACAGAAAAGCAGCAGGAATTGTAACTGAGAATATAGCTTAATTTATATTGACAGTTTCACAGAAGGGTTGTTATCAGCTATATCTGTATATAGACTATTTGTTTGCTGCTCCATGTCATTTTATGGGAAAAATATGATGGAGGAACAAGTGGACATTTATTTTGAATCTTACTGTATATTAAAAACGCCCGTCAAATTGAAACTGGACAAAACTGCCATAGATGGCTACTCAAAACCGGATCTAAAAGTACATATTTATGATATATTAGATTTATTTCTTACATTTACCAATGTTTATATTTATCTGGTGATAGATGTAAGCCGATTATTAGCCGTAGAAGTGGACAGAAGCAGCTGGCTTTAGCATGTTTAGACCACAGCCAGGTACAGGTCGCTACAGACAGCTAGACTTGACCGTATTTTATGAAACTAACTGTAACTGATCTTGCTTGTGATTCAGTGTAATTCATTATCAGCATTCAATGTGATAAACTAATGTACTATAATCAAATGATAATAGTGCATACTTGATAGTAGGCAATACTTTCTTTGTCTGCTGCAAAGCCTCTACCATACCTAAATGGCCTTGCAAACAATCGTGCATTGTTCCTCTTGATTAATGGTGATAAGCATTGACACAAACAAGTCAATATGACTTCCAGTACAATGCACGACATTATGACAATCAGCTGGGTAAGAAGATTAATTTCTGAGTCCATTTATTTGACTTGGCGACTGCATACATTATTTGACTGTATTGTTATTTCCTTAATAAAATGCTTCACAGCAAGGAAGGCTTCTTCATACCATGAATTAGCTGCTGCAGATCATATATAGAAGTTTCAATGAATAAATGAATGAATGAACCAATGACTGAATGAATTAATTATTCATATAAATTCATATAGCTTATAATTCATATTAGTTCTATACTTATACTTTCCAAATTTGTATATTATTATTCCTGATAGGTCGTACAGAAGCTTCGGCTTGGGTCATATATTTTGTATTGTACATTGAATGTGACACCGTGATTTGAAACTACTTTTAATAAAACTTTACTTCTTACTTCTTTTTAAATAAATTTTTTATAACTTTATTTAATTGGAAGATATATTGATATATAAATGTTGCACTTCACCAAATAATGAGTCAACACACTTTTTGTGATGCTTCTCAACGAATGTACCTCACAACACAAAGATAGCAATTAACGGCGGCTTGGCAACAAGAAAATATAATGTAAAAACAACAAACAACAAAACAAATTGGGTAAAAAACACACACATTATTCCAGAAGGTCATAGTGTTTGAAACAAGCTGGGAGTTTAATCCTGTCAGTCATACTGCAGCCGATCAATCAGCCACTCTGGCCTCTCTATGACCGACGAAGACATTTATTTACACAAAGCGAAACACATTTCTTATACAGACATTTTAGAAACATACATAGACACATAAACAAGTAAAGAAATATTTAAAAGGTATTTTTCTCTGTGTGTGGGAGGCTCTCTAAGGTCTTGAGACCGCTATTAGTGTAGGGCCTTGTGTAATGTATCCTAACTTTAGGGTACATTTTTGGAACCAATGTTTTTTTTTATCCTTGATGTCTATAGAACAAAACCTGAGTTGGTTCCATTTTTTATTTACACTCCTAAGGCCGCCATCTTGAAATCAAAGATGGCCGCCACCGAAACTTTATTTTCGCCATAAATCGATACCTATTTGACATATCGTGACAAATTAAGGGTCAAATGTGCATAATTTGAGGAACAGAATTCAATGGTGCATTGTTTTGTATCCTAAAATGATCAGAATGGCAAAATAGTTGTATATTAATCAATTTTGTCTGGCAATATGGGCATCAATGTCTATATTTTTCACAATACTCTTTCTTCTTCTGAGTAATTTCCACCTTTGAAGATGCTTAGGTATTGGGATGCTTGGTTTGACATCGACATCTTTTATTTTTAGGTGGTGATGGATAGGTGTAGTCTGTGCAAGGAAGTGCGAAGAATGTCATAGAAAGTTATCTATGGTAATTTCCAAGATTCTTTGTTTGACTTGTTTGACTTGTTTGACTTGTTGGACTTGTTGGACTTGTTTGACTGTAGCTTGTTTTTCCATGCTTGCTTGACCATTGGTGTATTTCATTTTTTGTTAACTACTTAATAATGTTGTAATTGGTGATGGTATCATTGCATTAATGTCTTTGCTTCCAGGTATACATGTACCCACAATTGATTTTAAATACAAGATGGCATCTGAAGATGAGCCAGAAGCAAAAAGAAAATGCACAGATTATGAACTTTGTATATTGTGTCAAGAAAATACCAAAGAACAGTTAGTTGACCAAAAACATTTGAACTTTAAACATGATTCGTATGGAACTTTCCTAAATGCTCTTCACCGGAGAGCAGAAATTGGTAATATACGTCTTGTTCCTGCCAGTCGAAGACTAAAAGGCATTGAGAGTTCAGATCTGCAGGAAAGAAATGCATCATGGCACACCACTTGCTATAAGCTTGTAAGCAATCGCTCGCATATGGCCAGGGATGAAAAAAGATACAGAGATGCGTGCATTACTAGTGATGTCACTCAGCTTACTAATCGTAAAAGGGGTAGGCCATCATCATCTTCGCAAATGCAAGACCTTCAACCCACAACTTCAGTCAGTACCCGAACCCAGTGCGGAAAATTCTTCAAAGATAGGTGTTTCTTTTGCCAGAAAGAGACAGACAAGCCTGTCCATGCCTGTCTTACAGCTGATAGAGGTAATAAGATCAGCGTAATCATTCAAAACAGTGATAACGACAAATGGAAAGCAAATCTAGCTGATGTGATCACTAATGGTGATCTTTTATCCCGAGATGTTGTCTATCACCATCTGTGCTACACTCAAAACTGGAAAAAGTACTTCAAACTGGGGATGGATGCTGACCAATTGGAATCATCAACCGGAAACTTCAGTGCAGGAGATGCCGAGAGTCCAATACAGGTGGCTGCAGACATAGAATTTCTAAGTATAATGCAGAATCGAATTGATACACAGGAATGCATACCTGTTCCAGAAGCTCAGCAGTTCTACTTGGACATCTTGAAAAGCTATGAAATATCCCAGAGTATAACTGAAGTGCAATTCAAGCAGATGCTACTTCATCACTTAGAAAATGCCATGATTACCAAAGGCACTGGCAAGAAATCAGCTATCATTCATTCGAAAGATGCCGCAATTACAGCCGTCCGTTTAAAAGCTGCATCTGAGAAGAATATGCAAATAGAGTACAAAACATTGCTGAAGAGTGCAACAATTGCACGCAATGCAATAAAGAGGACACACATGCCATGGTCTTTCAAAGGTTCTCTGAAGAATGAATTGAAGTCAGGTGTACCACAGGAATTAATATCTTTAGTACGGTGGATCATCCAAGGCACTTCCTCCATGAAGAGTGAAACGAGGACAGAAACAACAGACAAAGCATGTTATCTTATTTCCCACCACATTCTTCAAGAAATTAAATCTGACAGACAAGTTCAGTATCCTACCAAGTCATCCAATTCATCCTTCCGTTATTCAAGAGAAACTCCATTGTCAGTTGGTCTTTCTTTGCACAGCCATCACCATAATCGCAGCAAGAAGGATATTGAGGTGTTGCACCAAAGTGGAACTGGGATCTCATACAAACATCTAAAGAACATCACCTCAAAGATTGCTGCAAATGTTCAGAGAAATATGGAAATGTTTCATGGTGTATATGTTCCTCCAGGTCTGCTGAAGAATGTGCCAATTACATGCTCCCTCGATAACATTGATGCCAAGGTTGATACTCTGGATGGTCGCAACACTTTCCATGGTACGGCTCGAGCTGTGTATCAGAGATCCCCCATTGACATATCCCAGTTTGAAGCAGTCACTCTTCCTGTTGATATAAGTGAAAAGGAATCTTCTGCTTTACGCTCAATTCCTTCAACAGTCACAGAAGTATCAGACTGTAAGATAGTTGGGAGTCCAAAACCAACAAGGAGTCCAAGGTATGAGAACTTCAAGCTTGGGAAATATAATGATCAACTTACATGGGCAACTCAGAATGATATTGGTTGGTTGCTGGCACGCTATGCCCACAGGTCAGGTCCTTCCAATTTGCACTGCATCCCGATCTGGTCAGCATACAATTCCCTCGCAACTTTGCCAGACAGTAATGATGAGCTACGTGATCACAGTCACAGTTTGCCAATAATCAATTCACCTGCTCATGAATGGAGGACACTAGTGACAGCTCTGGAGAAGTTTCATCTTCTACACAAGATAACATGCCCTGATTTACCAGGCAAGGTCATGGTGACCTTGGACATGGATTTGTACAAACGGGCACTCAAACTCGAGCATCTTGATGAACAGTTCACGGGAAAATGGATGCTTTGCCCTGGTGGATTTCACATTGTCCTGTGTGCCCTTAGATGCCTGGGTAGAACTATTGAGAATAGTGGCATTGATCAAGCTTGGAGCAGAGATCTGTACAGCAGTGTGACTGTTGCTCAGATTCTAAATGGAAACCATCACAACCGTGCCGTGCAGGCTCATGAAATGACTCTAGAGGTTCTATTTGATTTGTGGTTTTCAGTTTTTCTGAACGAAAGACCACATGTCCTTGATGCCATGTCAGAAGCTTTTGCAGAATTGGCTGAAGCCTGCAATCAGAAAAAAGATGTAAAACTGGCACATCAAAAACTGTTGATGGTAGTGGAGCAATTAAACCTGGAGAAGCAGTTGACTGACTTCGATAACTCACACAGCAGTTATCCCATGTATCTGTGGGCAAGGATGTATATGAAACAAGTGATGAACTTGCTGAACTTTATTCGTTCCCTGAAGAATCCAAATCTGTTTTTGTACTTGGGATCCCTTGAAAATCTCTGCAAGTACTTTTTCAGTTATAACCGTCTAGATTATGCGCAGAATATCACTGAGTACCTTGCGAGGGTAGATGATGCACAAACATCTGACAAAGCAGTGTGGGAAACCTTGTCAACTGGTGGTTTTGCACTGAAAGCAAATGAGATACATTTCACTGGCATTGGCATTGACCAAGGCCAAGAGTTCCTCAACAAAGTCCTCAAAGGAGAAGGAGGATTGAAAGGGATCACTAATTGACCCGCCACACTGTTGAAGTTCTGCTTGTCGGTGGCAGAAGTTGGTCGAGTTGCAGCAGAATTTGAAGAATTGGTTGGCATGAACCCATCATCCAGAAAGCATCACCATCATCTGACACCAGCTCTATCCAAACACAGAGATACATGTGTACAGCAACTAACTGCCGCACTGGAAGGAGCCAATCCATTTGCTGACATATCGCCAAGACTCCACAATGTGTTGACAAACCAAGTGCTGCCTGAAAATATCGAGCAAGATATATTGAATATGGAAATGCGTGGACAACAAGCTCTGAAATCGTTTGTAGACCAAAGAATTTGTGGACCAATCAATCTATGGGATTCAATGAAGAAACAGAAATTTCTCAACTGGGAAGATGCTTGCAGGCCTGCAAAGCTCAAGGATGCCAAAGGCAGTGTTGAACTGAAGGCTACCAATACACTTTTTGCTAGAATGCTGATAATTGCCAAGTCAAACCGACAAATTGACCTTGAAGAGGTTATATCAACCTATGAATTTTCCTCCAGTAATTCTTGCATTATGAATTCTGATGGATCACTCATTCCTTGCAACACTAAGAGTGAACTTTTGCATGTTCTGGAAGAACTACAGCCACAGCAGCTCTCTGATTTAACAGTTCCTGAGAACACCTTTCTCATTATTGATGGGATGTCAGTTGTTCATGAAACAATTTCAGCAGCACAGCCTAAAACTTGCAAAGAACTAGCTGATGTGTTTGTGAAAGTGGTAGCAGCCAGATCCACAGGTTATGAAGGTTGTCGCTTGATCTTTGATAATTATGCAAGAACAAATTCTGTCAAGGACATAATGAGACATGGTCATTGTCAAATCAACACGGGTGCTTTTCATGTTGCTGATGCTACACCAATTCAAAATGCTAAAACATTTCTGGCAAGCAACACCACCAAGGATGCATTGACCTTGTATCTTGCTGAGAAAGTACTTCTCCTTAAAAAAACAATTGTCACAGTGACAAGACTTCATGTGAAAACAAACAGAAATGATGTCCCAAAAACTAATGTGAGTTCTCATATTGAGGCCGATACTCTAATGATTCTACATGCTGCAGAGTTAACCGCTGAAGGGAAAACAGTTCATTTCCTCACTCAAGACACCGATGTATTAGTATTGGCCCTTAGACGGTATGAACTTCTTGGACCCAATGCTGCTATGATACTTGGAACAGGAGAACGGAGAAGAAAAATCTACCTGAAAGCTATATATGAACAGCTCGGTGCTTCAAAGGCTGCTGCTCTACCTGGATTCCACTGTTTAACAGGGTGTGACACATGCGGCCAAATACGGGGGAAGGGGAAGAAAACTGCATTCAAGGTGTTTAACCAGTGTTCTCTGGAAACTTTGCGAGCTCTGGCAGATTTGGGCAGTGATGAGCAGCCCTCCAATAGTACAATGTCACAATGTGAAAGTTTTCTGTGCCAGTTGGTGAGCACCAAGAAAAATCAAGGGAAGACTTCTGGAGAACTTCGATGGAGTCATTTCACTGGAAACTCAAATGTTGATAAAATTCCTCCTACATCTGGATCATGGCAACAGCATATCCTTCGGGCTCACATGCAAGCTTATGTGTGGCACCAAGATATAGTGGTTCAAGCAAAGCATCCAGATCCATGCCAGTTTGGCTGGTCTAAATCTTCTGATGACAAAATCACTCCTAAATTATCTGAATTATGTGCAGCTCCTTCAGCTGTAGTGGAACTTGTTAAATGTGGATGTGGGATAAGCAGATGCAAAGGAAGGTGTTCCTGCAAGCAGAACAACTTATCATGCACAGACTTGTGCAAGTGTGAAGGGGCCGAAAATTGTGAAAATGCTTTCATTCCCATTCACAGCCCAGAGATTGATGAATCTGATACCGATGACGAGAATACCGACTGAATGCTGACAGCCCCCCCCCCCCTTGAAATGAAATGTATTATGTTATATTATATTCAAAAGTTGTTTCCAATGTTCTCTGTTACTTGATAAGTAATATCATTAACTTCTGCGTTGACATTGTATAGATCTGTCATACTTGACAGGAATCAATTAGTTGTAACACAAAATCGCACATTGTTGTTCACTACTTGAAAGTAACATTTCAACTGAGATTATCTTTTCATGCCTTGATTTTACATAATTCATTTATCTCAAATACATAATGGAATAAAATTCTAAGGAACGCAATATATTGATATTTGACTTCATGAAAAGGAAATATGCAATTGGAACAAAGTTTCTTGTACATTTTGTGAAAGAAATCATAGCAATTTAAGCATCAACTCAAGATATCGTGCAAAATAATGATAAATTTTAATTCTAACCCAGTTAATTCAATTCTCCACCCTCAATTTGATATAATTTGACCTTTCATTTGCCACTGTGTGACAAATAGGTATCGATTTATGGCGAAAATAAAGTTTCGGTGGTGGCCATCTTTGATTTCAAGATGGCGGCCTTAGGAGTGTAAATAAAAAATGGAACCAACTCAGGTTTTGTTCTATAGACATCATAGATTAAAAAAAACATTGGTTCCAAAAATGTACCCTAAAATTAGGAAACAGGCAAATATCCTACATAGTGCCCTACACTATATCCAGGGGCCACCCAGGCGTTTAAACATGTTAAAGGTAGGCTGAAATCTCCTGAGTCACCGATTACAAAATAATATAATATTAGCCTATACTAAATTGACAGCATATTATAGAGGTATTTTTATCATCGTCATCCTAGAGAAAGCTGGACAGTGTGCCTGTCAATCTGTTAATTTCTTACGTACATTATTTAGTTAATGCTACTGTTTTGAAAATAAAATATTTACAATTCATCAAATTGCAATGGGTATTGAATTGTTTCAAGACTATACACGGTGCATGCTGGCATTGACACAGTGACTCATCAGAAAACTCAGAAATTTTGATGAGCCTAAATTAAGCGTACGTTTTATTAGGCATTAGACATAAAATGTAAATTTTCTTAAATATCACCTATTTCCAATTTAGTACCATATGCAATTAAGAACCATTATCCATTAGCCCATAGCTGTTAAAGATATTGGAAGATAGTGGATGGACCATGTAGCCAACTTGATAAACAATCACGGAAATTGTATAAATTGCCATCTGGTCATGTTGCCATAAAATCTCATAAAAATTGTCCAGACAGCCTGCTTTGTCATAAAACCTGGTTGCTACCTAAAAGGTTATTGCAGGTGACAAAATGTAGTGTGGATGAAACTGAGGGTCAAAGTTTGCTTGATAAAATGATGTATAATCTGTTACAGTCGATTTATTGTAGGCCTACGTCGTAGTAGTGGATGTCACCTACACTGTAAAGAATTTCTGTAGTTGTCTTGCACGGTAAAACACTGTTAATTTGGTAAGCAGCCTGCTACCGTAATTCTTTTATGGCAAGATGCCGGGAATCTATCGTACTGCATTATACTATAAAATGTATAGCTGCGGCAAAGAAAATGGCAGTCTACGGTAAAAACTGCAGGATTTTTTTATAGTGTAGTGGTTAAAGTTGTTATTTCATGTCTTTTCTGCACTGAAAATACAAAATAAACCAGAAGCATGTAGCAGGTATAACGATTTCAAGGAAGAACAGTTGATTACACAACAGCAAAATAATCATGCCAGAAAGACTTGAATAATGAAAACCGCCATCCATTTGATACGTTGGTTTGTTTAGGAGTTAAACTCTTTCAACGTTTTGAGGAGTTTTCTGAAATATTACAGATAGGTAGAATTTAATTTGTGCAAAAAATATGGTTTACACTATATTAGAAATGTTCTAGTTTTAAAGACACAATCATTTCTTGTAACTACAATCGACCTGTTTCAGATTTAGCCACTATTTGTTATACCTGGGCCTAGGCCTTTATCAAATATAGAACAGGTATATGCGAACGAACGCTCTGAGGCGTAGGCAAGGAGGGGGATAGCGCAGTTTCACATAATTGGGAAATTCTGCCAAAACTTACAAACTAAATTTGACGAAGATCCGACCGGTAGGAGCCGAGAAAAGTTTGATTACAGTACAAATTCAAGTCTGTCAAAAACAGTTTTGGCTGGATTTCCAAGTTTTTACATTGTAGGCCTAGTGCTGCTGGCATTCTACACACAATACCAGGTATTTATTCTTTTTTTGAAAAAGAATATTCTTGCCAACAGTTACTGTTAATGTAATTCATGTCAAATGCTTACTCTGTTCATGGTGTGTTTACAAGCGTGCTGTTTTAGATGCAACATTTGACTGTTTCAGAATGTAGTATACAGTGATTTTTTATAATTTTTTTTACAATTCAATTTATTTATTTCAAACATGCTGCACATGATGCCAACTGACATATTTTGCTCATTTATATACACGTAAAAACGATAATTAATTAAAATAATAATTTAAGATAAATATAAAATAAATTACATATTTATTATGATGAAACATATCTCATAGATATACTATAAAAAAAATATGATAATGATGAATATGATGATGAATGGATCAATTATTATAAGAAATCCCCATATTTCCAGTCCATATAGATATGGGTAAATAAATTAAAAGGACAATAGAGTTTTCTGATTGAATATTTTTTTTCAATTTACATATTTATTTATACCAAAACCCTTCGACATTTTGGTTTCAATATAATTGCTGTGTTTAGCCGAAGACAATTTATGTGACATAAACTTAACATATATTAAGCTACTTCAGAAAGCTGTAAAGTTTATTACTTTGAAATATGTTATTTCTTTGTTGACAGTGATATGTCAAAGGGCGACAATGGCTGCCAGTTTGAGAAATGTTGGCTTCGACAAGATTTCATAGTGACAGTTGAGAGTTCTTGGATAATGGCAGCCTATTTTTAGCATAGTCTGTAACTTATATTTCATAACTGCCTTTCGGGTTATATGATTCCTGGTATTTTTTTTTTAAGATGAGAGACAACTTAATCTTGCTGATATTTAAGCCAAGTCATCCATTAAAAGCACATGCTATGTGGACTGGCGTTTTGCCTTGCCTTGCAGACCCTATATTCCTATTAGGCCTATCTATATAAACAATTGTATCTCGAGTCATTTGGATTTGGGAGGCGAGGGGGGGGGTGAATATTTCTGTCAAGTTGATTTTACTCTTTTTTAATGCTATAACTTTAAATTATTGATTCCAATAGGGATTATTGTTGAAGACTTTATTATTCAAAATTAGCTTAATACTATATTCGGTTGAAATAGATTAAAAATAACCAAGTTAAAACGACGTTCTCGGTTGTTATTGTTCCTGAGAACATCAAATTGATAAACAAAAAAAAAAAGAGAGAGAGAGAAAGAATTTGGCGAAAAAAATGCTTTCGTTAGCAGAACATGAAGTTGCTAACCTTTTCGCAACATGGCTTCCTGCAGGAAGCACTCGCCTCACGCCTAGTCCACTAACAGACTTCTCAAGTTACCTGTCAATGCATCAATATATTGACTGGTACAAGAACCCGTGTCTCCCACAGGGTAGAAGCTGTGAAGTTTTCAAACAGTTGCAGGGTATTAGTACGCTGATCAGAAAAGCCAATCATATTTGCCAATCATGGTGTGATAAGAAAAAAAAAGTTCTTGGTGCGAGAAGGAATTATGGAAAAAAGGGTAAAAAATATTAATCAATTTAAAGTTCTTTCCTGTGTGAGTGGAATAATTCAAATTCCACTGACACATTCAGAAATCTTATTTCAGAGCACCTCAGAGTACAATGTATGAATCTGTAATTAATAATGTACTTCTACACCACTCTCCAAAATATTGGATCACTTAAGCATTGGTCAAAGTGGCCATTTATTTATGGTGGGTGGTGTATACTACAATTTATGCTATGATTTTAAAGAAATCCACATGAGAGGTTATCATAAAATCGCTCAACATCTTATCCATGTTGTTCAGGAATAGTGTAGGCGTCAGTATATATTCAGGATATTTGGTCTATAGATGATGAAAGTGACAGAATAGCAGACTTTAGAAAAAAAAACAAGTACAATTTTGTGCAATGCGAAATTGTGCAACAACAAAAAAAATGACCTTGTTACTGCAAAAACTGAAAGTTTAATAACAACATCAATGTCTGCCAGGTGCACACTTGTTATCGATCGTAACCTTGGTCGTTTCAGTGGATGAAGTATGGATTAAAGAGACAGAATTTCAAGATTCCAAAATGCTAATAAAGGAGACATGCCTCTCAGAAATGGCTTCCTGGCACGAGAAACCATTTTTAGATACTTTTTTCTTTTCATAAAGAAACATATAGTCATCGCAACATGATGCGAACAGGCTCATTGCTCAATTGCATGCAGAACAATTGTCAAGGTAAACATCAAGACAGGTGTAGAACTTTGAAAAAAAATTGTACTCTCAATGTGATTGGAATATAATAGAAGTATTCATGCACTTTTAGTAGTTTTATAAAAAGATGTAAAAACAATTAGCTAATTTATGTGTTGTATATTTTGATTCAATATTTATTAAATATGCTTTTTGACGTTTATGATAGCTTACCAGCCCATAGTGCACAGTGATTGGTGATTTGAAAAGAAAGGCGAAAATGTATTTTTTTTTTACCACTGTAATGAGACAACTGCTTTTATTCTGAACGTTTTATTGATGATTTTATCCTTGTTTGGATATTTGTATTGCGTTTTAATTCTATAGGGCCCTGTTATAAAACAGACAGTAGCCTGACACATGTTACACTGTTAAAATATATGGAAATAAATAATTAATAAATAGCCATTATCGACTAAGCCCAGTTAGTCAGATTTTTCTAAAAAGTTAGTCAACGTTAGTCAATGTCCTTATTAGTCACAATGACTAACTCCTGACAAAAATAAAATCTACTTTATATGACTATGACAAATGATGACTATATAATACAGCTAAAACTAACAGTCCAAACGGTCATCAGTTTGATTTTTCAGTTAATGCTGAGGCAAGTAAAAGATCCCACCCATGGGGTAAATGTGTAACATGGGTTGACTCCTCCTCTCTCACCTCATCAATCAACCCTCAATAGTGGCAAGAACTTGCCTTAGAGAGCTGCACTTCCCATATCTATCTATCTATCTATCTATCTATCTATCTAATGTCTAACGTGTCAATGCTACTGGGTCTAAAGCTTAGTCAGCTAATATGACATAATGCTGACCAAGTGCTGGAGGCAGACGTAATGATGAGATGACAAGGCTTGGAGTCTACAAAACGGTACACATTTACCCCATGGGTGGGGTCTTTTACTTGCCGCAGCATAGACAACGAATACTAACAGAATTGTGTACCAGGCAAGTTTGGCTGTCACCTTGAAAGATTTTCAGTTTTCCTACTCCTCTTATTTATTATGGCATCAAGACGGCACTCTCTTGTCATTCCATTAAATCTCTTCCTGTCTCTATGCTTTTCCCGTTTAACTTTCAAGGAAACCTTTTGAAAACTCTTTGTCTAAAGAAATATGAACTGAACCGTAAATTTGATGCCCCATTTTGAAATTTGATGAAAACCTAATTAATTGACCCAATGGCAGATTTTGCGTCTTGATAAACTAATATCCTGAGATTATTATTTTGGGTTATTTGTTAAAGAGGATGAACGGGCTATCGTGGATTTGTATCCTGGAAATAGGAGCGGAATACACTCACTGCCAAGGGTCTGGCAGGTTTTCTTGGTGAGGCAGTTTAAAAGTGTAGAATTAATATACATTTTTTATATTTTACAATATGGATAGAATTTTAGTGCTATTGCGCTGAGTGTGAGATAAGCCATCAGAATGGGTAACATTTGAAGTATGTTTTGCTTGCTGTTAAAATAAAATTAGCTTGCATAACGATAGATCCATGTACGGTGCACGAAAGGAATGAACTTAGCAGATCTTCTGTAACTCTTTGCTCCACTCCACTCCACTCTACTCCACACTATTCCACACTACTCAACACTACTCTATTCTACTCTACTCCACTCTACTCTACTCTACTCCACTCTACTCCACACTACCCCCACACTACTCCATACTACTCTATTCTACTCTACTCTACTCTACTCTACTCTACTCCACTCTACTCCACACTACTCCACACTACTCAACACTACCCCACACTACTCCACACTACTCTACTCTACTCCACTCTACTCCACACTACCCCCACACTACTCCACACTACTCTATTCTACTCCACACTACTCCACACTACTCCACTCTACTCTACTCTACTCTACTCTACTCTACTCTACTCTACTCTACTCTACTCTACTCTACTCTACTCCACTCCACCTAGGTGTAAAATAGGGAGCTTGCTATGAGGACGGTGATAGCAATTTTGAATTGTCACCAGGGAGTTGAGAAAGACTCATGCTTGAACACTCCCGGTGATGGGTTCTCTTCAGTGTAGTAACGGCTTAGATATTAACATCACATGATATTATAAAATTCTTTAGGCTTTTTTCCTTTGAAAAAATAACATTGTTAGGTACACAAAACATTGCACTCAAAAGCATCATTTAGCCCTATCTGACCGAATATCACACACAACGCAGAAAATATTCAGGTACGGCTAATTAATAAGATACACAATCAAAGAACGTTTTTATTGACAGCGTTCCTGACGCGAAATACCTAATATGGCTGTAGTCCAGTTGGCAGATTTCCTAGATCCACCAGAGAGGCTAAATTTAGGTACTCGTGAAATAGCACTGATATATTTTTCTGCTAACATTTGTCTGCTGTCTAGCTTATGTTGTTACATTCGCTGTTGTATGCCCTTTTTCTTTTAATAATATTTTTTCTTTTCTCAGTTCTTAGAGGTGCCTGGATACTTTAATTGTACCTGGTTGGTTGTTTTTCTTTTTCTTTATTTGGGTATAAAGTGAAAAGAACATGGATAAAATAATCCTAACCTAGATAAAATAGATTAGGTAAAATACAATAGGTTAGATTAAAATATAATAGATTAGGTAAAATAACCTATTACTTAACGATTTGAGGTGCCATGAGGTAAATTTGTAACATGGTGTGAACGCCAAGCCTTAACATCTCATCATTATGTCTGCCTCTGGTAGCTGAGATTTAGACCCTATAGCTGTGAGACATTGCTATAAAATAGTTTTTTATATGTCATTGCTCAGTTATACCTTAACTATTACCAAGGCTACTGACTGCCTTAACTGGCTTCTCATCTCAAGAGGAAGCTATGTCATTTGCGACAGCCAATCAGATTGTAGCTGAATACATTAGGAAATGCCCTGAGCTTGATGGCAATTATTTTGCTAGTTTACAGGTTAGACTTAAATATAAACAAATTTGCCTATAGGCTGGCTTATGACATTGTCTAACACTTCAAACATGAAATTGCATATCAATTAGTTTTGTTTGCATTGAGAACACTCAATTCTTAAACAAAGATTGCTCAGTTAGGTCACCTAATTTGCTTAAAGCAGACAGCACACCGTGGTTGAGAGATATTGGCTAATCAGGAAGTACCATCATGTGTGTAGATGGTGAAATATACAAATTAGCTGCCATTAGAGATGAGAATTGAACTTTCCCAGCGTACAGGCAAGGAATTCCCCGAACATAAGTGGTAAATACCCATAAATAAATAAATTTATCACTAAGAATGAGAAGGAAAAATATTTTTGTGTATAATATTGCCATTTTTGTAGTGTAATATGATGTTATTGACTGAAACTGGCCCCATCGTTGAAGGCAGTTGCACAGGGGGAGAAAAAGCTGTTCTTGACAAAGTCAGTAGCCTTGGTCTTATTGTATGCTACATGATGGCAAACGCTTGTGTGATGATCTAGGACTTCATGCATTATTCGTGAGGCAAGTCTGGCTTACAAATAAACTGTCAATGAGCTTTAAAGTTTAACATTGTTTAGAGGACATTGACTAGAATATTGTTATTCCCTTTTTTACATGTATAGCAAACACAAGTCTGTGTGCCCGGAGAAGCATGAGCTTAAACTCTACGTAAATTAGTGGTGGAAATGTGTTTTTTGCACACCAGATAAATTTTTGTATCCTCCTAATTGTATTACATTTGTAATAATGATGCTGAGGCAATCAATCGCAGTCTAATTGGCAAAGATTCTATTGACCTCATCAAGTGCACAGGCAAAACGCTCCGTAAACAGGTAAACAAGTGTTTTAATTTGAACAAAAAAAGTATGACACCACACTCTGACTATAATTTATTGGATGGACAGAAACATTTTCCTTCTACAGTATTTGGAGCAAAGTTCCCAGTCAGCTAGCTGTACATTGGTTTCAAATTAAGGAATGGAAAATAGGACCTGAAGTTGACCCATGAAATTATTTTGAAAAGGAGACAGCTATTATGGCTTCTTTGGTGGTGTAGTTCAAAATAATAGAAGATATTTTGCCCCCCTTGTAGCAAACCTATGACCCTAAAACGTCCAAGTCATCCAATGTTTTAGACTTTATCCCTTTTCACAAAACAGAGAGTACTCAAGTAACTTACTGTAAAAATCAAAGCTAAATTTCAGAGGACATCTTGTGAATACATATATATATATATAACATTTATTGACGGAAGATGTCAGAAAAGACATATATGTCACAAGTACAAAAGATAAAGAGAAATAAAAGCAATCAGAAAATAATTTAAAAAAAGGGGAATACAGCAAAGAATACAGGACTGCTGTGACAAGCCAGTTCCCCAGCCAATGGGAGTCCCGGATTCCAATGACGTCCTCCGGAGTTAAGTCAAGTGCATGAGTTGTTGCAAAATATGTGCAGGATAAAGTCCATCCCAGATAGCATTCAAAATTGTTTCAACATCGGCACGATGTCAGCGATGTCAAAACGATGTTGTACCGATGGCGGCCGACATAGAAACGATGCTGGCCCGATTTGGAATGCTCTCTGGGACAGTATCGTTTGAAATCATTGCCATGTGATTTGATAATGCAATTTTCCATTCAATATGCTCTTTGCCTATTTCATGGCAATAACAATGCTGACATGAAAATGACATTGCTGAATTAAATTCTCGGCATTCCTATCAACATGTCCTGTCTGAATACTGCTGCTGAAATACTTGTACTGTGTGTAAATATGAATATCGTGTCATTAACTGAATTAGGTATAATACTTCATTCAGTTAATGACATTCATTCATACATGTAGTCATAGTTATAACATGATAAGCTATCAGTAAATAATGATTATTAACACCATTAAGGGTATGTAACAACCTAGTTGTTTTTCTTCATTTAATTTGTGATTTCTCCAATTCTTACTTACAATGTAAGTGTAATCCTGTATGTATTAATGGTAGGAGCATTCATCCGGTAATACAATGTTTATTATGTTGTATTTGCACCATTTCATTTTTCAATTCCCTAAATGTCTGCCTCTTTTCAAAGCATTATTGCATGCGATATGAACATGTTGACATGAAAATGACGTTTCTAAATTAAATCCAGCAATATATCTTAGGAGTGTCATGTCCTGCAGTATGGAATAAATTGCATAAGCATGTATAGCAATAATATAGTCCTCAGAGTACTGTGACCTCAAGTCCCCCTGACAAACAACCTTTTTGGTTATCATGTGAACAGGTAGGAGCTTCCCATGAACACCTGTTGCTTCATTAAAACTGGCTCTTTTTCACATGCCACTTTAACGAGCCTGCCTGTTGCCTTAACTTGTTTTTTTGCAATTAACTTGTTGATGCAGAGTTACTGCGAAATTACGTAATAGTTGTATCCCGAATAGGAGGAGTTAACTTTCATTTTTATATCCTGACGCCGAAGACAACAAGTGATAGATAATGACCTCAAGTTTGAGTGAATATGCAAGGTCATTATCTAACTTATGCCACTTGTTTTGTTTGTAGTTGTTTGATCACTTGCTTATGACGTTCTCCCCTTAAGACTTTTGTTTGCTTATTATATAAGATGTTCATTTGATTGTTTGTGTTTTGTTTCATTGTTTTACTACAACTTGTAGCCAGTCAAGTGTGACCATATTCTCCCAGGTATATGCAATTTATCCCCCTGGAATCTTGGCCTCTGATTGGATGAAAAAGGCAAACAGTGGTATAAGTGTCAGTTAACTCCCGATGATAAGGGATATAACTAACTAATACTCCATTAGGCTTATTTACTAATTTGTTTGATTGTTTGATTTGTTTTACTGCCTATATTACTCAGAACAAGTTCAGTTTGCATTTAGGAGGGATTAACTAACAATTGCGTTGGTTATATCCCGCTCAGAACATCAGGAAAACTATCTAGGTGGAGTATAATGCAAAGTTGCTGCATATGACACACATTTAATTTTTAGATATAAGAATAACGTATGAGCAACAATAGAATAACAAGGTGATTATGTTTTGGCCTTGAAGATAAAGATAATCTGAATAATTACATTTGTCATGGATTCTGGACATTAGTGCTGTTGTCCTGAACAACTAAAATACTATACTGCTAATAAAGAACGTTTAACTTTGCAGTAGCTATTCAGAGATAACAAGAATATTCTTTTTCAAAAAACGAATAGATACCTGGTGTTGTTTGTAGAATGCCAGCAGCACTAGGCCTACAATGTAAACACTTTAATACAGTATGATGGCTACTGCCCCATTATAACCTTGTATACTCCATTCTTCACTCAGAATTGTACAAATTTATTTATTATTGTATATAAATATAAATTCTACACATTTTCCTGAACAATTCAGTCTTTATTTGACGAAAATCGGACCAATATTAGAAGAGCAGCAGCCTTTTAAAGTATATGAATACCTATGCCATAGTATAGGCATACCCCTATCTGCCTGCGCTGCCTACGCTGCTGCTGCTTGACCCTTCGCTTCAATATACCTGGTCTCTCATAGAACATAGTATGATAGTTCTATACTTGGTAAATGCCTAGCCCAGGTATAAAAACGTGTACCTGAACTTAACTTTGGAGACTGGTGTGGTGTATTATGGCTTTACGTCCTGCACCTGATGGGCTAATTAGGACAGGTAAGGACAATGGCAATGAGACGAAGGACCCAGTGGTTAGAAGCCCAGCACACTGCCACTGAGCAAGCGCCCCACCCCAAATTTGGAGACACCTAATCAAGTGGGTGGGTGGGTTTGTTTGGGTGAGATGGGCTTTACGTCCCATATTTTAGCATCAAATAGGGCTGATCAGGACAGGCAGGTGCCACGGCTATGAGGCGAATTATGAAGCAATATTCCAACATGGGCTGGATTCGAACCCGGGACCCAGTGGTTGGCAGCCTATTTTGCTAACACTGAGCTAAGCCCATGCCTAATAGTTCTGGTGAAAGCCCACCTTAGCATAAACAAGGATTATTAGCAATAATTTGATTAGTAATAGATATTACTGGCAATATGATTTGTACAGTATGACTCATATGGAGTTGTCCATGTATCGCCGACTTTCGGCGAGACACGGAATGTCACGGATTATAACGGGGCGTTGCGCTTACCCCCCATGGGATGCCTAATGGCTTCACGGGGCCTTTCGCGGACTTTTGCGGACCTGCGGGGACTGTCGGGGATTTACCCCAAAATTTCTTGTATCCCTTTTAACCCCATCAAAACCTTGGGCCCTTTAAGAGCAGGTGTTAGATATCATGGGGGTTTATAGCTATCATCAGAGTTTAATTGGCAGAGGGGGTTGAAACTGATACCCCTGCAACCCTGTCATCACAGCCCTTGATTGTTCATGGTAAGATCAAAGGGGGCTGTTTCTACTAGTCTTGAGTTTAAGCAATTAATTTTCTTCATTTTCTATCGATTGCACTGACACTATTTGTATTGGGTAGCTCTCATCTTCTGGATTAAGACCATGTAAATTTCATTGCAATGTGATTAGTAGATCCTGAGATATCTATTCTCAATGAATTTAAATATTTTTAACTGCATCTTTACACATACCAGTTCATTAAATCATAGACGTAAAAGCCTTTACATCCATGATTAAATCCTAAATAACCAAGATTATATAAAGTGATAAGTGCAGCATTATTATTTAGAAATAAATATTTAAAACTATTATGCTATGTTTGTGCAATTGAATAAAGTTATGTTATCTTTAACAATTACAATCTAATTACAATCTCACAAATAAAACCACCATCAAGACTACTTCTCTATTAACACATGTCACAATAGCTCACAACTATATTACGTAAGTCAACAGTTCTATGAAGCCTACTGACAGATGGATACAAATAATATCCCCTCACAATTAAAGACCACACAATTTTGGACCTGTCTGCATTCGGTTCTTTTTGAAGGCTACTTTGACTTTTTTTATTGCCAGACCGATATATTGATAGATATATAGATATATAGATATATAGATAGATATACAGACAGACAGACATACAGACAGATAGACAGATAGACAAATAGATAGATAGGAAAAAGTTAATCATATCACAAGACTCGTGACAAATGGTTGCTATGGCAATGGCAAAGACAGAGATCTTAACTGGCCTCGTGGCTCAACTGACTATATACTAAGATAAGATAAAAAAAAAACTTTATTTATAGTCGGAGTTGCAAGACAAAACAAAACATAAGCTATAAAGCTTAGCCGACTGGTAAAAATAACAATAACAATGAAAGAAGATATATATACAGATGATAAGGATGAGATTATGACTTAACTACTCAATGGTCATAAATTATTTTGCTGTCAGATATAAGGAATTACAACGTCTTAATAAATCTTTGAACTTAGCTAAATCATCTACTTGTTTTATTTCAACAGGTAAGGAATTCCAAATCAAAGCACCTTGATATATAATACATCTGAAACCATATTGCATATAGACACTGCCTGAAATTGATTGATTGATTGAATGAATGAATTATATGACTGTTTGTCATGAACAGCATGTGACAAAAAATTGACACCTGTTTCCAGCATAAATCAATCAATCAATCAATCTCCCAACTCAAGTGAACTATTGTTGAACAAGCAGCCTTGTTGTGACCTATGACACACAATAGTATTTCAACAAAAAAACATTGTCTCCACTTACTTGGGTGTCTTCACTTGAGATTTAGTGACACAATATGGCTAATCCACATGGCTTCCATCTAATGGTAAATCCATGTGTACTAGTTATATCATGGAGCCACCAGAACTGGCTCCATGGTTATATTTACAAGGAAACATGAGGTCAGTCCTGACCAAACAACTGGCAAACTCTTTCTAGGTCATTTTACCAGTCTGCTGAGTGCAAAATGACCTAGAAAGAGTTTGCCCTAATCAGGCCACCCCTTTCAGTCATAATATTGCTGCACCACAGCCCTTTTAATAATGGAATTTCTAACACAGCAGTCAGTCAGTCAGGCAGTCAGTCAGCAGTCAGTCAGTCAGTCATTACTGCACCAAAGCCCTTATTTAACGTTTAATAATCTGTGCTGGCTATATTAATACAGCAGTCAGTCAGTCAGACAGTCATTCATTAACTGCGCGGAAGCCCTTATTTAATAATCTGTGCTAGCATTACTAATATAGCAGTCAGTCAGTCAGCAATAATATTGACTGCACCATAGCCCTTGTTTAATAATCTGTGCTGTCATTATTAAACAACATTTCAGAAATGTGAAACTATTTTTTTAGGATTATTGTGGATCTATGGAATACAATGAAATGTGTTTTTGAAATGTGAAACTTAGGGAGAAACATTAATAAGTAGAGCCTACTGTCAAATGAGAATACAGCAATATGCATCATATATGACCCACAACTCCATAAGGTCACCTGGCTCTGGAAATTTCTGCAACAATGGTGGCATGAAATATCAATCCTCAATTCTTATAAAATATCAATTAATGAGATTTAGTTGGAGGTAACACAGATGTTTGCAGGGTTTAATTGAGCACTATTAAAATTCAATATGTTTTTAGTTGCATTGTCATTTTTCATATCTCTGGATCACCTTAACACAATGCTAACATTTTTATATGCTCTTGATCTAGAAAATTAAAGCAACCCAACAAGCAGGAAGTCATTGGTATATAGTTAGAAAATTGGAAAATAACTATGGGGAGTCAGAGTTACTAATTAAGCATTCCTTTGATCGGGTCTGGAGTAATCGACAATGACCAGCCACACATGCAGGACTATGGGGGTGGATGGAGGGGGGGAGCAGAGGGGAGGGGGGGGGGGCTCATTGCTCTGCCCAGAGAGTTCCCCCACGTTTTTCCCTTTCTGAAAAAAAAACTTGCAGACATTTATATAGTGTTCATCACAGTGAATATACCTTTCATTACATTTCTCGGGACTACTCATCAGACATTAGAACACTATTTTCAAGGTCAGTTGTACAATCGTATTTGAAGGACAAGTTAGAAAAAAAATAATGTTCACATGGGGTTGACTTATGAATTCAAATGTCTTTATCTTCTGATGTACAATGTAATAAAATTTCCATGCTCCAATAATGTAAAATAAACCCTAAAAAATGGGAAGTCATGCATTTTACCCCTCCTATTCTGTATTCTGGGCATGGAGACAAAATTACTACTCTTGTCTCCACATTCTGGGTGACAAGGGGAGTGATAAACTGGAATCTGAGAATGATAACAAACACATGTTGTTGATAAGGGGAAAATGCTGCTGACCACCATCCACGGCTGCCCACCCTCTCATATCCATGACGAGGGGCAAGGACCCGCGATGAGCCGCTGCAAGCCGACACCAGCCGCAGATTAATTATAGCCAATTAGTTAGGAATGTCTATCAGCTGTGCGGGGCCTTTCGCCGCGTTTCGGGGCGTTTTGGGGTGATGTCGGCGAAATATGGACAATTCCATATGAGTCATACTGTAGGCACGCTTTGCAATCAAATATTAGTAATTATGTGGTTTAGAACTAAAATGAATTCAAAGTAAAATGAATACTTTAATTATAGCATTGTTTTGTATGGTAACAAGTAACAGGGTGTTTAAATGGCTAAGTCTAGCTTTAAAAATTACTGAATGTTTAGCAAGATTTAGCAACTATTCTGATATTAAAACATATTAGTTATCTAAATATTATTTTAAATGGGCATACAGGCATTGGATAAGCAGATAAGAGGCTGACAGAAACAAAAATAGACAAATGCCTAGAAGAGTCGATATTTGAACTAATTTATAAGCGAAGAACTAAAAGCTTGACTAAATTTACTCCTACACACTAATATATACACAAAAGAAGAAAAGAGAGTCCAGGTTGGAGACAATTACTGTTAAAAAAAACACTACAATTTAGGGAGAAGGATTTGTTGCAGTGTTACAATGTAGGTGTGACAGGTCGTTGTGCTTGGGTCTACAGCTTCCACAATCACCACAAAATAAGGCCTAGTGGGGAACCTTGTGGTACACTGGCACACTTACATGGCCTTTTAATCCTTAACTTAACTGGGGGATTTCGACAGGTAAGCCCGAACATATTTCAAATCTGTTTGCTTTGCTAATATTCTGGTATTTGTTGGGGCTTTTATGTGACTGCTCTGAAGTGACCAATCAGGGGTTGTCTGTCATCTGCCGGACAGTCATCACGGCCATTTTGTTGACCTACAAAGCCTGCAATTATCTGCGCCATCAATCACTGCATTCGAACGGCTTTGTTGACGTTCCCGTACCTGCCAACCCTGACATCACATTATCATTGATTATGCTGGTTCTGGGATGCCAGGAAGTTGCATGATGTTCCAGATATTTATGTCACTCAGTACCTGGTCCTGTGTTCCAGGAAATTTACACTTGGCAGCCCCCTCAAAAACACTCTCTAAATAATGCCATTTTTTGCCTGTTACGCTTTTCCAATAATGCATCAATTGCTATGCACTCACAAGTACCATTGTTTGTCACCAGTGCTTTAGGGGAGCAAACATATCAAATAATCACACAAAATTATTCACTGACAATATACAATCAGATAAATACACTGTTACAGTACCAATGTTTCGTGTAGTTAACGAAACACAGTTATTGCATTCGATTTGAACAGATTTACCAAAATGATTTATTATATTTGAAGTTTCAGTGTGTTTATGTTCCATGTGGCACTTATCTATGCTATTGAATTACCTATCTGTGTCAGTAACAGGGGTGGGGGCCATGTTCCAACCACTGGGTCCTGTGCTCAATTCCTGGTCGAGCCTAAGTTGGATGGCTGTTTCATCCTTCATCTCATTGCTATGGTCCCTGCCTGCAGTCCTAATTAGACCATCAGGTGCAAAAATACTTGATGTAAAGCCCTAATCCACCCACCTCATCTGCTTCAGTAACCAGGGGCATCCTGAGGTGATGGGGAGATTTATCGCCCCCCCCCCCCCTACAAAGCAAGTAGGGGGCTGATAATGTAAATATTACCCCCCCCCCCCCTGGAATTTTGCTGTCAGACAAAACTGTTTAGTCCTTTAAATGATAGATTAACTCAATTACTGCTGAGATATTGTGTTCTTAATTGAGAATGTGGTTGTCATCTGGAGATAGGTTTAAATTGTTCTGGATAGATGTGGTTTCTGCATGGTGTTTACTTGCTACAGGTGGTTTCAGTCGGCCACTTTTTTGCAATATCTGTTTCCCATTTTCAGCGGTACCACTGCAGCCAAATTAAGCCTTGCGTAAAACGCCAATATAATGCCAATTTAAAATGGTATCACTCATCGTGACTGATTGTAAAGTTTATATGGTGTAACTTTGCTGTTCAATTAAATTATGATTGACTAGCAATCCATCAGCTCATTTAAAGCAGCAGATTAAAAGTTAGTTTAACCTATTAGGGAGGCACGCATGCCTGCAAAACTGTGACGTGGCTGTCACACGTGGAATTGGGACTGAAAGCCTGTACTTCAATGCAATCAGATTTGAGCCAGTTTAGGAAAGTACAGGGGCTTGTCGAAGCTATAAATGAAGCAAAAAGCACTCATGGTTCTTTTGGTGAGTCCTGACGTCAATAATTTACTCGCCTTAAAAGGAAAACGTTCTTGATACACATCTCGGAGGAAACGCAGACTTCATGTCTCATACATAAATTCTGTCCTGTGAACTCAAGGACAACACGTATGACCTGAAATCACTGCTGTTTCTACGTTATTGCTAATTGCTAAAATGCAATCAATATCTATGTTTCAATTTCTGAAGCTTGTAATATCTTGCTAATTGGTATAATCAAATTAAATTTGAACATTATGAACCTAACCAATTCAACTGTTCAAAACAAAATTAACCTGTGTGTACAACGGTGTGTAGGAAATTGATTCAGGTGGTAATTGGACAGTTGCTTAGTTGCTATATTAGATGGTCAGTGAGGTGAGTGGCAACTACATTGTGTATGTCATACAGTTAGTTTCATTACAAAAAGCCCGTCTAATTGAAACTGGACGAAGCTAGACAACTTCTGCTATACGATGCTACTTGCTACTAAACGGAACTATCTAGCTGTAGCTGGCTCCTCAAAGCCAAATCTTAAGTACATGCAGCGCCATTTAGTGGGTAAGTTTAGAGTTACAAATATTTGTAATTCTTGAAAAGATGCTAGTCTATTGTACATAAGTTTGTATGATATATAAGATACATTTCTTGCATTTACCAAGGTTTATATTTTTCATTGGTGGGTAGGTGTAAGCTGACTATAAGCTAGGAGTAGACAGAAGTGGCTGGCTGGCTTTAGCCAGTTATAGCTACAGCCAGGAATATGTTACTACAGCTGTCTAGGGTCGACCATATTTTATGAAACTAACTGTACTTATGTATCCTTCTGGGAAGCCTATGAATTTTTTTTCAACAGAATAGTAAATATATATATTTATTTTTCTAAGGCGTCCACCTTGGTTTAGACCCCTAGCCTCATCATCTTTACATCTGCCTATTGCAGCTATTGATATACAGCTGTAAGCTGACGAAGCTTCAGACTCAGTAGCATTGACACATTGAAAATAAATAGTGGTTGTGATTCACTATATATATTTTATTTTTCAGTTAATTCAGTAATGAAAAATTAAGTAATTTATAAACCTATGGATATGTTTCTATGTGATTAAAATTGACACTTGTATGTGTATATTCATCACTACTTAAACCTTTCTGAATTGTGAAGATTTAAAATACTATAGTATGGTTTTTGTTATAACTTACATTTTTGGAGGGCGGTGTAGAGTTGTGTACCTGAAAAAAAAAAAGAAAAAACTTTAAAGTTTGGCGTTCAAACTGATTCATTTTGTCAAATATGCAATTCATTACTGTTCAACTTTGGAACAACCATGGATCACCTTAATTAGTCTTTTAGGGTCATGGAGTCATGTGGAGACACGTGACTCCATGGTGACTCCATGGAACAACATATAAATCATACGAAAGGTCCTCGTTTCTAGTGATGTCCCACAAGATCTTCAAAGACGATTGTTTTTACCAATATCATCACCTGGTTGCACCTTAGTCTTTTTAGGATTGACTTGGGTGGAGTCATGGCTGGGGGCAATTACTTCTTCCTTGCCCTCGGGAAAAAATGACCTTTCCTTCCATACATATCTTCCTCTGCTGTCGTTCTATAAGTAATTGATTTCCTCACAAATTCATCTCTTTTGTCTAGGTTTTGTCTCCCGAGAACCAATAGCTTTTCTTCACAAATAAATGTTGCAATTTGATATTTCATTCCTTTATTGCTATAATGCAAATTATTGAATTGCAGAATTACAGAACTGTTGTATGAGGCATATGATTGCTCTTATTTCTTCCAATATCATCTGTATAGTACGGTTTTAATCAAAACAAGACAAGTTATTGACACCCTGTTTCTACTCTCTAACAGATGATATGATTGGCTTGCTCTCAAACAGATGATATGATTGGCTTGCTCTCAAACAGATGATATGTCAGATATGATTGGCTCATTACTCTCAAACAGATGATATGATTGGCTTGCTCTCAAACAGATAATATGATTGGCTTGTTCAGTAACATATAATATGATTAGCTGGCAAAACTCAAACAAAAGATTTTTTTAATAATAATTGATTATTACAACAATACTTTGCCATGTTAAACTTGCTTGGAATCTTAATATGGGTACAAGAAAACAGCATGCAATGATATTTAGCATTATAGTCAAATTCATAGAGATGGAAACTAATCTCATAGACTTAACCAATCTCATAGACTTGGAAGCTAAACTCAAGATGAAGTCATGCGAATGTAAGACTCATTGGCTGAGGGATTGCTTTAACCAATGAGAATCCTAGATTCACATGACATCCTCTGGAGTTTAGCTTCCAAGTCCAAGAGACTGGTTACCAACTGTATGAATTTGGCTGTAAATTAAACTTTTGTTACTGATTTGTTTTTGTTTGTTTTGAAAACATTTGGCAGCATAACCTTGAACTCTTCTGAAGAGCACCCTTGTTTGAAAGGTTCACCATTAACGTCCGCTACCTGTTACAAGTCGTAGCCTTGTGTGGTAAGCCTCACTGACACAAACCGATCCCACGTGAGTTTGTTTTGTTGATGTACCTCAAAAAGTTAATTGGCAATTCAATTATTCATGGTGCTACACCCGGATGTCAAACTCACTTCTGAGGGATGATTCAGTAGTTCACAGAAAGAATGATTAGTCAATTTCACTTTAAATCCTCGAAGACGAATACAGCATGTACAGTTAGTTTCATAAAATAGGTCGACTCAAGACAGCTGTAGCGACCTATTCCTGGCTGTAGCTGTAACTGGCTAAAGCCAGCCACTTCTGTCTACTCCTAACTTTTAGTAGGCTTACACCTACCCACCACTGAAAAATATAAACCTTGGTAAATGCAAGAAATTTATCTAATATATCATAAATATTTATGTACAATAGACATGCATCTTTTCAACCATAACATTTAAGAAAATGTGTAACTCATTTTATGCACCAAATGGTGCTATATAAACTTTTAGATCCAGCTTCGAGTAGTGGCAGGTAGCATGGTATAGCAGAAGTTGTCTAGCTTTGCCTAGGTTTAATTACTAATTTTAGATTATAAGTTATATTATATACTACTATTTCGTAGCTGCAAGGTGGGCAAACAGATTGCTCGTCAATGGACAAGTGGTAGCCATGTCAGTGTTGATAGCAGCAAAACTTAGTTTGTAGGACTATAAGTAAGTAAGTAAGTAAGTAGGTAAGTAAGTAAGTAAGTAAGTAAGTATGAAGTAAGTAAGTAAGTAATTAAGTAAGTAAGTAAGTTAGTAAGTGAGTAAGTAAGTAAATAATGATTTTATTTGCATCTATAAATTTGGAATGCAGGTACAATATAAACATATTTTACAATTGCATTAAAATCAAAATAAGAATATAAATTTACAATGGTGAGGTCTGATAAATACAAGAGACTTAACTGAAGTAAATCTATAATGTAATGTAGTAGATGATGATATAAAAGTATCACATATTTGTACACGTGAATGGTAAGATGTGAGATTTCCATATGGATATTTCTCTCAGCAAGTTCAGGTTTCTCTTTGATGAATGTCAAGGTAACATTATGATAATGACACGCCTCTTATTGACGTCTCAGTAACGTGTGATGACATGTGGGTAATAACCAAAGGTAAAATGCAAGACAAAAGGAATCAATATGTTGTATAATTATGAGAATGTATGGTTCATCTAGTCAGCTAAGATACCTGGAATCAAGATTACTAATGATATGGAAGCTACATTATGTGGTAGGGAATTTTGTTTACTACAAGGAATGTATGTCAATGTTGCTTTACTTGAAATAGGGAGTGTTAAGCCATTTCCTGAAAATGCCATATGAATAAGCACCAATTAACACGCACATGGAAGTACCACGTGACACGGCCAATACAAATTTAAGAGTAGGATATAACAAATGGTGCATAGAAAGTCAACCAATATGCACTTTTGTCTGGCTTCAGCTAGTGATATTGAGTACTAGCTATATATTTTTTTGTGCACAAGATTGAAGAATATAGCTAGGTTCATACACTGATATAGCTCAATAAATATCATATACTTTTATTATATTATGTAGATCAGGGTTATTATTTTGAAATTTCATGGAATTGTATAAGACCTTCGGCTTGCTATTATAATTTTTTTTAAAGTAAAACACGATATAGACGTTTTAAGCATTAGCATATCCTGAGTTCAAGAGAAGACAATCTGTTTTTACAGTTGACAGAGCTTTTTGACGGCCATCTTGGACGCCATCTTGAAATCTACACACATAACGTCGTCAGAAAAATGACTTCAACAATTTGTAATCAAGGATTCAAATGTATATATGCCACCAGACTAACAGTAGCAAGACTGGCATTCTGCTGGGTGGTCTTGTGGTATAATAAGATGCTTGTTTTCTTATCCCATGCCCAGGCACGCTTCATGAGCAACATCCCAACTGGACATCGTTCGGATGCAACGTTAAATTGGCTGTACTTTGTACTCTGTGTCTATGCTGAGACACGTAAAAGATCCCACCCATGGGGTAAATAAGTAACGTGGATGGACTCCTCCTCTGTCTCACCTCATCAATCAACCCTCGATAGCGGCAAAAACTTGCCTTATTAGAGGGCTGCACTTTCCATATCTATCTAAATTTTAGTTTTAATTATCTTTACTGTCACCTTGCCTTTGTTTACCTGGAGTGCTGTCTCCCCTCCTCAGAAATTGTACTCCTGTTTTTTTTTAAGGACTTTCTTGTGCCAGTAAGTCATGCAGTGGCAATTACCAGTGGCATGGCCTTATGACCTTGCTACTGCCATAAGATTTTGTTCTTTTCTGCACGACACCAGCTGGCTCATCCTAACTTACTTCTGTGTGAATTGTGAGCCACTGTTACCATAAAATAAATCCAATCATTCTCTACTATATAGCATTGTCCAGCAGCCCATGGACTGCCGTGTGCTTTATTAGTTTCAGTCACGACAGCAGCTTGTTTCTGACCAACAAATCTAGAAAGACTCACTGTTGTCCAGACCAGACGTGACATTGAATTCAAGACGATTGTATCGTACTTTATGACTATGGTATGTTCGTGCTGAACTGCTGATAAGCAAATGTATTTGGATGTATTGTTGCTTGAGGGATTAGTGAATGGTTTGTGAATTACCCGCTTTTTCAATGAAGAGGAACAAAATGATTATAGTAGGATTCAAGATAAATATCCACCTGTTTTTGGGTCATATTGTGCCACAAATGGCACAGGGCAGCACAAAATGGACAGAAATGTTGCAACAATTCAAATCCCAACTTTCTAGCCAATAAAAACACTCCTGGGAAATAAATTACTTGAAGTTTGCCATATTCTCCATTGTAATATCTGCTGCTTCTTTGTTAACACAACAAAAGGCAATAATAATGATGAGAAAAGGGCAGAGAGGGGTTTGTATTGGTTAGAAAATTTGACTTGTTTTTGGTAAATTTAATATCTATCATGTGATTTTCCATGACCTATATGTAAAAATAAGGCCACAAAACAAGTGGACATTTATTTTGGACTATTATTGAAATGGTGTGGCCCTGATATGAAGGTGGTCTTAAAATTTAATCACTGGTAATCAGTTGCTTCATTCGAATTGCAATAAAAGGAGTTGATCGTAGAATCAGGTGGCCTAATTTTGTGATATTCAGGTTGTCTTGATTCTGGTGCCTTATTTGCATTGTGATTACCGACAGCGTGACCTTGATTTGGTGACCTTCCTTGGTGACCTTTCTTTGTGACCTTTCTTGTGACTCCCAATGTGACTAATATAACCATGCATGAGTGCAGACTGGAAACACTACTCGAAATACAACTCGCACTGATATGTGATGGCCTTCTTCTGATAGGAGAATGGTCTCTCATGTCTAGACTTGTATGCCCTTGCGGAGCTGAGACAGTCTGTCGCCAGATTTACAACCTAATACAATCAGCTGTTATTATCCATAGCTTGTCAGTTTTTCCCATAAATCAGACAAAAATGACCAAAAAAATGCGAATACAAGGCTGAGTGGTGCTCCCATGCCATTTGTGGCGAAATATGACCCAAAAACAGGTGGATATTTATTTTGAATTCTACTATAATCATTCGGTTCCTCTTCACATGTAATCACTGGTTCTTCATTCGAAATGCAATAAAAGGAGTTTGTCCCAGTCATTTCATAGGCCACGTTGAGACACTAGACTGGCACCGGGGAGAGCGGGGGGGGGGGGGGGGGGCATTTGGTTTTACGGGGGGGGGGAGGGAGCCGCTAGTGATGTTGGCCAAGGTTGGTCCCATGTTGGCCCGATTAAGCATGCTATTAGACATTGAAGATCGGGTAAAGATTGGAGCATGGTTGAATCGTATGAATCATGATTAAAAAAAAGCAGGTAATTCATAAACCATTCACCAATTTCTCAAGCAACCATGCATTCAAATACATTTGCTTACAGCCATCAGCAGTTCAGCACGAACATACCATAGTCATAAAGGAAAAGAATTGTTACAATGGTTCGGTTTACAATCCATAGCATACACTCATACAAATGTACAGTTATTACCATAATTCATAAACCTATCCCCCTTGATCATTAACCGGTACGTCTAATCCTGCGGAATTAATTTTTTTCTCATCGCCGGGTTGCAAATAATGAGATATTGCAGCATTCTGACGTCAGGATATTTCCTTCTGTTTATTTCCCAGATTTGTTAAAATCCCTGTGACAGCGATTTCTGAAATTCTAATTCAGGTGATCCGAATATAGATGTAATGCAATTACAAAACCAAATATAGCAATCACCTTTACCTGCCATGCCGTGTTAGGTGCAACTGACACTTTAAAATATCCAGTTAGACATTTAGTTTTTCAGTTATGCCATCATGTCATGAAATGATTGTCAGCCTATTGTTTTCTGTATAACAACAGCTGCCATGAGATGCAAAATTCACTATTATGATATTGTATCTTAATGTTTACTCAGTTTTCTTTCAGTACATTGTATCTGAATTGTATTTCTAAGTATATTCAGGTTTTTTTATCACCTTGTTAGATTTAATTACCTTGAAATTTGAGAAACGACAAATTAACAAAAAACTATATCGAGAAAAATAAGGAGTACTACAATGGTATGCTGTGGGACCAAATGGGTTCCATGGACAATGCAACAGAACTTCAGAACTTAATAATCACCAATTTGGTGAATACATGCAATTGATGATGGATTCTAAAATTGATAATATATGCTGTCATTCTTAAGAGACCAACAGAACAGCTAGTACTTCTTATAAGTTAATCATGCACAACTTTAGCAATTCAGAGCTAGTCAGAACTGCCTGAAGCTGCAACAAGCCGAACCAAACCATAAATTACCTACATAGCCGGATACCAGACAGTTCATCTGAAATACCGCATTTATTGAGGGTGGAGGTGGTGGATTGGGGCTTTACGTCCTGTATTTCTGCACCTGTTGGGCTAATTAGGACAGGTAGGGACCATGGCAATGAGACGAAGGATGAAATAGGCATCCAACACCCGCATTTGTTGACAACTACTTAATTATCATAATGTGACCTCAGAATTTAATCATAATATAATATGCGTCTATATGGATCATATAAATGATCATTTTGTAGCTAGCAATGTATGTACTCCCGGCCATATCTAACAATAGCAATTAATAGATTGTCATCTGATTCACTAGCAATATATTGTAATACAACTCATCTTCATAACTGTTTCACTGTACTATTGTAACTGTTCTTTATTTCTTTTCTTTTTTATTATTTAATTTGTAATTATTTAATCTTTATGGGTTGCACCTTATTGTACAGTTTTATTTACAACTTCAGGTGCAATTTTCCCTCTATTATAAGTGTTACTATTATTATATGTCACAAAATGTGGTAATTTTGTAAATGATTATATTTTTTATTTTGTAAAATGATGCTAGAGGAAAAATAAACTCTAAACTTATACTTTATACTTATACTTTATACTTAAACTTCATACTTATACTTTATACGTATACTTTATACTTTTACTTTATACTTTTACTTCATACTTTTACTTGGACATACTTTATACTTATACTTTATACTTATACTTTATACTTATACTTTATACTTATACTTTATACTTTTACTTATACTTTATACTTATACTTGATACTTATTCTTTAGACTTAAACTGTATACTTATAACTCGATGTAAACCGTTCTGTATAGTTTCAGCTGTAAGGTGTTTAAATGATAGTCTAGCTCCGTTCAGCTCAGTATAGCTTTTAAAGATAGACTATAAGTATGATTATTTAGGTGAAAACAATTTTGCATCGAAGTACAATACAGGGCTATTGAGCAAGTCTGAAAGTTTTAACAGCTATAATTTTATTGAAAGGTATAAATCAAGAAACTTGATTCAATTACATGCATTTAAAAATCTCTGTCATGTTGGTGCTTGCAATTTTCTCAAGAAATCAGGCATTAATAATGCTTTTCCTTTTGACACTATTGGCACTGCTACTTAATCTTCTCTGGAGCTAATTCGGATCAGTTTATTTCAGTTGGTTTTACATTATGTGAAGGGACTACTAGCTAGGCTACCTGCCACTAATAAACAAAACTGTCAGGCTATAGCAGGCTACTCTAAGCCGGATCTGAAAGTACATATTTTTGATTTATTAGATAAGAATTCCTAACATTAACCAAGGTTTGTATTTTTTTCAGTGGTGGTAGGTGTAAGCTGACTATAAGCTAGGAGTAGACAGAAGCGGCTGGCTTTAGACAGTTATAGCTACAGCCAGGAATAGGTTGCTACAGTCGACCATATTTTACGAAACTAACCGTTGCTACTGCTGGATAGGAAACACTGCCTTAGAGTTTGTTGTTAGTTATTAATCAAGTAATAACTTACAGATAGTACAGTGGCTGGGGGGGGGGGGGGGGGAGAATTGTAAGATTATTCCATGTCCAATTTTTTTATCTCTATATATTTAAAGCTGGTTTTAACAACGTAACTGTTACATACTATTAAGACAGATGTATGGAGAATAATACATACACCAAGTGAAATAAGACAAATAAACACAGACAAGAGTGTCAAGATAAGATAAGATAAGATAAGCTATATGACATCAGATAAGATAAGATAAGATACGTTAAGATAAGATAAGATAAGATAAGCTGTATGAGATCAGATAAGATAGGATAAGATAAGATAAGCTATATGAGATAAGATAAGCTATATGAGATAAGATAAGATGAGATGAGATGAGATAAGACAAAATAAGATAAGGTGCGTTTCATGAAAAGACGGATGGGAATGTGTACGATACGATATATATATATATATATATATATATATATATATAGATATATATATATATACACCAGAATAAAAGTTACTATGAACATGCAAACATAAAGTTATAGAAAATAACATGTATGAATGTATATTATATAACCATCTCTTAGGCAACAACTAATAAATTTTTTTAGTAGATTGCAACTGTTTTCTTTCGTCAGCTGGGAAAGTACTTTTACAAGCCATTGAGCAACATGAGAGCAACAAGAAAACATGATACCTCTGTTCATCTCATTCCTTTCCCAATTTCCTGTGATTTGATGTCTGGGGGCCAGACCAATATTAGTTCAGACGCTCAAATTCCTCTCATTATGGCTCAATTTCTACAGGAAGCAAGTCTTGAATTAGTCCCATAGATATTATTGGGGTTCATATGAACAATTTCTTAGCATATTTTTTTCATCAAGTATGATGTCAAGAACAGTTGGCATCTCTGTCCTGTCGTTTCCTTATTTGGCAGCTATCTAAAAGGGTTTAATTTCGTTGTGAAAGTTCTAGTGTTACCAATTTTATTCTACATTTGAGATTGACCGTTTCTGACAAGACAAGACAAGATAAGACAAGATAAGTAAAGATAAGACAAGACAACACCAGACAACAAGATAAGAGAACATGACAAGATAGGACAAGACAAGATAAGATAAGACATGACACGATAAGATAAGACAACAAGATAAGACATGACACGATAAGATAAGACATGACACGATAAAATAAGACAACAAGATAAGACATGACACGATAAGAAGAAAAGCTAAGACAAGACATATAAAGACAAGGCATATGGTAAGAGATATAGTAAAATATATCTAGCAAAACATGACAAGATAAGACGTCAAGATAAGACAAGATAAGTTAAGATAAGACAAGACAACAAGAGACAACAAGATAAGAGGACATGAAAAGATAAGACAGGATAAGACAAGAAGACTGGATTCTTGCTTCTATTTATTTTTTTTGGTATTGGTATATATTTCACGAAAGAATTACAAAGAATATTATGAAATATGTCGAAAAGAAATTGAAAACAAATCATCAAAGCTGTACATGTGGTGTATGCCTGGTTTCAGAATTAAAAAAAAAATTAGCTACATTTACACATTTTACTCATAACAGTGATCCAGATTTATTTTTGCATCTATTGAAGCAACTACGGATGCATTAATTGTACAATGTACAATGAAATTTGTGAAGTATAACCACGATGACATTCCAAATCGTTTCAGCGTTGGCGACGTTGGCGACGTGAAAACGATGCTGTACCGACGTTGGCCTATATAGATATATATATATATAAAGCTTTTATTGACACTTTTTCATATCAGAAAAGATACATATGTCACATATCTACTCACTACGTCTATCTAAAACTACATCTACAGAAATATGATACACAAGTTCTCATTATTTTATACATAATGTACAGTTTAACGTTCAAGGTCCCAGTTGCCATAATTTGATGTTTTCTGAGTCCTGCTCTTAGACATTCAATGTTGTAGTGAAATAATATACAAGTATATATACATAAAAGATAGAGGATAAATCACAGATCAAATCACAGGTACTGATTACAATATCAATATCAGATTAAAAATTTACAAAAATATATACAAATACTGATCATAACATCATAATAAGATTCAAATTTACACAAAAAGATAAGAATGTTTAGATGTATAAAAAATACAAAAATACCAGACAACATTGCGCTGTTACAATGCTGGCCCAACACTGTGCTATCTGGGAAAGCATATGTTATCTGGTAAAACGGCATATTGAATTCATCATCCAAGCCAAGACCCTTGTCGGGAGGCTGGACTAAAATTTAAGAGACATATGTGTGGATTATTTATGAGATAATATATCAAAATGTCAGACTATGTGAACAGCAGTGATTATCTCACCGAAGTAACATATATCTCACGGGTCTTGTCCTAATTGGAGCTGGGAGCTGATGTCTGAAAGACGCAGAAGTCGTGAAGGTTTAGTCCTGGGAAAAGAGTGATGCCCTGAGGCACACCTGCTTTAGTAGACAGATGGAGCAATGGGATAACAGAAAAACCCATACTCAATATGAATGAAACTATAGTCTGTCAAATGCAGAATAGGAGTTACTAAGAGTAAGAAAAGAATCATTTGGTCACGTTATCCACGATAAGTGAAGATTTGTGAAAAATGCCAATATCGCGCATGCGCACAGAGGAGCAAGGCGATTTTTTTACATTTTAGTACGAGATTCTCGTGGCTAACATCATGAAGAGTGTCGTCGATTTGAAAAGTTACGGTGGGAAAGATAGGCAGCGTACATTAAAATCAATTCTCTCATTGTTTAGCACAGCCAATAAACTTTAAATACTTGTTTTCAGATCAAAAATAGACCAAAAATTAAACAAGATACGAATAGGAGAAGGCAGAAAAGCAGGTTCTCCAGCGTCATGGCGAACGTCATGATGACCATCGACAGATTCAAAACTTTTAAAGTTCATAGATTAGTATAGTTCATACTGATTCCGAAAATGTTTTCGGATTGAAAATCAAACAAATAATAAGCGAGATATTCGTCCGAGAAGGCAGCAAGGTTGGCGGCGGCAAAACGCAATTGGGGACCCATTGATAATGGAGCAGATTCTGTAACAGTGTTGTGCTGCCAATGACGTCCGCGCCCGTACTATATATATATTGCACCGCGCTGATTTATCTTCATTTGACACTGCACTGCAGTCCTGTAAACTATGATAAGATATAAACATTATCTCTTGTGTTATTACATTCAGAGTTTGACTTTGACCAATGATTGGCCTAATAAGGAAAAGTGTCTACATGGTCAAACACTACAATCTTAATACTGTACACAATCTGCATTGCACTGAATCACTTCTCTACATCAGACAATAATTCTATGCTGAAGGAATTCGTCTTTTTCGTACTTTTGTTTTTATAGCATGCCGCAAATTCATAAAACCTGCTGATATACATTTCATTCAAATTTCATTATAATAGCACAGATTTATCCGAATTGAAGAAAATGACTTATTTGGACTTTTAAATAATTTGTTGTGTTGATAGAGTTGAGTGGTTACATAACAGCATTATGCAATCATTCGTCAATGTTTATCAAATGTTGCATAAGAGGCAATTAGTGTCGCGTGCCTAATAAGTGTAAACAATGCCTCTCATTATCCTTTGTAAATGTATTATTGCTTTGTATTTTAATAAATAATCAAATATGTATTAAAAAATATCTGACATATTGAGCTAACATTAACGAAAGGAAGGGCGTGTCTCACATTTGCAAACGATTCTCTTTGCAGCTAAATAAGGCGCTAATCTGTCGAGTAATCAAATCTTTGCACAGGAAATAGGGAAAGGGTGAAATGTCTTTGTTCTTGCCTAGACTCGTTTGTCAAACCCTACAAGTTTAGTGCATATGGTTTTGTTTTCCAGGTTAAGTCAGGTCAGATAAACGTTATTTACCAAATGGAATTCGTCAATAATTTGTTTTTATATTATTTTTATTTTTCTTGTTTTTTTTATTTTATTTTATTTTTTGGTTACGACACACCCATACAGGCACTTATTCTAGGACATCAATGATTGATGTGGGTGGGCAGAAATCTTCTTTATCTGTTAAATTATGGGTCATTTCGACTTATTTAAATGCAATAATTCTAAAAGTGATAGCAGAGTGTTTATTTCTCTGTAGATAGTGGTCTGAGGGTCTAGGCCTAGACTGGGATAGTCCTGTGTTATGGGTTTGGGCCTTCAATAGCCAGGGCCTTGTGAAAGACTCAGGTTTGAACAGGTCTATACATCGTAAGAGGCTGTAATGCATGCATTGTGTGAAAGATCACCGTTCTATAGCTTCACCTTTATCTTTACCTCGTAAGTACCATGACCACAAATGCATACCTGTGATGGTTATATTGAGATGGTACATGGCCAATAGACCGATGAATTCCCAGGTAATATAGGTCTACGTTCATGTGATTTGTGTGTGCATTGAATGGATACACAACAGCATTGGGCGCAGCTGGAGTCCAACATTTCACATCAATTTGTAATGCCTTTGGGGTACTTAAATAAGCTAAATTGAAATTAAATGATATTGACATTCAATTTAGTCAGCTGAGAGGGAATATGTAATACCTGCGCACTGTGTTGTTACCTCAACCTAATTATGGACATTCTTGGTTAGTTTGCCTAGCTAAACAAAATTAATAATTAAACGGTGTAGCCAATAGGTTTTTTATTGGCGTAAAAAATCTTCTCTTAAAAAATACAAAAGAATCATATGGCCAAATGTGCCTAGTGCGTTTTCTATGAGAAGGATAAATGCATGGAAAACGCATTGGTTTTTAGCTGAGGCAAAAACCATGCACTTTCCATGCGTTTGAATAAACGCACGTGGCACATTTGGCCATGTAGATTCATATTTTTTAAGTTTTAGGCAATTTTTCTGAACTACAAGCTTGTCAGATTTGCACTTTACAAGAATTGCGTAAACTCACCACATGAATGTCTAATTAATACGTAATTTCATCGTTAGACCTTTAATACCATAAACCAGACTACTAGAGAACCTGATTAATTTAGTTCAGGTGAGTAAACAAGAAAAACGTGTACATAATCAGGTCACTGGACTTTGAGACCCAGATAGCATTCCAAATCAGGCAAGGGTCGTTTCTATGCCGACATCGCGCCGACGTTGATACGATTTGGAATGCTATCAGGGGAAGACATGTACACATTTGTAGTTGAAAGTTCTTTATTAGTTTACTTTAGGCTAGTCTGTGAAAAGTCTGGCAATTCTGTCTGCCTTGTAGCTAGCTATACTTGAAGCATTGATTATTGGTACTTAATTGTTATGGGACTTCTCTAAATACTGTGTGGGCACCCCGACAGAAGCATCCCATAGAAATTGAAGAGGGAGCAGACTGTCCAGTGACCACCTAGGGGCATTTATATACTACTGACCACTGCCCTAAACGCCATCTTCCAGAGGAAAAGGAAACGACACGAATTTCATCTTCTTTCCTAGACCCTGGATTCTCTAATTGGCCTGTAGCGTCCTATCAGGTCTCACTGAACTGTGTTGGTTTAGCAAGAGCAGGTTAGTCCATTACTATAAAGTGCAGTTCCTAGATTCCCCCACCATAGAACAGCAGTTTAACCCTTAAAGGAAATGGAGCCAAAGTAAAAGAGATATATACTTTCTACCGATGACTACTTCCACAGGTTTACTTCCATTGGTTGTTGCGGTGGTGATACTTTGGACTGGTTTTTGCCTTTAAAGCACTTTGTCTTGAATTATTTTCTTTAGGGATCATATTTACTGCCCTGAAAGTACATATAAAGTTATGGATGGTTGGTCATAGGGAAGAGCCTTTTTCTCCGCATGTTTTGCTGCTGAGAGTTGAGTGAAGAGCCACGAGGTTCTTGATGAGTTTGACCTTGCAACCTAAATGCAGTCAGAGTCATCAATTTTTTAACTCATTCAGTGTCTTCCACTAAGGTATATTACCCGTAGTTCCTAGAGCTTAACTTCAATAGACCTGAAGTTATCATGTCTATAAGTGTGGTTGACAGACAGACAGAGAGACAAAACGGAGGGACAAACTGACTGACATGCGGGCCATCACAATACCATAGGCCATATACACGGCCAAGGGTCATAAAACCTATAATGCAAGATCAAAAAGCACATGGTCACTAACTCTAGTTGTCCAAATCAATCTGGTTCAACTTGACTTTGAAAGTGTCATTCAAATGTGTTGTCTGTACTGACTTTAGAAAAAGTATATAGGCATGAAGACAATTTTTTTACAGTTAGTTTCATAAAATATGGTCAACTCTAGCTGTCAGTAGTGACCTGTACCTGGCTGTGGTCTAAACATGCTACAGCCAGCTGCTTTTGTCCACTTCTGTAGCTAATAGTCGGCTTACATCTATCACCCGATAAATATAAACATTGGTAAATGTAAGATATTAATCTAATATACCATAAATATGTACTTTTAGATCCGGTTTGAGTGGCCAACAATGACAGTATTGTCTAGATTCAATTTGACGGGCCGTTTTTAATGAAACTAACCGTATGCTGAGATGTAGTCATCTATGCTTTAAGAATATTGCTTTCATTGGGTATTATACTCTCAGACTTTTTATGAGCGATAACAACCCACGGCATGATTGAGTAATTATTTGCTATAGGCTTGTTTCCAATGTTTTTTTGTTTTGTTTTTTGCCAATATTCTTTGTCATCATTACGTAAGGCTGCTTAAGGAAAACGTCATTTATAACAATGAGAAAAACAGCAAATTGTTAGCAATCATAATGTTATTGACAGCAATGACAGGTGTCATTGTTGTGGGAAACTTGCAATGTTATTGTTATTTATGAAGAAATCCATTCATTGTATATTGTTCAATGCCTTGTATAAAAAACAAATGCAAAAATTCTCACATTATTTTACGATATCACTGGTATACTGCCCCCGCTAATTGTAGGATAATCATACAAAGTATTAGTGAAAAGAAAAACACACGTGGGCAATTATACCTTGATTACAACTGTTTTACTCTAACAACAGTGCCCATAATTTAGGCATGGGGACTATATCGCTAAATTACATGAGCAATTTACGACTTCCAATAATTGCAAGTTCTTCTGAAATAGCTCACAAAATTACCTGTCAAAGCAAATACTCCTTCGTGACATGCATTTCACTGTAAAACCATCTTTTATTCTGATGCACTGTTGACCGGATTATTATCTGAGCAGGCTGCATTCTCCTTAAATATATTTTCTCTGCAGTTCAAGATGTTTGTCAAAAGATAGTGTAACTGATTCAATGTTCTCTCAAGGCTAAAAGAGAGTAATACTATGCTGAAGATTCTCTTCAAACCTTGGCAGAAAACTATACATTGGGGTGATTGATCATGTTGAGATGTGCTTTTGTCTTTACCCTTGTCGTATTTCGAGATGAAACTGTTGAAAGATTACCTGCTCAGATGTTGAGGCATTGAAGGTTGGCCTGAAAAATACACTCATTATATTTATGGTTTTCCCTCTATTGATTACGCAAAGACAAAGATAAGACAAAGATAAGACAAAGATAAGACAAGATATGATAAGATAAGATAAGATACAATAAGATATGATAAGATAAGATAAGATCAGGATGAGAGAGAAAAAATTATCATTAAGAGAGAATACCATAAAAAAACTAGTGGACATTAATTTAGAATTCTACCATACATGTATTATGTCAAGATTATGTAAAAACCATTTTCTTCCTTTGAACAAGCTACACTGTATGAATAAATGAGCTAAAATTCATTTTTCATATCACTTTCATTAAATTGATGTCATGTTTAATCTATGTATGAGGCATTGTGAAGGTCATAAACATGTCACGACCACCTGAGCGCGGCGGAAAGCACTATTTACAACAGTCAGTAATATATATGAAGCCTTCTGTAGTGAGACATGCAATGACATGATTAGATGTATCCATCATAAATATTGATCGGCTGAGAGGGTTCTGAGAATAACTTTGTATTTGTACCAATAGCCAGACACATGCCAATTTCATCATCTGTTTGGCTGGTGGTGGGTGGGTGATTAGGGCTTTACGTCCTGTATTTCTGCACCTGATGGGCTAATTAGGACAGGCAGAGACCATGGCAATGAGATGAAGGATGAAACAGCCATTCAACTTAGGCTCGACTGGTAATCGAACCCGGGACCCAGCGGTTGGGTCTGTTTGACTGGTAGCTTTGAAGCCTACACAGACCTGGTCAAGTTTAAGAATTTCTCAACTCCGTATGGTGAATATACAATGCAATTTCCACCACTGTTTACAGACAGATTGCCATTTACAGTACACCTAAAGGTAATTTCTCATTTTCAAAGTTAGAGTTTAAGTTTAACATTTGAAGTTGACCAATTTAATAGTGACAACATTTTAACACGGAGATCCGCACTTTAACTATATATACATACATGATACATTTGTCAAAATAACGGATAAAAGCATGTATTAAGTCTACCTCTACTGACTATTCTTATAGTATATACATGGTGTAAAAGTTAAAGATAAACGTTATCATTATATAATGGAAGTAATTCCATCAGTCAGACAGCCAAGAATCTACGCAATGTTGATCAATGTCAAAGGAATGCTTATTTTACCTGTGCTGCAATGAGACGGAGTTCTATTAACTAAGAATAGTTTTATCGTTTATCCAAGGCCAGGGACTAAAGTTTGTTTATACAAAGATTGGATCATGTTATTGGCGCGCTGCTGTTTCATTACATACAGTTAGTTTCATTACAAGTGTAAGCCGACTATAACCTAGGAGTAGACAGAAGCAACTAGCTTTAGCCTGGTATATAGATACAGTCAGAAATAGGTTGTAACTACGTACACAGTGCTACACACAGGTTACTTGGTTTGGTTGATATGGCTATGTAAATGATTTAACTTAATTGTAATCTCTATCAACTGACAAGATGTAGTGTTCTTGCTCTAATACCACCTTTTATTAAATACCACATTTATTCATATTTCATGTATAGAAGTGTTACAGACATTTTTGCCTTGGAAATGGAAGTTACAATTAAAACCAGCCTCTCAAAATTGCACTATTTTTGTACAAATAATACGTAATGAATGAATTCTGATACATTCATTTGTAAATGCGAAGATTTTACCTACATTATGGATGACCCAAACATGCAAGAAGCCATATAAGCATGAAAGTAAAATGTATTGTGAGTAATTCTAGTATTCATGCAATCTGTAACTTTATCTTATAGACACCCCTGACAAGAAAGTTACTTTAACATTGTAGCAGGATATAATGTAAATTTCCATTTGATATTAGTTTGACCAAACGTTGCATAGATCACAATATGGACCAAAACGTCAGCAACAAGTCAATAAAAATAATAATGATATTACATACTTTATTGTCATGTTAGACATGGAATGTATGTCAAACCCCAACTGAGTAAATTACAAAATAAAACAACTTCTTTCTAACAATTAAGTTTGCTTTGTTCTCCACTGTATAACGACGAATGTCAGGAAACTGGAAATTAATTGCAGAGATGTGTTTTTACTTTCATAGGCAGACTCTAGTGTAATTGAGTAAAAGCTCTGAATGATGGGTGCATTCCTTTGTCTTTTTAAACCACATGTCCCAAGGTGAAAAAATATCAGTACCTGATAAGTTCAGAAAGACAATAGGCCCTTAGATAAAGGAAGTACATTTCATTGTCTTGCCTTGGTGAAGGGCACGTATCAATGGTGACAAGGAATCGCCCTGGGTTATACTTGGTTGCAGGCGGTCGTGTGATATTGCATGGTAACTATATGTGTTCATGGTATAGAAACTGTTTTTGTAAGGAGTCCGGAAACATAAATTGTAAGAATAGCTTGTGGATATGTAAAACAGAGATTGTCATATTAATAACATGTGAATATGCCACGATTTTACTGTGGACATGGACAGATTGATTGATTGATTGCTTTTTTATTTCCAACATACAAAGTACATTTTTTACAATAATAGAAAACATATACATATATTTATACACAGGGTATATTGGGGGAAGACACCCGAGTACATACATACTTTACCACAAGGGGGGTGACTCCCCATGAGATGAATTATAAATTATTAATCATATATATATTAATTGGGAAAAAAAAGAAATGATGAAAGTAAAATAAAATGATATGTGAAAAAATAAAAAATAAAAAAATTAATGCTGTACTCTGTGACTGAGTTAGATTCTGAAAATGGCAATCTGCCAATAAAATGCAAGACCCTGATGACGTTGTACGGATGAACATACAGGCATAATTATGAGATGATATATAGAGCGTGGATATAGAATTTGGTGGAAATACTAACCTACACAGATTTGATTTTAGTATCAGATTTTGAATTCCATGATATACCATTCAGATACAATATTTATGAAAACATTTACGGTAAATATGCCTCTGGTTCTCAAACACTTTCGTTTCTGGAGCAGAACTCTTACACTAATGCACTTACCCCTAACGAAATGTTGTACAGTAATACTCTATCTGGCCTAGTGGTGCCTTTTAATAGTCACGAAAGGTACCAATACGCCATATACAGTGTTACTGTATGACATTTTGATTGGGAAATTGCATTAGTATTGGGAGTTCTGCTCTGGAAACGAAAGTGTTCCGCCCGCCCTCCTGCCTGTCAGATGGACGCTAAACAATTTTAATGACGCCTGTGTGCTATGAAGGATTCGCTCAAGGTTTTGCTGCAGCGCACACTATGTTTACTAATCTTAGTGCTGAGTTCAGTTGCGGCAATTCAAAAGGGGAATTATGTAGATTTTCAGGGGAAAAACTCATGTTGGCCTTATTCACTTTGCAATGTGTGTGGCAAAAGAATGTGCTCTTTTGAAGTATGAAATATTCATAGGGTAAGGGAGAACAAGCAATGCTTTTAGCAAGATATCAATTATGACTGAACATTACCATGTAAAAACTGTTTTACACTTTCTAGCACTGTCAAGCATGGGCATTTTTTATGCCATTATGTGTCATATTATTTTCTGTTTGTGCGAGTGCTGTCATCATAATGAAAAGAGCAACTTATTCCCAGGAAAGAAAGTTATACATTTTTCATGAAAACTTCAGAGAATTACATTGTAGCAAATAATTACCTTTTAAAATATGTATGTTTGACTGTAAAATAAAATAAAAATATCGAAGACAAAAAAACAGTCTTAAGTTAGCACATTTTACAGTCTGATGCACTGCACTGAGAGAAATGTGTGTTGTCATCACAGCTACACCACCCTCCAAAAATATAAGACCACTTCAAACACTGGGAACATAATATGGTGGTCTAATATTTTTTAAGGGCAGTGTACACATGCACATGCAATTAATTTGATGGACTTTATCCTAAAATCAGATAAAAACGCATCAAAACTAAGAAATATTTTTCCAATGTATTAATAATAATTTGTATATTTGTCAGTAATTTCATGGAGCCAGAAATGTGTTTCCATGGTAATATCAGGCTTCAATCCGCTGACACGTGTAGACATTAAGTCAAATGGGCTAATTATTGTAACAGCTCATCCAGGTAGTATGCTCAATGCACTGTAAATATTTTAGGAAATCTAATGAAATATTTCAATTATTATAAATGAACTTTTTGTCGACCAGTAAAATAGACTTTCATTAATCACTATAATTTCTGTATCATGATTGTCTGTCAAAGAGGGACTTAAATAGGTCATCTGATACTTAGATGGGGGTCACAAGCTCCCTTGGTCTGTTTGTACACTATTGATATCGGCCAGGTAAAAAGATATAATTATTTGTAATTGATAGTTCATTATTCTACAGGAACAATGGATTCCATAAGGATTATAAGAAGGCACGGTATTTATGCAAACCAACCTTTGATGAATTACAGTTAGTTTCGACTCTACTAGACAGCTGTACGTAGTGACCTATTCCTGGCTGTAGCTATAACTGGCTAAAGCCAGCCGCTTCTGTCTACTCCTACCTTATAGTCGGCTTAAATTACCACCACTAAAAAAATATAAACCATGTTAAATGTAGGAAATTTATCTGATATATCATAGATCTTAATGTATAGACATGCATATTTTCAATAAGAAATGACAAATATGCAATAACTCGTGCTAAGTGTACTTTTAGATCTGGCATTGAGTAGCCAGCTATAGCAAGACAGTCCTATTTAGTGGCAGGTAGCATCGTATTGCAGAAATTGTCTAGCTTTGTCTAGGTTCAATTGACAGGCCATTTTTAATTAAACTGACTGTAATTGATATGCAAGATATAACATTCTAATCTAACAGGTCTAATTAAATTCCATTTCTATGATAATCATTAACAGCATAGGCCTAAGCCCTCACAGCATGTAATTTGAATGTCTTTCCAATGGATAACATACTTTGATGTATTATAACAGCCATAATCTGAAAACATTTAACACAAACAGCGGATTGTATATTCTTTTTTGTAGATGGTAATGAAAGCCCATGAAGTTCACTTGCATCTTCATCATGTTTCTGATGCATGGAGTAGGGGGGGGGGCTAGCTCAAAGGTAGCGCTCTGGGCTTCCACCCGGGTTCAATTCCCGGTCAAGCCTAAGTTGGATGGCTGTTCCATCCTTCATCCCATTGCCATGGTCCCTGCCTGTCCTAATTAGCCCATCAGGTGCAGAATTACAGGACGTGAAGCCCTAATCACCCACCCAACCACCCATGATGCATGGAGTAAATCATATCTATGATAATCAGTTTAGAATGTCTCTTGACAGATTATTTACCTCAAATGTGTGCTGTATCATGATCAATGTATAAGATTTGAATTACTATTTGTGTCAGGAATAATTATTATCATTATTAATTGGACCCAGCCATTATCCTGAATGCACTTACACGAAGTTAAGCAATCTAAAAGTTTCTAATTAGGTAGGAGCTACATTTAGCTGATTATCAATATTTAAAAGGAGTCAGTTTTAGACCTACTACCACCAGAGACGTTTAGATCTGCTACCACATGGTTTTCCATGCAAAATGAACGGTTTTCTTGGGTTAAAAAAAAAATTTTTTTTTAGCAAATATTTGCTGAAAATTGGAGTTTACATTTGAAACGGCCGTTAGCGATCTAGTTTTGTTTGTATTAAGACGCTAAACTTTTTTAAAATAAAAAATAACAAAACAGTTCATAAATAGACCTACTACATGTACTTAGTAAACTTTAGCATGTGATGAATTATACAAAATTGTTAGTAACAACATTCTTCATATTCGGATATGGATTAGATTTTAATCATAAACGTCTGAACACGTTATTAAGGTATATGAGTCTTCATATTGAATCAGTTATCAAGTTCATATATATTACACAATTATTGGTCTACAATTTTATAAAAAGTATTTCTTGATCATCATTTTCTTTTACTAGTTTCACTAAAAGTTGGGAGCAGTTAGTTTAGTGGTTAGAGTCTTTGTTCCCACATCCATAGACCTGGGTTCGAAGCTAGTTTTACCACTCCTTCTGTTGGTGACCTTTGGCAAACCACTTACCAGATATCATACCAAATCGCATCAACGTCGGCGCGAAGTTGACTATGTCAAAAGGATGTTGTACCAACGGCGGCCGATATAGAAACGACGCTGACCCGATTTGGAATTCTATCCGGGTTAGTCCTCTGTCACCGAGCAGATGAGTGGGTACCTGGCTCAAGAAGGTTCCGTTGGATGAAGAAAGATGGATCAGGCAACTAGCACCTGCCTGAAAATGCATGTGATTGCTGTTTACTCTCCAGGGAGCTGAACTGGAGAGCCAGGGAAGCCACCATGAATACAACTTATTGTAACGGTGACTCTGGACAGCGTATGGTCAATTTCCATGTAAAAGTGTTGGTCTGTAAAAATGTGAACACTCTTTGAGTGTCATCATGTACAGTTAGTTTCATTTAAAATGGCCCGTAAAAATTTAACCTAGACAAAGATTGACAACTTCTGCTATACGATGCTACCTGCCACTAAATGGAACTGCCTGGCTATTGCTGGCTACTCGAATCTAGATCTAAAAGTACATGCAGCACCATTTGGTGCATAAGTTAAGAGTTATGCATATTCAATTTGTTGTTGTTAAGATGCATTTCTATTGTCCATACATATTTATGATATATCGGATAAATATCTTACATTTACCAACATTTATATTTTTCCAGTGGTGGTAGGTGGAAGCCGGCTATAAGCTAGGAGTAGACAGAAGCGACTGGCTTTAGCCAGTTATAGTTACAGCCAGGAAAAGGTCACTACAGCTGTCTAGAGTCGACTATTTATAATAGTAACCTTGCAGTTATATCTGTATTTGCCCGGTCGTTTTGGCGAGGTTATTTTGATAATGACTGTGATGGCTTTTTTTCGGGCAGAATGTCATGTGTTGACCCACACTTGGAGCCACTGTGTGATTGTATGTATGTGACCAGTATATTTGTACCATCTATATAGTAAATGTAAATACATTTTTTTAGAGCAAGATTATCAAATCAATCTGACCACTTTGTACATGCTCAAGTGGTCTGTTAGTGAGAACTGAAATTTTACAAGTACATTATGTATTTCTTATGAGCAACGTAATGCTAGTTTTAAATTAGGTTTGTGGGTAAATATCAATATCAACATGGTGCATATAGCGTATAAAGTGGTAAACATCTTCTAAGGATCAATGATGATCTGATAAAGCTCCTTTTGTAGCATTATTAGAATTAACTACTTGAAGTTTTGCAATAACGGTGTCATAGATTAAAATAAAATTATTTACCTCTTTTTAGAGCACACAGTTTTTGTAGAGTTCAATTTACACTGTACAATGAAGAAAAACCCCATGCATGGAATTTCACTGTTATGAATTATGGTGTCAGATTTTGAGAATTTCCAATTTTCTCTGTATGAGAAGTATCAATGTCATTTCAGTTCGATTGGTCACAGATGGAAAATTTCATCAAAGGTACAACTTATATATCAGGTGAACTAGAGCACTCACTCAGTCTAATGTATATTCAACGTAGTTAGCAGTTTTAGGATAACTGCCATTATACTCCACTGACACATTCTCCTATTGTTCTGTGTGGGTAATAACCAATGAAAATGTTACTTAACTTCCTCTTGAGTGCAAAGTAAACTTGTCTTGCGTAATAAAGGCAGTAAAAAAAATCCAATAATCAAACAAATTAGTAAATATGCCTAATGGAGTATAATTTAGGTATATTCCTCATAGTCTGGAGTTCACTAGTTAACATTTCTGTGTCGGGAGTTCAACCAAGAAAAATGTTAGCTAACTTCCTCCTATTCGGGATATAAATATTACTTTCACTGATGGCTACTGAATACCATTGCTAAATTGGAATATATCCAGGTTGTTACATAAGCAAAACAGCCTGGTTAAATTGATGAAAAGTTCGGGTAAACCACTATGGTGACTCTAGACAGCTGTAGCAACCTATTGCCGGCTGTAGCTATAACTGGCTAAAGTCAGCCGCATCAGTCTACTCCTAGCTTATCGTCGACTTACACCTACCACCTTTGAAAAAGTATAAATGTAAGACATTTATCTAATATTTCATAAAAATTTATAAAAAAAAATACATAAATCTTTTCAATAAAAAATTACAAATATGCGTAACTCTCAACTTATGCACCGAATGGCGCTACATGTACTTCTAGATCCGGCTTTGAATAGCCAGCTATAGGTAGGTAGTTCTGTTTAGTGGTGTAATGTTTCTGAGAGCAGAGTGCCGGACCAGGGAATTGAACCTGGGACCTCTTGCAGGAAAGTGAGAGCATTGACCATTACCCCAAAGAGTCACTCATTGGTGCGAGGGTAACATTGTGCTGACACCATTACACTCTCCCCTCCTTAGACACGGCATACGCCACACAAACCCGGCCTCCAGTGCTGCCACCATGCAGCTTTCATCTGAAGAACCACTGTAATGTTTCTGAGAAGAAAGTGTCTGACCCGGGAATTGAACCAGGGACCTCTCGCATGGGAAACGACAGCGTTGACCATTACACCAAACTGTCACTTATTGGTGCGAGGATACGCAGCATTCCAAATCGGCCCAGCATCTTCTCCATTCAGGCTACTATCCTTACAACATCTAATTAACATCGCCAACATCACGCGGACATTGAAACAATTTGGAATGCTATCTGGGTAACTCCCTGCTAACACCGTTACAGTGGCTGGTAGCATCATATGGCAGAAGTTAATTGGCTTTGTCTAGGTTCAATTTGGCAGGCTGTTTTTAATGAAACTACTGTAATCCAAGCCCGTGGATGAAGCTGCTCACTAAAGTGGAACCAGGCATCAGTGTAGTGCACGTGGCTGATGTCATACCTTTTGATTTAATAGCAGCACTGTGTACAATGCCTAGAGCAGTTTGTGAAATGATAGTAATATTGAAGTAAAAATTTGTTATTCCCAAATATTTTATGCCAATAAAAAAACGATCAGAAGAAAGTCACCATACAGCTATTGTGAGTCACCATACAGCGATTATAAGTCACCATACAGCGATTATAAGTCACCATACAGCGATTAAAAGTCACCATACAGCGATTATATTCTGTTGTGACACCACAACTGAGTGAAAGGTGCAATATTTGGGGAGAGTCAGAATCATGTCAATGACTTTACACAGAAGATAAATTACATGCTGCACCAGTATGTTTTATTAATAATGTCAGTATATTCAAAAACAGAATAATTTATGTACTTCTTCCACCAATGAAAAAATCACAATAACCCATAAAGTATAATTTGTGATCGGTGGAGTCAATAAAGTAAACATGTTAACACAGTATGTTCATCAATGTGTGATCAATGTTCGTGTTCTTTCTTTGGCAATGCCCACTTTGTTTTGACTTATCAACTGTCAATAATGAGTCATGCTGCGGCGACATAGGATTATTGATGTAGTTATATAACATAATCATTTTTTTAAACGAATTAACATGTTCATTCAGATTGTGCATATGCAGATACAAAACAATACAGTTAGTTTCATTAAACACGGCCAGTCAAATTGAGCCTAGCCAAACCTGTCATTGCTGGCTACTCAAAATCGGATCTAATATAGTACATATTTATGATATTTTAGATTAATTTCTTACACTTGCCAATGTTTACACTTTACTGGTGATAATTGTAGGCCGACTATTAGCTATAGAAGTGGACAGAAGCAGCTGGCTTTAGCATGTTTAGATTACAGCCAGATACCAGTCTTGGAGAATTCGGGGGAGCAAGGATGCTAGTGGGGAAGCAAGGATGCTAGTGGGGAAGCAAGGATGCTAGTGGGGAAGCAAGCAATTTCAATATGTAGAAAGGTTTATATTAATCATTACAATAGCATACACCACGCTAAGTACGCCACTGCAACGTCATACCAGACGGATTTTAAAGAACTATTTTGTTCGCCGCTTAGTTAAAATTAACGGGCGCAGTGATTGACCTACTTTCATTGTCTATCGTGCAATGCTTTCATATCTACTAGACCCTCGTCTATGACGCGGCTTAAGGTCTAGACTGGTCAGGTACAGGGTGGCTACAGACCGTATTTTATGAAACTAACTGTATTAGTCGACATATTATACTGCACCTGAAATATTTACCGAATAGTGAGAATTACTTCGAACAATCATTTTATTAAATTTCAGTACTGAGCGAGAATTTTTAACTCGATTTGAGCAAAGATCGTAAAGGAAATTTTATCCACATTTTCCAGCCCACTTGTTCGACTTGCTTGTTCCAAAACCTTTGATGTATGGAGCTGAAGTTGATTTTTGATGTTGTGTTATGGCTTTAATTATGACTTAGTTTTAACAAGAAGAATTTAATGAAATGTATAGTACAACATGGGGAACTTTGATTTGAAACAGAAGTCATAAATATGCTTAGCACTCTCCTCTCAATTACATTAAACATTACATTAGCGAAGTGTTTTAGCAACTTTTATTTTTTCACAACCATAAAAAAAGAAAACCATGAACATATTGTATAAACGAGTTTCTTTTCTTGACTCCAATGATCACTTATTATACTTTAATATAGGTTATTGTGATTTTCTCGTTGGCGGAAGAAGTCATATTCTTTCCATAAATATACTGACATTATTTTTAAGAATTTGTAAGTTACTCCTACAATGGACATACAATGCATGAATCACTTTTATTGATAGTCATCTCCATTTTCACCTTAAAGGACATCATGTCAGCGATATAATTGACTGACAGAGAAATGATACCCAGAGGGGACAGTGTAGTTGAGTCAAGGTCAGCCTGTTCAGGGTGAGTTTTGTCACAATACATCAATCCCGCAGAAATATGACATCACAATAAGAAAATAATTACAATGACGTCACTGGCTTATGCAAATGAAGAAGTGTCAAATCTTTGTATATTTAATCTTTGACGTATCCGCAACACGACATGCTGATTTTCGCATGTGCCACAGTAGCTAGCCATGAAATATAGAGTAGCCTACAAATATAATAATCGCAGTCAATAGTCATTTTAGGAAAGGACATGTAGGCTCATGATTTCATGATCTTAATCAATGAAAATGTTCTCTTTTTTGGCAATGCAGAGATTGATTTGACTGATCACCTGTCAATTCTGAGCCAGATGTCAACATGATCATTTGTCATAACTGTCACTGATAAGAGAACATTTTGCCTGGTTGCCTACTCTAGACTTTGCTAAGGCAAGTAAATGACCCCACATGCGTGGTACACGTGTAACATTGAGTGTAATCCAAGCCTTGTCATCTCATAATTACGTCTGCCTTGGCACATAGGGGCATACAGCACCGTGCATAAGTAAGTGACCTTCCACTGAAAAAATACAAAAAAACTATTTTTTTAATCAGTTTGTATTTAGGGTTCTTAAGATAAAAAACCAAAACAATATCATATAATTAAAATAAACAAGTTGGTCTAGTATAATAAACTATCACTTTGAATGTCATTAAAATGGAGAAATTTCAATATTTTTTTTAATCTTATTTTTTGGGGTAGCTCCCACACTGGTGCACAGCACTATAATGATTGTTTTTCCATATGAAGCGATCAGCAGGAATGTTGATGTAAAAATCTAAGTACAACATTTACATAAAATAATTTAAGAAATGTTTTTTCCTGATATTATGTGTTTTTATTAATATTATAGCAAGGTTTGAACGATTACAAAGAAATCTACTTCACTTCAAAAACAAGTTGTCCTTGCAATGTGACATTAAGCGATATCTGATAGATTACTTTTGGATACTTGTTGAGTACTCTGTTTACCTATGAACATGATAAAACTGATTTAATTTCAGTTATGAACATCAAAACATCATAGCGTTGCTCATTTAGTGATATTTTTGACAATATGGCACATTTAAACAGGCTACCTAATATTAGGAGCTACTTGACAAGGTCAAACGTCAGTCATGCAAGTACCTTGATCTGCCCTGATAATTTTTAGATCCCATAGACTCTGCCATTTTGACAAATTGCCTTTGAAGACCTTCGAAAGATTTTTGATGGCATATTAAATCGAAATATTTAAAAAGAGCAGCAATTTAATTTAATCACATCCTCAGTGCTGCTTGCTCCATGCAAGAACTCAGAAAAGCCCAATGGCTGGAAGTGGCCTTGGCGTCACATAATAGTTTAAGATTACGACAAATGGTTAATTAATCATGTCATAAAATTTGCTGATGTACAAATTGTTCTTTTAAACTCTTCTTCTTAATGAAATAGTATTGCTGCAATAATTAGGTCTTGTTGATTTCTTGACGTTATTTGAAATTATGAATAAAAATGGAGAGATTGTATGAATTATTAATGCAGCCTTGATTTGAAATGATAGAATGTAATTGCCTGTGAATTATTCAAGGCACGTTCATCCATTGCCGACCTGCGAACTGTGGATTCAAGTTTCACAAGCTTAGCACTTGATAACCATGGTGACAGAATTATGATTATTCAGTAAATGGGTAGAGCTAATGTACGGCCAAGCATGGTTGATAAACAATAACTATGAGGAAATAAGGGATAAAAACTGGATAAGCCTTGTAATATGGCGAGAGGTGTCACGTGGTAACATGAGTTCACTCTCAGAAAAACAAATCAGAGAATAAACTCTATAAGGGGAGTGCAGCCCTGTATAAAAAAAATTCTTTAAAAGAAAAGTATCTTCCACCTGTGCCTTGGTAGGGAGTAAGCTTACTCTCCAAAGGAGTTGGCAACTTTTGGAGAGTATATATAACAATTACTTTACTCTCTACAGGGGGTGCAATTTACACTGTACACTCGATAGAGCATATGTGTGAGTTCACTACTTTGTTGGAAGTAATTTTTGACATTGGGCTGAGCTTCATTTTGGGATTAGCCTGATCTTTTTTTTCTGCCTTTTTAGCATTAGCCAGGGTTCTAAGCTCCAAAACATGGCTTAATCGTTCACTATGTGATACAGCTCTGCAATTTTCCGTTTCCATGGCAACCGTGCTCCGTAACAGAAAGTCTTTGCAGGTGGATCCATATCCAAAAATTATAGTATTGACCCCCCTCTATCATTGTGCAAAGTTTCAGAGCTGTAACCCAAAGTGAAAGATTTTTCGGCTTAAGTTAGAATCCTGACTGCATGGCTTATCAGCTCATAAGCTACTCAGTTTTGTTCTGTTTGTTATTAACTTCCTCTCCTTCTTTTATTTTTCAGCTGTGGTCGGTGTTCATGATCCTTATGATTGGAATCAGCATAGCAGTTCTGTCCCTGGAGACCATGGTGGAGATGAGACAAGGACCAGACTGGTTCTGGGCCAACTTGGCCAATATCACAGAGAAACGACTTGTGTACATGTTGGAACACTCGGAACCCCACGAAGCCTTGGTATGGGTGGAGTTCGTCACCCTCATTGTCCTCACTGCCGAATTCTTCATGAGACTCGTCACCTGCCCTTCCAAAAAAGACTTCTGCAAAAGTGTGCTCAACATAGCTGATGTCATAGGCATTATGCCCATCTGGGTCATGATCTCACTGTATTTCTCAGAGACCAAGATCCAGGGCACAGAAAAGGGAGCAATTGTTTTTGCTTACTACTTCATGATGTGCATGAGACTGTTAAGAATATTTAGGCTCTTCAAGCTGGTGAAGCATTACAAGACACTGAAGATTTTACTACTGGCCGTGAAGGCCAGTTACCGGGAGTTGTTATTGCTGGTGATTTTACTAACTATGGGTGTTATAATTTATGCCAATCTTGTTTATTTTGTAGAGGTTGAACACGACAATTTCATGTCCATCCCAGAAGGATTCTGGTGGGCTATTGTTACCATGACAACCGTAGGCTACGGTGACTATTACCCCAAGTCAGGGCTTGGGTATGTAGTGGGGTCATTTTGTGCTATAACTGGTATTCTAGTCATTGCCCTGCCTGTGCCAGTCATTGCCAACAATTTCAGCACCTATTATTCCTCAGCCCTGGCCTGGGAAAGAATGAGTTCTAAAGACTTGCCCGTTGAAGGTGATGAAGATGGGGACGAAGAACACCAGCAGCAGCAGCAACATCATAAGCCGCCTGGATCTGAACCGAATTCCCCAGAATCTAGGTCAAGAAGGAGAAGTAATGATAACGATATCGTTTAGCATCATGACTATTAGAGAACTTAGGTCAAACTCACAAAAGCTCATCAGCAACTTCAATAGAGAGCCTTAATTAAGCATAACTCATTAATTTCAATCACTTATCACTTCTCTCAAATCTAGTTCATCTAATGACACTGTTATTAATGATCTCATTACTTACACATCTCTATCTATCAACACATGGACAGGGAGCCTATCAGCATTGATATTCTGCACCATATTATACTTTTCATGGTGTCATTCAAATCAACACCTTGCAAAAAAGGGTAAAGAATCACCGACAGTAGAACCTTCCCAGATAGCATTCCAAATCGGACCAGCGTCGTTTCTATATCGGTCACCGTCAGTACAACATCGTTTTGACATTGCCGACATCGCGCTGAAGTTGATTTGATTTGGAATGCTGTCTGAGTTGTTGTTAAGGTCTCATTATGAAATGCAAACTATGTTGAGATTATCAGTTGTTGAAGTCAAATTTTTGGAAGATTAATTACAGATAGTCAAGGTTCTAAGCTCTAAAAATGTTGGTGTTGAATGATTAATTTTTTCGCCTAAAATCCTGACTAAACATAATTTATTGGAAAGTCTAGTTGAGTCCAATGTAGGACTGATTTTTTCTGAAGTGATAATCAGGATGAGGTACTTTATGAATTTTGGATTGCTAATGAGATATTGGTAATACTAGTACAGTACAACTTTTTGAAAATGGTGGTAATTTCGAAGCTACACTAAGCTAGACTGCTGCTGTTGATACACTAACTAACCCAACTATCCAATTATATCCCCTAGAATTCAGAATTACGAATCCTATTAAAAGGCAATTTTCATTTGTCCAGTGTTTATCGATGAAGCAGCTGGGTGGTGTGGTAAGATGTTCGCCGGCTCCTCTGAAGGACCCGGGTTCAATCCCAGGCCCGGGCACCTTTCATGAGCATCATCCCAGCTGGGTGTCGTTTTTTGGATGAGACGTTAAATTGGCGGTCCCTTGTACTCAGTGCCTATGCTGAGGCAAGTAAAAGATCCAACCCATGGGGTAAATGTGTAACATGGGTGGACTCCTCTCTCTCTCACCTCATCAATCAACCCTCGATAGTGACAAGAACTTGCCTTAGAGGACTGCACTTTCCGTATATCTATCAAAATCAAATGTAGGTTAACCACACATTAGATGTTTCCCCCTGTAACTAATGGTGAACTAAGGCAGTAAGGAAGACTGAAGATAGGAATTGAAAGATATATATAGCTATGGCTCAAGGTTGACACACTGCATTTAAAATGGACGCATCACATGTCTTCAAAGTATTTTGAAAATGACTTGCATGACATTATCAGGTCAGTCACTGACAGGTTTTGATGCAATACATGTCTGAAATGTGTTCTGAACATACGTGTAATGCATCCAAAACCTGAGTGTGTTCTAATTATGAACTCCAGTGTTCTCATTACTGGCATGTGGGTCTTATATTTAGAGGAAACCCCATAAATGTCATAATCAAACCACTAAAGAATGTAAATAATTCAGTTAATATGTTTTATTGTATATAACAGAAATCTAGTCAGTGACCAAGCCAGACACATAATGGTATATAAAAATGAAGCCATGTGTGTTCTCAAAATATAAAATTAACCAAAAAAACACACATTCTCATAAATGGGTGCCTGGGTGCCGTGGCCAAGTGGATAGAGCAATGGACTCGTACATGCATGGTCGTAGGTTCAAACCCAAGCACAGTATGGAGGAGCTGAGCAGATTATCCTTCGACCACTGCTTCATTCCAATAACATGTAAATGGGCAGGTTGACTATAGGTGGAGATGGCTCTTTATTCCCCAATTGCAGAATTATCACTTGAAATAGCGGTTGATACAGGCTGGGAGGTCTGCATTTCATACCACATGGAATGACGTCCTTGTAATGCCCAAATAAGGCAGCTCAAGACGTAGCTATATCCTAAGAAGGACGAAACGCGAACGGCCGTTATACATGCCGGTGCCACTATAGTTGATGAGACAGAATAACACAAGCCTTATATAATAAGAGTGAATTAATTTATGTAAATAGCAAGGTTTAAATTTTGAAAATCGGATAAAAACTGATATAACTATTAAATAAAATATACATGAAGCGAGGACGTTCATGACACTGTTGACGCTGCATTCAGCAGTGTTCAGGTTGAACAAGGAATCGCTTTGTCCTACATTTGCTCCAATAACTTCGTCAGTTTTCATCTGATTTTTAAAATTTAAAGTTCTAATTTTAAAAATCTGAAATTTATTGTGGAATAAAAGGATAACCACATTTCCCCAGATCTGTTTCGACGGATCAGACTCAAAGGATGCTACATGGCCAAAGGTGCCACGTGCGTTTTCCATGAGAAGGATAAACGCATGGAAAATGCATGGTTTATAGCTAATAACAATGAAGCAAAAACCATGCGTTTTCCATGCGTTTATCCAAACGCATGGAAAACGCAGGTGGCACAATTGGCCATTTACGCACCCATCTCATCTGATCTGTCAAAACAGATCAGGGACATGTGAGGTTTTCATATGCCGCCCAGGGAGTTGAGAAATTCCAGAGAAAACAGAGCCTGCCAAGGTGTTGTGTGATGTCGGATGAGAGCTATTTGCACCCTACAGGCTGATTGATAGCGGACTATGTACTCCCACCTTTGCCTTTTAATTTTTCCATCTCATTTAAAGTGTGTCTTAGCTAAGATCAGCTCAAGTCTGCCATTTTCAAAAGGTTTTACTGTAGGTCGTACTGTCAGGTTCTGCTGTATATGCATATCACTTTTCTTGAACTAATCACTTAATCTTGTAGCACTCTTGCCTTAATCACACGTCCTAGTAAATAAACGCCACTTCGTATCAAGTGTTTAAAAATGTTAATTAAATGATACTGCTAGTTACATTTCTAAACACTTGACATTTTTTCTTACTTGCCACTGCAATCTGCAAAGATCATTCACTTGCAACTTACTAAAAATGTCACAGTCATAATGAACCACTCATTTATTTACTGTGGGATTTTTGTATGTAAAATAGTATTGTACATTCCGAAGTACAGTATTTACGTGACTCATATATTACAATTAAATTCGTACATGTCCAGTATATATATATAATCATGCTCAACAACAAATGTATCTGCATCATGCCACAATGTGAGTTTACAAAAGATACAAGCAGACATTCTATATGACAAGGAGGAGTTGTTTAACCTGTTTTATACCAAGTCTTGTCACCATGCCTGCTACGTCACTATCACATGAAGCACGTTTAGGGAATAAAATGAGTTCTTGGTACATTGCTCGAGTCTTTGAGTTGTTGATTTTTTTTTATTGTAGTGCTTATTTTCTTTGTCATTTAAGTTTTCTGCATTTATGTTTTTGGCTCCGTTGTTTTCGTACTATATTACTTTAATGATCGAAAGTCCACTTTCTGTATATTATTCTTGCTGAAATAAAGAAATTTACTCCACGACTAGTACATTAGTCTCATAGTTTAGTCTCATATTCCAGATCAAGTCAGACCAACGCAAAACAAAGGAAGAAAGTGTTTGTATTATAAATATAGGATTTATATAATTTGGAACTTATCAATCTAATTGATGCTCAGCGACCTAGATAAGGTCCCAACTTGTCTTTGTTTATATTTTTATTTCAGCATATTTTGTATGTGTTCATAGTTATCCTTAATAGGTCGTGATATGCTTTATACTGATTTAAGAAATCTTACACCCTCAAAGAGCAAGATAAATGGATGCATATATTTAAAGTTAAACCTGCTGTCAAGACGCATTTTGCAAGAATTGAATGTAAGTATAAACTAAATTGTTCATTAATTCCACAAGACATGATGCCATAAGCCAGCAAATACACGAAACTTTGCTAAAATGTAACATGAACCCACACGTATTACAAACCGCTCAATGTCCCGTACATGGCCAATTGTGCCACGTGCGTTTTCCATGTGTTGGATAGACACATGGAAAACGCATGGTTTTTGCCTCGTTATAATTAGCTAAAGACCATGCATTTTCCATGCATTTATCCTTTGCATGGAAAACGCACGTGGCACATTTGACCATGTATTGATTTAATATTTGCAGACAAACCTGAGCTCATCCTAACTAGTGGGACTCACAGTTCAATTGAAAATTGTGATTATAATATTATCTACATAATGTATGCTGTTCTGAATGTTACACGTGATAAGAGCAGATGCTACTCTAGAAAAGTCTGGAACTTAGAGCGTGAACTTATGGGAGGTTTAGGGAAGCAATTGATAATTCTGATTGGTCATTGCCGAGGATAACATTCCCCATTACTTGGCGGCTATTCGCCCTAAAGATAATCCATTTATGAATTCGAAAATCCTTGACAAGGAAAAAATAACTATTGTGATCTACATATAAACGCAGGAAAAGTCATATTGACTTCTTAAACTTCCAATCTGTTAGAGTGAATGTAGTAGCTGCCATTCGTGAAGAAAAGAAAAAACATCTCACAGATTTTTCTGGAAAAAGATTGGTGGAGATTGGCTAAATCCCACAGCAGTAGTGGTCACTCTAGAACTAACTCATTTCTAAGAGATGGTGAACTGGTCTTAACTGATAGTGTTGACAAGGCGAACTTGTTTAATAAGCTTTTTGTAAACCAGGCTACACTTGATGCCCCCAGTCGACACATTAGGTGAACCAACTGCCCCTTCTTTATTTCATCAATGACAGAATGTTTAGGCCTATGCCTGTTGAAGTATTCAACATCCTGAGTGTGTAGGCTAGATCCAAGTAAAGCCAGAGGCCAAAATGAGGAAATTAATTGTATAAAAGGCCTTTTTTGCCCAGTTCAATTTTCTTATGGAATGACCTTGATTTGTCTGTGATGTCAAGCCTGAGTTGTGTGACCTTTAAGCAGAAATTGAAAATTACTTCATTATGAGAACCTTTACTTCTGCCCGTGGGATTACCTGAAAGGCAAAATTAATGTTGGTACAGCTCCGGCTTGGTTTCTCGGATCTTAATGCCCACTTATATGTGAAAGGGTGTATTAATTTCCATTTTGTAACTGTGGCACTTCTGCAGAAACTGTTAACCACTTTTTCCTCGAATGTCCGAACTATTCCAACAATAGACAAATCTTGTTAAATAGTGTCAGTAATACAGCACCACTCCCAATAACTTTCAATTCACTTTAATTTGGAGACAAATCTCTGCCCACAGATGTCAATTTTGATATAATCATCCACACAATATCATTTGTCTCATCAACAAATCGATTTTAGCTCAACCCTAGCCAATTTGTAATAGCGCATCAATAGATCAATTATTCATCCAGTTTTTACTTTACTTGTAAACCTTCTGCCACAGGTCTTTTGTACAGTTTGCACATTATACTAACCAAGATTGAACCTGTTATAGGGCCTTCGGCTCATTGGCAACATTTTAATAAATATGTTTAAACCAAGCCAGCAAAATAGAATGTAAGAAAATTGATTGATTTAGCCTTATTAGGCATAGGAGAAACATCTGAAACTTTTTTTGCACCCCACCGCATAGCTGAGCTGTTATCAAATAGCGGTGTGCTTTGGAGAGCAACTGTATAGTTCAAAGTTTCAAAAGCAACCAGGCGATTTATCTACTTTTAATTGAATGTCTTGAGAGAATTGCTATGTTCAAAGGTATACTTGACTTAATTACATGAAAAACACGTGGGCTGAAATTTTCCACTTTTTTCCTGTGCATAATCTGAAATGAACGGTTGCAGCAACTAGTATTTTGTCAGTCCAGATACAGATCATATGCTCAGAGATATTACCTGGAGACAAACTATATAGTATTCCAACATACTTTAGAAAGGTAACGGAGATATCCGATGTTTTTTGTTCTTGAATACCACAAACCTAGCACTAAAAGGATGTGTGCATTAGTGGTTTTACTGATACAGCCTTAGGATTACACCTGAATGCTCCTAAAGCATTTGTCCAATTCAGTACATATATACCTGGAATTTTTGTTTGGCATCATGTCTTTTATTCACACCGAAGAAACCTCCAGAGGTTCTGTAAAAGCGTCGCAGATAGTATGACAGACCAGGTAAACATCGGACTAATGTTGGCCGACATAGCCGATGGAGGACCGACAGTCCAGCCGAAGTGGTAAGTTATTTGAGATTCCTTGATAATCTTATGTGTATTGAACCCTCAGCGAAGGAATGTTTAAAGAGGGTATTGTGGTCGCTTGAGTCGAATGATATCCGGCGTCATACTTTGTTTCCAGAGCAAAACTGCTAGATCGTCTTCTGTTTTCGGAGCTGAACTGCTATACTATTATAGTCTGCTATATGTTAATATTGTAGCTAACAAGACAGCGTTCTGAGTAAAATGTAGATTGGAAAGCATACAAATGTACACAATAATATTCTTGCACTTATTGTGTTCGTTCGCTGAGGGTTTGCTGTATAATGTAGTGCTGTGTTATATCTTTGGTGATTCTGATTGTGCTACACATTTTTTATCTATATATTTCTGTTCTGTTCCTTTATCTACATATTTCTTTTCAGAGAATTTGTTTCATAATGGAACTAAGGAAACTGTTATAAAAAGTGTAATAGAAAGGCTTTGGACAAGAGATAAAAGACGAGCAAAGTTCCCTCCAGGCCATTACTTACTCACAACACACACCATGAAAAAAGAGTTAATTGGCTCTAGGATGGACTATCTTGGTTTTAATGTGTTACACTACACAGGTTACCCGCATCAGTGTTGCCTCATTACTTCCAAATGAGCAAGTTAAAACTTGCAGGAAAGTATGTAGATCAACAAGTTCATTTAAATGTATGCTTCTAATATAGTGGGAAGTCTGGACAATGAGATTACGTATTTATATTTTGGTTTTAAATTAATTGATGGTATGTAATTAATGATGTCATTCCTATGACGTGATTATTCTTTCTTCTTCTTGTATTTTGCCTCAAATATGTAGAGTCAGTGTACTTAATTCAGTGAGGACCATGGTATTCCGCGAAAAACTGCAACCTTTAACCACTGCTTTTGAAATTACATTTTTCACAGGCACTGCGAAAGTAAAGGTCAAAATACCATTAGTTTTTTCTATTTATGTGCCTTGACAGTCTGTTGTTTATTGCATAGGGTTGAGGGCAGTCACGATATTAGACCCACCCTGCTACTCTATGTCTATTTCAAATAATCTTATTCTGACCATTTAATATCCTAAAACAGTAAATTTTTCAATTAATTCTTAAGTTACGAATTTTGTATTCCATATTACTCAAACTCAACATTTAAAATAGCTTAGTTTTCTAGTGGTCAAATGTCTGGCTAGCTTCACTGAAGTTCCTGGGTCTAAATCCCAGTCTAAACCCTATTCATGAGCTATACAGAGATGCTGCGTCTTTGGAATCAACTTATTGATGTGGATGCTGAGTCATTGCTGACAGATGGACCAAAAGGATGTTTTTATGGGATAACAGTTAAAGGAATGCAAAGGAAATTGGAACAGCGATACAGTTAGTTTAATTGAAAACGGCTTGTCAAATTGACCTTAAACAAAGCTTGACAACTTCATACTCAAAATCAGATCTAAAAGTACATACAGCACTATTTGGTGCAGGAGTTTAGAGTAACGCATACTTGTCATTTTCTGCTGAAAAGATGCATGTCTATTGAACATACATATTTATGGTATGTTAGATACATTTCTTCCATTTACCAAGGTTTACATTTTTTCAGTGGTGGTAGGTGTAAGCTAACTATAAGCTATAAGATTACAATCAGATGTAAATGTTCCTAAAGTCGATATTCGTGTAGCTGAAAGTGTTTTTATGGGAGAAGAGAAATCTGAGTGGTGCTAATATATATATATATAACTTTATTGACAGGATATTATCATAATTGATACATTTGTCAAACATACAAATAACATACAATAATAACATACAATAACACAGTACTTTTACAGTAATAAGATAATAATACTGAAAGTGTTAGGCTAACAGTCTATATTAAATGTTGTAACTATGTATTTTATAGCAAGTTGGTCCCAGTTGCGACTAGTAAAAATACTAATAATAAAAGACAATTTTACAATATAGACAAATAATTAAAAAAATTTAAAAAAAGACAGGCAAATATATACTGCACATCCCAGTGGTTTTAACCAATCTGGCTATCCATGTATGGACTTAAAATAATAGTATGCTGAGCCCAGGGGAAGAAAAAAAAACAAAAATAAATAAATTTAGAGGACATGGTTTAGAAATATGCCAAGAGCATTAATTACACCTGCTTTCTTATATACAATATACAATCAGTCTCAAAACTCAGCAATTATAAAAAATGTAAGACCGAATATGCTGCTTTTTACGTTGTGGTATTTTACCACTGAAAATTGAAACTGGTCGTATACAAAAATACCTCTACATTTAAGATTTTGCATCTTTGTAATGAAAACTCCATTTAAGATGAAAAATCACTTCCTTTTCTTTATACTTTTGAATTGTTTTCTATAATGACAGTGAAGTAAATTTAGTGACACGTGTCCCACGTTTTTGTAATGTAACAAAAGTGAATTTATTTTGATGAGGTCAGACAATAGAGTTAATAGATAGAGCCAGTAAAGATGAGTTATTAATATCCTGGTAATATCAAACTTTTAGTACCCTGTTTTAAATTTTCATTTGAATATCTGTTAATCTGTAAATTAAACAGGCATTTGGAATGTGTACTGCTGCGGCAAATTGAAGGCCAACATTTAAAGCTGCATTGTCACTCAATATGACAGTGACCAAAATCGGTTGGCATATGCATTCATTTCATTGTCTTCTAAAAAGCCTGATTGAATGACCTTGCTAGGTCCACTATATCTCTAAAAATTAATAAACATACTCTATCACTTAATTTTTCATGCCATCAAAAATGGCTTATTTGTTTACATTGCAAGTGCTTTTATGGCAAATGAAATGAAAACGAGGCATAAACGAACGTCATTAGCGTCTGTGCCTTCAATTTTCGTCCGATTTTAAAAATTATAAAGTTTATTATAAAAAAAACAATCTGTGGGTGTTGCGCTTTTTGCATGAATTGAAAGAATTCTGACCTAATTTTTTCTTAAAACGACTCTGAAATCGCGAATCGGCGACGCTCTCCATCACGTTGCAATGAATAATTATCTAAAATGTAAACAAAGTCGATGTAATAAATTCCGGCAATAATTTCTAATTTAGTACAATCTAGACAGTTTGGGTTCTTGAATTCATCAGTAAGAAGCATTTTCTTTCATTTGGATAGCTTGTTTGTTACCAGTACAAAAACCGACTGTAAATGCAGCTTTAATGCCTTAATCCGTGTCAATTCTGTGGCAGATAAGCCCATATAGGACTAGGTGTATTTAATCATTTTGTATCCATCTGATGTCTTTGTATGTTTTGTGCAAATGTCATCTATAAATGTATATATAAATGTACAATAAAAGGAAGTATAACTTGTTATGCAGTGTAGTTGCCACTATGTAATTTGTTTTTGATTATAAATAGTAACCTGTAAGCCCAAGCTGGGCTGGGTGACATCAGTTATGTATATATTAATTTTGTAATGTTGAATGTCACACGTCACTTAAATAAAACATTTCTTGACTTGTCACGTAAATTAAAATGTTCTCTATCTCTATATTTCAGCTGGATGTCAGTAGCATGAGCTGCCTAGTTGGTGGTACCTTGCATCAACATAGCATGTACATACCCGTATCATCATCAACATATCCTGTACATATCATGTAACATCATCACTCGATCATAGTTGAATTGAATGATGAATGGATCTTGCATGAGTCTCTCTGTAACTCCTGGGGTAGCATCATGCAAGCGACAAAATTAGTCCTTATGATGCCACCCCCACTAATTATACCTTTTATTGGTTACTACAAGCTGATAAATGAAAAAACAAAACAAAAAATGAAACGGATTGAGTCTTGAGTCTTGATGTCTACTGTGGCAAGTGAAAGACGCCACCCCATTGGGTAAATGTATAACATTTTATGGACTCATCATCTCATCATTATGTCATCCGTCATCTCTCAACGAGTCATATGCATTGTAAGTTGACTAAGCTTTAGACCATTAGTGTGAAGACAATATAAATTTGCCATATGAATTTTTTTTTAAATGGAGGTTTATTGTCGAGGTTTTTTGCAACAATATAATAACAAGGTGTGGCCTTAGAGTTAATTACGGATCTAGTGTGTAATAAATTGTACCAAATTCAACAAAGGTACAGCCACACCGAACCTCCTTGCAAAACACCATGCAACATAGACACTGCCACACCGGACTTCCCTGCAAGACTCCATGCAGGGGATTATTCAATGAACACATTATGATAAACACAAGCAAGGTTAAGCTCACTGCATATGGGAGGCCTGCCATCTCAACTCAGTTATTTCCCTGCCTGTTTTTGGCACATGTGAAAGCTTAGCCCTAATTCCAGGCCAAAGAAGGGTGTCTTTTGGTAAAACCTGTTGTCTTGTGCTGTCTTCTTGTCAAGGCTGCTAAAAGCAAATGCAAATGTCTTATGAGCCTTTGTTCCCTGGTAATTTGTGATGGCAGTAGGGATTGTGAAAATTATTGTTAATAGAGATTCATATGAATTAACTAAATCAGCTTAAGGTTGGGTTGCTAATTTGAGAATACAATAACTACATTCATGCAGCTGCTGCGTGGCCTAATGATTAAGGCATCTGCCAATTCCAAATTGGTTAGCTCAGCTGAAGGTCCTGGCCCAGGCACTCTTCATGCCTTGTACTCAGTGTCTATGCTGATACCAATACAAGACCCCACTCATGGGGTAAAACTTATCTCAGCATTGCTTATGAATCTGGCAGTTGGTCATATATATAAGCTGACAAAGCTGCATAGGCCTGGAAATTATAAACTACAATTAAGTGATATATTTCCTTTAACAAAACTGGAAATAAAGTATGTATTCTATTTCTCTTGTTGTTGTGTATATTGTCATCATTGTTGCTTATTTTTGATTCCTGATTATGGCAAGATAACTTGACAGTAGCACGTAATCCATCTCTTTTGTGTACACTGTGCTTGCTTCGGTCGTTGCTTTAAAAATATTTTATTATATGTCTAATGCCTGATTTCAGCACATTAACACCATACACCTGTATTTCCCTCAGTGGTTATTAGGTGAAATTGGCACAGCTGGAACTCCCTGGGGCCGGGAGAATGAGCTCCACAGCAGGTGCTGTGCAGAGCCTTGAGACATTTAAAATGTCACAGTATCACTTCTTTTTCCTGTACTGCACAACTTATTAATGACGCAATTGTCCAGATTTACAGGTGAAACCACGTCAGAATATGTCACCATATATAGCTACCTTATGAACAAACAATATTACTATAAAAAGATAGAGATATGAGGTGAATAGTTTTGTAGCATGTTGCATACCCAATTCTGATGTCAGTTGCACCTTGCTTCTAACAGCCATCCTGTGGTAAGTAGCAATTATCACTAATTAGGTCCGCCATATTCTCAATGCACAATGGCCATCACATTGCATATCCTACATTTGACTTCCTGTCTTCCTGTCTGCCTTATCCATTAACACCATCCAGTTTTTCTTGTTAATGAAGAGTGACATCCGTCAAAAGTCTCTTGTCTACCTTATTACCACCTCAATCTGCATACCCCACAGTAGTAGTAGTAGTAGTGGTAGTAGTAGTAGTAATAGTAGTAGTGGTAGTGGTAGTAGTAGTAGCAGTAGTAGCAGTAGTAGCAGTAGTAGTAGTAGTAATAGTAGTAATGGTAGTGGTAGTAGTTGTAGTAGCAGTAGTAGTGGCAGTAGCAGTTGTAGTTGTAGTAGTAGTAGTGGTAGTAGTGCCCAAAAAAAAAAAAACTTTCCATAGTTCATATGTAAATTATAGTGAGGATTACGGAATGCTTCCGATGCCACTTTTAGTTTAATCATATGTACACTGGTCTCCGAAAAACATGGAAACGATGCTGGGCCGGTTTGATATCCCAATTTTTGTATAACAGTTTGAATTCCCATCAAATTCGGAGAGTGTTCTCAAATTTTGGTTCGTGAATACACATCTGGGTCTATTGCATCTAAAACCCCGGGGCATGTCCATACTGATGCCAATAAGTCAAATGAGAACATTGACCCACACCAAACAATGTTGCTTAATCAGTGATCATCATTAAGGCTAAGTGGCCAAAAGTAGGTCATCCCATCTCTTGTTTGATCACTGTCATGATGAAATTGATGTCTGTCTTAATTAATGTCCAGGATCTTGGAGCAGCAGACATTTCTATTTTCCTGTCACGACACCATTACAAGATGGCGTGTGTGACAGTGGGGTCATTCAGCAAAATATACTCCGGCATGCGGGGAGAGAGAGTATATTATGGATTGCGTCACCACTTTGTAGCCACCTAATTGTATAGAATTTGCTTATATGCCAACAGAAAAAATGTGATAACTATTCTGAGACAAGCAAGAGCAGTCTAATTGGCAAAGTTTCGAGTGCACTGGCAAAATAGTCCATAATATGAAAACTATTTTTACACCAAAATCATGCTAGTTATGTTATCGTCGATAATACGAGATACATACATGAAGACCTTTAATTTCTGCTTGGATACTGCTCTACATTACTACAGTTAGTTTCGTTAAAAACGGCCGGTCAAATTGAACCTAGACAAACTAGACAACATCTGCTATATGATGCTACCTGCCACCAGACAGAACTCCTGGCTACAGCTGGCTACTCAAAGCTGGATCTAAAAGTACATGCTCTTAGATCGCTCTTAGATTGCTTGTGCTAGTGATTCAAGGATGGGCAAGGATGAGCAAGGATGGGCATTGAAGACGACAGGCGGACAACGGACATCCGCCGAGCGTTTTAAGAGCGTTTAACGAGCATTCACGAGTGAACTCGAGTGAACTCGAGTGAATCACGAGCGAGTTCCGTAACTAATGTAAACAATTCACTCGTAAAACGTCCGCCAAAGTTTTAAACAAAACATGTTTAAAATTATAAGCCCTCCCCACGTATGGTCACGGATAATTTAGTCCTACCAGGAGCGTTCTACAGATTAGCAAGAGTATCCTCGAAACACTCGGCGACTGGATCATGTATGGACAAGGATGAGCAAGAGTAAGAATATTTTTTCATCCGTGGTCATACGTAGGTCTTATATGTGACAGTGTGAACGCTCCTTAAGTCAGGAGTTACGAATGTTCGTAATATTTTGTTGAAAAGATGCATGTCTATTGTACAAACATATTAATGATAATATTAGACTAAATTATTATTGGCAGTTTATATTTTGTTCAGTGGTGGTAGGTGTGAGCCGACAATAAGCTAGGAGTAGACAGAAGCAGCTGGCTTTAGCCAGTTATAGCTACAGCCAGGAATAGGTTCATACAGCTGACAAGAGTCGACCATATATATGAAATCTTACTCAGCCACATCTTTAAATATTTTCTTCTTGATGGTATCTTTGATACTCTTTGGTATGTCAGATAATTATTACCTGGACCAAATTATTGACAAAATATAAAACGAGGACCTTAAACTGATGTGAATTTAAGTGGCCAACATATCCCATGACCGGAAGGAGTGAGTGCAAAATTGATCTCCAATCAACCGTTTGATGACATCAAAGTCTTATTTCTCAGTACTTCAATGCTAATACCATCGAGTACGTGGAGTCTGGCATAAAGCATTACCCCTTATTGGATTAACGACCTATATTGGGCATGACTAGACATTGGATACAGGTGGCTGTTGAGACTTTTAATTGGCTCTAGAACGCCACTCAGCTACTCCTAGGGCACAAGACGTGATGTCCAGGGAGGGATTTTACAGGTGACCAAGACATAAAGAGGCTTCAAGGAGATTCTAGGCTGTCTGGATATATTGGTTGGTTGGTCGGTTGGTTGGTTGGTTGGTTGATGTGCTGGTTGGTCGGTCAGTCGGTCGGTCAGCAGTTGTTTGGTTGGTTGGTTGGTTGGTTGGTCAGTCAGCCGGTCAGTCGGTCAGTCAGTTGGTTGTTTGGTTGGTCGATGGTCAGTAGATTGTTTGGTTGGTTGGTTGGTTGGTTGGTTGATGGTCAGTCAGTCGGTCAGTTGGTTGGTTGGTTGGTTGATGGTCAGTTGGTCGGTCAGTTGGTTGGTTGGTTGATGGTCAGTCGGTCGGTCAGTTGGTTGGTTGGTTGATGGTCAGTTGGTCGGTCAGTTGGTTGGTTGGTTGGTTGGTCAGCACGCCGGTCAGTCGGTCGGTCAGTTGGTTAGTTGGTTGTTTGGTTGGTTGACGGTCAGTAGGTTGTTTGGTTGGTTGGTTGGTTGACGGTCAGTCGGTCGGTCAGTTGGTTAGTTGGTTGGTTGACGGTCAGTCGGTCGTTCAGTTGGTTGGTTGGTTGGTTGTTTGGTCGGTTGGTCAGTTGGTTGTTTGGTTGGTAATTGGTCAGTCGGTCAGTTGGTTGGTTGGTTACAGCGAGTTAGTCAGCGTTGGTTTTATGGGTGGGTTGATTAATGTTTTCTCCTTGCAGAAGTTTGCAAAAAGTAACAAAAACAAGTTTTGCCTGGCCTGCCAGTCACAAGATAGAAAGAAAAAAGCAGCACCAATTAGTAATTAGACAAAAATAACTATTGTATAAAGTGAGTGGTGAACTTTCCATGAATGCATCTGATGTATAATTAGTTAGAATTGTTGTGACTGATTGATGGGTTATAATACTGAACAATTCATGATCATCCGTATTAGTATAGTAAAGTTTTGTACAAAATAAATCTTTGGCAAATAAAATGTTTCTTTCATATTCAAAAATTGTATATCATAACATACATTATTTTTCATCTTCTACATTATTTTTCATCTTCTATGTCAACTAGATTTAGGACAAGTTCACATAGCCTGAAGATTGAAACAGGTCGACACCATAAACCAATAATTCCTGCTCCAAATAGAATATGTGAAAAGTGTACGTTAAACTTTGTAGAAGACGAAATTCACTGTTTGATTGTCGGTCCTGGTAATGAGCAACACCATGTTAACCTTTTTTTGAATGCAACTAAATTTATTAACAACTTCTTGTCTCTAGATGATATAACTAAGTTTACAGCAATAATGACAAACAAGGAACCTGAGTTATTAAATAGTTTAGGAAAGTTTCTCCTTCAAGCCGATGTGTAGAGAAAACCATCTCCTGTATCCACACAGTTATTAATTTAGTTTATTAGTTTATTAGTTATGATGTGCTTGTCATGTTTTGGACTTTAAGAGTGAAATGTTTTTATTAGCGGCTTGTATTTTTTTTTTCTATTGTGTATGTGGATTTTAAACACGTATTATAAGTTAACTTGGTGGCTGGAACCTTGATTATTGAAATTTTATTGCTTTCTGTATTTACATTAATGTCTCTTTCATGTTATCTTTTAACTGAATGACATATGTATCACTTATGATATTTTACATGTCAATAAAATCTATATATATATAACTTAATATTTACATACGATAGATAGATAGATGGATAGATATATAGATAGGTAGATAGGTAGATAGATAGATAGGTATATAGATAGATAGATAGATAGATAGACATATAGATAGGTAGATAAATAGATAGATAGATAGATAGATGATTTGCTTCTCTTTGTTACCCTATTTTGTCTACCATTCGTTTTTATCCTGCAGTCCAGCAAAGGCTCCCTGGCTGTTGTCAACATGTTTAGTTATTGCCATAACATGTCAGCCAAGACATGAAATTGTCATGTCATGTAACCCAAAATAGCTGCAGGGTATGGCTAGCTATTCTTGGTCAGATTTGTCAGGGGTATTCTCCCTAATATTGCCAATAGACATTTTCATTACTTCTGGTGTTGGGAATCAGTCACATAGCCAAAGAAAGAGGCTTCTTTATGTTCAGTTAGTTCCATAAAATATGATTAACTCAAGATATCTGCAGCAACATATTGCTGGCTGTAGCTAAAGCTTATATTTACAGACAAGTAAATAAACTGTGCTTTACGGAGCTCCATACAAAAGTAAATGAACCATGTCATTTAAAGCCGATCTGCTAATTTTGATGGCTCATATTCTCTGAATATTTTTGCAATTATTTAAATAAATTGTGATATTCGTAGCATTTTATATAAAAATGTAAAAAAAAATTATAATTACAAAGGCTTAAAAGAGCTGTCAGATTCATCACAAAAAAGTATAATCAACGCTCATAAATTGTTACATGTCTACAAAACCAACTGTCATTGTTACTATAATCATGATTCCATAGTATGTCTAGTAACTTACAAAGTGCGAGGCTCAAGATCTATAATATTACTACTAAGAAGTGGTCAACCTTGCAAAATACCCAAGAGAGCAGCCAGAAAATATTCTCATGATATGTCTGCTAACCCTGAAATTACATCAAAATAACTTTACAAGCATCTTGAGGCAAGTGTGACATCCATGTCCATCACTCAGCAATTTGCAGGACACTCCACTCCAGGGGACTTCATGGAAATGTGCACATACAAAGCCAATGCGAAAGAAAAAAACATCTGCAATCATTTGACGTTCGCAGGAACTAACTTTGATAATTTCTACATCAACTAGAACAAAGTTATGTGGTGTGATGCAAAATAAATAAAAAAGCAGTCATAATGGAGGAAGCCACATAATGCTTTCCAAGACAAGCACCTGTCCTGACTTTCAAACATGGAGGTGGCATACCTGACTCAAATGTATCTGCATCAGTTCATGACCTGAAGCTGAATTGACACTGGTTCTTTCGACAGAACAATGGTCCCAAACATACAGCCATGCCCATAAGTTCTCGGACACTAGCTATAGATGGTGACTATGGTGCATTTTTGATCTTGCATCATATGTTTTATAATGTATATGTCCTAGGGTATTGCGATGGCCTTCATGTCGGTTAGTTTGTCACTCCCTTTTGTCTCTCTGCTCTCTGCCAACCACACTTATAGACATGATAACTTCAGGTCTATTGAATCAGTGATGCTATGCTCATTGAACTACAGGTAATATAACTTATCGGAAGACCTTGAACGAGTTAAAAAATGGACAACTTTGACTGTATTTAGGTCACAAGGAACAAGCTCATTTAGAGCCTTGTCGCCCGCAGAACATGTGGAAAACGAGGCTCTTGACCAACCATCCATAACTTGATTTGTATAATGATATGATTGTTGTGCAATGCATGCGTTTTCAGGACATTAAATATGATCCCAAAAGAAATTAAGTCAACAAAAAGTGCCATAAAGCAAAGAACTAGTCTAAGGCCATAATTAAAATGTTTTACAATGTCCGAAAACTTTTGGCCGCGGCTGTACAAGCAAATTTGCACCTGTCAGAAATTGTTAGGAAAAAGTTTCTGGAATGACCCAGCCAGAGCCTTGAACTCAATCCAATTGAGATGCCGTGGCAGTACATACCTCGAGGGTGCTACATGCCAGGAATTCGTCGAATCTAAGTAAACTATACACTAATGTCATGAGGAATGGGCAAAGATTTTTATAATACAGTGTATCATACATAGTAAATAGCTTGTATAGAGATACTGGAAATTATTAGGGGCTGTTATTTACAGCAAAAAGGGGTGCCACAAAGTATTTATTTGACACGGTTCAGTAGGATTCACATACACTGACTGTTTTTTGTTGAATACAATTGTTTTCAGTTACTTATTTCTGAAATTTAAATTCGTTTTGCATTAAAAACATGTTAAAAACAAGCCACTGCATTTGTAGTGTTTAAATTATAATGTATAAATTTGGACCTTTGTCAACAAACTGCTTTCGGTGCAGGAGGATCGCACACTTTTGGGACACAACTGTAATGTATCTGAAAACTGTTGGAACGGAGTAAACTCAAATAGTAGTTTTTAATGTTCTCGTCAGTGTCGTGGATTTCTATTTGGAGAAAATCTATGAATATTTTGTAATAGTAATAAAATCACAATGTGCTGTGCTGTGGACGATTCAGATGATGCGTTTAAGTGTAAATATCTGTTTTAGTCAGAGGACAAGCCAACTGTGTATTGTAGATTAATATGTAAATCAGAAAGTATCTTGTGTTTAATTGGTGCTATACTGACCACCCGATTACCATTGATGCCACTTCGACAAAGATCAGTTGTTTATTCTAATGATAGAATCGCTTTTGCTGTAGATGTACACATGTAAATGATTATTAATTATTCGGTCTATGCTTCAATACTCAATATGTTATGCTCTGTAATAGCACGCACGCATCACATTCGCATTGTTTTTACTACGTTCCATGTCTCAATGCTACTGGGTCTGAAGCTTGGTCAGCTTATATGACCAGCAGCTGCCTGAGGCAAACGTAACGATGAGATAATAGGCTTTGAGTCCTGCAATTTAACGTCTCGAGCGATCGACATCCACCTGGGATGCAGCTCATGAAGAGATCCCAGGCCGGTGTTTAAACCCAGGACCTTCAGCTAGCAGAGCTGACCAAGATGGAATTGGCAGATTCCTTAACCATTAAGCCACCAAACTGCACACTCAGCTTTGTCAGTCAACATTGAAACTATGCATTGTCTTTCCAGACTGTAAGGACCAACCACAAAATGGCTGGCAGAAGCAACACTTTCTCAGGTTAATAGGGTAGGCCATAGCTCAACACACTCCCTATTTGCCACCTCTATTCTCTTGGTCCCCATTTGCATTGCATTTCCATATTATGTCACAGAGAGAAGGAAAAATATCAGTCTACGTATTTCTTGTGAGTTAGGTGTACAATACTGTGATAGAGAGAATATGCTGGCTATAGGGTGATACAGTGTATGTTTAGTCACTCTTTGATTTTTTTTAATTTATGCTGAACTGCAATGCCTTTTCTATGATCTGTCTTCTGAGGGATTCAAGCAACGAAAATCTGAGGGATTCAAGCACAGAAAAGCTATGGTTAAGCAACAGTAGCCAAGTAATGCTTCTGTTTGCATGCAGGTTTTATCTTTTTGTTGTTTCTCGTCTTTATGGTATAAACATCAGAAAACCTCTATTAATTCTATTCAGGGCGAACTATGGACATGTATGTGCCAAGGACGATGACGTCATCAGCCATTTATTATTTACACCAAGATGTGACAAACATGCTTTGCTTATGACCAACTAGCCTGCTGTGTGAATAAATCATAACATGGAAATAATGTGTGAGTAAATACATGAATATTTATACATTGTGCCATGTATCTTAGTTATTTTACCACAGGGTAAGTCACTGTCATTGTGTGTCCCTAGGTTGTCAATATTGATGTCTTAAATAATAGAAGGATGAAGACATTTCTGATTCTGTTTAAATATAATCCAGTCTTCCCTAGGGCAAAGCAGATCCGAATATGGACCCTGGCAAAATTTCACTATCCAATAGTTGTGTTATTTATTTTGTAGGTTTCTTGAAAGATTATAATATGATATGAACTTACTAAAGCATTTTGAATATAGCACCTTGCAAGAAAATGCTCTAAAATGCTGGATAGAAGCTGAAGTTGCTATCAAGATGGAGTAACTCATTTTCGATATATTGACAATACAGAATCTTAAAAAATGAATTACTTGCTCAGCCATTTGGTGAAGAGGTAACTGTGGTTACCCAATCCGCTTTGCCCCATTGAGTTGTACTTTTAAAGTCTCACTGCATTGAAGGAAACTGACATTGATTTAAATGTCATCCTTAATACGGCGTAATGACCCCAGTTTAACCCCAGACAACTCAGGAAGTACCCCTGGCAAAAAGAATAACATCTTTGACCCTTGTAAGTCAGTTTTCTTTTTACTTAAAAAAAGTGTTCGGGTTTAAAGCAGTGTCTTAAATGTAGCTTAATAGTTGGTATATTCTTTTACGAAATGTATATGTCTTTCTAACATCTAAATATTAATTTAATTCTTAATATTTAAATCTTACCTTAATTTAAACAGTAGGTTTTCCAATGCAATGACATATTCTTTAACCATGATAAAGCTAATATAATTATGAGGGTAACACTAATTTATTGGTCTAGCTTTTACAGTAAACTTTAAAGAAAGTAATAGGTATCTAAGAGACTCATCAATATTGTTTGTTCCAAGGTCTAATAGGATTCAATATGGTAAAAAGAATTTTTCTTATGATGGCTCTCATTTATGGAATCTCTTGCCTAATGAATTCAAAAGAAATGTAGATTTGATAAGTTTTAAACAGCTGTTACACAAATGGGAGAGGCCTGCATTCTCCTGAAAATTTCAAAGAAAAAAATATTAACACATAGTTTAGATGGCTTCAAAACCTATATTAAAAGAAAATGTATAGCATCGTATAATGTCAATTATTTTATTCCAAATTGTTATTCATGTGGCCGTTAGTCTCCTCCTGTGATCCAGACACTGCACAACTGATACTCAACTCCAACATGTAATTATCATCATTTAAAATTGTATCTATTTTTTAATTTTTTTTATGTTATTCATATACTAGCTGTATAACAATAGCATGCCTTCCTATCGATAATTTATTAATATTTCAATGCTTTAAAATACTAATTAATTAAAATAGTAGTAGTAAATATATGTATAATCTTTTTTAATCTTTTTTTTTCTTTTTTTTCCACAAGGTGGCTCCCTCGACAGCGGCGAACTTACTGCCTAAGAGGGAGTCTCCTTGCTCCACTCTAAGAAAAAATTAATAATTTTATAATATGTAATTACTGTTATATGTTATTTAAGGAGCCAATAAAAACTGTGTCATTGTCATCATTGTCATCCTGAAGTATTTGTAAACTGTGATTGTTTTTATTTTGTCTTATTTGTTGTTTTATCATTGTTTTAGTGTTAATAATAGTCTTAGTCACATAATAGCCTTTGTGCTAGTGTTTATCGTTATTTTATTGTGACTTTAAATAACGATTTTTAATATAATTTTATGATTATTAGTCTGGCTTGAAAATAAGACTGAACGTAGGATAATATTATGAGTGGAACTGTAGCTGCTATGAGGGGGGGGGGCAGAAAAAAGTTCAAAAAACTTCATTATACTAGTCCATATTCCCAGTATGCCCCCTACAGGCCAATTCTCCACCTTATTAATGTATTGCCTTTTAAGTATTTTACACAATGCTTTTTATTCATTGTAATAATATCGTTGTACTACGTGTAATTAACATAAAATTGATGACCAAGTTGACGAGAGCATATTATATTAGTGGCATAAAACCATATTATATAATCGATATTACTGAATTAAAGCAGAACTATTATATTGAATATTTATGATTCTTTTTATAAAAAATACATATCTGAATCAGCTGGAGGTGAAATTAATGATGAAATTGTTTTGACGCTTACCTGAGGCATAGGTATTGTTAGGCTGCCATGTATCATGATAATGTCAATAAATTGTCCTGCTATACATAGTATCTTTAATAAATCTGTATTTTTATCATCCATATGTTGTTTCTCATCATTAATTATAAATTAGTGAAAGCATGACATTGGCTAGTTTAAATGTCAGTCTGTGTACGGTAAATGTCTAGTAGGACCTTATAGCTCTTTATGATGTTATATGGTTTTATTTATTCATTTATACATTAGCGTACACTGTTGATGTACATACACTGCCCTACAAAAATAAAAGACCATTTGAGTGTTGAGCATGCCTGTATACAGTGGTACATGTGGTGGTCATAGACAAGTTTGCTCAAAATAGTGGTTGTGTTGCATTATTCAAATGGCATATGCTTCTGTTAATTGCTTAGCAGATCTCTCCAGTATGACTACATCGCCAGTAAAATCATGAACAACACTCTAGCCGATCAGCCACTTTGCCAGGAGTGGCTTCTCTGACATTGGTCTGTTTACACTATACCAAATTGGTATATCTGGGTAATACTACGCCAAACTGGCCCATTACTAGCTAAATTAAAACGTCCAATCAACCGATCACAGTTGTCTCTTTGATTGGCAGCATACTTGTTTGATGGATAGATAGATAAATAGATGGATGGATGGATAAATTAATAGATGGATAGATAGATAGATAGATAGATAGATAGATAGATGGATAGAGGATAGATAGACAGATAGATAGATATTAAATATCTTAGTTTTCAGCATAAATAGATTAACAACATAAACTAATTTTGATAAATCAAAAAGTTATATCACTATGCTGAGGCAAGCAAAAGATCCCCTGGGGTAAATGTATACCGCAACGGAGGGTTTTATCCACACTGACATTAAAATGTTAACAATTTATTTTATTTTTTCTTAACAAACTAATTTAAGTGTCGAAAATACCCGCCCTGTTGATAATACCCTCCGTTACGGCAACATGGGAGGACTCCTCCTCTCTCTCACCCCATCAATCAACCCTCGATAGCGGCAAGAACTTGCCTTAGAGGGCTGCACTTCCCATATCTATCCATCTATCTATTTATCCACCCATCTATCTATCTATCTATCTATCACTATTATATATGAAAAAGTACAGGTAAGTCCACGCACATCATCAAACATATATTCCTTGAAATAATTACCAATTGATTGCCATATTTCGTACAAATGTCATCCTCACATGAAATGTCAAAGATGGGATGACAGCAACTCTGAACACAGCAACAGGTTGGGGAGTCAGCAAAAAGAGAAACATTACTAATCGCATCTGCATATATATGACGAATAAGGAATGGCAGACACTCGGGTGAAATTCGATGCCCCAGGAGATAAATGACAAGCCATAACTCACAAGATTGAGAGACAAAAATTACAGCAAAGAAATTATGCCCCAAATTAGTCGCAGAGAAAATGTAACAGTGATTTTTGTCTGCCACTGGCTGCAAGAATTGAGTGAAGCAATAACTCACGTGTTCGTTTCAGATCAAAAACTTGGCATTCACAGTACACATTTCAACTTACAATTAATTTCCGTTTCATGATAACTTGGCTGTCATTGCATAATGAAAGCATTCTTTCAACGTGATAAATAGTCAATTGTTCACTGTATGCATTGCCATGATTTGGCAAAGGCAAGAATAATGATGCGATGATAGGTCATGGAGTCCATAACATGTTACACATTTACCCCATTGGTGGGGTCTTTTACTTGCATCAGAATAGACACAGAGTAAAAGGCACCACCGATCCTCGATCTCATGCGAATGTTTCCTTAGAAATCCTTGTGGCAAGGTTGGTAACACTGGGTGAAAATATCGAACCCATGCACAGTCCATCTACGTATGGTGTCCTATTATCGGCAGGTTTTTGTTTAATAGAGCTATCAATAAAAATCCTGCATATATTACTGGTTTCTGATAGCTATATTGTAAAGCATAATTATTTTACCACACAAAATCGTTTAAAAATGATAAATATTGTTAAGCATCAGAAAATACAGCCTTTCAAAGCAAGGAACCTCATATTGACGATATTAGGACACCAGTGTACTATTATCGTCACCTTGTTTTTTATGCACGATTTTTGTTGCAAAAAATTACTTTTCCCTTGTAAAACAGCCTCTGATGTCAAATGGATGAATAAATTCTTAAAAGGAATGAAGGCATTTTTCTTAAATGAACTTCTTCAGACTTTTAGTGCATATCAGTGATGTTTCAAACATGCAAGTTTGAAGTGAAACCCTGATGACCAACAGGATTTTCATGCACTCTCAATTTATTGGCTTAATTTGTATACGACCATGGGATGTGAAAATACGCATCTAAAATTTCAAAATGCTGCTGCTTCAGTGATGCAATTGCTCAGCAGATGAAATGAGGGCGCATTAACTAAAACTGACGATATTAGGACACTGACCATAATAGAACACCATATGTTAGTACTTAAGGCGATTTTCATAAATAAACTTCTTAAGACTTTTAGTGCATATCAAAAAGTTGATGTTTCAAACATGGAAGTTTGAAGTGAAACCCTGATGACCAACAGGATTTTCATGCACTCGCAATTTATTGGCTTCATAATATAGTTTACCTTTATGCGTGTCCAGCCTTACCTAACTAGCACAGCTGTGAATGACCTCTGAGCCCACCATAAATCGGACCCAGGTACTTCATCGAATCAAGTTCGGGTCACTTGACCACTCAACTGTCTCAATGCAATCATTGGATGGAAAGCAAAGTGCTGCGAGGGCAAGATAGTTGTTTCTGACTCATTGTAATTTGCCAGCAGAGCTACATCACTAGTCATGTGAGCTTCTGTCATAAAAAAAAAAAAAAAAAAAAAAACAATATAAGACACAAAAGTCAATATCATGCAATGGCACTGTATACTCGTACATTCGTCTTCACCATACCACAATATGATGATGTTGGGCTGGAATTAATAACAGCATCGTTTCGTAAGCATATGATAAGACAATTACTCCATGCCTGTTCCAACTTGTCAGCTTTGATCAATGAACTTTTGGCAGATGTAGTAATGTAGCTACTGGATCCATTCCATGGCCCTGGAGTGGTCTTATTTCCCTCAGAAATTCTTTGTTTCTTGAACAGACACCCCTGGACAAGGACGAGTTGCTATATTTAGACCAAGAAAAAGAAGCATTAAAAGAGGATTATGTGTGTGTATATATATATCAACATATACAACTCAAGGAGAGTCAGTACAGCAGACAGATGGATGACTGTGACTGCAGATTGTTGCTCAGCTGCTCAGGCTGCACAGGTTAATTAGATCGATTGTACAACTGTTGGGATATTGCATTACACCTGGTATTTATACATGGATACATTGTGGTTGTAAATGTACTGTTTCTAAAAGGAAAGTGCATGACCCAGGAATCCAACCTGGGACCTCTTGCAGGGAAGTGAGAGCATGAAACATTACCCCAAAGAGTCACCCGTTGGTGCGAGGGTAACACCCTGCTAACACCATTACGCTCTCCCCTCCTTAGACACCGCATACGCCCGCATTTGCTGCGCTCTCCCCACACAACCCCGGCCTCCAGTGCTGCCACCATGCAGCTTTTGTCTGGGGATTCAGTGTAATGTTTGTGAGAGGAGAGTGCCCCACCTGGGAATCGAACCTGGGACCTATTGCACGGGAAGCGAGAATGTTGCCCTCGCACCAGAGAGTGAGATTGATTTAAGGAAAGTGATGGCCTGCATAATCCCCAAGGTGTTGAGAAAGGCTCATGCTTGAACAGCTCTACTGGTGGGTTTTAGCATCGTAATGCACAAGATAACCTAATATACCTGATCCAAAGTTTATTAGTAATAACTTAATTAATGTACTTAGTGCTAATTTAGAGGATGTAAGTAGTGAAAGTAAAAACAGCATGAATTGCAATAATCAGAATTACTCAACAAACCCAGATATTAACACTTTTGAGATAAATAACAAGAGCCCTAGTCAGTATAGCTCTCTAAACAGGATCACACAAACAAATGATGATTTAAGTCTTATGAACAAAAATAGCAACAATGATATAAATAGTGATACAAACTTGAACATTATGACTTGGAACATTCAGGGATTAGGTGCTAAACTCAGTGACCATGATTTTATGACCTACATTAATAAATTTGATATTGTAGTTTTTTGAGAGACCATGAAACTGGACACCTATAAGCCCACACTTCATAATTATTCTTATAAACACTACCAAAGAAAATTTTAGCATCCCCGAGCGAGGAAACCTGCAGGTGGGATAGGGGTATTAATCAACACACTGTTGTCTGAGAATGGTACAGTAACTATAGTTAAAAACGCAGACTTCGCTGTATGGCTGAAAATTAAACAGAGGGCTTATCCAGACTTATATTTGGGAGTTGTATATTCCCCCCCCCCTTGATTCATCATCAACTATATCTAGTTTCCAAGATAATAATGCATTCCACCTGTTGCAAGAAGAAATTACACATTTTAGTCAGAAAGGCACTGTGGCAATAAGTGTCGACTTTAATGCACGAACAGGTAGACTTCTTGATTTTACATTGTTTATAGATCCTGATAACCACAACATTCTAACTAGTTTCCAGCAATACAATATGTACAACTTCTCACAGCATAACCGCCATTCTGATGATATTAAATCTAACAGATACGGGAAAGATCTGTTGGAATTGTGCAAGTCCAGTAATATGAGGATTATGAATGGATATTATAATAATGATGCTACAACTGGTTCATTCACATGTTATACTGCGAATGGCAGAAGTTTAATTGACTATTTGATCTGTGATTCCAAATTTTGTCAGGCTTTAGGTAGTTTTAGAGTTGATCCTCTAGTTTCTGACTCTGACCATAGACCCCTCATATTTTCTATAAACTTAAAGACAAGAAATACTCATAATTCTTTTAACAGGCTAAATGCAAATCAAGCAGAACAGGTAGCAAATGAGAAGTTTGGTAGATACATTTTCAATATTGAAACTGCTAGAGGTCTCTATCAAACCGTTGTAAGTGATCAGTGTGTATCACTCTATGATTCATTCATAAACTGTGTAATAACAGACATGGGAGTTGATGAAGCAGTCAAGGGCCTATATTTACTTCTTAATATGGCTCTTTCAGACAACTTCTCTAAAAAGTATATGAAATCAATTCGAAATAACTTCTCACAAAATAAATGGTTTGATGAAGAGAGTATCAAAATAAACTTAGGGAAGAACTTAGCACAATGGATAGCAATGACCCCCAGGAGTACTTGAAGTATTGGGATAGGTTAAATAAAAACAATTAAATTACAGTAGCTAGTGATATCTCTCTAAGTGCTTTTGAAACATACTTTGCTAGTGTTCAATTCCCGCAAAGTAGTGCCCTTGCCAAGTTCGATATGCATTTTATCAAAGAAATAGAGGAATATATGGTTATATATAACAACAATCCCAGCTATGCTCCCACCATGACTGATCCCCCAATTACATTACATAAGGTAGAAAGAGAACTGAAAACCCTAAAATCAGGCAAAGCTCCAGGTATAGACAGCATTAGCAATGACTTTTATAGATATTTATCAGACTATCTATCTGAACCTTTAACTATATTATTTAATTACACCTAGGAGAGGGGCATTTTCCCAGAAAAGTGGGCTGAAGGAATAATACAACCACTCCACAAAAAAGGCAGTCTCATTGAACCGGATAACTATCGTAAACTCACTTTTAAATTAATGGCTTGTATGGGTAAGGTGTTCGAATCTATAATTAACAAAAGTTTAGTCTTTCAGGGTAAGGCTACCAACTCAATAGATCAGAATCAGTTTGGGTTCTGCAAAGGGTGCAGAACAAGTGATAATGTTTTCATCATAGATACACTGATTTCCTATCACAAATCAAAGAGAAAGAACCTGTATATCACTTTTTTAGACTTTTCAAAAGCTTTTGACTTTGTTAATCGTACTTTTCTCTACTATAAACTTATTAAAAGGGGATATGGTGGTAGATTATTAAAAATAATACATAGTTTGTTCTCCAAATCTTGTGCCAAAGTTAGATGGCAAGGACAGTTAGGTTCAAGTCTTGATAGCACACATGGTGTCCTCCAAGGCGGAATTTTAAGTCCTAAATTGTTTAATTTATATCTTTCAGATATAAATGAATACTTTGATCAAAGACATGTAGTCACTATAAATGAGAATAATTTTACACATCTTCTCAATGCAGATGACTTAGTCCTTGTCTCTGAAAGTGCCACTGGTATGCAGATACTTTAAGACAACCTTGCAGACTATTGTAAAAAATAGCACTTACTAATTACCTCACAGAAGAGCCAAGTAATGATAATTCATCCAAATCGTAGGAGTAGACTAAATGTAAACAACCCATAATTCTCTATTGATGGTGAGAATTTAGAGATAGTTGACTCATATAAATATTTGGGGCACGTCATTAGTAACTCTTTGAAGACAAATAATATGATGTACGATCATATGGCCACACAATCGCAAAGAGCCATGCATGCTCTTAAAGAAAGAATTAAATCAACTGTAGGCTACCTTCCACCTAAAATAAGCCTTACAATGTTTGATACACACATTTTGCCAATTTTGGACTATAATAGTGAAATCTGGTTTCCAAATAAAGAGATAGACGTATTGGAAAGAATACAGCTCAAATTCCTTTAGAACCTATTAGGTGTGAGAAACCAAACATCATCTGTTGCTGTACTAGCAGATACGGGCAGATTCCCATTGATATATAGACAGCAAGCTACTGCTATTAAATAATGGGATAGGTTAAAATCTGAAAAGTGCCCCTTATTATTATGCAAATGCTATGACGTTCAAGTATCCCTTTATCGGAACAATCAGCCATGCTGGCTAACTAGGAAACATCAGGTTACAGATAGCTTAAACATTAATGATGATGAAATCCCAGCTTCAATTATCACTTAAGTTGTATGAACATGCACCAAGCAAGATGTTAACGGATATTAATGACAATGAAAAAAATCCTAAGTTTAGAACTTACAAACTCTTTAAGAAGGAACTGTGTCTAGAATCTTATTTAAATTACAACCTACCTAAGGATCTTTATCATAGTATAGCCAGATTTACACTGAGTTCTCATAATCTCCATATAGAATTAGGTAGACACAAGAGACCTTATGTAGTAGCTGAAGAGCGCATTTGTAAAAGATGCGACACAAATGACACTGAATATGAGTTTCATTGTTTGATAATTTGTAGAAATTGGGAAACGGCTAGAATGGATCTCTACCAAGCAGCTTATAAACATATTGAAGACTTCACTATCTTTCACCCCAAAGAACAACTTTTAAAAATAACGATTAATAAAAACTCAGAAATGATTTATGCATTAGGTAAATTCTTAAACATAGTCCTAAAAACTGATAATATTGTTTAATTTACATTTTCATTCATAAAGTTCACCACATGGTCATGGGTAGCTATAGGCACTGGACATGCAGACTCACATGGTTTGATTTGTGGTTGCCTGGTGCATGCTTGATTGTTTGTTTGTAAATATATTTGGTTGTTGATATGCTTGTTTATTTCATTTGTTGTTGCTCCAAATAAGGATTTGTACATATATTGGTGTGCTTATGTAATTGTTTTTACTGTTATATATAGTTCCTAAAATAGACAACATACCTGGATATAAAATCTGTACATATGTAAATACCCACTCCTGCTGCTTATTTGTATTTAGTATTAATCTTCTATGGTGCATTGATTCCTGCTAATTGCCCTGATGGTGCCTTGTTTTAATCATATGCTTATAGTTGTACATAATTATCATATAGATGTTTTTAATATGTAACTAAATTATGTTCATGTAGATTGTTCTTTTATTTTACTTAATCATTATATATATGTATATTTTTTTCTTTTTATCCTTGTTTTATTTTTTTATGACACATGTATTTTTTTGATGCCCTGTGGTCAATAAAATTATATATATATATATATATATATATATATATATATCACAAGTTGTATTTACATAAAACATGACTTAATGTAAGGGAAAGTCCAGCACTGAATTAATTCAAATACAACAGGTAGATTGAAAAATAATCATATTAATATCAGGAGATATATCATTTCCATGCAGAATAAAAGGACAACAAAAAAAGAAAAAAAAAAGACATGCCTTACAAAAGCTACCTACTACTTGCCAATTTGAGTATTATGGCAGTCATGTTGCTGCTGCTACACACCCAGTGCCTTGAGGACTTCATAAAAATCGTTGAAAGTTATTTTCACTCTACTCCAGGCCTCTGTAGAACAATCCTACGTTCAAGGTAACATCCATAATAACAGCCTAGAGGAAATATGGTTCCATCAATATCGAACATTCTTTGAAGAGTGGGTGCATCTTGCTTGGGATGACGCTAGCATACTCCCAAGGCAAATATATTACATCAACTTCTTAGAAACATGCCTTACGGTATGGCCAATAATAAGAAACTCGGATATCTTTGTTAGTACTAAACTCAAATTGCGTCAAAATGATCGTTATTTCTCTAGATATATAATGAAGTATATTTAATTGACTCACTAACTAGCGAGATAGCTAATTAACTACACCTCGCTAATGGGAACATCTAGCTAATATCGACATATTGGTCTAGGAGTTTTTCTTACATTTGAAGCAAATCAGAATCTCGGTTAACTGGAAAATAATTATGAAACAAAAAAAAAGTAATTAACTCAGTAACTGACTAAATTAATGAATATTTACATTACTTACTTACTTACTTACTTACTTACAGTTAGTTTCATTAAATATGGTTCACTCTAGACAGCTGTAGCAACCTATTCCTGGTTGTAGCTATAACTGGCTAAAGCCAGCTGCATTTGTCCACTGCTAGGTTATAGTTGGCTTACATCCACCACCACTGGAAAAATAAATAACTTGGTAAAAGTAGGAAATATATGTAATATATCATAAATATGCATACATGTACAATTGACATGCGTCTTTTATGCGTAACTGTCAACTTAACCCCAGATGGAGCTGCATGCACTTTTTGATCTAGCTTTGAGTAGCCAGATATAGCCGGTTTCTACTAGTGGCAGGTAGCATCGTATAGCAGAAGTTGTGTAGGTTCAATCTGACAGGCTGTTTTTAATGAACCTAACATTATTTTTTAACTGTCTTTCGAGAGATGCAAGAAACGAAAATGTTAGTCATCTGCTAAGCTTATTTACTTACTTACTTACTTACTTACTTATTTACTTACTTGCTAACTTACTAACTTACTTGCTTACTTGCTTACTTACTTACTTACGAAGTACCGCAATATAGTTTTGCCTCCATGGTTAAGATTAATTTATAAAGCTTTCTACTCTCTAGTGAGCTTGCCCTCTCTTTTTCTATCTCCTTTTAGCTTTCTTTGTACGTAAGCCTCACAAATTAGACCAAATTTAACACCCCTTTCCATATCATATTAATCACAGAGAAGTCCAATAGAAGTACAAAGTGGTCCCCATAGTCTTAGGAAGAGCCTACTGCCACTAATTCCCAGAACAGAAAAAAGATGTGCTTAGGATAAATAACAGTAAGAAAAGTATCTCCCATAATCCACGATTGTATGAGTGGCACCATGCACCATTAATTTGGGAAACCTTAAGCTAATACAAGACACTGATATATGTCCGCCAGGTTCGTGCTTATCTCCATAAAATCTGCATAGCAGAAATCTAAGCACTTCATAAATCCAGGATCGATGGATTAGCTGAAGATCCTGGCAGCCAGGGAGTCTAGTTTGCTTTATATTGCAGTGTCATTGTTTATCTTGCTGGGTTCACTAGCTCTCTGTAGAATAAATAAACTTCACCTAGTATTTAATTTGTCATGCCATCAAAAATCCATTATGTAAACAAACCTTGTGTTGACGTCACAATAGATTATATCTACTCATCAATAGGTGATAATGGCACACCAAATTGACCTAGATGTTTTATCTTAATGAGCTTTTCGATGCTATTATAGTGTATAGTGCTGGAATCACTGATCACAGAACAACATATGTAATTTTCCCCATCTTAAAGCTCCACTGTCTGTCAAAATTACCATTCTCTAAAACTTCATCAAATGATTGAAAATAACCTTATTTGATCAAGGCACACTAAATATGTGTAAGCTAATGAATCTATCAGGCATTAATTGCAAAAAAAATAAATGTTCCCTTTAAAGAAATCAAGACATTGGAAATACAATTGAAAATGTAACTTTTGAACCAGGACACACAACAAAATTTCCAGCTACAAAGTTGTATCGAAAAAGATTTTCTTTTATTACAAGGTATTAACCTGATAGCATTCCAAATTGGCCCAGCATCGTTTCCACGTTGGCCACAGTCGTTACAACATCGTATCAACATCGCCGACATCGTGCCGATTTGGAATACTATCTAGGCAGAAGTAGATGTTAGACACCAAAAAAAAAAAATCATAACTGATAAATATTGACAATAATTCATTTCTAAAACTGGTGCTACAGTGACATTTATTTATATATATATAATATAAATTTCTAGTATCCTCAAAACACAATGCATTTTTAAAATATGTATTTTAGATTACATAATTTATTATTTGGATGACCATCAATATAACCTTTTAAACAGTTAAGGTAGTTTAAAATCTTGTGGTCTGGAAAAAACTCAGTCTAGTCTGGAAAAGGTCTTGAAAATATAAAGATGTAAAATTCAATGAAACATAGCTCATGCATATCAATGAGACTATCAAAAAACACAACGGACAACTTTTCACCCAAGTAACTAGAATGCTAGGTAAAAATAATTGTGTAGAAAGTCTTTTTTTTGTTGTAAGGTTCGACAACAAATAGGACACTGCAGGTTTATTGAATGAAATGATTTTGTGCATACATGACATGTTTTGTGCGGTTTCATTTTTGAAATTTGCAACTAAATATTGAAAAGAGCAGGTTTAGACATCTTCCTGTAAAAGAAAGGTTGTGTGAGCTATTGGTTGAACATGAGATGCATTTTATTTGTATATGTCCTACATATGAAGAATTTGGATAAAAATTTTTCAATAGAATAGAGAATGAAAATGTCAACATAATGTCAATTGAAGACACATTTTAATTACTTAATTAACCATCAGTGATTTAATTGTTAAAGCATGGGATAAACGAAAAACTTTATTTTATCTATAGTATATTATTAAAACATTTCATAGTATTAATTAAAGTGTAACTCTGCTGTTAATGTATGCTATCCTGGAATTGTAAAATGTAACCAGTTTTAAAGTGGTAGATAAGCCTAAGAGGGCTGAGTAACACCAATTATGTTGCGATCCACTTGTGATACGATTCATACATATTGTATACCTACCACTATATGGAAAATAAAATACTCAAATGCTCAATTAAAATTATCAATAGGTGAGAATTTACAATTCCAACATTTTGAGTATTTTTCTCTTAACCATTAAGCAACCAATTCCTGGGCCCACTGGATGATCCCTTCCCCTTTAGATGAAGCACTTGTTTTCTCCAGTTCATAGACATTGACAAATTCCACTAGGTGGCTTCAGTGTGTACTATGCTGTAGCGGCCTCTGGCGTTTTTAAAACAGTTCTCGGGTGATAGCAAGGTTGCAGACCACTAAAAAAATACTTATATTATTTAATGTAATAGCGTCAGCCACTGAAAATATTTAAACGAAAATCTGAATATCAGTCCTGTTTTTCCATGTAGGTTTAATCAACAGAAATTAGGTCAGCCACATCTAAATAGGGCAAAAACCACAAAATATTTTCTCAATTTTACCTTCTTTCCCTCCATCTTCATATACAGTGATTGTGCAGTTTTATTATCTAGCACAATCAGACACTTTTTTGTATTACATCAGAGAGAGAAACAAGCACTGAAAATTGAGCCAACTTATTGTTTTCTGTATAGTTTGGACACTAAATTAGTAGAAACATTCATTTTGATATATATTCAATCACACTGGGCCTTGCTTTTAGTGCAGGACTTAATATCATAAGCTGTTCCTGCAATTAAATGTATGAAATTATTTCATGAATCTCCATAATTGTAAAATCAGTTAAAATTCATCAGTCTACAATCTTCCCCATTACATGTTCATCATTCGGTTTTATATGCAACGTACATCGCCTGCAAAATATATTTCTCGAAAATATGTTTTTGTTTAATATGTGGTATACTTTAATAATGATATTTTTTCACTGTACAATGCATTATTACGGAGCCCCTAAGAGGACATGGCAGAAAAAAAATAAAATTTTCCCATGCGCACGAGTTAATTTTAGAAAAATATTTTTTTTTCCCGTGCGCCCGAGTTTATGTAAGAAAAATATATGTTTTTCCCGTGCGCACGAGTTAATTTAAGAAAAAAATAAATTTTTCCCGTGCTTAATTATTTAAGTCGTGCGCACGAGAAACATTTGGTGTGCACGAAAATATTTTTTCCGTTTAATTAACTAGTGTGCACGAGTTAATTAGGTCGGGTGCACGAGAAACATTTTGTGCACCCTGCAAAGTCTAGAGGAATCAAGTATGGCCACTGAAGAGCTTATCAGAACGTATTTCTCGTGTGGGCTTACTGAGAGCGAAATTATTGAGACTATGGCTTTCCTTCACAACATCTCCATTAGCGAGAGACATCTTAGACAGATTCTGGCCCGTCTAAACCTGAGAAAGCGTTCCTACTGTGAGTTGGGTGTGGCAATTGACTTTATCGCAAACCAGCTGCGCACATCAGGTATGCTGCATAGGTATCGTTGCACAAAGTGTATTGAGGCTGGAATAAATGTGCAGAAAGAAGCTGTGCGTCTAATTCTTTCTGAACTTAACAGACCGGGTGTCCTGTTCCGTCAAGCAAGGCGACTAAGGAGGCGAGCATACTTTGCAAAGGGGCCCAATCATGTATGGCATGTGGATTCCTGCGATAAATTAACACCATTTGGCTTATGCATCAATGGCTGTGTGGATGGATTCTCCAGGAAGGTTGTGTGGCTGAATGTTTATAATACAAATAGTCATAGGAGGGTATTACATTGAAGCTGAGGAAAGATCAGGGATATGCCCCACAATTGTGAGAATGAATGCTGGTACTGAAAATGGTCACGTTGCTCAGTTCCAGAAGTTTTTTAGACAAAATCACAGAGAAAGATGTATTCGCTGCAGACAGAAGTGTCCATCAAGGGAACAGTAAACTGAATCAACGGCTTTCTTCGAAAGCAGTGCATTGAATTCTGGCTGACAGTGTTTCATGATTTGAAGGATCATGGCATCTACATAGGTGATGTTTTGGATAAGAACCTGCTGCAGTTTTCCTTCATGGACCTAATTCAGGTATATATTTAATTTTGTGGTATAAGCATATATAGAGATGAATTTTACAGGATGAACTAGACATGCTTGCACAGGTTTGGGACTTTCATCTCATGAGACCAAGCAAAAATGTGGGGTGCCCCATGGTCGACCCAACAACATGTATTATTTGCCACATTTGCATGGTGTTACAGACAAAGGCCACCCTGTGCAACAAGGACTGATTGATCTCTGCAAAGAATGTTCCTTCAGAGCTTCAGCACCATGTGAAATCAATTTTTACCAAGACTTTCTGGCATTAATGCATACACTAAATTTAGTCGTTCCGGTCACTGTAGCTGAAAGAATAGATTTGTATGATGAACTGAGACAGCTGATCTGATCATGAACTGTAACATGCTGTGGCAATGTAATTGTGTTGGGCTGGTGTTTTTACAGAGATTATTTTGTACAATCTGTTGTATTACTGCTTTGTATGTGGTCCGCACTTGCGGACCGTTCCCTATAATCTGCCTTATACGAAGTAATAAAAGCACTTCCTGTTTTCACGTCATGAAGGAGTTACTTTTTTCTTGAAGGCCTGTCACAATATATTGCAACAAAGAAACAAAACACAATCTATTGTCATTTGAATTGTTTTCATATGAATTGTAAAGTAAGATGAAATTTTCTGTGAATTATTTTACAGAATTTTATTTGCCTACATACACAAAAAAAAAATCTATTTCCATGAATGCTGCATTAAAATGCAGCCCACAAGAAAATAGGGTATTCAAGGCTGAGGCTGTTACCAGTTGTCTTCCTTTGCATTTGTGTACTAATACTGTTAGGCATGGCCAACCAATTCCAGAAAGAAAATAGATAAATTGTGTCAAGTGGAAAAGTAATCAAATTCTATTTAGAATAGACCCATCATATACCACATACAATGGTGCCAAGAACAAATTGTGCCTGATATTAAATGAGTATTAATGTTACTAGTCAAAATTCACTTATCAACTATCTGCCTATTTTAACTTACACTATTCTAATAAGCCCTTCTCTCTTTATCCAACCTATTTACTAAAATGACAAGGTGTGTCTGATTTTAAGTGTTTTAACTCAAGCTAAGAAAATTTGTTAATTAACAAATTGTCTAATTTTAACAGCCCCTTAATCCATGAAAATTGAATTAACACAGTGTCTGATTATAACAGTATTAATCGCAAAAATAAATCCACTAATTAACATAGTCTGTCCATTAATTCTCTATATCCAGGCTAAGAAAATCCACTAATCAACACAGTGCGTGTGATTTTAACAGTGTCAATTCAACCTAAAATCCAGTAATTAACATAATATGGGTCACTGATTAACACAGTGTGTCTGATACTAACTACTCACTTAATGCTGCCAAGGCAGTCTCTTAATCCAGGCTAAGAAAACTCACCAGTTACAATGAGCACCATATGCTGCAAAGGCAACATGAAACAATCCAAAATTAACAAAATACACTTGATTTTAACAAAATTGTTTACATCACTTTCATTTTTATAATTTTCGCTTAATCTAAGTAAAAAACCAGGACCTTAAACTAATCACAGGTGTTAAAAATGTTCTGGCAACATTAATGTTCAATTGAATGCACAAGTTCATTGTCTGTATTGCAAGGTCCATATTTAGGTAACCACTTTTCATGATTGAATCAAACTCACTTCGCAATTCACGGTAATTGTTATAGTTTCTAGGCAGTTCCAGGGTTGGTCCACATGTGTGGGCCACTGGTTTTCTTTGAATGCTGGGCAATTCAATAAAGTTCACTGAAATTTCAGGAACAGATAATATCGTAGATCCTGTCATGAACTGCAATAAGTTTTCCAGTCCTTCTTTGCTAAGGCCTCTAATATACCTTTTGAAGAAGCCAAGCGATCTTGTTGGATAACTTTCTCAGCATTTGCTTCCACTTCTTGGTATAATTTATGCAGATTTGTAATGTGAATGTTTCCAGGAACTACCATCCGCATTGCCTCTAAAGCATATGCACTGTTCTGCATGAGGCATTTATTGCTGTCTGAATAATTAAAGCTTTCATCTCTTCAGTTGTCTGGGGCATTGTATGCGATCCCTCTCTGTCTAGAATATCTATCAGAACTTCTTTCTGATGTTCAGTAATATCGCCATTCATACATGCTTTGACACACAGTCTCTCAGTTTCGCATAGGTACGATAGAAAACTTCTAACCAGACAGTCAGCAGAAACTTGTTCTTCTCCATGCAGAACCGCAGTCATGAATGCTTCAGCCATCATTATTGGAAATACTTTGGCCTCATTATAACTTTTCACAAGTATTCTTCCGACCGCTTTCCACTCCTCCATGCCCCACTCAGGGCATATTGATGGAACCCGGGCCTCTTCACTTTGGTCGTTAAAATATCATCCATCTTGAAATAGGAAACCAACTCTTCCATAATCTTTATGCGATGAACTCTGATTGTACTGAATGAATCATTATCATTGTCTAAATCCAAAACAATGACTTCATCTACGTTGATCATCATTGGCTCATTCATACCATCCATGTCACTACATTCAGTTACGTTGCCTAATGGTTCTACCATGTTGCCAGACTGATTTTCCTGGTTATCACTCTTGTCTGATGGTCCATCTTCATTTCTCTTGTTATCTGATGGTCCAGTTTCATTTCTTTTGTTGTCTGATGGTCCAGCTTCATTTCTCTTGTTTCTGCTAGTCCAGATTCATTTATGCTGTTGTCTGATGGTCCAGTTTCATTTCTCTTGTTTCTGCTAGTCCAGATTCATCTATGCTGTTGTCTGATGGTCCAGTTTCATTTCTCTTGTTTCTGCTAGTCCAGATGCATTTATGCTGTTGTCTGATGGTCCAGTTTCATTTCTCTTGTTTCTGCTAGTCCAGATTCATTTATGCTGTTGTCTGCTAGTCCAGCTTCATTTATGCTGTTGCCTGATGGTCCAGTTTCATTTCTTTTGTTGTCTGATGGTCCAGCTTTATTTCTCTTGTTTTCTGCTAGTCCAGCTTCATTTATGCTGTTGTCTGATGGTCCAGTTTCATTTCTTTTGTTGTCTGATGGTCCAGCTTCATTTCTCTTGTTTTCTGCTAGTCCAGATTCATTTATGCTGTTGTCTGATGGTCCAGCTTCATTTCTGTTATTGTAGGCAGCTTCATTTTTCTTCAAATTGTTCCATTCCTCATCAACCTCATCAACATGGAGCAGTTTTCTTTTACTGCCAATGTATAGCCTGAGTATTCGGACATGTTCAGTTTGGTATACCTCATCAACAGTTTGAGTCAGGTGAACCGGACAACATCTGGAATTTAACATTTCAAAAGTGAAATCACTCCGGTGGCCTTTCGTAGAATTCCCATCCGTGAAGAACAGATCAATTGCCATTTGTTTCAATTCATGCACAGTCACTGTTTTATGGCACTCAAGGTGTTTAACAACCCCACCATTTGGTGTGCGAACTTGGTGATATCTGGCATGTACCTCTTTGGGTTTTATCTCGTAATTAACCCAACCCACTTCAACTCGTCTGTTTTGTTTTAAAGCATTCTTGTTGCCCAAGCCTTTCCCCTTGGATCCATGTGTAGTAGTGGCTTTCATTGTCCCTAAGTCGCCTCAGGATGTTTCCCCCGTCCACATCAGTCCACACCAGTAGCTGCTGTAGACGTTGATGGGCTGGGGGACCGGGGCCTTTCAAACTGAAGATGAGAAAAAGTTCTAAATGCGACCCGGTCACCAAATTTTGGGAGATATGTCTTCAATTTATCGTCGCTTGGTTCTGACAAGTCAATCTGGAAACAAAATAATTCACAAATGAAATTACCTGTCTACTTGGCCTTCATCAAACTTGATTCAATACTATGTTTTAGATCAAAGCAACAAAATCGCACAATATAGCCGAATAAAGGGCCAATTCACATAGTCAGAAAGGTCGACGTAAAGCCCCATAGTCATGTTGACCAACGAAAACAGAACAGTAAGCTACCTGACCAAACATTGTCTGAGGAGCAGTGGAAGTATCATGAACATTAATCTCTTCCACATTTGCAGGGAAACTGGGACTAATTTTGAAGAATTGGTACAGACACACTGTAAAAGACTTTCCAAAATAATTGCAAGTAAATACCAGTGCAGTGTTGAAGACTTTTGTGCCATCAAAGCTATTAAAGACCTGAGACAGAACATTACCAATGGCTGGACAATCACTGACTGTGTCAGTTTCATGAACTTTATATGTTGTAATTAACTCATCATTCGTAATATATTGATTTAATTTTGGTTTTCCTTTTTTTTGTAACTGTATACCTCATTTGGTATGTAATAAATATATATATATCTATATATATATATAAGGGCCACGGAAGCAAAAACAGAATGGTCAAGGAGTTGCCAAGAAAAAAGGTGTGAAAACGGGGTGTGGCTAGGCGTTGACGTATGGCAACGTATGCGTTGGCATATGCATTGGATATCCGGTGGATCATACGTGGCTTATGTCACAAGAGACACGGAACCAGTACGGAAGAACGACGTATGTGACGTGTGATCCACGGAAATCTATGTATAATCTGCCGTAACTTCAGTGGACTTCCATGGTAAATATGTGGGTGCTTATGTAGCTCCTACCATGGAAGCCATGTGAGGGGAACCTCACATAGCCAGATGATTCAAGGCGCGGTAAGCTGACGGAAGCCGACAGACAATATGCTGACTGTGGCATATGATCCGCCGACTATGGCGTATGATCCACCAACTCTGGCATATGATCCACATGAAAATCTTTCTGTGGCCATTCTAACTTCATTCTACAGCATGGATCTCACATAGCCGGAAAGGGCGACGGATTGTGACGGAACGGCCACGTAAAGTGTTCCATCAGCTTCCGTAGGATTACGTGAAGATTACCTGAGCATATGTGGTTTTAATTTGCTTTCCATCATTAATGTGGCTGATCCATCGATTTTCCGGCTGTTTGACAGAATGTTCACGCATGCATGAAAATTCCTTGAAACTGAGCCGGAATGCGACGGAAAGATTGGTACGTAATTCTTACTTGGATCATGTGGCAGATCATACGCCGCAGTCGGTGGATCGTCCGTCGATTTCAGTCAGTTTCTCTTGGCTTCCTTCGACTTCGATCAGCTCTTACCTAGGCTTCCGTTGTCTTCCATGGCAGGAGCTACGTAAGCACCCACGTATGCACCACGGAACTCCATGTAAGGTACGGCGGATTATACGTAGACTTTCGTGGACTTCCGTAGATCATACCTAGACTTCCGTGGATCACACCTTATTTACGTCGCTCTTCCGTGTCTCCTGCTACGTAAACCACATATGATCCGGCGATAATCCGTCACATACGCCAATGCATATGTAGCCATATGTCAATGCCTAGCCATGCCCCTTTTCACAACTTTTTCCTTGGTGAATCCTTGACCATTCCATCAATTTTGGGTCTAAGTATCAACCACAGATTTTCTGTCGCTTTCCGGCTATGTGCGATCTATGCCTACGGAAATCTTAAACATGTCAAAAAATGTCTCCGCTACAGCCAGAAAGTGACGGAACAAGGACGAAATTGATGTAAATCCCACGGAATCTCATGGAAAGCTCACGTAAACTGATGGAACGTTATCCGTAGCCTTTCCAGGGCTATACGTTGACCTTTCCGGCTATGTGAAATCCTTGCTTAAGCCACATGCCAGTACCAAAATTAAAACCGACTTAATTGGCTGTCACTTCTACAGCAAATTATGCTCAAGTGCAAATTGTGCAACTGTTTCTGGGTAATTTATCTGCTCTTGACCATTTTACCTATATTCAGGTAGTAATCAAAGCAATAAACAGAAAACTATTGCTGAGGCTGAATCTAATCTAATTCAGTGACCCCTGGTGTTAACATGTAAAAAACATCAGCTCTTACACCATGCAGTTCAATGTATTATATTCGGCCTTTATACTGTGCACTGAATGACCTAGACTATAATAAGTGAAAGTGCGATATACAGCTTAAATACCTTTCGGACGTTAGCCAGGCCTGTTCCTTGCAATGAAAAATAGTCCCCACAGTAAACTTCAATGACATCATGACAAATCAATCAATCAATCACGCATATAGATGGTATATCAATTGGTCAATAATCAATCAATTTAGTAGGCCTATATCAATTATTCAATAATCAATCAATCAGTCAATAAATCAATCACACACACGTGTAGATGGCATATCAATTGGTCAATCAATCAATCAATCTGCCTGCCTGCCTGCCTGCCTATAAGTATTTTACTAGATATATGTATATGATTATTGAATTTACAGAGCAAAAGTACAAATACATGTACATAGATACAAGATTGCCATATTTTGGTAGAACATGTAATTTCATGTGCTTAGTTGAAAACCCCATCTTTCTTGCACTTTTAGTTGCTGAAATACAACACAATACATTTTTGCAATCAAGATATTCCAATGAACTTTCTGACATATGTCCTAATTGGCTGGGGTCACTGAGTGCACTTCACTACAGAGTGCTTGGCCATTGAATGGAACAGCATTTTTAAATCCTAGTAAAATAAAAACTATTAGGCCTAGATAAAAGATAGTGATAGAACTGTGCACCCGTTTTTCTCGTGCGCACGACTAAATTAACTCGTGCGCACGGAAAAAATATATTTTTTTCTTAAATTAACTCATGCGCAGGAGAAAAAAAAATATTTTTCTTGAATTAACTTGTGCGCACGGGAAAATAATATATTTTTCGTAAATTAACTTGTATTTAAATACCACATTGTCAATAAAAAATATTGTGCTTCAGTTGTACAAAACAATGATTACATTGTGAGACATGAGATATGTACACCCTCAAATATTATGTACAACTCAGCCTATCAGCCTCGTTGCACATTTACATTTACAGGTATACATATCTTCATGTCTCACCATTGTGTAATTGTACAGCATACCTCTATTTAACGACTTGTTTATTGGTAACCAGTGTATGAATTAAGGTAAACACCAGTGTTATGTAACAGTTAAGGTCGCGCGTCTTATGGTAAACAATACTTTCGATGAATTAATATTTAGAAATAATTCAGAAAATGGTAGAGTGACTCCCATTACGAGTATGTGTCTTTTCCAAGTATAATATAAACATAATGCATTAATTCACTAAGTATCCATAGTGGATGGTGAGGTGTCCAACATAGAGTTTTGTGGGATGAGGAAAAATTATATTGGCCGAGACGATTTAACTTGACGAAGTTATTCAAAAAAGGTAGGACAATGTGAATGGGAAGGAGATTATTGAACAATTGTCCGAATTTCAAAATGTGAACTTTGTTATGTGCATAAATGTATTTACTGTCATACTGTAGGTTGGTATTAGTCTGCAACTTCTACTTAAGGCACACCAGAGTTTTTTCAGCCGAACGCGTTTCTTCCCTTTTTTGGAAATAGCAACTTCATTAGCAACGTCACGTACGTCCTTGATTCGTTTTTTTTTTTTTTACCATAACTTAGTCAATTTATGTCCGATTTTAAAAATTTAACTTTCCTTATGACCAGAATTTAATGGAGAACAAACCAAACTGGTTCGTAATCTGTTGTGATTGATCAGGCTCGCCCCACATAGTCTTAACAGTCACAACCCTACAACATACTATAGTTTATTGCCCTAGCAACATCCAATATACTTAGCAACGGCCAACATACACCCATGCTGGAGAACAATGAAGCATTCTGATTGACTGACACCAAGTGCTGCATACTAATTTTGAAGCACACATCATGATAAGCTGTCTCTACAGAGATAAGATCAGATCATATCAGATCAGACAAGACAAGACAAGTGGGTGGGTGATTAGGGCTTTACGTCCTGTATTTCTGCACCTGTTGGGCTAATTAGGACAGGCAGAGACCATGGCAATGAGATGAAGGATGAAACAGCCATCCAACTTAGGCTCGACCGGGAATCGAACCCAGGACCCAGCGGTTGGAAGCCAAGAGCGCTACCTCTGAGCTAGGCCTCCGCCAAACAAGACAAGATCAGATAAGATAAGATAAGACAAGACAAGATAACATAAGACAAGATAAGACAAGGTTAGGCAAGACAAGACAAGACAAGACAAGACAAGATAAGATAAGATAAGATAAGATAAGATAAGATAAGAAAGACAAGACAAGGCAAGGCAAGGCAAGACAAGACAAGACAAGACAAGACAATATAATATAAGATAAGATAAGATAAGATAAGATAAGATAAGATAAGATAAGATAAGATAAAAAAGACAAGACAAGACAAGATAAGATAAGTCTCTATCTGTTATTATGTAAAATAATTATAACTTTAGATAGATATTGTCTACACATATATGTGCAATGTTTAAAATTAATGCAATTGATACCTTTTAAAAATGCCTTTTAAGAAATCACTTTTAGGTGACAAAAATCGTATCGGAAAATCGAAAGATTAGAACTTTGCACATCATAAAATTCCTTGTGGGATTTCACGGCTCATTAAAGGATATTTTAAACTTTATCTCTTTTGAATTAAATCGATAAAATGTCATAGCCTTCTGGCGTTTTGTGATTTCATCAGAGCACTCTCAACAAGGGCAAAACATGCGATTCATCTATATTTTCACACTTACGTGGGTGTAGCCTAAAGAATATTTCCATTATATTGATTCAATATGACAAAGCTTGGAAAAGATTTCTTGTGAACACGTTTTTATTTTTTTATTTTATTTTTTCTTAATAAAAAGAAACGCTGTGATATTTTCAGCATATTGAATATTATCTATTTCAACCTTCGGGAATATTTCATTTGCAAGATAATGTTGAGACAATCTTCATTTGATATAATGACATAAATTTGGTATATATTGTGAAAACATTTTAACGTTCTACTAATAAGAACATTTTCGAAAAAAAACAAAAAACCAAATCGGCTGGTGCGTTAATATTACTTTGAAAGATTGTTCAAATGTGGCAAGGAGCAGCAAGGTTGCACACCTTCATTAAATTCAGATTAGTTGAATGTTAAGACATGATTGTCGTAATCAGTTCATAAAAATGGGAAGTGGCTGCGGCCTTGTATTCGGTGTCTATGCTGAGGCGTATGGAGGTGGATTTGGGCTTTACCTCCTGTATTTCTGCACCTTATTATGGCAATGAGACGAAGGATGAAACAGCCATCCAACTTAGGCTCGACCGGGAATCGAACCCAGTGGTTCATATAAAAACAGGGACATTTTTTAGGTCCTTACTGACGTCAAAATGCTTAACTTTTTGTCACCTTAGGCTGAGCAGCAGTTTCACAAATGTCAGTAGGGTCCAATTTAGGCTTTCTTGCTACAGATACCTATGAAATTTCATTCTTACTGACAGTCAGGAGAAACTGTGTTCTTAGGATTTACTGACAGACCATACATAGGTTTCAGTGTCAACCTTGTTTTATTTTTGCTGTCTTACTGACATCTGGATGCGCATCAAATGGCATGCATACTGATACGAGATATTTGACAAATATCAGTTGTGTGTAATTTTGCCTTTTCCTGACGTCAGATCATTGAACGCTTTGCAGGAACATTTTGAAATATGTTCATTTGTCAGTTTTCTGACATGCAATAGATTTATTTGCACACATTAATGTTGCCTACTGCATCAGTAGTACTGACATACAATGCCGTGCATAAGCAAGTGAACCCCACTGCAAACCATCTATCTTTGTAATTTATTTGGATTAATGGCTCTTCAAAAACAGCATCATGAAATTAGGCTACACTGACTAATCTGGTCTCCTCTAATCATGATAGACTATCACTTTCTAGATTATTTCTAGATTATTAGTCTTTTTGGGAGTTTCACTTAAGCTGGCATTTTACTATGCTGTTGGGTATCACATTCATTGAAAAGATATTCAAAATGACAATTTATTCACAGATAGCTTATATAGTATACTAAATTTGATATATATGATTTTATGCATTTTATTAATGATATAACAACTAGCCTATGTGTCATGAATTCATAATACAACTGATAATCAATGCAATAAAGTTTACATATATGGCACAATTACTATGTATGAGACATATATATTTTGTATGAATTTTGTTTGAGGTGTCAATTAGTTCTCAGCATTATACTTTGATTTCTGTTGCTCGCAACGACCTTCCCCATGTCATGGAATCTGAAAATAAAGAAGCAGGGGCATAGCTAGAAATGGTCAGAGAAGGGGGGGGGGGTCACACTCAATATTGCAATCCCTCTTATAATGATTACATACTGGTTGTTCAAATGTAATTAAAGTTTGATATACTTAATAATCAGAGAATCACCATTTTCGCCATTTTTTATCCGATTTTAAAAATTTAACATTTCACATATATCTGAGAGATTTCTCTGTCTCAATCTTTTTTAGTATTATTTGCTTTTATTGGGGCAAATACCCAATTTCCATGGCAACCATTAGGAGTATGAGGTCAATTAGGAGCCACTGACAGAGAAAATCGGGGCATTGATGAAAAATGATATATTAGCAAATCCATTGAAAACTTTTAGAATTAATGTACTTGGTATGATAACATCTCTGATAAAATTTTAGACGTTGTACTTTAATTTTTCTTATTTTAATATCTAAATTCATTCAAAAAGTGGCCCTTGATATTAAACCATTCAACTCTGAAATACGACGTCAATTTAAAGTTCTACATGTACTTTTACTATTTGAACGAGACTTAATGGGGTTTTATTGTTAAGCTCAGCGTAAAATGGAACAGTTTTCAAAAAAAATTCTAATTGCTCACATGAATAAATGTACTTTATCAATCAATAGTAGTAGTAAGTAGAAACATTTTATTTAAAGTCGTTTTAAATCACGGTGTCACATTCAATGTACTACAAAATATATGACCCAAGCCGAAGCTTCTGTACGACATACTAGGAACAATAATATACAGTTTGAAAAGTATAAGCCTTAGTATAGAATTAATCTATAAAACAAGTCTATTCTACAATATAGTATATATATAATAAATAATAATAGCACACATATAAAGCACTCCATCATACAATTCAGCACCTTATAGGAAATAAAGATTGCACAAATGATTCTTAAATACTTCAATGCACAAATTTTGACAAGATTACTGTCACATCTACGTTAATAAAAAATTTATATTTGCATTATTTTGAGAATTCAGCCAGCTAGTCACAGCGGATTTGAAGCTACTGAGTGATACTTTGCTTCTGATGTTACTTGGTATATGCATCCACAATTTACTTCCATAATACCGAAAACTTTTTTTGCCATATGTCATTGTTTGGAAATGGGGGATATGAAAAGTGTCATTTGTCCTCAGATTGTAAAAAGTTTTGCTGACATTATTCCTCAATTGCAGCTATATCACTTGAAATACCGGGTGATACGGGCTGGGTGATCTGCATTTCATACCACACGGAATTACGTTCGTAAATGCCCATAAAAGGAAGCCCAGGACGTTGCTTTGCCCAAATAAGGACAAAATGCGTACGACCGAAGAAGTGCCGGCGTGACTACAATAGATGTGACAGATTTATATCAACTTTACAGTAAATTAGTTTATGAACATAACTAAGTTTCAATTATGAAATCAACTAAAATTGACCGAGTTATGCATAAAATAAATCGCGAGTCGAAGACGCACGCACATGCTGGTGACGCTGCTAACTTCGTCATTTTTCATCCGATTAAAAAATTTTTTAAGTTGTTCTGGGCTTAAATTCATTGGGCAATTTCTTTAGCTGTTAATACTAATACCAACTTAATTATTAGCTGAGGACAAAGACACTGCTTCACCTGATAAAGTGTTGCCATTGGCAATAGTGAATGGTGTGAGAATTGTCATATCCAATCTGCATACATAAGATATTGATCAAACCAAAATGTACGTATGTAAGCCAAGATTTTTAGTTGTAATTTTCACTGTTTGAGTTTTTACTTTAAAATATAAAGCAGACTTCCAAGTTTGTCATTTTAAAATGGTAGCATTTTGGCTGAATGAACAAGTACAGGTATACTTTTCTGTGTCTCTAAAAATGTGGACAGACATTAGTTATTCTTAAATTGTCTTGGATATTTCTTATATATTAATGTCTCAATGCTACTTGGCCGATGCTCAGACAGCTTATATAACCAGCTGCAAGAGGCAGCCGTAATGATGAAATGATCAGGCTTGGAGTCCACACCAAATTACACATTTACCCCTTGGACGGGGTAATTTACTTGCCTCATCATAGACACCGAGTACCCAGGGACTAATCTAACCTCTCATGCAATCGACATCCCGCTGGGATGTAGCTCATGAAGAGTGCCCGGGCTAGGGATCGAACCCGGTACCTTCAGCAGAGCTGGCCAATATACTTCCTGAAGGTCTAGAAATTGAAATCTGTCTAACATTAAAAATATGGATATTATGACAGAACAAAATGCTGTTACAGTGATATGTGTAAGAGTGAAGAATTCCTGCTTTAGGGAGTAAAATGTGTGCATGATGAGTCATCAGTGACGCTTATCCCTATCTTTGCTATTGCAAATGTGTAAGTTACTCTTCAGGCGAATCTACTGCAGCCAATAGTTACGAAAAATTAATTAAAAAATTCCCCACCAGGGTTTTCATATATCTCAGAAGTTTTTCATAGCACTGGTTTCATGCTCAACATTTGATGTTAAGTGCTTTGACCTATTAGGTCCCTTGATAAGAAATATTTCCTTCATGTGATGCCTCAGTGGGTTGGATGTAAGTACTTTTAGCTTTAGGCGGAACAGCAAGGCGGAATGTGGAAGCAGCCTACCTGAAAATGGTTTGCACTTACAGTAATGTATCAGCTACATTATAGGCTCTACCAAAAGGTCAGAAATTAATTGGTCTTACATTTATGGAGGACGGTGTACTTCATGGAGAAAGGTACATTTCATACACCGATATAAGCAAGTTTGCCATCTAGAGTGGGATACATAAATATCTATAATTTCAAGTTTGCGGATAACATTTTTTCCTGCTCATTCAATTTATGGACGGTTTCATATATCATGGAAAGAAATGCAAACACCTCCTATTAATAATATAGTATGATTGATTTCATGAAGTGACATAAAAAAAAATAACCTTAGTACAAGTTTATACTGAGGAGGGTGGCTGGATTAGAGCTTTACGTCCTGTATTTCTGCACCTATAATAATGGGCTAATTAGGATAGGCAGGGATCCTGGCAATGAGAGTTTTTACCGAAGAGGAAACCTACCAAAAATATTTTAAGTTATGATGTCGTATCTTTGACCCAACTGTGCTGGCTGTCACAATCTAACAAGTAAAAATGCCCACGAACAAAGAAAAATTGTGTAATAATATAAAGGAGACAGCAACCAAAAGATTAAATATCTCTGATGTTAGACAATATATTTTGTATTAGAACCCCCTATTGGCCCAAAATTGCAATTGCATATTACATGGTAAATGAGCTGTCGTTGGTACGCTACCTGGTTGATAAATTATAGGATATCATGGGTAACCCCCCCCCCCCCCCCCTGCTAGCCTAGTGCCCTAAAACCCCTCTCTCTACTACCCAGAAAAATTAGGTTTTTGGATTATAACGTACCTGTTTAGGTTTCTTAAAAATTGAAAATTCTTTAGTTACATTCAACCAATTTTGGTATTTAGAAAACATCTGGTGTTTCACAAAACGTAAAAACTAAATTAGCCAATCAAAACTTTCAAATAGAGTTTCACAAGTGGCTTATCTAACAATAGCTGCCTCTTTGTCTGTTAAAACACGACACAATGATAAACAATGATTACATCAATGTGTGGATAATCCTGATTTACAAAATGTAGACACTGAAAATCCCATTCATTTGGTTAAAACTAAGATTATCAAATTTGACATGTATAATCAATATTGGTTTTTAATCATCCATTGGTTTTTTTAGGAACCTAACTTGCCCACAGTTTTTTTCAGAGTGACGAATAATTAATACATTTGGCCAGGTCGATCCCCTTAAACTCCTTTTGTGACTACGCCTCTTATACCCTTTCAACCCTTCTGACATGAGTTATCCAGACATATTTCAGCAGTCGCGTCTCTGAGTGATGTACAAGCATCAAACAAATCCAGTCGCCTAGGGTGCATTAGGGGGCACAAATTATATAGTCATACAGAAGCACAATCAGTGACATTATGTAACATACTTGGCAATGTTGCATACAGTATTGATACAAGTAGGTTTTATCAAAAGAATACAAGGGCTGGGGGCCTAGCTCAGTGGGTCCCGGGTTCAATTCTCGGTCGAGCCTTTAGGATGGCTGTTTTATCCATCATCTTGTTACCATGGTCCCTGCCTGTCCTAATTAGCCCATCAGGTGCAGAAATACTGGACGTAAAGCCCTAATCACACCACCCCATCCACCCTATCAAAAGAATAATATAGGCGTATACGGTATATGTGCACTTCAGAAAGGTTCAATATGATGTTATTTATTTCAGCTAGCAGAATGACTATTTGGTTGCTGGCAGGAGTTGGCCTAAGTTTCCTCTCGCACAGTCTGGAGTATTTCGGTTTTTTTTTCAATTTTTTGCAGATGTTGCATTGTAATAAAGCTCCTGAAGTACATAGGATTATTGCATCTGCTAGCTTTGGCTAGCTTTGGCTAGCTTCTTAGATAGAAATTAACTCTGCAGGCTTAGTGAAACACAGCGCAGTTTTAACCTACCTACCTACCTACCTACCTACCAACCTATCTATCTATCTATCTATCTATCTATCTATCTATCTACCTTCCTATCTATCTATCTAGCTATCTAGCTACCTAACTATCTAGCTAGCTATCTGTATAAGTATTAATATACTGTATATTTTTTTTAATTTAGTTGCTGAATATATACAAAATATAATAACAACAGTGGAGTGGATGGGTAGGAGGTCAACATTGAGTTAAGATAAGAAAAATTATATTGGCCTCATCGAATTATTCTGAATTCCACAAAACTACATGTTGGATGACACACCATCTACCATTGCATGTTTATATTCTCCACATTGTAGCATACATTGTGCACAGCAATCCAACAGTCCAATATACTCTTCTGCTGTACAATATGTACCCAAGCTGGATGAAGATGAAGCATTGTGATTGGTTTACAGGAGCCGAGTCTATAGAATTTCGATCTTTCTTTAATAAGTTCAATTGGCGATTTCCTTTCCATAGAAGGTCACCTATCACATATACAGCCAAAGACAGGGCGCGGCTTCCGGTGTTTTTCAACAAAATTGTCCCTCTAGCGGATGCGCCGGGAACTGGTGTCAGTTAGCACCAACCTGCAAAGCTGTTCAGAACAGTGGCGACAGGAATAAGTGATGTCAGCACCATGTCTGTGTCAAATGGTAGGTAGTGTTTTTTGCATTATTTAATAACTTTAAATTACTATAAGAAGATGATTTCATCAATGCAGTGGTTTTACAATACACACAATCAAAATAGAGATTTAAGAGTACATGATTACTTGTTTACCTGTGTTTTAACGTATTAGTAATAAGTAAATATATATAGACGTCAATTAGCATAATAATTAGTAGTTATTACACGCTTATTGCCCCTATGCAAGCCTTAGATAAATGATGTTGAATGTAATAACGTAATGTAATACATAGTTATATAGTTCTCAGAATTACGCGGCGGTTGTCAATGAATTGCTATTTAAAGCTTTGATTGACAAATATGCTGTAGATACAATATATGTGATAAACAAGTGCGCCAAATGTGAATATTTTAATGTCAAAACGTGACACCAAACAAGAAGAAAGAAATACTATAGTTTTTCAGGTTATCTCATTGGTGTACCATGTGAACTGAATTGTGAAGTATTTTGCAGAATTGATCGCGCGAGTTTTAGGTAGTATTAAAGGCGCAAACTCAGTTTAAAAAGCTAGGTAGTCTTTCAGATGTAAAGCAACATATACTTAAAAGCCAGGTGAACTTTTTATTAAGGCATCGCTCTAATCTATACGTACTGAGCCAAAATGAAACGCTACATATTAGAGCAATTTACATGTCTAAAGTGAGGCCTGTGTATGACAAAACTCGCCAAATCTCATACTTTGATGACAAGAGAGTTACATTTAAAGTGAATTTTAACATCACATATAGAATTTTATTTACAGCAAAATATCAAATTGATACATGTGTCAGCGTGACAAAAATAATAAATGGCAAAGAAGAAAAAGATAATAGAAATACAAGGATCAACAGTTAAAATAATTAAATAAGTAGAGCTATATTATGACTAATAGTAATCAACACTACATATTATGTCTAAGAACTTCTAAAGCACTCGGAACTAAACAAGTAATACTGTTTAAAAAGCACCAACAAATAATTTTAGCACAATTCAGGTACAATAACATATATATCAATATGATATGACATACATAGTGTCCAATAGAATGTTGAAATGTATATAAAAGATTTCATAAACTTCATTATTTGACAGATTTTGAGCTCTCCTAATATTGGCCTCGGGAATATCTATCTATCTGCCTATTATGGCCCTCGATGTAAGCAGAGAGTAGTCAAAATGACAGTTAATGACTTTTAGTCTTGTCATAGATGAAACCGAACATACAGGAAAAAATATATCACCCTATACAGCTGTATTATGAAATTTTAATGCAGTAGCATGTATTTGGTCACAAATTCTCAGATCAAATTTTCATCATATTAAATATATTGGATTTGGAATTTACAATCTCCCGGATACACCGATTAATTAAATCACGCAATATGATATATGGGCGCCTAAATATAGAATTAAAAAGCATTGTTTTGGTTTCATAATATTTACCACCATATCCTGGTTTCGAAACTACATTGCTGTTAACATGACAGCTATCAGATGACAACCGGCGGAAGAGTAATAATTGACTAATATTCAATAATTACTATCAAACTATAACTGTGCTCCTCAGTTATGCATGGTATTAATGCATAGCTATATAGTGAAACAATGGTATGAGTGCATGACTATATAGTAAAACCATACTCTTTTAAAAGTCCGCTGTCCAAAAATATAAGACTAAATAAGATTTATTAGAACTGTAGTACAGACGTGGACTATGATATCGGTGGTGCTTAATTAAATTTTTTAAATCGGATTAAAATTGACGAAGTTGTTGAATAAAATAGCTTAAAATGTACGACCAAACGATAGAAAACTATTATGGGAACAAGCTGAATGCAGCGTCACCAGCGTCATGAACGTCATGAACGTAACTCTGTCAATTTTAGTTTGATTTTCAAAATTTAAACTTTGTTATGTTCCTAAACTAATTTGTTGTTACGATAGAAGGTCAGTATTAAAATTTTTTTAGGCCGTACGCGTTTTGTCCAGACTCCTTATTTGGAAATAGCGACGTCTTCAGCTGCCTTATTTGGGCATGCATGAACGTCATTCTGTGAGGCATGAAAAGCATGTCACATGGCCCGTACTACCTGCTATTTCAGGTGATGTGGCTGCAATTGGGAAATAAAAGTCCCTATGATTGGAGTAAATGTGTAAAATGGTGTCGAGTCTGTGGACTCCAAACCAATCTGCATTAAAAAACAATATAGAATATTATTATTTATCTATTTATTCCAATATATTTTACATGGGTTGCATCATCAGCACAGCTGTTTTGCAGATGGCCCATAAAAACAATATGTTATATAGTACAATATAGTATAAAAAACATTGATAACAAAAGGCGTATAAAAACAGAAATATATAAAAGTAAGATTCATAAAATAATTAAACTAAAATGTGGCGTTCCAAGGCATATTTAAAACCAATCAGGTTGTTTACATCCTTTAAACTTGATGGCAACAAATTCCATAAGATAGCACCAACATAACCAAAATACCTCTCAGCCAACCGACTAGATACATATGGCATGGCACATATACATTCATGGGGTGGCTTCTGGTATTGATACCATTGACATCACAGTTCATTACAATATTGTCAACTAAATAGGTAGGGGCCAGCCCATGTATGCACTTAAACATTAGAGTGCTAGTGAAATACTCACATCTTTGTTTGACATTCATTTGAATATCATAGCATGTGAAACCAGTGAAATATTTGTTATAGCATTTCCAAATGTTTTCCTTGATATTTTTTAGATGTTATATGTATTACTGTTGGGGCTGGAATTCGTTTATTTATTTATCTCATTAATGGGAAAATATTTCATTTTCATAGAAATTTGGAAGAAATAAGAAACATAATTAAATTTTGTAGATTTCCTTGAAAATAGTTGTTCAGTTTTGTGGTCTGAAAAGCAATAATTAAAATTATTACGATACTGTGGAGATACATATGTTCAGTTATACAATTATGATATATAATATCATGTTTTTTAACTTCATAATACCTGTAATGGCGGAATATTTATTCACTCAGAGTTACATTATCCACTCCAGCATACATAGGTTGCCTGGGTGCATTATACTGTTTTTTTTTTGTGTATCTTTTTGCCAGATGTTATTGACATGATGATGAATGAATAAAAATCATGGCCTAGTATTATGCAATGGGCATGTGTAATGTTTAGCGCTACAGTTAGTTTCACTAAAAACGGCCTGTCAAATTGAACCCAAACAAAGCTAGATAACTTCTGCTATGTGGTGCTGCTACCTGCCACTAAACGCAACTGTCTGGCTATAGCTTGCTACTTAAAGCCGGATCTAAAAGTACCTGTAGCACCATCTGCGGCATAAGTTGAAAGTTATGAATATTTGTAATTTCTTATTGAAAGATGCAAGTCTACTGCACATACATATTTATGATATACTAGATAAAAATCGTACATTTACCAAGGTTCATATTTTTTCAGTGGTGGTAGGTGTAAGTCATAAGCTAGGAGTAGCCAGTTATAGCTACAGCCAGGCATAGGTGGCTACAGCTGTCTAGAATCTACCATAATTTATGAAACTTACTGTATTAAACATGTACTGTGAGGCTGCTGTTTTCTCTTTTTCTTCTTCTCTTTTTCATGTAGTTAGCCTTTAACATATTAACCACTTGATATAGAAGCTTGAGTGTTCGGATTACAATAATATGTTTTCTATTAAGAATCTATGCACCAATACTATGAATATATACATACTTATTGTGCATGTATTGTGTCTTCATAAAAATTGAAAATCTCTTGCAGTCGACAGTTAGTCACTGTGGCTAACTATGTAGTCATTTTAATAAACTTTTAGACATTTGGAATTTGTCCGGAATGACTGACTTTCCATAATAAGTATTTTGACCATCAGCTTAGTTATCCTTTTCTGACAAGTTGGTCTTCCCTAGTCATTGTAATAAATGTAGTTACTCATAATGAATAACTTCTAAGTTTAAAACGTGACTGTTTATGTTTTCCTCCCAGCTGCTGTGAGCCAATCAGAATGCGTTATTGTCATCCAGCATAGGTGTTGCATGGCTGTGGAGTATGTTGGATGAATACAGATTATGTTGGATGACTGCACAGTGTATGTTGGATGGCTGCAGTGCCAGTGTATGTTGTACAATGATTGGATAATTTTAAGAAATAATTATAAGCGATTGTAGATGGTGTGTTTTCCAACATAAAGTTTTATGGGATTCAGAAAAATCACATTAGCCTTGGCCTTTGGCAAATGTAATTTTTCATCATCCCATAAAACTCTATTTTGGACTCCTCACCATATGCTATTGTTATAATATTGTATACTGACTAAGAGTGACTAACTTTTTTAAGATGAATCTGAGTGACTTGTAAGTGAAAATAATTATACAAAATGGTTCCTCACCAGCCAAGTACAAACTTTCTCAGATGGGAACTCCTTATCTCATCTGAATAACATAGTCTTCTCAGAGGGGGCAATAAACTTATTTTCTGAATCACTGTCATTCCCATTGTCATGAACATATTTATATATAGAGCCAACACTGTGACGTTAATGCAGTTTATAATTACACAATATTTTCCATTACAACTGTCACTTACAGCTTGCTTGTCAATTTTCTGATTACTATTATACCCAGATGCTCAAAATGTTAAGGTCAATCTAACCTAAATTTCGTATTGCTTCTCACAACCCATAAGTACAAATAGTCTTGACATAATGTTATTTCCTTAGTTATGAGGGGTGACTTGATGTACTTTAAAATACATAACACGAATTAAACCTGATTATTTAAAGAGTTATACAACTACACAGTGATTACAAATGATTCAGACTAGGTACCAGGGTATCTTTGGCCACCCGTGGTAACTTTGGCTGCCTATGAAAAAGGGGATTCTCTGTTGAGTCTCACTCTGAATTGGATTGGTATAGGTAACTTATTTTTGAACAATATTATCTATAATATATGAGCTTCCTAAAAAAAAAAATGATGACCTTCAATGCACTTGCTGCTGCTCTATAACAGTTATGTTAGGGCTTGTATATTTTAGCCTGGGAAACCTGGTTGTGAACATGCCAGTAACTTGGAATGCCTGTGTTTTGAAGAGAGTGCCCCACAGATCAAAATGGTTTATAGGTAATTAAAAGAATTTAAGTATTTCTTGGTACATCCAAAACAATCTGTGGGTAAATAGGTGTATATTCTTGATGAACCTGGTTCAAAGTATTTCTGCTGTCCCACCAATGGCTGTGAAATTGATTTTTCTATATCATGGCCAAAGATATTTAATTTAGCTGCATCACTGCTAAAGCCATGGGTGGCCAAAGTATATCTTCCTTTATGAGGTCCATTTAGCTGGCATGAAATGCATTAATATTTCTTTGTTTTGGTAAAGCAAATAATGTTTATACCCTGTATCAATGTAATGAAATGAGGTGAGTGATATGTGCAATGACATCGGTAGAGATCAATAGAGAGATAGATAGATAGATAGATAGATAGATAGAAAGTTAGATAGATAGATAGATAGATAGAGAAATAGATAGATAGATAGATAGATAGAGAGATAGAGATAGAGATAGATAGATATATATATAGATAGATAGATAGATAGATAGACAGAGAGAGAGAGATAGATAGATAGATAGATAGATAGACAGAGAGAGAGAGATAGATAGATAGATAGATAGATAGATAGATAGATAGAGAGATATAGATAGATAGATAGAGAGATATAGATAGATAGATAGATAGATAGATAGATAGATAGATAGATAAATAGATATACAGATAGTAACATACATACATACATACATACATACATACATATATAGTTAGATAGATAGATGGATATGGAAAGTGCAGCCCTCTAATTATAAGGCAAATTCTTGCCACTATCGAGGGTGGATTAATGAGGTGAAAGACAGGAGTCTGCCCATGTTACACATTTACCTCATGGATGGGGTCTTTTACTTGCCTTAGCATAGACGCCGAGTACAGGGGACTGCCAAGTTAATGTCTCATCCAAACGAGCTCAGGATTGAACCTGGGTCCTTCGGAGGTAAAGGTGGGGTTCTTGCCACTAAACTACCCAGTTCACTGGCCATGGCTAATGCGTAAATTGGCTATACAACAACTATACGTATTCAGCCTCAAATAATCCAGTATATCATATGAAATAAAACTTGATTGTAAACTGATATGTCACATAGTAGAATGACACAAAAATACTGTAGCATCCAATTTTGGATGCTACAAAGTGTCTCCAAAGTGTCTCCAGAAACGTGCAATTCCCTTGGCTCATTTGCTTTGTATTTACAGAGACATCAATATATATAAAGTTCTGGCAAAAGTCAGCACAAAAGTAACTTTTATAAATACACAAAATTGAATATCACCAGAAACGCTTTGTGAACGATTTTCATTTTTCAGGTGCGTCTCTAAAATTTGTTACGATGGCTTAAAATGTCATAAGTGCATTCTGGTTATCAAATGCTGAAGATGACACATGTATATAGCCTTTGGAACTCTAAAATTGTCTGTACTGAAAATCGATTTTGATCAAACTTTAAGGTAGCTGAGGTTATGAGGCCCTTGCTAACTAGCTCTGATGAATGAGACATTTTTTTGTTTATGTGCTTAGGTAAGTAAATGAACCCACCCACCCATGGAGTTGATGTGAAACATGGTGTGTGAACTCCAACCCTTGTCATGTCATCATTAGGTCTGCCCCCTGGCAGCTGGTCGTACAAGCATAAAGTAACATGTTTTGACTCAGAAGTTGGTCATTATTTTACATAGATAGATAGATGGTTGATTGATGAGCTGAGAGAGAGGAGGAGTCCACCTGTGTTGCACATTTACCCCATAGGCGGGTCTTTTACTTGCCACAGCATGGACATCAAGTACAAGGGACTGCCAATTTAACGTCTTATTCGAACGACATCCAGCTGTTGCTCTTGAAGGGTGCCCGAGCCCGGGATTGAACACGGGACCTTCAGAGGAGCAGGCAAGTGTCTCACCAGTAGGCCATCCAGCTTCAGACATAAAGCTGCTAACTTGTCACAAAGAGCTAACTAATTTGTTAGTCACTATGGAAGGAGTCAGTTATTCTAGATGCAATCGAAATGTCCTAAAGTTGGTCAAAATGTCTAAAAGGTTAGCTGCTTTGATTAGATTTGACTTTGGAAGGAAATAGCAGCTTTGATTAGGGTTTAATCACAACATGGGTGATGTGCAGGTATGCCTGAAGGCTGTACCTGGTGTTACAACTGTAGCTTGCATAGGCGAATCTCTTATATGTAATTATGGACATTTGACAACCCATACTTTAAGTAAAGGATAAAAAAAGTTCTTTTCATCCTATACGGAAGATGGCTATTAGTCAGTTTCGTAAATTCTTGGAAATATCATGAATAATAGATTTGCATATTATTTGGAATACAACTTGATAAGGGAAGTGATGCCTTTTTTACCAGTACCATAAAAACAGCGATATTTGCTTACATTAAGGACTGTACGGCATTGGACGGGTATTTCATAAAATTAACATTAATTATTAATAAACAGCTTATGACGTCATTATTTATAATATCTATCAAAATAAAGTACCAGTGTCAGTCATAGTTTAGTTTCCAGATTTTTCTTGATCTATATAAATATATATCTATGTCAGTCACATGAGATATGAAATTGTCGGTGCCTTATGATTGATAATAATTTATGTACTTGGTGTCTGTGCTGAAGCCATTTTAACTATAAAAGAACCCGCCCATGGGGTAAACTTGTAACATATGGTGTGGACTCAAAGCGTTATTGTCTCACCATTACGTCTGCCTCTGGCATCTGGTCATATAAGCTGACCAAGCTTCAAAGCTTAAGTTATGACATGTTAGTAATAATAAGCAAAGGGGTAAATAAAGTTGGATTTTTTTACGTAATAGACATAGTGAATCCTTTATAATAGCTTGGTGAACAGGCAGCTACCATTGGAATAAGATATATTGTAACTGGTGACTAATGTTCGGCAAAATGTAAAAGACGGACGCGCATAATGTAATTGCAGCATTAAGAAATTGCAAGACATATGCACTTTTGTAATAAGCATAACACGTCCTCCTAATCCTATCAGTATATTCCCAATAATTGATTTCAGTGCATGTCAGCGGAAAAAGTATTGCTCGTCCCCCTTAGGAGACATTGTTGTACTTTACATATTGGATTCTGTTACATAGGGAGCTGATTAATAAGTCCAGGGGGTTGTCTCTAATACTGTAGGGCTTTAGATTCATGATAAGAATGGTATGATCCAATATGTCGAATGCTCATTCCCCTCCTTGTCATAAGATAATGGTCATACATGGCCAAATGTGCCACGTGCGTTTTCCATGAGAAGTATAAACGCATGGAAAACGCATGGTTTTTTAGTTAAGTATAATGAGGCAAAAACTATGCGTTTCCATGCGTTTATCCAAATGCATGGCACATTAGGCCATGTACTTTCTCTGATATTGCATTGTCTCTGCATATATATCTATATAATAATCATATAATTATTATATATCATATGCATCATGATAAACGAGTTGTTTTGACGGTGCAAAAGGCACAGGCAATGTTTCCAGTTTCCGCACAAAAAAAAAATTCACATTGATATGGCCATACGTTTTTAGACGTCCCATATACTATTATATTGTCAGTAAGTAGGTATTATTTAATGTTTTATTGAGTAGATAATTACCCCCAAAGGCATAATTTATGCCGCTTTAGGGATGAGGGTAATTACAGAACAAGATGTATGGAAACAATCAAGTAGAAATATAGTAGATGCAGAAAGTCAGCGTAGTTTTGTAAATTGTAGATGTTACCATGAAACCGAGCATGAATAGCAATTTAGTCGATTACATTCATCTATGTAAGTGCGCAATTTCATCACTCTTGTATAGGATTTGTATCCATTGATACTGTGTGTGTAGGTTTTTTTTCTTTAATATTCTTAGGCTAATAATGGAAGATAAGTGGATATTTGTTTGATATGCAATGTTTGGCAAATTTATGTGCATCAATAACAAGACATAGGAAATTAAAAAACCAATTTTGATGTCATCTATGTCTTAATTAAGATAATTGATTTCCTTTCGGGTACCGTGTATGGAATATTATTGCTTTGGTTTTTCCAATGTTTAATGAGAGTTTGTTTAATTTCAGCCAGTAAGATATAGATTGCATTATTCAGGATTTCTGAACTGTTTTCAGAGTCAGTATTTATACTTGTAAAAAGGGTGGTATCATCTGCATGTAGTAATGGTGTGAGATTTTTTGTAACTTTGACTATTTTACATATATAATAAAATAAAACAGTGGACGAAGAATTGAGCCTTGTAGTACACCACATTTAATAAATCCGTCATCTGAGGAGTAATAGTTGTAATTTACATATTGGATTCTGTTACATAGGGAGCTGATCAATAAGTCCAGGGGTTTGTCTCTAATACCATAGTGCTTTAGATTCATAATAACTTTTTAATAAGAATGGTATGATCTAATGTGTCGAACGCCTTAGAAAAATCCATGTATATATTAATAGGTTGTTTGTTTTTGTAAATAAGTAAGTAAGTAGTAAGTAAGTAAGTAGTAAGTAGTAAGTAAGTAAGTAGATAAATAAGTAATACCGTATTTAAGGGGGTAGGTAACAGGTACAAAATAAACATACATGTATGCATGTGAACAACAATGAAGATGATATATTTACAGTGAAAAACAAAATATTGCAATGTCATTAAAGATGCATAATACATACTAATATTAAGCAAAATAGACAGCATATATATCCAAATGCTAAAGACATAAAAGGATCGTACACAGAGCATTTGTAAATGGTTTTGAATCAAGATCAAATTTCTCGTATTTCCTTTTAAGTCAATTGAAACAGATCAATTCATCAAAAGCAACGATGCGGACTATCTCGTTGTGGGAGTGCCAAGTTTCACAGTACGTCATCTTTTGGCTTTACTTGCACTTACTGATTTTTGTTATGTACGGATAAGATTTAGCTAAAGTGACATCACCTGCCCTCTAATGATAGAAAACTCAGGTGACAGTGATGGACTTTGCAGTTAGTCATAATTACATTATGAGTCGGGATGGGATAGAACAACTAGGCCTACAGTAAAGCAAATAGGAGTGTGACTCATTAATATAGATTTCTGTAGAAGAAAAGGAAAAAATATAACATATTAATCCTACTAACTGTAACAACAAGACATGTGTGTGTGTGTGTGATTTGGGCTTTACGTCCTGTATTTCTGCACCAGTTGGACTAATTAGGACAGGCAGAGACCATGGCAATGAGATGAAGGAGGAAACAGCCATCCAACTTAGGCTCGACCGGGAATTAAACCCGGGACCCAGCGGTTGGAAGCCCAGAGCGATACCTCTGAGCTAGGCCACCGCCTTCATTTCCCACATGCAGAGAGGATCATATCTTTGGGTTAAATTAGATGATTTGAGGTGCGAACAATTTTATGATTTCTTTTTTCTTTTATAGGTCATTCTAACCACAGTCAGATGACAGAGCTCACAGACACCATCATCAGCAATGATTACCTGCAAAGAGAACTTAGCGAAACGAGTTACTCCAATACGGAATCACCTTCAAGGCCTAATACCATCATGAAGATCCACATGAGACGCCAAACTTTTGAACTCAGGGTAAATTTCAATTCAATTCAATTGATTGATTCATTGTAACGTTCATACATTCGTCAAAATCAAACATTCAACACATTTCGCATCACAATCATTGGATATAACTTTCATACTTCACATTCAGTAACCCTGTTCTTAATTAAATATAAATAGTGTATGCGAATACAAATAAATGCGGCTGATACCATTGGTCTATATGCCCTTGATTATGATGTATGTATATTAGACTTTAGAACATCTGTTTTAACAAGATAGCTTACATCCAGCAGTTTTCTAGGGAGTTTTGTTCAATGGACCAGAATATGATTTGTAGAAAGATCTAAAGTTAATAAGGGGAAGGAGAAACCACATGTTCAAGAAATGTAGTCTTCAGCCCACAAATTAATTGACCCAGTAGCGCTTTGCCATTTTAGGGAGGTATGAGCACAGGAAAATCATTTAATCGTACATGAAGATGAAAAGAGGTGAAAGCGTCAAAGCGAACACAAATGTCAGCTTAATGACACCAACATTGCTTTATCGAACATGACGTTATCAAATTATTGATTTTTTTTCTGATTGAGTAAGTGATAAGTCATTCACGTCAGTGCTAGGCAAGTTACATTTAACAGTTATTTCCATTAAAACTGGCCTGTCAAATTGAACCATGACAAAGCTAGACAACTTCAGCTATACGATGCTACCTGCCACAAAACAGAACTGTCTGGCTATATCTGGCTACTCAAAGCCGGATCTAAGAATACATGCAGCTGAGGGTAAGTGTCAGCAGCTAGGAGTAGACAGAAGCAGCTGGCTGTAGCCAGTTACAGCTGCAGCCAGAAATAGGACCGTATTTTATTAAACTAACTGTACAGTGTACACAAGCCCTGCCACAAGAGGTCAGCACCTCAAAGCTGACCAGAGACTTCATTTAGCAACCAGAGGGCTTAATCCCTCCATTCCAGTTGAATTAGCTTGAGATCTATTTCATTCACTGTGTTGGCCACTGGGGTTCATGGTCGTCGCCCCTAGTGTTTCCACTCATGCCACATTGCTGTGAATTGTTTTAAGTTACTATTTAGAGTTTGCTGTGGCTTAAAGTAAGTGTTGGGAGTATTTTTGACATACTAGTTCATTTTTGCTTCAAGGAGAGGGTTAAAAAACAGCTAAAGAAACTATTCATACATTGATATGATTAATTTCTTTCTAAGATAATCCGCTGTAAAGAAAGACAGATTAAATGTATTCACATTTCAAATTGTTCAATGTGGCATCTCAATAAATATATTTTACAGTAAAAATATAACTGTTTTGAATAGGGTCAATTATTATATATAAAATGTGTGCTATTTTGTTGGTCAATCTTTGCAATGTACAAACTAGAATTTATAGAAATCAATGGATATCAAAAACGCCATTTTAATTCATTGTAGGTGAAAACTCTTCAGCGGGCTCCAGATTCACTACTCGCTCAACTTGCTCGAGAACACTCAAGTCAAGAAACGAACCTGGAATTCTGCTTCGACCGAGATCCGTATGTCTTTTCCGCCATCGAAACCTTCTACTGTCAAGGACATTTACATATTCCATCGAATATTTGCATCACTGCCTTAGAACAGGAGTTGAATTTCTGGAAAATTGATAATGACCACATGGAATCGTGTTGCTGGGAACACTTTCAAAGAGTCAAAGTAAGGCAACGGTTATCACAGATTATGTGGCCTGTTAAAGGTTAATGTCATCCTATACTTAGTCTACACAGTTTTATGGGGTTCCATATCTTTGATCATAATCCAAAAGATGACCAAACATATTAACTAAGATCTTTGATCTTTCTTTGTAATAATTTTTATAGCCAACTTTATTGTTCTCATTACTCCATGGCCTTTTATCGATTCGTTAGACCTGTCTTACTATACTTTTACCACGCTATGGTTGATCTGACCTCAAAATTGGGCAGGAAGTCAAGTTTTTACTTGTAACAGAGTGCGTGTGATAAACCAACAGGTTGAACTGTAAGTTGGTGAAGGGTAAAATAATCACTTGTTTGTGTAAAGAGAACTCTTCATATATATGATGAACCTATTCTAGGATCGAGTTATAGCTTGCAAAATCCATGAGATGTCAATACTTTTGCAAGGCACTGTACTTGTGTACTAACCTTTTTTTCATTAAGTGACTGTAGCTTTAAATGGTTAAAGTCCTTTTTCTAGCCAGCTCAGCATAACTTATAGGATAAGATAATGGGCGGAACGATGATGAAAATATTAGGGTAGATATATTATTATTGGATACATTGTTCCACTCAACTTTCACAACACAATGGAAATAAAAGTTCGAAATGTATCACTTGAAAGGGACAAATTTCAGTTAAAACCAATGCAACAATTCTATAATTAAGTCGACTTACTCTGATAACACCCTGTTGAATGATTCTTCAGGAGGAGTCCAGATTCCTGATCCAGATTGAGCAAGAATGGAGTAGACTTTGGCTGACACCCGCTCAGATGTACAACATGGATGTCATACCGTTAAAGTACAAGATATGGGCCATAATATCCCGACCAGGGTCTTCAAGACAAGCAATGGTAGGTACAAGACGAAGAGAATCTTGGATGTAGCCACAAAGGGTAATTGTAAGGGAGATGACAGTCTCAGCCATTTTTAAAGAGAAAAAAAATGACACCACACATTGCTATCTATATATATATTTATATATATAGGTGTAGACCCTGTAGTTTTACAGAGACTGCCATATATATTGTTTTAACGCTATACAAGCATGTACCTTATGGACACAATTACTTCAGATCTATTGATGCTAGCAGGGACGAGATCATCCAATAGGCTTTTATTGATGTCTACGAATGAAAGATTTCTATGTAACAAACAGCAATACATGTAAATATAGATATGAATTAATTTAGATATATAGATACATACATACATGCATACATACATACGTAGATGTAGATGTGGAAAGTGCAGCCCTCTAGGGCAAGTTCTTGTCACTATCGAGAGTTAATTGATGAGGTGAGAGAGAGAGAGGAGTCCACCAATGTAACACATTTACCCCATGGGTGGGATCTTTTACTCGCCTCAGCATAGGCGCTGAGTACAAGGGACCACCCATTTATTGTCCGAACGACATGCAGCTGGGATGTTGCTGATGAAGGGTGCCAGGGCCTGGGTTTGAACACGGGTCCTTCAGAAGATCAGTAAGAAAAAGCCCGGTGCGACATTTAAAATGCATAGATACTACACCATCCTTCAAAACTATAGGGTCACTCGATCATGTACACAGCGATCAAATGATCTTATATTTTTGGTGAATAGGTTACTTTCTAGATATAATAACAAATACAGCAATACCATAATAAGAGCATCCAGGGAGCAGGCACACTGTGACGATTATTGTTTTTGGTTAGCCATTAATTTATGAAGGCTTATGAGGCCTTATGTGACCTAAGAATTATAATTATTCACCCATCCATATTTTCATGGGCAAATGACCAAAATTCAACAATTTCAGGAATGTTGTTTGACTCAAAAACACTTTTCCGTACGACGTCGTACGACTTTTTGTTTATAGTTCGAAATTCGTAGGTGCATCGTAGCGCATGTTATGGGATGGCTTAATTTTTTTATTGATCACCACAAGTTACAAGAGCTACGAACTGCTACGGTTTTGTTATGATCAGCTACAGTATCTGACGTCATAGGTAATTGTAGCTCTATTTATAGGAACGTAGGCAGAACGTTGCAGCTTAGGTCCTTCGTAGTTTGGTCTTCCTGGTAGATCCGAGGGGGGGGGGGGGGCATTTGGGTCATAACTGACAGGAACCTCTTTCAGTCATTCTTCTTTTGGCCCTCCCCCCCCCACCCATGAGGGTGCCACCCCCCCTTCCCTCGTACAGGCTGGGGGTGGGGGCCTAGCTCAGTGGTAGCGCGCTGGGCTTCTAACCACTGGGTCACGGGTTCAATTCCCGGTTGAGCCTAAGTTGGATGGCTGTTTCATCCTTCGTCTCATTGCCATGGTCCCTGCCTGTCCTAATTAGCCCATCAGGTGCAAAAATACAGGACATAAAGCCCTAATCCACCTCCACCACCCTTGTACAGGCTGGCCCCTCGTAGAGGCAGGACTGGATCCGCTAGTGGGTCGTAGGCAATTAACAGGCCAAAAATCACTTCAATATTGAGATCATCAATCGTCGCCAAAATCGTGAAGGTGTGAATGGGGCTGAAGTCTTCTCCTTAGGAATATATGCACTGAAAAATTAAATTAACCCCCGACAGTGCTCACCACTATATATGTATGCTAATGACAACAGTCAATTGTTACTAGTGCCATTCAGAAATAACAATCACACACGGACCACAATGGAAATAAGCCGTAATCCTTTTCTTGTACTATCCCGTCATATAAAATGTATTGGAAAATAAATTCAAATCAAAATCACAGCGTATTCAGTGTAGCATGCTAATGGCAGCCACTTTCCTTTACCGTCACATGAAAATGCTTGATATTACTTGATAAGGCAAAATATTTAGGAATGATTACATAAACATTGCTTGAAGGAGCAGACATACATGATAAGGTGAAAAATAGTTATGGCTGATCACATAAGCATTGCTGAATATAACGTGCTACATTGAAAAATGTATGACCAATAATTTTTTTTGTGGATCATAAATATAATTGAAAATATTCATATATGGCAACCACAGCTCACAATTCTCTTTGAACTGTACATTTATTGTTTCCTATTGTTCTTTTGCAGGCATATTGCGTCATTAGTATGGGGTTCATATTTCTCTCAGTCCTTGTTCTTTGTTTGGATACGTTACCGGAACTTCGAGAAAGTGCTTACGCTCGGAGTATTAATTCAACATACAATTGTCAACAGAAGAATGCCACAGATACGAGATCATTAAAAATTTGCCAGATGAACACAGTTTTGTTGTGTTTTGAGATTATCACAACAGTTTTGCTCACACTGGAGATGATTCTGCGACAGTGTCTGGCACCACCCGGCCATGGCTTCCGGTCATCGAAGTACAATTTTGTGATGTTGTTGGCAGTTTTACCAGCCTGGTTGGTGGTCATCATGGAAGTTTGCCACAGACACTTAAACCTGATTTTCAATTCATCGGTCGATACGATCTTCACCATTCTGTACGACATGAGAGTCATCCGCGTCTTCTTGGTCGCGAAGTTAGGCGAATACCACCAAGGACTGTTCGTCTTACTTCTGTCGCTAAGAGCGAGCATCCGAGAACTATCTCTGGTCTTGATTTTGCTCTTCATATTTGTGATTGTATACGGCAATCTTATTTTCTTCCTGGAAATGAGTCACACGAAAATCCGAACGGTCGCTCACGGGTTCTGGTGGGCTCTGATTACCATGACAACTGTTGGATATGGTGACACTTATCCTGTCAGTGTTGGTGGATACCTAGTTGGTTGCGCTTGTGCTATTACAGGTATTCTGGTGGTGGCCCTTCCCATACCTGTAATTTCTCAGAACTTCAGCGCTTGTTACAGGTGTATCCGGGCAGTCAACCGGAAAATAGATCGACACAGAAAAAAGAACTTAGCATCTTTAAAGAAGAACAATGGAAACCAAGTCACCTGAGATTAACAATGCATTAACCGCACTGACAATTAGTCATTTCTTTTGGCAACATGCAAAGGCTTTTAGTTCACACTGCATTGGCTTAGATGTCAGTGTGTTTATCAACTCAAGGAAGTTGCATAGATTGTGTCTGCTTGAATCCACACAACAAGGGCCAACAAGAGTAGTTAGAATGCTACTATAAAACGTAGCTTCTTGTGGCCCGCGACAGGTGGTGCTAGTGGTACCTATGACGGTGGCCGCTAGGTGGCGCTTCAACGATATGTATGGATGTCATGCCTCGAATGGGTGCCCGAGGGTCTAACCCATCCTCTTTGCATGACCAATGAACCAGTGGAACGCCACGGGCTATAGTGTGATTACTATAGAAGATGTGGAATACCATGGGCTATAGTTTGATTACTGTAGAGGACGTGAGAAGTGTGACAATCCTGGAATTATTGTTTTGAGTAATGATCTATCTGACACTTATTTGTACCAATCTTGAGCTTCCTAAGTTGACGACAGGTGGTGCTAGTGGCCTGATGTTATATAGTACGTGATAGGTATAACAATGTGTAGAACTATTGTTTTGGTTTGTATGTGAAAGGTTGAAGAATGAACCATCTTTCACCCATGTTGAAGAATAATACTGCAAGAGTGATATATGTACCAATAGAACAACTTTGCACAATTTGCACAAATCCTTCCTGTTTTTAAAACATAGTAGTAGTAATAAAAGGTTAATTCAGATGTAGTAACACAGAACATTATTTACCCAGTAAGAGTGTTCAGAATACAACATATTATTGGCTGATATATAAGTGAATGAGTGGGGTTTCTTGTGAACCTCTCTGTATAGAATGTTAACATGATGTATGACAGCTCGTGTTAGAGGGCATGATTTAATGACCACTAGATGGCGGTTATGGTTACAGATTATAACAGCAACAGGTGGCGCCCTTCATAGTTCAAGAATAAGACCCTTACTTTCAAACATAACAGGATGAATAATACGCTGATGTCGCACTACATGCATCAGTTGAGAACAGTCAAGACAATAGATGCACAGTAGAATAATACAGACAACCAGTCTAAGATTAACATGTCATACACAATAGGATGGTACGTTTTTTCGTATCCTGATTGTGAGGATCCTAAATGTTTAACACTATTGTACAACTCAGAGAATGTGTTCACATCTTTAAATGAGTGTATAAGTGATTATTATCTATCAGGCGTGCCAGCTAAATGTATGGAACAATGTTCAGACTGGGTTGTTAAATTTTATGCCTTAGGTGATTGCAAACGTGCGCCAACAGAGACATATAATCTCACATGGGTTGCATATAACATCGTACCATGTTTAATGTGTGCTGAAGAACATTACATAGAGGTAGTAAGGAGTAACGACTCCTTTATTGATCTTATTATATGTTTAAAGAACTATCATGACAACCTTAATATTGATAAATATGATCCTATACATAAAACTATTGTTAATGTTGAAGTTAGTCGTCATAATCATTGTTAAGGAACCAGCGGTTACGACATGTTATCAACATATAAGGTTAGTTATATATATATATATATATATATATATATATATATATATTAGTATATTGTTATGATATTAATCTACCAATCTGCTATGTTATGATACTACTACTACTACTATTGTTTCAGAACTACTACTCATGGGACACACCACGGAGGGATGTATATATATATATATATATGTATATATATATATATATATATATATAACAAGACAACGTCACCAAATCATATTATGCACTGTACACTAATGTTAATAAAGGGCACCAATCATACACTACTCTGTTGTTACACATATATCTACAGGTATACTGAGATGTCAGTGTGCGAATAAGTACATCACAGGCATCACACACAGGAGCCATCGCTTAGAATGTGTTATTAAGACTGTAATAGGCTTCTATTTGTCATAACTGTCTTTGTTATTGTTAACATAACAAGCAGTATGCAGTAAGGATATAATAACACAGGTTGTCTACATGTAAGTTATGTAGATTATGGCTCACACAGCATCAATAGATCAGTTTTTGAGTGGTATCGTTTACACAATAGGTCAACCTAGTAGTTATTCAGGTGTAAGAAAATTATGGAGTGAAGTAAAGAAGAGACAATCTAAGCCTCAAGGCATCACTTTAACAGTTGTGAGTAAATGGTTGAAGGAGCAGACGACGCATACTATACATAGCACGCCCAAGACAATATTTAGTACTGAACATATAATAGTGGAACATATTGATGAACAATGGGATAGCGATATCATCCAGATGGATCAATTAGCCCAATATAATAGAGGATACAAATACATCTTAATATGTATAGATATTTTTTCACGCTATGCATGGGCACGTCCGCTTAAGTTTAAAAAGTCGACAGATGTTACGATAGCATTTACAGATATTGTTAAGATGTCTGGTAGATATGTAAGACTATACGCACTGATCAAGGTGGAGAGTATACTGGGGCCTCTTTTCAAAAAATGTTGCACAACAAAGGTATAATCACATGATAGCATATGGACGTCACAAAGCGTCTTACAGTGAACGCTTTAATCGCACATTAGAAAACAAACTGTTTAAGTATTTTTATGAACAGCAGACAGCAATGTACATAGACATTCTGGATGATGTCATGTTTAGCTATAATAACACAGTCCATCATTCTATTAACATGGCGCCTGCTACTGTTAACACAGCAAATGCTCATACTATATATGAACAAGTGTACATACCCATACTTAACAGATGGGCTAACACACCAGTCAAGTTCACTATAGCTCTAGGCAGTTTGGTTAGACTGAGCTTATACACTGCACCCTTTTCACGAGGCTATCATGAGAAGTGGACTGAGGAACTATTTACAGTCTGTAATCAAATTCCATCACACCCCCCTAGATATAAAGTACAGGATCTCAATGGTGACGGTATCAAAGGGTCCTTCTACACAGAGGAGTTACTAGTAGCATCTGTTCAAAACATAAATGATATAACATATAAAATTGACAGAGTTCTAAAGACTAAAACCGTTAGAGGTCACAAACTCAGTCTTGTTAAATGGTATGGTTATTCTGACAAGTTTAACACTTATATACCCACAGCATCTATTCGTCATTACAAAGGTAAAATATAATGTTTGTGTACATATCATCCGATGTCGATAAGGAGAACTACTTTCCTGGTAATACACCAACATCATTCAGAGTTAAACTACCAGGTAGGGTAACATTCATACCCCAAGGGAAATGGGAAGTTGCTTTGTTAGACATAGATTTACCTAGACCTGTTGATAAGTATAATGCTATATATATAACTATTAACTCGTCTATATGTAAACCTAGCCCTGTTAACGCTACACTGTCGCCTATTTTAAACAGAGTGTACTTCAACCAAATTAACAGAGGTGCACCTGTATTTTTTTATTATCCTCGCTATGTACCTCTATACGTTGACAGTTTAGACATTATAGATATATATTTAACAGACAACAATGGCATATATCCATCATTCAAACAAGGGAAGGTCAACGGAACACTACACTTCAGGCTAATACCTTAGAAGGTGTGTGGATAGTTTACGAATTACAGCTATATTATGACTGATAATATAAAGTATCACTCTATTAATAAGGGTGTAGATTATGACATTTTACTGAAACATTTCAAGGGTCAAGCAGAGGGTGCAACAGCACCGTATCTTACCAGTTCACGTTTTCATAACAAAAGGACTTACGCTAATTCACACACACACCGCATAATTATTGTTAATAAGCCGAGAAATACTAAGACTACAAATGATACAGATATAAGTGCTATCGATGTTATTGATCCTACAGAGGCGCAACGTCTTAGGGCCTTGAACGATTTAGAAGTTGCAGCTACTAATATAACTACTGAACAAAAGACGCACCCTCCTCATTCTGTCATGAGTACAGCTAACAGTAAGAGACACACAATATACAAGACATCTGCAGAAAAGAGAAAGAAGTTGAAGAAGACTGTTGATAAGGTTATACAGCGTGCCAAGGACGTATTTGATTAATAATTGATAACTATGAGTCAGGAGGTGTTAGAGGATGCCTATATAGGTTATTCTGAAGAATTAGCTATTTTCCAGAAACCTATCCATAATGTCTGTATCAAGAATACACATGTAACAACATTCTATCCTGTAAACGACTTTTCAACACAAGGTGTTATCCAGTTTCAGGTGAACAATAATAGTAGTAACTACCTAGATTTACGTAGAACAAGACTTAATATTACATGTAAAATAGTGAGGCAGAATGGGGATAAGATTGAACCTGTGACTGTAGCAAGTGGTAGAGGTAAGAGATCAAAAGATACAGAAGACACAAGCACTACAACTAGCACTGCTGCAACTACAACACCAGATAACAAGGCTTCGGTTGGAGTTGTTAACAACTTTATGCATTCAATGTTCAGTCGTATTGATGTATCCCTACAGAACAAAGTGTTAACACACTCGGATGAGTCATACCCCTATTTAGCTTATTTCAAAGCTTTACTACATACAAACAAGGAGTTAAAAGAAACTACACTACAAATGGGGATGTTTTACAAAGATACACCAGGCGAATTAGAAGATCCTAATTGGCAGCTGGGTGATAACAAAGGTTTGAACAAACGATCCAGTTTCTTTGCTAACTCTCATGAGGTTGATATGTCTGGAAATCTTTATTGTGATGTTCTAGACATATATAAGTTTGTTCCAAATGGTGTGAGTTTAGGTATCACATTATATCCTAGCACACCAGAGTTTTGTTTAATGGCTCCAGAGGTAACAGTAGGTGCCTACAAAGTGCAGATTACTAAAGCTTCTCTGAGTGTTTCAATGATAGAGGTGATTCCTGAAATATTGGTTTCGCATGCAGAAATAATGCAGAATAAACCTGCCATATTCCCCTACATTAAAACAGAAGTTAAAAAATTTACACTAGGTAAAGGACAATTTTCATGCACTGTTAATGATCCATTTACTGGTCGTGTACCTTGTGAATTGGTTTGTGGTCTTGTTACAGATGTGAGTAACCATGGTACACTGTTTACCAATCCTTTTATGTTTGAGCATACATCTCTCAACTTTATTCAAGTCACGGTAGATGGTCATGATTTAGGTCAGGGTCCTATCATGCCTATATATAAAAGCAAACTCAAGACAAGTTCATACATTGATGCATACAAAACTCTTTGTGGTATCGAGTACGGAGACCACTTTAATCCTCTCTCTCGCGAGGAATATATGCAAGGTTACACATTTTATAGATTTGTTGCTGGTTCACAATGTGATTCTAATAATGATGATATACTCCCTTTAAAACGCTCAGGCAACTTACGCATAAGTTTAAGGTTTTCTAATGCTTTGCCTGAGCCAACAACACTAATTGTGTTGCAAAGTTCCCTGCATCAGTTAAGATTGATAAATATCGAGGTGTTACTGACATATAGTTAGTTGATACAACATTGCTACTGGAGTAACATCATGACGGAGCCAGAGAATGTATGCTTAATACCTTTTAAACTCCCTCAAAATATATCAGTGCAAGGATCCACACAAGCAGGAAAAACGGAATTTGTCAAACGTTTACTCCTAAATTATAAGACAATGTTCACACCTCAGGTTAATAAGGTTATATATGTGTATTCTGTATGGCAGGACAAGTTCGATCATTTGGAAAGTACCTTAGGTGATATAATAGAGTTCAGAAAAGATATACCATCCAAAGAGTATTTAACAGGCCTGTGGGAGAAAACCAGAGCACACACTTTACTTGTTCTTGATGATCAAATGAGTAATTTAAGTGACAGCCGCCAGGCTGCACATGTAGCTGAAATAGTGTGTGTCCTCAGTCACCATTGTAATGTTTCATGTATTATAACTTTACAGGATATGTTTTAAGAAAGTAAAGCTGCTAGATTAATAAGTAGAAACTCACACTGTATCTGTCTTTTTCGTAATCATAGGAATGGTAGACAGGTGTCAGCGTTGGCAAGCCAAATTTTACCTGGTCAAACAAAATATTTTATGAATAGTTATGAACGAGCTACTAAGCGCAACTATGGTTATTTAATAATTGATTTATCACCTAATGCTGATGGCAGGTATAAATTACATTCTAATATCTTTCCAGGTGAGGAAACAGTTGTGTTTCTCCCGCAGTCATGAAACTGATTAAAGAGAACATAACATTCTTAAAGGCTGTAGCATCGCTTAACAAGGACCAAGTTAAAGCTCTCTTGTCACATGTAAACAAGAATCAGATTCTGGTTGTAGCAGAAATAGCTAGAAATATACTTAATGGTGTTGTAGCACTCCCTCGTGAGTATAAAAGATCCCTCAAACTGTACAAACGTATCATTAGAGAATTATCTAACAACGACGCAACACTTAGTTCTAGGCGCTATTTAATACATAGTAAATCTGACGTTGTATCCCTGTTGATCAAAAGCGTACTTTCTAAACTTGTAACAGCTGTTGGTCATGGCTGAGGAAAATGTTGTTATACCTAGAGACAAGTACAACAGAATGTTGGAACAGCTCAGAAATAGTAAAGAGTTCAAAGGTAGTAAAGAAAATAAACTAACACAACAAGAAGATAACACTACTGACATTAGACCTGCTGAACATGTAACACCGCTAACAGATAATGAACACGTTATACATACGCTTAGATCAAAAGATGATATTGTTCTTAAAGAGACCCATCATCCTCCGGGTCTTAAACATGACGATATAGACATATTTATGAAAAAGTTCACTACAAACAATAGTTCTAGAAACATTACAAAACTGAAAACTCCTACGAAACGTAAGACTGTACCACTTAAATCTCGTGCCAGAAAGTCCAGACTTAAAGCCAACTGGATCAGTGTTTCTAAATGATATGCATACATTAGGGTTGGTAGAACAATGGACGGTTATTTAGGGGCATAATCAGTAGTCCTATGATACTGTTATATAGATGTGATGGTATTTGTAGCTGATATATATATGTGTATGCCATACATATTAACTTATACTGAACTTGAGCAGAGTATAAAAGACGTAGTACTCCCATACAATTTACGCTCACTTGCCCGAGAGTTCTCCAGTGGATTATCAGATCATCACAGCCTGTTTTTAACTATTCAACATAATGGCAACTACAGCCTTAACTCGCAAATACTACAACCTGGGTGGCACACAGGTAAAGGGCCAGTTCCTATGGTTCAGAGAGATCAGCTCCAGGAAGTTCCTAACTCTGCAGAGATACAGAGGACGAGTATCTCTACACCTTAGGGAGTACACGGTCGACGATCAGGACTACTGCCTTATCCCCACGAAGAAAGGCGTAATGATGGACAAACAGCAGACCCGCGATTTAATGGCTGCAATGCATAACCTAGCTGCATTTATAGGAGTCGTAAGTAATGTTTAATATTATCTGTAATAAGAAGCTGTACATATAATAATATATGTAACGATAATTATATATCTTATTATCCTGCAGATTACACCAGGCAGCCAGACAGACCCTACAGACGATGCCACTGATGGAACCCTCGCAATTGACGCCATGGTTGATGACGTCGAGTGGTGTGCCAATGGTAGAGACTTGTTTGCGGATAATTCAGATGTCGATGAGTACTCTCAGAACATTTACAAAGTGCACGTCGGCAAAAACGCCCACTGTAGAGCGAAGAAAGCTTCTAATACAGTGGACATACGCCACAGTTTTTTCCGTAACATGTCCACAACGTCAGAGCACCCGACCCAGAGGGGCATTAAGATGACAAAATACGAATTTACCAAACTTCTGGGGTTTCTTCCACAATTGGAAACGAAATGGAGTGGATTGGCTGGTTTAGCAGCCTGCTACACCACGCACACCACGCTCGATAACCTTCAGGCTTGTCACCACTGCACACCTAAACCTTTACCACCTAGGCCCCTACACAACCGTTCCAGCACAAGTTCCGATATGCAAGACCCTAATGTCACAACTTCAACAGCTGCAACAATTGATGAGGGATCAATGATTCAATAAATATATATTGATATGACCAATATGTGTAATACGTTACAATATATAGTACCAGTATGATAGAATATGGTTAGATCACTTACATCTGTTATTAAACCATATTACTCGTAATTATATATTGATGTTATAATAACAGTCATGCTCTACTGTTATACCATATGTACCTGACATTACAGCATTTACTGATACGTTATACTACTGTTATATCATATGTACCTGACATTACAGCGTTTTACTGATATGTTATACTCTATCAAGTCTATTGTATCTATGTACACCTACCATATACACTTATATTACAATAAATATATATATCTACACCGATACATACAGTGTGTTATATCTCTCCATCACTCAAGTACCTTGTTATGATTATACACAATATGGTCTGTGTTAACGAGAGTAAGATCATACACAGCTTCTCTATAATGGCAATACTAACGATTATACTGCCCCCTGAAGGTATACACAATATGGCCTACTTGTAGCAAGAGTAATCAATTTTATTACTTCCTTAGGTATATATGCAACAGCCATAGCCATGTGTAAGCAGATTATCTTCAGTACTGTTGCGCAGCTCACAATGGAGATATTAAGAGATTACGCAGATGTATTGACCAATAAGGTTAATACAAATGAGATATGTATAATACTACGTTGCGAAGGTTTACTTAAAGATTCTGATCTACTTGTTATCAGATCTAAAACCACACGATTCGATAAAACAAAACTGTTGTTACAAATACTGTATGCAGGGAAGAGCTACAAAGGCACAGCATTATTGTTTAAGTATTTGCAAAGAGACTACGGAGATGTCGTTAGCACTATTCCAGAACTCACAGGAGGCAGTCGTACAAGTCTTGCCATTAATACATCGGTGACGCTCAGCGTTATGTGTACAAACGGTGATGTGACGATTCAACTGACTGATGATCAGGTAAGTTATAACATACACACCCTTATATATATAATATATATCTGATGTATGTATCTGTTAGTAATAACCATATTCTCATTTGTTCAGGATGATGTCCTGAAGGAGGAATTGATAGTATCATTGCCCTTACAGCAATTCGTGAATATGGTGTACTACATACATACTTTATCGAATTCTGATATCGATGCAACTGTACATCTGGGGTGTTTTTACTACCTGGTTAAAGAAGGATGTGCCACAGCAGTATGCAAGACTACTGCTAATACTGTTAAGGATGAAAGCGTGTCCTTAACAGTTAAGGATTTGGAGACTATTGATATTCCAGAAATGGCTCTTCTAACGCCTTACTTCTGCTACATATAGTTATATACTGTAATAAATGATATATATTATATATCTATATATAATAACACGTTTGTCTGTTCATTTCATAACGTTTAATGCATTTGTAATACTACTACACATATATGTACAGTATAAACTATCAAACAATGTAGCACACAGTTTATAACATTACAATATAATATGGGCCTAGCTGTCAGATTAATCTAAACGTTGATGGACGGTATCAACAAACAATGTTAAGTCCACTACTCATAACGTTTAATGCAGTTGTAATACTACTACACATATATGTACAGTATAAACCATCAAACAATGTAGCACACAGTTTATAACATTACAATATAATATGGGCCTAGCTGTCAGATTAATATAAACGTTGATGGACGGTATTAACAAACAGTGTTAATATAAGAGATTATAATACAATATAAACTACACAACGAACATCTACGCTAACATTTCAAACACTACCATGAATAACGTAGTATGCACACCACGATGTAATATGTACATAGCTGTCAGAGACTACTATATATCTTAATCCATTTAAAGAACAGTTGTATGCACAGCTCGTAAACTATGCTAAACATTACAGTATAAATCATGTGATAAACCATTCATAATATAATATGTACATACATCTGTCAGAGGGTATTAATATAAGCGTTGGTGGACAGCAGTATACATATAGAAGTTAAGTAATAGTAGGAGTGTTTGTGTGTACATGTCTACACAGGCGTAACTTTCCCGCTGTATCTGCATAGTTTGGACTTATATAGTTGTGGCGATCCATCGTCCATTGCATTGGTGTAGGTCAGTCTCGCCTTCACGTCAGTGGCGGATCCGTCAGTTGATGCGTTGGTAAGGGGCGTAGTCTTTGTAGGGGTGCTGCTCACATGACATACAGTGTGATCATAAGCAGATGCTGTTTGCTGAAGGGGGCCGTGTTCTGAAGCTGTGTTGATGGGGCAAGTAGTACTGCCACCAGGGGCGGAGTCGTCATAATAATATATCTATATATATGCAGTAAGTTCATGAATAGGGAGAATATGTGCCATACATATTATATACATACTACTCAGGCTGTGCTATATAAATAATACATGTACTATACATAATATTACCAATGTATACCTGTTGTTATCAAACATCGTGCTAATATAATACATGTATGTACCATAGCTAATATTACAATGTATATATACCTGCTGCTATCGGATGTCGTGCTAGTCCGCCTGATTTTATTGCGCGCGCCGACAAGCATTTGTCGGGCCATGCTAACAACCCCTGTTAGAACAGCTGTACCAGCCACTGGATCCCTCTGTAGGATAGAACCGAGTAATCATTATTATAACAATATATTATCATTCGTTTAGCAATAGGTAGACCAATGTAGCATAATATATACAATCCTACAGACGGGCAGATATATATATATATATGTGTAAATAGTGTTCAGAGAGCACGGTTATGATCAGATGCACATAATGCATATGGCCCTCATTACGTAAAGATATATATTTAACAATAACGCACCTTATAAATCCAGATACCAGCTCCAGTTGATATAATTACTAACAGCAGGACAGAGACTGTAGATACGACTACTGTAGTAGTGCTAGGGTGATTAACTACTGTGTCATAGTGTCCGAGGTTGAAGGTTCCTAAACCGGGATTCTGCATCTCACTGTTGCTGATTCGTTTGCATACGATGTGGGCTGCAACATCATGTGTAGGTGGTGTGCGCGAATGACAGTAATGTGTTCCAGTCATGTCGACGAATGATAACATGCTATATTCCATGGCTGAGAATTCTTCAATAGGTACATGGTCAAGCAGTGGCGATTTGGTGCAGTCAGCTCTGATGCTCTTCCCATCATTCACAACTTTGCACAGACATAGCCGATTTGCGCAAATGTAACGATAACTATCGCACGATGCTAACGTAATAGTTAAGATTAAAAAGTAACATGTAAGCCTCTGTAAATTCTCCATCTTGTTGACTCCTGGCCTGCTTTGAACGAACTGAATGTAAGTTCTAAACTGTGAAGGTTCATTATGTAATTGCCCCCCTCTTTGTGACTTTATTATGTAATTAGCACCCCCTCACAACTTCTTTTACCCGGGTGTCAAACACTATTAGGTAATTAGCAGGATGGTGTCAACTACTTGGGGTAATAGTGATTGTTGTAAAGGGAGAGATGCTAACTGTTTAAACCCCCCTATTATAATAGTACATTGTTCATGAACAATAGCCTAGCTGTCTCACATGGCAACACAATGAGGCTGTTTATGTACACTCATTATTAATTGTATCATGGCTATATACATATCTCGGGTATTGTCAAAGTTACATATATAAAAAGCAATAATAAACAGATGACAAGGTGTAATTATGGTCAAATAATCTTTATATACGTATGTGTAACAGTACATATATTGAGACAGTTGCATTCTCTAGTGTGTGAGTGTATATACATTAAATCGTAGGTACCACTAGCGCCGCCTGTCGGATATCGAGACAATTACACTCGTACTATTATGCGGGTTAGTGTACAAGATTGTAGACTTAGGTAACACATCTATGTAATATATAATATTGTGTACAGTATAACATCTACGCATATAGTGTACAGTTATCAATAGCATTCAGACATCTGATTAAGTTATATATTATTGTGCAGTATAACAACGGCTTTCAGACATTGGTACAATTAACATGTGTTTGAGAGAATATATTATACACTATAATGCATGCGTGTGTAGGTTTACACTAGTTCTTCTTGCGAGGCAGTTAAAGATGTATCTAACGTGATCTGCAGTCTTGATCTCCTAAGGCTCCACACCATTGTAACTGTTGTTATAACAACCTGTAATGAAGGGAACTGTTGTAAAGTTAATGAGAAGGTATGGCCACATAGTAGTCATATATAGTTAGACATTATGCATACATACCTTGAGCATAATTTATACCAACACTATGCATGATACATTAAGTTGAAAGATATTAAAGGCATTCATGGTCGTGCTAGACCAATACTGTGTGTCGCTATACTGGTTAGGTTCAGAATTAGATGTATATACTATCGTTGATACATCGTAAGCATTCTGCGTGGACATTGTAGCCTCTGAAGTACTGTGCACAATCGATGTGTTGCTCATAAGGTTATTGGTAGATACCCCTGAAATGCAGTATTATTAGGATATGTACACGTGCGTTTACAAATACTGTGTTGCTCATACACTTGATAGATACCTCTCTGAATGTATGATATAGTATAAGATGTTACGTACCTGTAGTGCTGTCCATACATAGGACTGTTTTATTATGCGCCGTTGTCTTTAAAGATGTAGTATGACAGAACACAGTGCCAGACATGTCGATCAGTCTTATATGATGTAGAATGTGCATTGAAAACGAGGGAAGTTGCTGAATCCATGAATATTTGGTACAATCTGCTTGAGAGGGTGGTCTGTCATCCAATGTTGTACATGTACATACACCAAAACGCTCCAAGGGCTTATAGAGTCCACACAATATATTACCACTAACAATAAGTGGAATGTAGAGTAATGCAGCATAGAACAGCATTATATATATCTCAAACTTGAACTATTGTCTATATTAAGGGGCAGTCATACTCTAGATTGCAGTGTGTGTTACATTAGAGGTCACATGATAGTTGGCGGTCACGTGCTGAGGTTAACATATAGAACATCACACAGTTTGCCTTTTAACAAGGTCGTAATATAGAACTGTCGGTGAATTGTAACTATTGTGATAGATGTATACATATGTTAACTATGATGAGCTATAATGTATACATAATTAATTACACACTAGTAACCATACAGTAATGTATTGTATGTATCTCTGCCTATGACTCGTTTGTCAAATACCTTTCTGAATACCTTACTTACTGATTTATTGTACACTATACCTCGGTGTTTAACACGGGATATCTGATTGCTCTGAGGAAGTCTAACCGATGTTACCTGACCAAACACTATCTGTTTCATACATTCAAAGTCTATAATAGCGTCATTTGTGTAGTTAAATGTGATTCCTTTGATTTTTCGTACAGTTACATTAGTGTTTAATTTGTAAGAGTAGCTCTTAGGCCCTGTTGATAGAAATGTTTTAATATAAGTGCCTGTTTGTAATTCATCAGTTAAGTCTCCTAACAAATCACCTGTCTCGACAACTGTTTCGCCATTGCGTTCAACAAATATGACTGAGTCAGTGTCATAATATAAGGTGTTGCGCCCTGTTTTATTTAAAACTTGTAGTAAATGTAGCCTCGCCAGTGATGTTGTAAATATACCAATAACTTCATTGGTGAATGTTGATTCCTCTTCAAAGGTTTCAGCATTTGTAACATCTACCACGACATAATCATCAGAGATTAAATGGAAATTCATTATACATTTCGTTGGATCATTCTTCATTTGTGTGTACTCTGTAACAGACTTCATGTAAATAGACTTAGGTAGGTTTTGTCGTTGTACAAATTTACCCCACACACTATTGAGAAGCAGTTTACAGATTGTCCTCAAGGAAGGATTATATGCTATGGAGTCTTTATCAAGCATGATACCTTGCTCTCTGTTGTAATAAGCTATGTAACGATCTTTATCTGCATCTGTAGTTACCCATTGAGGGTGACCTGATGCTTGTTGCTTTTGTTTCAGAAACATTTTCACATAATCTGTGAAAATACTACCAAAAACATTATCTTGTGTTGTAGTAGGGAAATGATATACCTCATATATCTTCAACAGTATGTAACCTTGCTTAATAGCTTCTTTTAACTCTGGTGTTGTCAATGTACCAAAAAGAGCTCTCTTTGTATCATTGCATGTACATACAGCCTGTGTTTCTCGTGAGGAACAAGTGCCACATAAAGGAAACTTCAGTTTACCTTTACATCGAACTGGTAGAACAGGTATGTATAAACCTCGCGGTGGTAGGATTCGCACCTGGGCTAGACCATAATAGGATTGTAGTGTGTAATCAAAGGTAGCTGGATCTTTAAGCACTGTAGCATGACAAGTAGGGAAAACTCCAGACATCGTGATATAAGGATATAACGAAGTTACGTCATAATAACGTATCCTCTCACCATCCTGTACATCATAGTATAGAGTTGTGGGTTCAACCCGCCCTCCTGCAAAACTATCGCGGATTTGTAAAGGTTTTACAGTATCACATGTGTTAACGAATTGTCTCATGAGCGAATTAGTTTGTAATTCTTTATCATAGTGACACTACCATATTGAGATAACCTTATAGCCTAGGTTTCTGATTTCAGCAAGCCGTTCTAATGTTCTGTCATAGAGCGCCTTCAATGTCATACGCGTGCGAGGGTCTCTTATGTGTCTGTCTTGTAAACAGATATGACCATGAAAACGGCATCCTAGGTATTCATAAACTGTATTACTCTCTATATGTATACCATCAACAAAGTACCTTGTTCCAGGTATGCGGAATTCACCGCCATTCCTGGCATGTTGTATACGTCTACCTTCAGAGTGACTTATCCATTCTAACCATAATGACGACTTTTGGCTGGCATTATGATGTTTACCATACCCTTGTGCAGGTATCTGTGGTATGGGTGACTTAATAAATGTTGATGTAGCTATGAAGTCAGGATTAATGATGCTACCATCAAAATACCATGTATTGCGTCTCAACACTGCTTCCCCTGACCTGCCATCTATCAAAGTTACATTATAAACCTCATACAACATCAGTTGTCTGAACACCTGCATAGCGCAAGATGCCAATGTTGCATGGGCAAACGGATCGATACCTGGTACACTTGAGTTTGGTATAGTTGTAACAGTTTTTATAAGTGCCCTAAAATTAGTGCATGCCTCTCTAAGGATTGTAACATCAGAGCATGTGTAGTCTAACATTTCTTGCTGGAAATTAAATGTCTTACCATTTTGTTCATTGTACCATGTGAAGAAATCAGTTCGGTCTACTGTGGACATGAAATCAACACCATAATAGTATGGGGCAAACATTACAGTATCACATGTGTTAACGAATTGTCTCATGAGCGAATTAGTTTGTAATTCTTTATCATAGTGACACTACCATATTGAGATAACCTTATAGCCTAGGTTTCTGATTTCAGCAAGCCGTTCTAATGTTCTGTCATAGAGCGCCTTCAATGTCATACGCGTGCGAGGGTCTCTTATGTGTCTGTCTTGTAAACAGATATGACCATGAAAACGGCATCCTAGGTATTCATAAACTGTATTACTCTCTATATGTATACCATCAACAAAGTACCTTGTTCCAGGTATGCGGAATTCACCGCCATTCCTGGCATGTTGTATACGTCTACCTTCAGAGTGACTTATCCATTCTAACCATAATGACGACTTTTGGCTGGCATTATGATGTTTACCATACCCTTGTGCAGGTATCTGTGGTATGGGTGACTTAATAAATGTTGATGTAGCTATGAAGTCAGGATTAATGATGCTACCATCAAAATACCATGTATTGCGTCTCAACACTGCTTCCCCTGACCTGCCATCTATCAAAGTTACATTATAAACCTCATACAACATCAGTTGTCTGATCACCTGCATAGCGCAAGATGCCAATGTTGCATGGGCAAACGGATCGATACCTGGTACACTTGAGTTTGGTATAGTTGTAACAGTTTTTATAAGTGCCCTAAAATTAGTGCATGCCTCTCTAAGGATTGTAACATCAGAGCATGTGTAGTCTAACATTTCTTGCTGAAAATTAAATGTCTTACCATTTTGTTCATTGTACCATGTGAAGAAATCAGTTCGGTCTACTGTGGACATGAAATCAACACCATAATAGTATGGGGCAAACATTACAGTATCACATGTGTTAACGAATTGTCTCATGAGCGAATTAGTTTGTAATTCTTTATCATAGTGACACTACCATATTGAGATAACCTTATAGCCTAGGTTTCTGATTTCAGCAAGCCGTTCTAATGTTCTGTCATAGAGCGCCTTCAATGTCATACGCGTGCGAGGGTCTCTTATGTGTCTGTCTTGTAAACAGATATGACCATGAAAACGGCATCCTAGGTATTCATAAACTGTATTACTCTCTATATGTATACCATCAACAAAGTACCTTGTTCCAGGTATGCGGAATTCACCGCCATTCCTGGCATGTTGTATACGTCTACCTTCAGAGTGACTTATCCATTCTAACCATAATGACGACTTTTGGCTGGCATTATGATGTTTACCATACCCTTGTGCAGGTATCTGTGGTATGGGTGACTTAATAAATGTTGATGTAGCTATGAAGTCAGGATTAATGATGCTACCATCAAAATACCATGTATTGCGTCTCAACACTGCTTCCCCTGACCTGCCATCTATCAAAGTTACATTATAAACCTCATACAACATCAGTTGTCTGATCACCTGCATAGCGCAAGATGCCAATGTTGCATGGGCAAACGGATCGATACCTGGTACACTTGAGTTTGGTATAGTTGTAACAGTTTTTATAAGTGCCCTAAAATTAGTGCATGCCTCTCTAAGGATTGTAACATCAGAGCATGTGTAGTCTAACATTTCTTGCTGAAAATTAAATGTCTTACCATTTTGTTCATTGTACCATGTGAAAAAATCAGTTCGGTCTACTGTGGACATGAAATCAACACCATAATAGTATGGGGCAAACATTACAGTATCACATGTGTTAACGAATTGTCTCATGAGCGAATTAGTTTGTAATTCTTTATCATAGTGACACTACCATATTGAGATAACCTTATAGCCTAGGTTTCTGATTTCAGCAAGCCGTTCTAATGTTCTGTCATAGAGCGCCTTCAATGTCATACGCGTGCGAGGGTCTCTTATGTGTCTGTCTTGTAAACAGATATGACCATGAAAACGGCATCCTAGGTATTCATAAACTGTATTACTCTCTATATGTATACCATCAACAAAGTACCTTGTTCCAGGTATGCGGAATTCACCGCCATTCCTGGCATGTTGTATACGTCTACCTTCAGAGTGACTTATCCATTCTAACCATAATGACGACTTTTGGCTGGCATTATGATGTTTACCATACCCTTGTGCAGGTATCTGTGGTATGGGTGACTTAATAAATGTTGATGTAGCTATGAAGTCAGGATTAATGATGCTACCATCAAAATACCATGTATTGCGTCTCAACACTGCTTCCCCTGACCTGCCATCTATCAAAGTTACATTATAAACCTCATACAACATCAGTTGTCTGATCACCTGCATAGCGCAAGATGCCAATGTTGCATGGGCAAACGGATCGATACCTGGTACACTTGAGTTTGGTATAGTTGTAACAGTTTTTATAAGTGCCCTAAAATTAGTGCATGCCTCTCTAAGGATTGTAACATCAGAGCATGTGTAGTCTAACATTTCTTGCTGAAAATTAAATGTCTTACCATTTTGTTCATTGTACCATGTGAAAAAATCAGTTCGGTCTACTGTGGACATGAAATCAACACCATAATAGTATGGGGCAAACATTGGCCCGACATAAGTTTGATTGTCTAGCGTGTTTGCTAAATGTGGGAATTCTCCCTTTTTGAGTTCACCACGTAAACCTAATGCTTTAGGTAAGCTCTTCAAACGCATTGGGAGGAAATTCAAACTATCTATAAATCTAATGCTCACACCTTGGTTTATGCTCATCAGCATGATCTTAGTGCCGGTGAATATAATTTCAGGGAAAATACCGTTGTCAACACAATATCCAAGTATGAAATGAGCATCAAAAGCCTTAGCGTTATGAGCTATTACTGTTACATCTTTATGTTGAGGCGTTAGCAACCATTTACAAAAGTTCTCTGTCGTATTTGGTCCCTTAAATATGTTTTCCCTCATACTGCATGTGTCACGCTGACACAGTTCTCTTGCAACGTTTTTAGTTACATTGTCCTTAACAGAACATGTGCTACATCTATCACCGCAGTTAACACATTTAGATTGAGGTGTGAACTCGTGATCTTTGCAGACATCACACACTGTTTGACAAACTAAAAAATTAGGAACATGTCTTTGTAATCCGCAATATGATCTCTTGCAGTTTATACATTTACGACATAGTGTGCACAGATATGTTAGAGTACACTTATCACAACCACTGCGTGGTTTATTCTTGTAACCGAGATCACAAGTAATAATAGTGTTTTGGCATGTTTCAAAATCGTAATAAAGGAACCGACCTGATGACGTCTTAGGTTTCTTTATTCTGTAATAACACAGATGATCTCCTAGGACATACTCATGACAGCATGTACAAAGCCATTCGCCGTATGTGTGTAGATGTTTGGCCCTTTTTAATGTATCTAATATTATGAAACATGTTTTACACCTAAAGTACTGTGTACAGAGGGATGGTTGATCTGTGCCCTTAAGTGTACCTGTGCTATACTGTCGTTGTTCTATATGCCTCTGATAACATACTGCATTACGACATGTCATATTGCAATCTGAACAATCTAACGAGTTATTGTCAAACATACAATATTCTGAACAGCATGTGCTGCATACATCATCGCACCCATGTTTGTGGTTCTTACTGTACACTTCGAAACAATGGACACATATCTTTCTATTTACATAAAAGCCTTTGATTCCTGTGATACTGTGATAGTGCTCATCTTTCAGATATAAAAATATCTTGCGAGGCCTAGAGATCAAACCTTTGTAAATAACGTCATTTCCTGTATCCCCAGATATAACTACAATTTGTATATCTAACACTGTCTCGAATTTATGTAGCTCATTAACCTTAACTGGCCTATTTGTGGGTACATTAGCCTGTCTATGAAGTCTGATGGCACAACTACGTTGTGATTCATAATCTTTACTCAAAACTCTTTCTTTTCTAATAAGCTTTGCAAACGTTACTGCAGGCATGTTATCTAACTTAGCTTTACATGTTACAATAGCTCTGGCGGCACACAAATGTTCATTGCGTACTACAGGAATGAATACCATTGAACGTTTTTTCCTAATAGTGCAGTTAGGAGACAGAGGATCTGTATCAACGATGGTTCTACTGCATCCTCCCCCTTGGTCATCGGCGCTCATTATACCAATGTTAACTTCAAAGGTATCATCGACATTTAAGGATTTGTTCGATTGGAGAACTGCGTTTATTCTGTAATTATAATACATATAACTATTATTGTCCGTAATGCTGCATGTCAAGCATTATAATATTACATGTAGTATATATATGTGGACACATTTGATAACTAATACAATAAGTATTATTCGGTAATTAATACTAAATACATATAATATACATACACATTGGATACTATAAGTAATATTGGTGTTAAATGGTAGACTTGTGTGTAGGCATATGTTATATATCTTACCTGTCCATTATAACATTGGCTGTGATGTTATGCTGAGGTTGGCAGTGTATGAAGACCTCCCTCTCTAATCCTGAGTGATTGGTTGTAACACGTGCTTTATATATCCTCCTTATTGGGGTGCTTATCTTTAGCCATTTCCATGATGTCAGTAAACATACTGTGCAATTCGTCTTGCATACCAATCAATTGTTCTCCTTGCAAGTCATTGTTGAATTTTGCTTTATATGTTACTTCTTCAATACCATATTTCCTGGATACTCGTTCCCTCACAGGGTGAATAATGTATGGTTTTACATCAATATTACCCCCCTCTGTCCTACTCCTTTTTGCTGGTGTGTCAGCCATTAATATATTGTAATATGTAACCTGTTAGGCCACAATATCCATCTACATAGCACTCTTGTAGTATTATTCCACATAAGGTATTAGATACTTCATTTGTGCACTTTTATACAAAACAAAACAATAGCTCTACACTCATATACATATCACATACCACACTTCATTGTACAACTGGTGCCTCCTGTTGTCAGCTTTGTTCAGAAGACTGCTTAGATCATTAATCAGATAATAATTCCAGACTTTGGTACACATCCCATGTACTACAGTATATGGAGGGTCATTAGTCACACTGCTCATGTCCTATATAGTAATCTCTGAGGATTGGCACACTTCTCACGTCCTCTACAGTAATCAAACTATAGCCCATGGCATTCCACATCTTCTATAGTGATCACACTATAGCCTGTGGCGTTCCACTGGTTCATCGGTCATGCAAAGAGGATGGGTTGAGGCATGACATCCATACATATCGTCGAAGCGCCACCTAGCGGCCACCGTCATAGGTACCACTAGCACCACCTGTCGCGGGCCACCAGAAGCTACGTTTTATAGTAGCATTCTAACTACTAACAAGTACTTTAAATTGGATCCATTTTATGTATAATAAGGCTCTGATGGGAGTGCTTGATACACCACATCCAGTTTGTAGGCACTGATCAGCAGGCTCTTGATCTTTGCAGCTGATTATAGCCACGATATTTATACTATAGTCACCCATTGGGTTGGGTGTGGCAATATTTTTCATATAACAGTGTAATTAAAATGAATGTTAGTTTCATCAAAAACGGTCCGTCAATTTGAACCTAGACAAAGCTAGAAAACTTCTGCTATATGATGCTACCTGCCAATAAACAGAACTGTCTGGCTATAGCTGGCTACTCATAGCCGAATCTAAAAGTGCATATTATTGCTATATTAGATAAAGTGCTTACATTTGTAAAGGTTTATATTTTTTCAGTAAGCCGACCATAAGCTAGGGATAGACAGAAGTAGCTGGCTTTAGCCAATTAGAGCTACAGCCAGGAATAGGTTGCTACAGCTGTATAGAGTCGATCGTATTTTATGAAAGTAACTGTATCTATTATTTGTCATATTCCTTTATAAAAAGCCCAAAATGGACAGAAATGTCAGCAAATCTAACCCAAACTTTTTGTATGATAATGACACCTCTGTAATAATATGATTTACCGTTTGCTGTATATTTTCTGTTATCTGTTGTTGTTGTTTTTTTACCAAGACAAATGGCTGCAATGATGACAAGAAGGTAGAAATTATCATAGGTGAGATAGAAAACTTTAAGTTTGTTGCTCTTCATTTTCTTTTATAAGTTATGAAATTGGGTTTGACTTCTAACATTTCTGACCATTGTGTGCTTCTATGAAAAAATATGACCTGAAAACATCTGCTGGAAATTCATTTTAAATCATTCTATGAAACAATATATTGATATTCACATGATGCACAATGATCATTTGTATGATCAGTATATTTTTATTGCATATTGCATTTTATATATTGTAGTATTGTTCAAAATACCTACATTTTACTCAACATATTGTAGCATCCAATTATTGTATTGTTTTGATACACTCGTTTATATTTTGCAACTAGTCAAGATATGTTTTATTTGTATTGATTGAATTCGAATCGTTGCGTAATAAATGTCATTGTTACCTCTGAAATATTTGCTGCTGCATTTCCTACGTAGATTGCGTTCGTGTGAAAATGTCGATTCGTGATAATTTAAATGTATTTTGATAAGGAGTCTCTGAACAGGTATATCAATTATCAAGATTAATCTATACATTGCATGAGAAAAGATAATTTCTCTTTACTGCCACGTGCTCATTGCGTTGGACATGGAAGTCTTGCACCTATTAGCCTGGTAAGATCGCTTCGTTAATTTTAACAAGAATCCATTTCAAGTGGTGGCCTCCGCATCCGTTTCAGTTCGGCAGTAAACACACTTTTGTAACCGTTTTGCTAGCAACCAATCTGGCAGTTACTAGTCACAGCTAAATTACACATAGACACTAAACAGTTAGTGTGATATTATGAGATGTTATGTAATGAAACGAAGTGCTAAACAGCAAGGTCATTCAGTTCAATTCAATTATTTAATTATAGTGAATGCATGTATACACATTAAGGACACAAGTCCAGCTCTTCTGGGCCTGCAATCAATCCAAAATTGACACAAAGCAATAAATAACACATAGGTGGCATTTTGTTTAATATCAACATAAACTTCGCAAACATGAGTGACAGTTATATTCAATTATTTCCTTAGATATAAAGATTTCTAGTCGCATTTCTGGATCCAAGATAACAATTTTTGGAAAATAAACCTTCCATTGTTAAACGGATGGTACATCAGGCATTTTGACCCCTGTCCAGAAAAATGCTCATCTGTTGAAACCAGAAATAAGGCCCATGTATCAATGCAGGCCTTAGTTGTTTTTTGTTTACATAATAGTAAGATAAATGTTATTATATGATGTACAGTACTGCAAAACAAGCCTTATTTAAGTCAGTTTAGTGGCCTCTTGTCAGGAAACGAAAAGATGGGATTTTCAGTTGTTGTTTCTATCTCACCTATGATAATTTCTACTGTACAAAATATGTGTGGGTGACTAACCTAATTATGTATTCTTTTACCTGCACATCTTTCTTTAACTTTGTTGCTAAGAAAATTCATAACTAACAGAACAAGTCATGTAAATCCAGGACTCTTATTGGCTGAGGGACTGCTTTAATCAATGGGAGTCCTCCATTCACACAACGTCCTCAGGAGCAGCTTCCTCTGTCTTGGAGTTTAGTTTCCAAGTTTATCGAATTGTCTGTCAATGATGGGCATTGTTGTGTCATTGCTCAAATAATTTTTTTACCAGCATCTAGGACAATGCACCTAGAAATCTAATAAACCTTGGAGAAATTAGACCGGGAGGGGAATTTGCAACATGAGCATGTATTTATTCAGATTTCACAGGTTTCCTTTGAAATCATCTTATTAAGCAATCAAGTATCAGGGCAATAAAAACCCTTTCAGAAGTTGAATCTCCTGCCCATTAAAAGGAACTCTGCTCAGAAGAAATTCATCTATTGATTTATTTACCCAATTAAATGTTGTTGTTTTTTTTTATCCCCACGTAAAAGCCAGTTTTGTTTTATATACAATTAGAGACTTCTCCCGTGGAAATCCAACCATTTTTGGAGGATATATTGTTATAAGAAAATAAAGATGTCATTGACTGATTTAAGAATGTGTTTTTCATACTACCATTATATAAAACCCACAAATACCCACACAATGTAATTATGAGAAGATAAAATTAAACATTCTGGCCAACAAAATGATGTGACCTATTTTCACTGCTTTCTGTGGCATATCTACTAAATATTAATATAAACACCACACCCTGTAATTGATTTTAAACAGCTATTACTTGACAACTATAATTATATAGATACATTAAAATGAAATGAAATTTAAGGTTGCTCTCCACCTAAATTCATACTGTGTTTATTCGTATTTAAGTGCTCAGAATAACAAACTAATTATATATATTATGCAATGCAAGTGAATGTGCTTGAAAACTGATAAATATGTATATTCCATGCTTATTGCTGCAATATTACCCCCCAATTAGGGGAGGGTCCTCTGGAAATACGCTTAGTTAAGAAACCTAAAGTTATTTAACTATATTTAGGATTATTTCATTGAAAATGAGTCTGCAGTTGAATTTGCCGATTCACTACATGAAAATGATGATTGTGGAAAAATAACAGCATGTCAAGATTAGTAATAGTGTGTGCACTCAATTTTTTTTTTTTTTTTCAGTATAATGTAGATTCAGGTAGGTAGAAAGACTGCAAGTCCGTGTGCACACTTGGACACAAATGCTCTGTAGACTTCATGACTGAAATGTTATAAATGACAAGTCACATTTGTAATTTAATAGTTATAATTTGTGCTGATGAGGGCCGATTATTAGTCTTCAGCTTATTAGCTCTAGATAATTCAACACAATTAAATATTCATTAGAAGCTTTTAGATTAACTAGTACATGTTTAAAACACCCAACCAAATATAGCCTATTAGTTAGCCTAGTTGGAAATTGGGTTTAACATTTCTGTCCATTGTATCCTGCTATGAATATGCACTGTGACAATAGAAAGGAATTCACAAATCAAACAAGAAAAACATCTTGAACAGAATTGTAACCATGGTGATTAACATTACTGGGATATAAACAGATAAAATAAGCATGCAAACATTAGGTACTATACATGGCAAGATGCATGTGATTCATTGCTACATTTGAATGTTTTTTTATTAGTAATATATATTTTTTAGTTTTTTAAGGGCCTGTATGAAAAGGTTCCATTTTACGAGAGCTTCTTTGTTCTTGGTTGAATATAATTTGCCAAGTAACTTAAAAGAATGTTATACGTTAAATAGCTTTAAAGTACAGCTAAAAAAATATTAAGAATCCTAATGAGTGAATGATAGCGTTGGTGCTATAACTTGGGTATTGTGTATTTTATTGTTGTGTATTTTATTGTTTGTGTATTTTATTGTTAGTATATTTATTGTATGGTTTTTAATTGTTATCGATATCTATGGATTTTATTATTTTATTGTTTTTTACTGATGTAAAGGACCGGGGTGTAAAACAGCTCGGCTGATCGGGCTACCCTTTTAAAATATATTTGAAAAAAAAAAAAAAAATACAATAAAAATATCACCCGATATTTCAGTAATATTCAAAGGCTAGTATAATGTCCTGAGGCGTTCTTCCTTTCAGTTGTATATGCTTTGATGTTGTTATAATGCTGGAATTACATTAATCTGGCCATATGAAACAGCCTTATGATGAGGAAAAATTCTGTGCATTAATATGTCATTATGTTGCATATCTACATGGCCAATTGTGCCACGTGCGTTTTCCATGCGTTTGGATAAACGCATGGAAAACGCATGGTTTTTGCCTCATTATAATTAGCGTTTTCCATGCGTTTATCCTGCTCATGGAAAACGCACGTGGCACAATTGGCCATGTATATGATAAAACACAAAAGTAAATGCCTTGCCACGCGTTTCGAAAACTGACCGTCACATAAAGCAAGCAAAATATCAGCGTTGCTAGTGCGTTCCACTTACAGGACAAGACACATTTTGCCATAAAGTGCCCTCTGGTCTGAACTCAAATTCAAGAAATTGGTGACCAAGTTTACCTTTAGAACAGATTACATAGAATTGAAAACTAAGTTCTAGGGAATGTCACGTGAATCCAGTTGGTACTAATTACGGGAGTCCCTCAGCCAACGGGAGTATTGGATTCACACGACTTCCGTTTCAAATTAAGTCTGTTAGATTGCTGTAAGCTGAGGCCTCCTCGAGGATAGCAAAATGCTGATTTATATACAACAGAGCACAAAAACAGGTTATTTCATTTGATATGAGCCAATTTGCAGAAATAGCTCAAATTGTTGTTACAAACCTTTGCACAGAAATTTGTTCATGAGCATGGCAAGATTTGATTTTAGACTGAAGAACTACAGTGTTTGCATTTGTTTGTGTATTGAAATAGATAGTTATTAGATGCACACTTACAACTGGAAAAGAATACTTATGGCTTGCAGTTAAATGTTTGCCGAAGATGAACATTTGTATGCAGATTATTGTCTAATTTGTAATATCTGTAGACTCTGTCCAATACTTTTATATGAGGCTAGACATATCCATACTACACTGTTGTTTTTTTCTTTTTCTAATGATAAGGGGTTATGTATAATATATGATATATTCTAGATGATATATATATATAAGAAAATGACCTGCATACTGCGTGACAACATGCCACCTGTTTCTTCCCATGATTTTACAGTTTCGATTTATACTCACCGAGAAGTTGAAACCTTTCCTCTCTGGGAATGTAAATTTGTCTCACTAAAATATCCATTTTGAGATCTATGACTTTTCCATGGCCTGAACTATATTATTTTAGTACGATATTTTAAATTATAATATGTGTAGGTCTGATTCGGATACAATATAAACATATCAACTGAAAAAAAATTATGATATTGCTTGCAAGTTTATCATTATCTAACATTTGACCATTCACAATGCATTCATTGTAGGGCCAGCTTACCAGGATTTACAACGTAAATGTCAATTGTCAGGTGCTATCATCCGATATGTTCTTCATCATTTTTCTGACTCTGACAATGATGTTTGTCTTATGCACTAAGATGACATAATGACCAAAGTTTGTGTCATCATCTTTGACAATTGGACTCATTGAACATCAATTCTGCCTAATACAGTTAGTTTCATAAAAACGGTTGACTCTAGACAGCTGTAGTGAACTGTGATCTAAACATGCTACAGCCAGCTGCTTCTGTGCACTTTTATAGCTAATATTCGGCTTACATTTATCACCAGAAAAGTGTAAACATTGGCAAATGTAAGAAATTAATTAATATATCATAAATAAGTACTTTTAGATCATATTTTGAGTATTCAATAATTAAAGTTTTATGTCTAGGTTCAATTTACCACCGTTTTTAATGAAACTAACTATATGTCACATTTTCTCATCGTAAAAGTAAATTGTCTTATGACTGTATTTTAATTTATTTCCCACTTGAAATTGGTTAAAATGCTATTTAGAATAACTGCAATACTACAATTACAGCATTTTTCAATTCCTTTTTATTACATTCATCATTCTCATTCATTCAGTTTGAACTCATATATAAATACAATATATCAGTTATACATAATATTCATACATATGTACATGTATACAAAATTTAAAGCTGTTTATAAAGTAACATATAAGGTATTTACTGTCTGTAGATGGAATTGAATAGGGGCTGATACCCAGATGGTATATTTGCCCTCAGGTTATGGAGATAAAGATAAATTACTGTCTATAATATTATATAATATAAAGAAAAAAGTACACAAATAAGAAAATAAAACAGTATGGTAAAAAGAAAGGAAAATTATATAAATATATATACATATTTTTAAGCTCTTCCTACATCAATCATTTTATAAATGCAGACACACAAAAAAAAACAATGTTATAAGGATCTCTTGGAACATGTACATAACCATGAATTGGTTAATAATTAATATCAAGTTGTAAGTGCAAAATATTGTTGCAAATTAATTAAATCATAATTATAATTATAATGCACAAGTCAATTCCATTGTGAAGTAAATATAACTTAAGCCTTTTTTTCTAAGTATGAATGCTGCATCTAAACATGAAAAAGACAACTTAATAAATTATTAAAGTAATAAATGTTGTTATAGGCAACATAAGGCTCTAATATGTTAGATCATTACGAGCCATTGTCTTTGTTTTGTCATCAACAAAGACCATACATTTCCCAGCATCCCTTGCGTGCATTAAATATGAAAGTGAATGATGTACTCGTCTGTGATGACATCATACAAGTATATATCCTCCTGCATGACCTTCACTTGACTTAGATGCATCTGTTAACCAGTTTTAAGCTGATGCTGTAATTAGGCAAATAAATACTATGTCCCAGTACACTAAAGGGGTGTTCACACTGTCACGTGTAAGACCTACATATGACGACAGATGAAAAATATGTTTACTCTAGGTCATCCTTGGCTATAAGTAATTCACTCGGTGAGCGTTCTAAGTACGTTCTATGTACATCTGTGGCCATCCGTGCCCATCCGTGCCCGTCCTTGAAGCACTCCCACGGGCAATCTAAGAGTGCCTCGCGGATGCCTCGCAGACGCCTTATATGTGATTAACAGAGCCACGAGTGAGCAAGTTTGATCCATTTTTTACGTCCGTGGTGACTCGTAGGTCGTATCCGTAATAGTTTGAACACCCCTTAAATAATATTAATTATCTCTATTCCGTACAGGTTACTTCTAGTGGTAGGCTTGAGCCTTGGAGATGGAAATGTGGAAGAATTGGAGAAAGAAGTCAGGATGTTGCGGAGAGAATTGGACGCTCGACAAGACCGGATCGATGAACTGGAAACTCGCTTCGACTCATGTACAGAAGACTTGAAAGAACTACAAAAGGAAGAAGGCAAATATGAACTGCATGTCCACCAGGTGCTGGATGACTTGAAGAAAATGTATGAAGCCCATGAAAAGGTGAAAGGTCAGTTGGAAGACAGAGAGAAGAGAATGAAAAAAATGGAGAAACTATTGATCGATAACAATCTGGAAGTCCCACCTGATACATCTGACTGGCAACTAAACGAAAAGAAGACATGTGCCCAAGAAAGATATGAGCTTAAAAAGCAGTTATTGCAACTGAAAGATGAGTGCAGATACATGATGGACCAAAAAGATGACTTCTATAGTAGGATTAACAAAACCGTGGAACATTTGAATAATTATGAGAAAGAGCTGCAGGAAAGAGATGAAGCTTTGAAGGAAAAGGAAAATCAAATGAAGCAGACAAGGACATCCAAATCAACAGAAGGAAAGGATACAGAGGATGAATCGACCACAGAGTCAAGTGAAAATAAGACTCCAACAGATGCAGATTGCCAAACTTGCTACGGTGAATTAAACACAGCAAGGAAAGATCTCACATCTACCAAAAAGAAATTATCATCCAAAAATCTAGCATACAAGAAGTTGGAGAAGGAATTGGGTGACTCGAAAACAGAATTTCTATTTGTCCAAGAAGAGAATGCAAGCCTGCAAAAAGATTTACAAGCTGCTGTCACTGAAGCACTAGGCCTCAGGGATGAAACTATTAAGAAGGGCAAAACTCTTGAAAGCACACAGAAAGAGTTAGAAGAAGCACAAGCGAAGCTTGATAAAGGAACTTCAGAGACACCAGATGGTATCAAAGAAGCTGGAACAGAAGTAGAGCAAGATCATACAGGTGAAGATGCTGAATCAGAAGAGGTTGCAGAAGCCAGCCAGACTTTAATCGACCTAGAACAATGTCAGAATGACCTAGACAGATGTGACCGAATGAAAGAAGCGATTGAGATGCGGATGAGAGGAATGGAGCAAGTTATCGATCGCATAGAAGATGATGCAAAAACGACAAAGGCTAAACTAACAAGGAAGGTTGACAGACTGACAGGAGGTGAGTATGGATTGCTCGATTAGCTCGATTAATTCTGTAATCGATTGGCCAGCATATTTGCCATTTGACCTTGGGCACTGACCTGTGGCCTTTGCTAACCATTCAGCTACAAAAGATTAGCATTGACCTCAGAATTTCATATATACTCAATCAACCTAGGTTAAAATAGAAAGATACAAAGAAAATTCTCACAAGGTTTTGGCATAGAGACCTGTGGTAGATTATCATGACCAATGGATATCTGATACCAGTTTGGTTAGGCAGATTATTAGGACAATATCATTGCAACCCTTGATGACATGTTGTTTCAAGCATGCCATGATTTGGTGGTGGTAGATTAGGGCTTTACGTCCTGTATTTCTGCACCTGATGGGCTAATTAGGACAGGTAGGGACCATGGCAATGAGACGAAGTGTGAAACAGCCATCCAACATAGGCTTCACCGGGAATTGAACCCGGGACCCAACCCGGGACCCAGTAGTTGGAAGCCCAGCGTGCTACCACTGAGCTGAGCCCCCACCCCTCAAGCATGCAATGCAGAAGCGATTTTAGATAATACTTAAATTTTATCACCCATTGAAAAACGGCATGTCTAGCAATTATAGCATGTTATTATATATATGGTTAAAGACTGAGGTGTCATGGGTAGTTGAGTTAGTCACTTGACAGGGGGGGCGGGGGGGGGGGGGGGGGGGTGCAGGGTGGCTACCACAGCACAGACTGATGTCGCATAGGGGCTTGGACAAACTCATTTTCTGCTGAAAATGGTTCTATCTCTGAAGGATTCGTTCTCTGTAGTCTAAGATATGAAACATTATTCATTATTTTCCTTGTTATCGTTTAAATATTATTTAATGTACAGAATTTCCTTGCCCATGAATTTTGTCGTCACTTCATAGTGTCATCACTGAGAAAAGATTAATTATTTTCTTTCTTTGTTTATGAATATATTTTGTAACATTTCAGTTAACAGGTTAATGTCATTCATATTGATAATTAATATACCACTGTTTTTTCATGTGCTTTTGTTGATCATGCAAGAAAACAATGTATAAGATATCTTTGATTATTATTATTATATTAGAGAATGACAAAATGTTTACTGCTGTTGATTGGGTATTACTTTCTGTATCCCACTGCTGCAGTATTCTATTGGGTTGGATTCTCTTCAAGAAGATCAGTTGCTAAGTTTTCATAAACTTTAAAACCAAAGACACTTTAATCCAGGACTGACAACATTGGCTGAGCGAGGGACTGCCAACTGGAGTCCCCGAGTGTTATTCAAGTGCACATGACGTTCTCTGGAGTTCAGTTCCCAAGTCGATGAATTCTGTTGCAAAGTTCCATCCATCTCTGACTTCACTTTACAGCTTCACACACAATAGTAATGACACTTCTTGCATTTCCGAGTCAACACGACGGAGTAGGTGACCGATCACAAAATAAATGTATAATAGAAAAAGGTGTAGCGCTTAGATCATTATGGCAACCATTATTTTACTTTTACATAAACGTCTGTGTGTTTTTTTACTTTTATATGAATGGCTGTGTTACTTCATCCTGAAAATATTTCAGAGGCTGAAAAAGCACTGCACAGATCATATAGAGAATTATATGAAGGAAGATGTTAAGCAAAGTTACTGACATTTCATTCATACCAGTCTTTTTCTGTACACCAAGATTGGCCGAATTCTTGGTAAGTACTAGTGTGACTAAACTGTCTGTTATGCGAACTTAACATTTGCTTTTTGCTATTTATATATGAGCCTTTCATGGCATGAAGGGTATATGTTATATCGTAATGGTGTCTTCCTATAAAACATTTACAGCTTTGCTTACAGCAGAACTCAAAGGCTTGAAAACTGAACTCCAGAGGATTCACATGACGTCCTCTGAGGGGTGCAGGCCTTGCTCAGTGGTAGTGAGCTGGGCTTCCAACCACCGGGTTCGATTCCCAGCCGAGCCAAAGTTGGATGGCTGTTTCATCCATCATCTCATTGCCATGGTCCTAGCCTGTCCTAATTAGCCCATCAGGTGCAGAAATACAGGACGTAAAGCCCTAATCTACCCACCACATGACGTCCACTGTAGTTTCGTTTTCATTTCTCGCGATCCCCAGCCAGTTTCATAAAGTCTTGAATGGCGTCTTGATTGTTTTCAGATGAAGAGAAGTTTAGGAGAAGATTTGGAGTGACAGTTTACATTTGCCTTGCTCTGGTGGTCTACAATGCATATCATTATGGAACCAGAAAATGGAAAGAATATCAAGAATGGAGCAAAGCTGAGAAGGCGAGGTTGAGACAGGAGAGACGAGACAAAAAGAAGAAGCATTAGATTCTAAAAAATACATTAAAATAAAACTAGTAAGAAAATGTCTACACCGTCCTCTAAAAATATACATTGTAAAATTCACATGAGCATAAACACAGCTTAGACACCGTCCTACAAAAATAGTCAACATGAGTATATACCCACTGCTCCAATTAAGTGGTCATATATTTGGGAAGACAGTGTATTTTGGAAATATTGAATTTCATTTGAACTAGACATTATCATGTAAAAGTATCATTGGTATTTTTGGTATTTTTTTCACGTGATAATATAGAATTTCAAATAATTGTGAATATTATATTGACATAATAACGTCTGATCCAGTTTATTGCCAAAAATTTAAAATATAGCTATACTGCAGTGCCTAATATAACTGCTTGTCATAAGCAGATGATAAAATTAAAATGTGGTGAGATATACTATATTTAAAATCAACTGTTTTTCAGCCGAAATACAATGGTTGATTCCATTGTATTTCGGCTGAAAAACAAGCTGGAAAACAAGCTGAAAAACAAGCTGATATATGAAAGAGAATGAGTGAGAAAAAGAACTATTTCAAACCATCTGTCGAATTGGTGGTATAAGTTTCAAGTGTTGTGTATCTTATTTCTAATGAGAGATAAACTTCCATATTGCCACATGTACTGTTCACATATAATAGACTATCGTGTATGTCAAATCCGTGTTATGTCTACAATAAACTTTAAGATATATTTGACTCTCACTTTTTGTTTGTTATCACTTATTGAAATATTCTATAGAAATTGCCCTGCACTTCATTGTTGGAAGAGGACCATAACGCTCCATGTTATGCAAGATTATATTAATAATAGCCTTAAAAAATTAAAAGTCAATGATGTCTTTCTACTTGATTAAGTTTCGGTCGAGACCTACTTTTTATACCTGGGCCTAGGCCTTTATTAAGTATAGAACTATTATAGTATGTTCTATGACAGCCCAGGTATCTGAATTTTGACAATATATAGGTCAATGCAGCAGCAGCGTAGGCAGCGCAGGCAGATAGGGGGATGCCTATACTATGGCATAGGTATTCATATACTTTAAAAGGCTGCTGCTCTTCTAATATTAGTCCGATTTTGTCAAATAAAGACTGAATTGTTCAGGAAAAAGTGTAGAATTTATATTTATACAATAGATAAACACATTTGTTATATTCTGAGTAAAGAAAGGAGTATACAAGGCACAAACACTGGTCTCAATGAGGCAGTAGCCATCATACTGTTTTAAAGTGTTTACATTGTAGGCCTAGTGCTGCTGGCATTCTACACATAACACCAGGCGTCTATTCCTTTTTTGAAAAATAATATTCTTGTTAGAAACATCCTCACAATGTAGGTGCAGATTTGACTAGTAAACATTGGTCTAAATTGTTATTTATAAATCAATATATTGAAAACTAATTTCTCACAAGGTGGCACTGTAGAAATCTGTCCGCCTTGTGTATAACTATTAAATCAAAATTACTTTATTCCAGGCCATTGTAGTGTTAACGTTGTTGAACTTTTCTAAAACAGCGAGTACCTGGAAAATACTTTTTTTTTTCGAAGTTGTCTAACTTTGAACTATACAAACCAAAATTAATTTAAACAGTGATTTAATTTTCTTTCATTTTCCTTTAATACAAATCTTATCGAAAAAAATAACAGCTTTTTCTTAAATGTTCCCTTTTTTGGAATATGCTGAGAGCTTCTCAGTCTTCTTCAACACTTCCTGCCACCATTGTTGATTTCCTTTCTCTAAAAACAAGAAGCAAATTATTTACAAATGCATAAGTTTGAAATTGATATTTTATGTTATCACATGTTTATTTTGAGAATACAGGAATTTATTCTACGAAGTTCTCATATTTCATGAAGCCGAAAGCTGAGTGAAATATGACAACTGAGTGAAATAAATTCCTGTATTCTCAAAATATCAACATGTGATAACAATTTTCTCCTCTGTCTCTCTGTTTGTACAATAAAAAAAACTAAAGATTAATTTGACAGTCAAGCCCATGAATCCACAGTGCTAAAAACGCCAAAAAATTAACGATGTAAACAAACACAATTTCCTCAGTTTCTGGGAGTCACAGAGATACGGTCTCCCGTTTCTTTGGCAACATTTTCCTTCATTGCGGATATATAGGCGAAAACCAACACCGAATCGGATCGTTGAAAGATACAGAAAATACCGTTGGAGTGGGTGTGGCTTAACTGACCATTTTTGTGAATACTGAAAAATATCTCTCAACTGTCGAAAAATTGTGACAAACTAGGTCCAATTTAAAATGAATAATGTAGTGCGTTATACGGCGAGCATCAACATTAGCTTACCAATGGTGTTTGATACAGTTTTATTCAGCATATTATCAAATTATCAGTCTGTTACGGTCATATATAGCACACAAAGCTAATCAACTGAACAGCTGAAAGTGTCTGAATAATTTACGGTTTGTGAATTTCACATTTTATGTCCCCAGAACATTTCAACGCTACTTAAAGACAAATCAACAGTTCCAAACATCTACCTTAACAGCTGGCAGTTGTAAGTGTCTGAATATCTTTTTATTTGACTGTACATTGCAATTAACAATTATTATACTCCACCACGTGACCTTTTCTATTGTTCTTTTGCGGGATATAACCAACAAAAATGTTAGTTAACTCCCTCCTATTCGGGATGTAACTAATACTCATTTACACCTGTTTAGGGCCCAGATGCAAAACAGCCAGGCTGATCTGGTTTTATCCCTGTATAATGTATTCAAAATAAAGAATTAAATAAATCTGTCAAAAAGTACCTTTCTTTTCTACTTCTGGTTCTGTTGGTGGTACCTGAGGAAGCTCTGAAAATGTTCATAAATAGAAAAATGTAGATACAGTTTCATACGTAGAATATCAAAATAAGATATTTCACATTCCTCACCTGTAGGTGTCACTACTATATAATATCTGGTTGCTGAGCAATCTCTTTGCCTTATGTAATCTAATGCTATATATTTACAAAGCCTTTGGTGGAATACTATTAAATGTCATTACTGAAATAATTGTTTTAGTTTGGCTTGTAAAAAAATTTGAAACCATAAACACTTTAAATACTTGAATTATCCTAACAATTGATAAATCAATATAATCAAGTCAAGGTACAGAACAATGTATGGTGATCTTCTTAATCAATACCCCCATTTGACGTGAAATGTTTCCAAATTTGAATTTCAGCACTGGTGACTCAGGATGTTAATTACCTACCCCTTGGATGGAAGCACCAGGGTTCCTTGGAGTCCACACCATATGGTTGCCAACAACACTTTTTCCTCAAACATTGGTCTCTCTCAATTCCAAAAAATCCACATTCGACTCTGTCCTCCAAAGATGTAGCACACTCAAGGGGCATCATTTCTGATGAAAAAAGTGTCGTAAATCAGATTAAAGCCACCAAAAAAAATAGAAGACAAATACTGGGTTCTTTCAACAGTTTGTCTCTTGATTTTCTTTGTACACTGGCTTCCAAAAGTAAGAATATTTTTACCACTGCTGTGACATGGTGACTGTGTATGCTGAAATGGTCTTGGAGGGACCTATTTTTTGACGGGGGTGTAGTATTGTGTCAATTTAAAAGTCACACTAATCACTCGATAGTGACCTCTAGTAATATTTTAAAATATATGTATATATATATCATGTCTCATGTTTTTACAGTTAGTTTCATAAAATATGGTCGACTCCTGACAGCTGTGGTGACCTATTCCTGGCTGTAACTATAACTGGTTAAAGTTAGTCGCTCCTAGCTTATAGTTGGCTTACACCTACCAACACTGACAAAATATAAACCTTAGTAAATGTAAGAAATCGATCTAATATATTATGAATATGCATAGACAATAGAAATGCACATTTTCCACAACAAAAATGATGAAAATGTGTAACTCTCAACTTATGCAATAAATGGTGCTGTATGTAATATTAGATCAAGCTTCGAGTAGCCAGCTATAGCCAGGCAGTTCCGTTTAGTGGCAAGTAGCATCGTATAGCAGAAGTTGTCTAGCTTTGTCTAGGTTCAAGTTGACGGGCCGTTTTTAAGAAACTAACCGTAGTTTAGCTTTTCGAGTACTTCTAACATATTTCCTTTAGAGAATAAACATCGTTACTCACCTGATGAGAGATGGCACCAAGGGTCATCACAGTCCTCACACGGGGTCCAGCAGCATCTTCTGGACACACATTGTTCTTCGTTTATCCCATAATATCCACATTCTAACTTCCCTTCATCTGCAGTGCAAGTTCTGTTGACTACAGGACTCTGAAGGAGCAACAAAAACATTGTAATGCATAATACAGTGCATATGATATGGTATATTATATATTCATTTATTCTGTGATAATCATAAGATTTAATGTTCAAACTTATAACTGGGTATATCTAGCAGAGTGAGAATGAATATATTAACTATAGTCACACGGATACAAACATTTCAACATTAACTTAACCATAACAAAATGTTGGTATCCCTAACACACACGGCCTTATGAGTGACTAATAAAATTATACTTTAACATATAAAGGCACTTGGTGTCAACTACACACATTTAGTTTGCTACTTCTTAGCTGGGGCAGATATAACACGAAATTAATATCATCAAACATATTAATAAAAGAGATTACATAAAATTTTGATCTATACATATGATTACTGAATTGCCTCAAACATAATGTTTCATAATACTGATTTTCAAAACAACACTAAACCCAAAACTAACAGGAAGATAACAGTGTGAAGAAACACTTTTGGTAAGCTAAATATATTTATGCCCCACCTAGATAGTTTTCCTGTTGTTCTGAGCGTGATATTAACCAACAAAAATGTTAGTTAACTCTCTCCTGAGTGCAAACTGAACTTAAATTGCTTAATAAGAGCAGTTAAACAAAACAAACAATCAAAAACATTTTGTAAATATGTCTAGTGGAGTATAAGTTAGTTATATCCCTCATAGTCTGGAATTAACTAACATTTTTGTCAGGTATATCCCTCCGCTTTTTTTGTTGGTTATATCCCTCCGATTTTGACGTCGGGATATAACCAACAAAAATTTTAGTTACTCCTGAAGGGGAGGGATATAACTATGACATATCTGTTAAAGGTTTACCAAAATCTTTCAGAATTGTATTGCTTGTGTCACTTTGTATCAGAGTTTAAGCTGAGTGGTCTGGTGTATTAGGTCTATTCAACTGACTGTGAAGGTCCTGGGATAAATTCCCAGCAACTATCTTAGGAACAAATGACAGGCCCACCCATGTGGTAAATGAGATTAGGTAAATATCTAACATAGTGTGGACGCCAAGTTTTATCATATCATCATTATATCTGCCTGTGGCAGTTGGTCATATGCACTTGATAAGCTCAATATAAGCTTGAGAAAATCATTGAGAAAATGCAGGATAATAACGAACTATAATCAACCTACCTACTTAGTACATCAAATAATTGTACAATACAACACTTTTTTTTTTACAGTGTGTATTTCATTTAAGGACAATACACTCGTTCTAAATATGGAAGTGAACATGTTGAAGTTTCTTCTTCACCTTAACCTTAAGTACCCTAAAAGTCATAACAATTGTACACAATTAAATATTAAAGTAATACTTACACTGTAAGCTATCCCAAAAAGAAACGAAATCAACAAACACTTCATGTTACTTCTAAAGTTCGACTGACACAAATGTTAACTGGTGGAGTTTCTGATATTTGATGCCTAGCAACATGTCTTTATCACATGATACATTGAACAAATAAGTGTAATGACCAGAACAACACGTTTATTGCAATGACATTGGTCATATGAGCCACAAATGAAAACACAATGGAAATCCGGTTTCAATTGAAGGGCAAAAAAAGTTACACATCTGATACTGTGACCCTTGTTTATGAATGAGTTGTAGCTGTCGTTCATGATAAAAAAATATTTTAATAGTTTTATTTATCTTTTTTTTTTTTTACTTTTTTTTTAAATAAATAGCAGGACTCCAAAAGAGTAATAAAATGTATTTCACTTATCAAGTGCAATTAACAGACCGCCAGAGGGCAGGATGGTAGTCTATAAACAGTGGCGACATCTAGCCAATTGACATAGATTCTACTGGTTGAAGAGTACCAAAACATTTACTGATATATTTTAGTGTACAACTGACAGCTTGAAAAAAATATAGCTTTTACTATTCTATCATCATAAATAACATGAGATAAGTCTTATTATCAATTTAATTGGGGTTAATATATTTGATCACCCACAATTCATGCTAAATCGGTTTTATCGATGTTTCTACCTTGCATGTCTTCATTTAGTCTTTGCTCTAAATTAGAAAAACATAATCATTTAGCCTGTATCCAAAGAGAAATCAGCTAATTCTTAACTTCTTACCAAAGAACATAAGACCGAAGGCCATCTGGTGTAGCAATGCAAGACCAATATTAAACCAATGTGATAATGTACATGTATTGCACTGATATTGACAAGTTATACTGTACTGACGTGGCGTTTTTATTGGAGTCAGTTTCTTTCAGCCATGAAAACGAAAAGAAAAATCATTCACTTAAAAAAAAAAAGAAAAAGAGCAGAAGTATGGATTATATTTCTTGTGGGAATTCCAATGCATGGTTAAATGATTTCCAAAGAGATATCTTACAGCTTTAACCTTGACATGATAACTTGTCGAAAACTTAAAACTTCACAAAACATTTGAAATGCAGTTTTGACTTATGTTCACGTAGCAGCCGGTTCTGTTGGTTAGTACATGTTCATAAATCAAATTCTATATCATTTTTAATTGGTCTTTGAGCAATACTTTTTTCACACATATTTCTTACATACGTACGTTACCTCCTCCTCCCCTCCTCCTCCTCCTCCTCCTCCTCCTCCTCCTCATCCTCCTCATCCTCCTCCTCCTCCTCCACCTACTCCGCCTCCTCCTCCTCATCCTCCTCCTCTCCTCTTCATTTCTCCTCCTCCTCTCCTCTTCCATTCTCCTCCTCCCCTCCACCTGCTCCTCTTCCTCCTCTTCCTCCTCCTCCATCTCTTCTCCTCCTCTTCTCCTCCTCCCCTCCTCCTGCTCCTCTTCCTCCTCCTCCCCCTCCTCCTCTCCTCCTCCCCCTCCTCCTCTCCTCCTCCCCTTCTCCTCCTCCTACCCTCCTCCCCTCCTCCTGCTCCTCCTCCCCTCCTCCTGCTCCTCCTCCCCTCCCCCTCCTCTTCCATCTCTTCTCCTCCTCTCCTCTTCCCCCTTTCTCCTCCTCTGTCTCTTCTCCTCTCCACCTCCCCTCCTCTGCCTCCCCCTCCTCCTCTTCCTCCTCCTCTTCCTCCTCCTCCATCTCTTCTCCTCCTCTTCTCCTCCTCCCCTCCTCCTGCTCCTCTTCCTCCTCCTCCCCCTCCTCCTCTCCTCCTCCCCCTCCTCCTCTCCTCCTCCCCTTCTCCTCCTCCTACCCTCCTCCCCTCCTCCTGCTCCTCCTCCCCTCCTCCTGCTCCTCCTCCCCTCCCCCTCCTCTCCCATCTCTTCTCCTCCTCTCCTCTTCCCCCTTTCTCCTCCTCTGTCTCTTCTCCTCTCCACCTCCCCTCCTCTGCCTCCCCCTCCTCCTCTTCCTCCCCTCCTCCTCTTCCTCCCCTCCTCCTCCCCCGTCTCTTCCTCCTCCTGCTTCTCCTCCTCCTCCTCCTGGACTATATTAATTCTCAATTTTTACTAAACTTTACACAACCATGTCTGTTTTATGCTATAAATATATGCGTTACATGAGGATTTATTTCTTCTCTTTTTAAGTGGATAAGTGTAGCATGTGTGGGTGTAGTAACATCTTCATAGACATACATAAGTCACCAAGGCCTACCAAAGGGTGTCAAACCCTTATTTGCGAAACATCATTTGTCAGTGACCGACTGAATGTAATATTTTACCCTTTCAAACATTTCAACGCTTTGTAATTCTACAATCTATTAACACATTTTTCCCACGGCCACATTAACTTTACTTTTATTCTCGAAATAGTTGCCTTAAACTTAATGAATAGTCTTTGGTATATATATCACCCTGCTGTTTATAGAAAATCCATGAAGCTTAGAAAATATATTTTGTTATTTTGTTTGAATGAATTAAGAAATGGAAGGTGTATTCATAAGCTTTTGAATTATATTTTAAGCGGTTAGGTACAAATAAATCAATTAAGCTGTGGGAATATTTAAGTTGTTTTCTCATTCTGGGATAAAATTGCTTAAAATATATTAGCAGATTGCGTAGACTTGAAACTAAATAGCAGGGTACTTTCATGAATTTTATATGTAACTGTACTTGTACTTTGAACTGTGACATTTCTGCACTCAAAGAGTTATTTTAAGAACGTTATTTTTGCCTATCATCTATCAAAATATGTGTATTTCAAATCTGGCAAGATGAGACGAGATGAGATAAGATGAGATGAGATGAGATAACATAACAGGAAACAAGACAAACAATGCAAAATGGCTAAACCATGCAATTTTCAAGAAAGGACACAGGTTTAAAATTTGCATTTTTAATTTATTTTATTCCATGGTAATTGGCTTTGATTGTAATTTGGTAAAATATAGTCAGCAAGCATATAAATGTAAGGAATAATACTTTATTCCCAACCTCAGCCATTCCACGTGAAATATCGGTTGATCCAGGCCAGGTGATCTGGATTTTATACCACACAGAATGACGTTCATGCATGCCCAAATAAGGAAGCTCAAGACCTGTAATAAGGAAACAACGCGTGCACCCGTGCGACTACATTTATGACAATGTTTTATTCTAACAGTATATGAATTTATCTACATATCTACTTAGAATGCCATGAGTCAGCGCATGTCGCCTGGTATTTTCTCTCCCGTATTTATATGCAACCATGGACACGAAATGTTTATACATGTGCATTTTTTTTTTGTGTGGAGCTTCATACCTGTTAAAATGTTAACTGTAAATCTGAGTATTTTGTATTATATAATATTATGATCAGTATCTGTACATAGTTTTGTAAATTTTAATATTATATTGATAATTTTAATCAGTATTTGTTTAGTGCTTTACGATTTGATTCTGTGATTTATATATATATATATATATATATATATATATATATATATATATATATCATCTTTATTTCGTACCCAGTGGCACACATAAAATTGGATTATGGATAGTTTTATGGCTGTCAGTTATTTTTTGTATTAACTAAAACATTAAGTGGTATATTTATTTAATTACTGCACGTGTTTGAAGTCCACTGATGTATCATATAAATTGTAGTAATTATCTACTCTGGATAGTCTGCGAGTTTCCTCATTTCTTCTTGAGTTCAACAAACATCGTACATGAACTCAACTTCCCAAATAGACTGAAGCACAATGAAATCTTTCTGAACTCAATTAAACCCACAAATACTCCATTGTTTTAAATATAACTTGTGTTCTGTCTCAATAGATAATTTCAAATGTTTTCATAAAACTTACTAATTAAAGCTGCACTGTCTGTCAAATTTGCGATTTTGTAGGACTCAATCAAATAGTTCATAAATAATTTTTATTAATCAAGGCACACTAAATTTGTGTGATTTAATGTCTTATCAGACATTAATTGTAAAAAAATGAATTATACATTGAGAGAAAATCCAGACCAAAACATTGGAAACACAAAGGAAATGACATCATCACCATTGTTTAGTATTGTGACATCACCACTGGGTTTGTTTACATATTGAGTTTTTGATGGCATGAAAAACTAGTATTTATATTATTTGATGTAAATTAAAACTAAATTGTTGACCAAAAAATGGGCATGTAATGGTAAAATATAGCATGGAAGAAGAAGGCAGTATTGATTTATATCATTACTTTTATGTGCAAATTTGACAGACAGTGCACCTTTAAGGTGAACATGTAGTCTAAGATCAACATAAGTTTATGTATGTGCATAATAGCCACAAAAGTTGCATATGGTAATCATATAATACAAATTATTTATGAACTATTAAGACAATATACGTGCAAATTGAACTTCCAAGTTACATGGAAACGTACCAGCTACTGACTTAAGGCTATTAATTTCTTTTAATAATTAATGAAATATTAAACTCTTCAACAGACCACTTGGCAATGAAATTGCAAATTCAATACAAGTTAAAACTAGATGACATGAATTTGTTTTTGAAATGGAAGGCTTTTATTCATTCTGAATAGCGAGACAATTATTTCTATTTATACAAAACTAAAGAACAAAATACAATTCATAACTTAAGTAGTTTAAACTTTATTTCGAAGCATTGATCACGAATTGAAATAATAATGCAATAAAATCATAAATAAGGCTACAGTTAAATTGCGTAGGCTACACAACATCCATGAATCTAATAAACTGACATGGAAACAGGAAAATATGAAAACTGACATCAATTGCCTTAACATACATTCAAGCATATGGACAAACATTCACCAATACTCCTTAAATTTAGTCTCCTTAAAATATGTATTTAAAAAACTTCAAACAAATCCTTTCCTGTCTGCAAGAGCTTATTATGTTGTCTTGTCACACAAGGAAAAAAAGAAGCAATAAAACAATTTAATTCTCTACTGGTATCAGCACTCTCAGTCACGAAAATGTTTGCCACAAAGTCACGAGTGGTATGTTCAGTTGCACTAAGAACCATTGGATAGACATGCAACCCATGACAAAAGAAAACTTCAGGGTTATCCAAATAAAAGCAACTATGCAGACTGGATCTTTTGTACTTGCGAAAAGAAAAAAAAGTTTGAGAAATAACACACAAAATTACACTGCCAAGAAAAAGTTTGGAAAAAAAAATTTTTTCATAATTTTTTTTTTTATTTCATGGTTTTATTAACAAATGTAACACTGACTGGGTAAACAAACACAAGAGAAAAGAATGTTATATGTACATAACCATTAATTAGCAAAAACAAACTTGTTACAGTTCAAACTTTAAACCCATCAATAAAAAACACATATTTTGCAGCTGTCAAAGGTAGATGTTTTTTCACAGTATATTGCACAAATTAGGTGTGACTGGTCATCCATATCTTCCATTGTGCACTTAAAACACCTTGTAGACTAAACATTTTTCTTAAGTATCCAAACGGCCTAATTAATTTTGTCTAAACCTTAATTCTTAACTGGTAATTTTTCCAGTTAATTTTGTTTAAACCTTTTCCAGAAATTTCAACTGCAAATGGCCAAAAAGAAACAATTGACACTAGAAACTCGACAGTCTATAGTAGTTTTGAGAAATGAAGGATATAAGCTTGAAGATATAGCCAAAAAACTGGGTATATCTTTAAAGGGGGTCCATTATACCCTTACACGACATGGTGATACTGGCTCTATTAAGGATAAACATCGGAGTGGAAGGCCAAAATGCACCACTGCTCAAGAGGATAAATACATTCGGGTGTCTTCTCTGATGAACAGACGTTTAACTGCTCCTGAAATAGCTGCCTCCCTGAACAGCACTCGCCAGACACCAGTATGCACAGATACTGTGAGGAGACGACTCAGGAGTGTGGGTCTTATGGGAAGAGTCGCGAAGAATAAACCCCTCCTGAGGTATGCAAATCGAAAAAAGAGGTTACAGTGGGCCGGAGACCACAAAAATTGGAGCATTGATGATTGGAATCGGGTACTCTGGACTGATGAATCAAAATTTGAAGTGTATTGATCCAAGAGGAGAACGTTTGTCAGACGCAGGAGCAATGAGAAGATGCTGGATGCCTGTTTAACACCTTCCGTCAAACACGGTGGTGGAAATGTGATGATATCGGGTTGTTTTGGGAATGGTAGAGTTGGCAACCTGTTCCAAATCAAAGGAATACTGGACCAGAGAGGCTATCATTCCATCCTGCAGCGACAAGCAATCCCATCTGGACAGCGAGTGATTGCAGCTATGAGCGTAATGAAGTTGCGCCCAAAGGGTGGTTTTTTTGATGAATCAAAAGTTTAAACTGTAACAAGTTTGGTTTTTTGCTAATTAATGGTTTTGTACATATCACATTCTTTTCTCTTGTGTTTGTTTACCCAGTCAGGGTTACATTTGTTAATAAAACCATAAAATTAAAAAAAAAAAAACGAACATTTTTTTTTTCCAAACTTTTTCTTGGCAGTGTATGTTATTTTGAAAATAATCCCATAGCCAGCATTTCAAACGAGCTAACAAGCCAATATACATTGGAAATGAAGCTTCAAGCGAGCACCACTTCAAATTTACAAATCAAATCATACAAGTATATGATGCGCCCATTAAACTAATGAATATTAGATTTTAAATCATTTAATATCTAAACGAGATGTTTCTATGTTGTAATCTGGATTGGTAATTGGATCAGATTTGTGACAAACCAACCTCCAAAAAATATTAGGCCCCTTGAGCACTGTACATGGTGATCAAAGAGGTCTGGTATTTTTTCATCTTAGCAAGAATTAGTGGGAGAAAATGATATTTTTCAGCTTGATTTTGGCACAGTGTTGGCACAAAAATCATGCAAACATTTAATCAAGTGACTAAATGCCCCTTTGGGTGTTTAGTTTCTGGTAATTACAGACCGTATATAAACCTCCGACATTGCACTCAGCTGTACACAAAAATTAAATATAATGAACGGCACAGACTTACAAAAAAAGGTGTTTAAAGTTGTCATCTAGAAAGTGTGTTCTCTCACAGCTACTGAGTTTGACTAGTGTTCCATAAGACAGAATTCAAGTCTGAACATGGCTCTTGGATAAGAAGGGAAGCGAAAGATAAATATCAATGAATGAAAACATTACTGAAAGACTTCAATGAGGGGGACTGTTTTTTCTCTTACCACTTATAAAAACAAGAGGCATGGCAAGTGCGCATATTATAAAGTAAATTTGAGTTCCAATAGACTGTCCAAGGCGTTTCTCAGGCAATTACACTGTGGATGCGCCCTCTTGTGTCACAAAAAAGTGTTTATTTTTCAGTAAGAAAGGTAGTCCCGAATACCTAACAAAAACACAATATGGAAGATTTTTTAATGACTTCTTTGTAAAATTCATTTTTTCGTAATTATAATACATTTCTTCCTGACAGAATAGAAACATCTCTCAGGTTTCACACGAGAAAGGAATTATTTGAATCTTTCCCACCAAAACAAGTCAATTTTTATAATTCCGAAGTGTTACTTCAGAGTTTACCACGGAATGTTTAACAGTATGAATGACCCCCATAACCATTTTTGACTAAAAAGTTAGTCAGCTTTATCGAATTTAGTCAGCAGTAGTCAGTGTCATGTGAAGTGACATTTCTTGATCATGAAATTAGTCATATAATTTATGACATTCATGACATTGACTACAGTTAGTTTCATTAAAAACGTTGAATTGAAACTGGCCAAAACTGCATATTTATGATATATTAGATTAATTTCTTACATTTGTCAGTATTAACACTTTTCTGGTGATAAATGTAAGCCAATTATTAGCTATAAAAGTGGACAGAAGCAGCTGGCTTTAGCATGTTTAGACCACAGCCAGGTACAGGTCGCTACAGACAGCTAGAGTCGACCGTATTTTGTGAAACTAACTGTAAGCTGCTAAGGCTGACTCACTTGTGCTCACCAAGCAAGAGAGTCACAATGTTTAAATTAGTGGAATATTGACTCAAAATCCAGACTTTTGTACGGAATGTTTGGTTACATAATTAGGTGGAGTTTCAAATACCTAATCTTAGGTTTGTGCAGTCATGCATTGTACAGGTTCGCGACTAAAGCCTGCGGGTGACCATTTATGAAATGCAAACTTTGCATGTAAAACCATGCATGTGCAAATATAGATATTCATACCGAAGATTAAAGGGTGTGTAGTCAACAGTAGTGTCCAAAAACCATGACTAGTCTAGGTAAGAAGTAAATATATAAGTTCATACTTGACACCCAGTTTGTCATGGTTTTTGGACAATTTTTGTTAACATTCGAAGCGAGGTATGTGGAGTAATTGTAAAATACAGCTGTATATCCATAAACGCAAAATAAAAGGTCATAAACGCACCAAAGCACTGATGTATCATGTCTCCAACTAAACTGAGTGTGACGTCATGATGACTGACCTAGTTTCAGGACAGACTCACTGACATTGCATGCTGCAGGGTAATTCGATTCAAAATTTGACAAACTTCGATTTACGATTTCCTTTTCTTCGCGTGTTCCTGAGGGGTTAGACAACTGCATTGCCCTTCGAAATTCATTATTGCATTTTTCCATGCGCTTATCAGTGCCCTGATCGACACAATGTTGAATGGAACGCCAGGATCAGCTCCATGTTCAACCATTCAATAAAACTCCAAACATTGACCATTGGCATCATGTATTCACAATGCAAAGGCACAATCTATTGATTAATCCAATCAATGATCAATAATGTAATAGGCTTGACCACAATGTACTTGTGTATTTTTCATTAGGGGGTCAGTGAGACTTCGGTACACGCATAGTGGACAAACAGTCCAACAGCCTTTTCTTGGGTAGCTGATATACATTTACAATTTAAACCACCTCATGGAATCATTGAAGTGGTCTTGATATTGAGATGGTCCTATTTCTAGAGTATTTCAATTTGCAATTAGTTAAATTGTATTACAGCCAAATTCAGAGAGTTGGAAACCAATCTCATAGACTTGGAAGCTAAACTCCAGATGACGTCATGTGAATCCAGGACTCCCATTGGCTGAGGGACTGCCTTAATGAATATGAGTCCTGGATCCACATGACATGACGTCCTCTGGAGTTTAGCTTCCAAGTCTATGAGATTCATCTCTAACTCAATGAATTTTGCTATAAATTTGAGGCAGTTTTATAAGTGTTGTCTTAATTAGGACACATGTATGCTCGCGAGAACTGGCCTAAAGTTTGCTCATTGTTAACATGCTAAAATATACCAATAAATTAAAGTGATACCCTATAATCACCTGGTAATGTGAAATAAACCTGTTAACAGCTGTTCATGCAATTGTATTAAAACCTATTAGTACACCTAGCTATTTGAATTTCAAAAAATTCACAAGTAAACATGTGCCACAATCAATCATTAAAACGTGCTCAATATGAGGAAATCAGGTCGGAAAATTTGAATCTATACAAGGAAATGAACCCCTGTATTGTCCAGTGTGTAGTAGACCATATATATATGAGTAGCTTTCAGTGAGCTGACAAAAAGAGCATTCTGGTGAAGTTTCTTAATAATAAGGAATCTATAGAAATACTAGACATGCACTAGATGTAGTGAATATGATGCAATTTTAGAAGTCCTTTTTTTCGTGACCCACACAAAAGGGTATAAGAAATTTGCTAAATGTAGCAGCTTTGGTAAATGTAGCAAACTTCGAAGTAAAAATGTCAGCTGGACTTATTCTTGAAACATGAGTTGTCTGTCGACTGAAGTATTTTTCTTTACGCACTGTTACCTCCATAAACTGATACCTCAATAAATCAATACCAAACAGTAACTAGAGCTAAGTAACATGTTAAACATATGGTTACAAATCACACTGCTGTTTTGATAAACATGAAATCCTATCATATAAAATAAACTTTCATCCTGTCACCAATTTCAAAAAGATAAATATTGTCTGTCACCAATTTCAAATCAAAATGGACATATAAACATTGTTTTACACATACCCATACACTTGTGTTTAGTTTGACTTAAATACTGAACTACCAGGTGGTATTTGAAAAATATTGATTGTCTATTGACTCTTCAGAAGTTCATTTTGTAGGTGAAGCTCCAATACTGATATTTCTCGCCATCTTTACAAGGCAACAGATCTCCTTTCTGATTTCCATTAACTGTGACCTGGGAGATGCACATGAGCTTCCTAGAATTTGGCACTTTGTTCTGGATCATGACAACATCTCTGCCTCTTTCTCTGTGCATCAAATTGTTCTTCAGGTCAGACTGACCATTGGTCAGTTCCCAATGGAACGTCATGATGCCTTTTCGACAGGGAAGTAGCTTCAGTCCTTGCGATGTCATCACAAGACAGTGCGAAGAGTTGGCCATCAGGTGGCCACCGACAAAGTAGAAATACTGTGAAGGCTTTTGTTCAGTGCACCATGTTGTCTGGATATATTCTGATTCTGAGTCTATTTCCAAGCAGAGCCAGCTGCCTATGTTCTTTATCTGGCCCTGGTAGGATGAATTTTTCCATGGTGTGGGCATTTCAGGAATAACATTGTCTAAATACCACTTAAATGACTTACACTTCAAGTCTTTCCGCAATTTCTTTCGCTTTGCTAATGAATGCAGTTCTTTTTCCGTGAAAGGATATCTGGTTCTATGTGCGTAGTAAAACTGGGCATATTCATCCATCCAAACATCAACTACTCTTTGATAGTTTTTGCTTATGACTTCTGTTCCATGAACCTTCCCAGGAAAGGAATATGGCAAGAATTTTCTGAAGAGATGACCAACCCGTGAACAGGGATAGATGTACATGGAGCCACCACACATCCATGCTTTGAAGGACAGCTCAAGGTTTTCACCTCCCCAAATAAAGAGATCTTCATCAAATGTCCCTAACTTATAGAAAAATGACTTGTCCACTGCAAATGCACATCCTATTGTTGTAGCTGATGGAATTGGAGATATTGATGATGGCCTGGTTAACTCCACCTCTGGAGGGATCACTGAAACAATGGAAATTTATATTAATTTTATTAACAACATATAAATAACGATTGTCTATTGACTCTTCAGTAATTCATTTTGTAGGTGAAGCTCCAATACTGATATTTCTCGCCATCTTCACAAGGCAACAGATCTCCTTTCTGATTTCCATTAACTGTGACCTGGAAGATGCACATGAGCTTCCCAGAATCGTGGGTTCAAACAATGCACTAAACAAAAATCATATAGCACATTGTGCACATTGTGTGGGTGTCATGGCCTACTGGATAGAGTATTGGACTAGTACGCGCATGCATGGTCGTGGGTTCAAACCCAGGCACGGCATGGAGGAACTGAGCAGATCCGCCTTCAACCACTGCTTCACTCCACCCAGGTGTACATGGGGAGGTGTGCTATAGGCTGAGATGGCATTGGATTGCTCAGTGATGGCGCAAGATGATGCGACAGCTGTATGCTCCCCAGGGAGTTGAGAAAGTTCCGAAGAGAACAGAATCTGTCAACCAAAAGTACCATATGAGGTCGGCTGAGAGCCACATCACCTACTAGGCTGATAGCAGACTATAAACCCCACCTTTACCTTTTTACAGCATTGCTTTTTTTCTTTGGCCATACGTATCTGATCTTTACCTTCTAATCTTTGTGGCCTATCATTTTATTTGCAGTCAGTACTTTTGTCATCACATCAGCGAATCTGAAAAGCTAACAAAAATTTGTGTCGCCTTGACAAATTATAATTTATTTTTCAATTACTACAGAAAGTCTACTTATGCAATATTGCCTAAGACTTCACCATGTTCAAGTACTAAACAAACCACTCATTAATCTGAATCACTAACCAAACAATTTAGAGTCACTTTTGAGATTGCATGCCCACGTCTGAGTATTTTAATTTAAATGTAGTTTTGCAGAAATGTTTTCATGAGATCTTTACAGTGTAACAAGTGAAGCTGAGGTACATCGCCCTAGGCCTTTTGACGTGACAAACTGATATTTGGAAAAGTTAACCTGTCCCATGCACCATCGAAAGTGCCTGAAAACAGTACTTGCTAACACGAACATGTTCACTAATTGGTTGCTAGGTGACTGTTTTTTCATTCGACTACACTGTATGAGTGGTTCTAACATTCACTGTGCCTGCTATTCTGCTTTGTTGAACCAGCATGAGTGCATGTTATTTTGTTTGCAAGGCCGTGTCAGCATGCTTCTATTGTCGCTGGGAGTGCAGTCACCAACACCCTCATTCTTACATTTGTATGCTTCATTCTTTTGCACTTTTATTGTTCAGACATTGCATGACTACACATTGCAGTATAACAATGCTTAGCATTAACCAGACATTGCATGACTACACATTGCAGTATAACAATGCTTAGCATTAACCAGACATTGCATGACTACACATTGCAGTATAACAATGCTTAGCATTTACCAAATGGGCAGGGCCCTAGCTCAGAGGTAGCACTCTGGGCTGGGTCCCGGGTTCGATTCCTGGTCGAGCCTACGTTGGATGGCTGTTTCATCCTTCGTCTCATTGCCATGGTCTCTGCCTGTCCTAATCAGCCCAACTGGTGCAGAAATACAGGACGTAAAGCTAATCACACACACACACACACAGCATTAACCAAATGATCTCAATGATCACTAAGATCCTCTGAGATCTTAACAAATTGACTGAGCACAAAAATGGCCCACTGAACCACACTGATTAGCTCAAGGACCTGGTAACATGCAATTGTAGTATCATGTTAACCAATAGCCACTTTTCAGAGTTCCTTTGTAATATATTTCATCGGTGAAAATCAATAATCTGGATCATGTCACATCTCTCAGCCTGATGCGCGTTTGCAGATTCAAATAAAAGATTCATGCATCAAAGACTGTTAAGCTGTTAAAAAAACCTGAGAGAAAAAAAATAATACTGTCTCCAACGACAGGACTGTGTAAATTACTGGTTCACATGGTAACGACAAACTAATAAATAATTTTCCTTTTAGTGGCACTGTAACTAGCATACATTTTTCATATCAGCAGTTACTTAATGGGATGGCTAAACTTACCAATGAACAGTAAGTAGTAGATATGGCAATAAAACAAGTTTTATGATCATAAAACAAATTTATCTGTCAATATATCAATCTATCAATCTAATGATCTATCGATCTATTGATCTATCGGTATTCCATCTGTCTGTCTGTCTGTCTGTCTGTCTGTCTATTTCTCTGGCTGTCTAGCTGTCTAGCTGGGTAGCTGGGTAGCTGTCTAGCTGTCTATCTATCTATCTATCTATCTATCTATCTCTCATCTGTCATCTATCTAAAGTGAATGGTCAATATTCTTCAATAGTGTACATGTAATGTATAAGAAAAACTGTGTTGTCGCACTTCATTTAATAAAGATTATAAAATTAATATGACCATATATGTTGCAGAATTTACTAGTCTTTATACTGAGGTGACCATAATAGCAAAGGAGAACACACTAACAAGAGTACACCAGGTTCAAGAGTGATAAACCTAATAATTATAATGTGACCTTAATAGTCTTAAGGTAGGGTTATACTAATTATAGGATAGATTTTCCTTGATTTCCACTGCTCTACTCATTTGGTCAAGGAAACTTAAACATCAAGGTCATTGACCTTTTATGTTTACTTACTGACGTACAATTCACTGTTTACCTGTGCAATCCCCACCACAGTGACTACGCCTAGCAACTAAATCACTGTTGACTACTCTGAGTACATATTTACCGAGGACTAATCTACACTGGAAGCCCAAAGCAAACTTCTCCCGATCCTTGCTAATTCAAAGGAAATGTCCATCTAAAAGTTTGCCTGTAATCAGAATGCATTAGTCTCTCAACCAATATCAGGATATTGAGCATGTTGAAGGTCATTTGAGAGCATCACTTTGACCTACAGTTCAATAATTGAACCAATATTCAGAATGGATGTAATAATGGCATCCCATGTTCAGTTCCAAATACTGCTCAATACAAATCAGTGACTTTACAACTATCCTAAACAGTTGGTGCACTGGAAAATCAAACATACAGTCAAACCTCGCTAAAAAGACATCCCTGAGAGTAATATATTGTATTATTACCCTTGCACTCGAGAGTGACTCTTTGGTACAATGGTTAACGTTCTGGCTTTTAGTCCCAGGGACCAGTGTTTGATTCCCGCTCCAGCAGAATTATTACAAATGGCACCCGATGTGAGTGTACTTGTGGACCCATGTCCTTCTAGCCAGGAATAGGCTAGGTGCAACGATTGTGAGGCTCGTGGTCAAGCCTAGGGAAGAGTGTAGTGTAGTGGTCCTGGTGTGAGCAGAATATTTCCTTGGCACCAGAGAGTGACTCTTTGGTGCCATGGTTAACGTTCTGGCTTTTAGTCACAGGGACAAGTGTTCGATTCCCGCACTGGTAGAATTGTTACAATATGCTATAAGGATATAAAGTGCAATGTCCTTAGGTCATTAGGACATCTCATGATGTGTGACAACTTATTTCTCTAATGCTTTTCTATAACTTTACAACAATAAAAGATACTTTTTGCAGGGCTATGGCAGCAATGGTTAAGTCTACAAAGTCCTGCAACGTAGGTAAATAATATAATTTGAAGTCTGTAAGTGGTTTGTTTGACGTTCGATCATTCCTTTGTCTCATTGTTTGTGCCTGCATTCGAACCACTTTCCTCATTCCTTGGTACACCAATACTGTATATCATTAACTAACTCTTAGATCTGGTCTATATACAAGCACTCTAGATGAAACGAAATAATCCAGTGCCTTGTTAAATCTTCAGGCAGATTATAATGGTCAGTCTTGCCACAACAGTTTGACCACAATGCGGGTATTTATAGGCTTTAAGTGGTTGCAGAATGACTCATTGATGGCAACCGAGTCATTTCATATTTCAAATTTCACAGGTGTCCATACAAAACGCTGGGAGGCACTAGACAGCAAGACTTAAAATAATAACAGAGTGGGACACCCAATGCCAGTGCACAAAAGAGAAGTTAGATGAGGACATGATCTGAAAGAGTTTTGGTTTTCTCAAGATCTAAGAAGTACAGATCAGTGAAGGTGCATAATGACACTGCCTTGCAAACAAAATAACAGGCAGTCCCACACATTCAGGAAAACTGAATATGTCTACAATAAGCGTCACAAAATTTCTCTCGAACCCATATTACAAAAACTGGTATATTAGAAAAAGTGAGATTCTCTTCCTGTGTTATTTCCCAAGCCCTTGAGGCACTTCTCAATAGTCTAGCAACCAGTGATTTGGTGATAAATCTTTCCATGGCCTGCCAGTCCTGAGAGTGATGAGGTATTGGAAATATGGTGCCATGGCATCCATTTGTTCTCTGAGGAATTAAATGAATTATAGCCCTTTTCAATTATATCCTGCCACATTTAGGTCCTACGCTTCCAGCAGACTTTAGGTCTGTAATTTAATTTTGTAGTGTTAACAGTAAAATATTATTGAAATTAATGATGAAAATAAAAGTAATTATTGTATTATTATATTTTAATACCTCTGAAAAGCAATGCACATTACAGCAAATGTATCCACTAATCAAAGTTTATCTCTGAGCTGTTACTGGATTTACATAAAACTTTTACACCACCCTCCAAATATAGGACCACTTGAGCTGAGAAATGTATCATGATCCAAGTTATTGATTTTTAGCCATAAATATATTACAATGGTACAGTTACTCTCTTAGAAAAGACTCTTACGCCAATAAAAACAACATTCTTGATATCCCTGTCTTATGCACCTGTGGCGTCTGTGCTTTTTTTTTACATATATCCAGGAATGTTTTGTACAGATTTGCTGAAATGGTCTGGTCATAAACTTAGTATTTTTTGACAAGTAGCATGATATTACAATTTCATGTTACGAAGTCCTTGAGCTAATTGGTGCGGTTCAGTTGGTCATTCATTAGCTCAATCAACTTGTTATTATATCATTATAAGATACTTCAGAGGATTTTGCTGACTTTGCAACTCATTTTATTCATTATATTGTTCCTCGTGTTAAATCTTCCTTGTCTTTGATGTGTATTTCTTTTTATACTTTTTTTTTTTATATATTTTACTTTCTTTATTGTTTTATTTTTTGTCTTAAAACGTTTATGCCGCATTTTCTATTAAATTTCTTATTTTTATCATTTTGGAAAGACTCTTTTAAATAATAAATGAATAAAAATGAAAAAAATGTAATAACTTTAAAAAAAGCCTTATATCAAGCATGGTAAAATGGCATAGAGTGCTCTTTTTTCACTTTTTTTTTCATCAAAAAAAAACAAAAAAAACCCCTATATATATAGGAAATGGTAATAAAATTTGGACCATTGATTATTGATGAAACATAATTGGACCTCTTAGAGATCGTTTGGTTAATGCTTAGTGTTGCTATATCGCAGTGTGTTGGCATGCTTTGTCTGAACATTAAAAGCACAAAGGAATGAGATGTGCAAAATGCACAATAGTGTTGGTGACTGCAATCCCACAATTTCCCAGAGACAATAGAAGCATAATGACACTGCCTTGCAAACAAAATAACAGGAAGTCCCACACATTCAGGAAAACTGAATATGTCTACAATAAGCGTCACAAAATTTCTCTCGAACCCATATTACAAAAACTGGTATATTAGAAAAAGTGAGATTCTCTTCCTGTGTTATTTCCCAAGCCCTTGAGGCACTTCTCAATAGTCTAGCAACCAGTGATTTGGTGATAAATCTTTCCATGGCCAGCCAGTCCTGAGAGTGATGAGGTATTGGAAATATGGTGCCATGGCATCCATTTGTTCTCTGAGGAATTAAATGAATTATAGCCCTTTTCAATTATATCCTGCCACATTTAGGTCCTACGCTTCCAGCAGACTTTAGGTCTGTAATTTAATTTTGTAGTGTTAACAGTAAAATATTATTGAAATTAATGATGAAAATAAAAGTAATTATTGTATTATTATATTTTAATACCTCTGAAAAGCAATGCACATTACAGCAAATGTATCCACTAATCAAAGTTTATCTCTGAGCTGTTACTGGATTTACATAAAACTTTTACACCACCCTCCAAATATAGGACCACTTGAGCTGAGAAATGTATCATGATCCAAGTTATTGATTTTTAGCCATAAATATATTACAATGGTACAGTTACTCTCTTAGAAAAGACTCTTACGCCAATAAAAACAACATTCTTGATATCCCTGTCTTATGCACCTGTGGCGTCTGTGCTTTTTTTTTACATATATCCAGGAATGTTTTGTACAGATTTGCTGAAATGGTCTGGTCATAAACTTAGTATTTTTTGACAAGTAGCATGATATTACAATTTCATGTTACGAAGTCCTTGAGCTAATTGGTGCGGTTCAGTTGGTCATTCATTAGCTCAATCAACTTGTTATTATATCATTATAAGATACTTCAGAGGATTTTGCTGACTTTGCAACTCATTTTATTCATTATATTGTTCCTCGTGTTAAATCTTCCTTGTCTTTGATGTGTATTTCTTTTTATACTTTTTTTTTTATATATTTTACTTTCTTTATTGTTTTATTTTTTGTCTTAAAACGTTTATGCCGCATTTTCTATTAAATTTCTTATTTTTATCATTTTGGAAAGACTCTTTTAAATAATAAATGAATAAAAATGAAAAAAATGTAATAACTTTAAAAAAAGCCTTATATCAAGCATGGTAAAATGGCATAGAGTGCTCTTTTTTCACTTTTTTTTTCATCAAAAAAAAACAAAAAAAACCCCTATATATATAGGAAATGGTAATAAAATTTGGACCATTGATTATTGATGAAACATAATTGGACCTCTTAGAGATCGTTTGGTTAATGCTTAGTGTTGCTATATCGCAGTGTGTTGGCATGCTTTGTCTGAACATTAAAAGCACAAAGGAATGAGATGTGCAAAATGCACAATAGTGTTGGTGACTGCAATCCCACAATTTCCCAGAGACAATAGAAGCATAATGACACTGCCTTGCAAACAAAATAACAGGAAGTCCCACACATTCAGGAAAACTGAATATGTCTACAATAAGCGTCACAAAATTTCTCTCGAACCCATATTACAAAAACTGGTATATTAGAAAAAGTGAGATTCTCTTCCTGTGTTATTTCCCAAGCCCTTGAGGCACCTCTCAATAGTCTAGCAAACGAAGAAAAAATACCAAGTTTATGACCAGACCGTTTCAGCAAATCTGTACAAAACATTCCTGGATATATGTAAAAAAAAAGCACAGACGCCACAGGTGCATAGGACAGGGATATCAAGACTGTTGTTTTTATTGGCGTAAGAGTCTTTTCAAGTTTGTCTTACCTGAAAAAAATACACACGGACTTAGTGGGAAACTTCTCTGATATTACTAGGCATGTGGTATTTGTATTGTCTTGTGTTCCCAATTAACATTGATAAATTGGCTAGCAAATGTTCTGTCACCATTGCTAGGGTGCAGACTGAGAAAGATACCTTAATTGCAATAAACGATGCTCAAGGGTGGTTCGATAATTGAAGCTGTTTGAGTTATATCCATACTGCCAAGATTTTGGTTTACTGTCATAGTAAGTTCCATTTTTTACCCTGTGGCCTTTATTGGTGCATGTCTGTGTAAGAGCTGGTAGAGTGGGAGAAATACCACATGACAAACATTCAGAAAAAAAAAAAAAACATTTTCAAGAGCATGAGGGTTAGCAAAGAAAAGACAAAGGAATGACATAGGTTTTTTTATCCCACACGCATGGTTCTGTATGCTTTTAGTATTATAGAAAAAAAAGTAAAAAAAAAATAATTTGGGTATGGGTGACTTCAATGCAGTCTTTTGTATTTGGTAATAACCCAATCTGGGAGTTATGAATTGGTACGTTTGTTCAGCTGATTTATTGATGCAATTTGGACAAATGTCCGGATGAAAGGATGCATACACGTAATCTTGTTTTGAGCAACTGCCAAAATAAATTGTATGGAAATTTAATCTTTTAATTACCTCATCACAAACTCAGAAAATAAAAAGTCCCAGTTTCTAAAGCTTGCTTAATTATACAGGCTGTAGTAATAGACAAGGTAAAAACAAGTGAAATATATGACTTCATATTCTCCATTGCATTTTCTCAGTGTTACTGTATAATTTGACCACCTGTAACAGGTAGGTGTAATGATGAGGTATGGCTTGGAGTCCACACCATTTAACACATGTACCTCCTGAGTGAGTATTTTACTTGCCTCAGCATAAACAATGGGTACAAGGCACTTCCAATTTAACGTCTCATGTCATTGACATCCAGCAGAGATGTAGCTCATGTAGCACCTTGGCCGGGATTCAAACCCAGGACACATTCAGTGGGGCTGCTAGGGCCTTAACCACTCAGCCGTCTCAAAAGTTCCATAATTGTTAAGAGTAAACCTTTAGTTTATTGCCTGGGTCAACCATCCTGAAGGGTATTGAGCTGACTTTTTCACACTTGGTTCAATGAATAAATAGCTAAGAATATTAGAATGAATTGGTGTTCAATCTACCCATAGAAATGGTTGCATGAGAAGTTACAGTATATCAAAAACAGCAATAATAAATACGATATCACATTCAAAGTTATGTAACTGCAACGATATTTCATAAAGCCTTTTTTCATAAAGCTCGTGAACTCATAATGTTCTGGAGCATGAGAATATGTTTTATGGTCTATTTTATCTGCCGTAAATTATAAAACTTGCAAAAGAAAACTTGTCCAGGACAGGTTGCAATGCATCAGTTTTCAAATCAAAACGCATGCAAATATAGAATCTGTTTAACATTGTCTGCAAGGGTCCACATTTTAAAATAAAGTAATCAGGCCTCAGTACACTGAGGAGACCAGACTACCTGGAGGAAACCTATTCAGAAACTGTAAATATACCCTGGGTGGCCAACAAAAAGTCAATAGCTGGTGCCACCGGTTAATGCTGCATGGAACTTTAGGACTCATTCAGAAACCTTTCAACAGGCATTTGGGCCTGGCCATCCATTATGATCTGGTGACTTTATCAAACATATTTTGAGAAAATCAAACAAGACTGTCACAGTACAAATAGAATGATGCTATAGAGTTGCATTGGTAAACCTCAGATATTGATGTCAAATGGACTGAGTTGACCAAGGTGGGAGAATTCACCCCACTTGGCATATTTGCATAATAACTGTGATTTGTTTCAGCTAATCATAACAAATTCATAATGGAGGGGAAAGGATAATATCAATCTTTTAGACTAGGGTTTGTTATTAAAAAGATTAAGCTACGTTTTCAGGGCATTGAGGCATAGGCCCTATCCATGCCTCAGCCATTCACAACCTACTTCAGTATAATTGTCATGATCAGCATATGAATTAATCCTTCAAAACAATTATACGTCACCGTGACCATAGTAACATGACAATAGCATGGTCAATAGTTAGTGATGTCATAAAACTGACCATTGGTCACTTTCACCAACTTAGGTCACCTGTGCAAATGGCTAAAGGGTGAATTGCAGCTTTTGCTATCGGAAATTAAAAATTCAATTACTGATGAAGTAAACATATCTGGTCGTTTTTCACTGATTCACCTTGAAATGATATCATATATCTTCGTAATGAAAATATAAAAGGCAATATAGAATGTAGCCACAGACAAAAGCTACACAGATCTATACATTTATGTGTGATATTAAGTTAAGATCTTACCTTTCCATATATAATCCATGGACCATGTGAAGCCCCCATGGGCAGGTGGATCCCACGGTTCATATTTAATGTCTTTGGAATTGATGGTGTCCACATGGGGCACTGCAACTATGGAAGAATTTTGTTTGATGGCTTCCAGAAGAGGTTCCAACCAGCCTCTTGTGACTTCCACATGAGCATCTAAGAAGACGAGGACAGACCCTCTTGCCGCTGCGGCCCCAGCCAACCTCGCTTGGATAAGACCCACTCTTTCCTGTCTTCGGATAAGTCTGAATTTGGGCAAAAGGGCCACATACATCTCTAGGGGCTTCCCCAGATAGTCGAAGGTGCTTCCGTCATCTATGAGGAGGACTTCATCGATGAGATGTGTTGGCGTCCGAATAGCAACGCTTGTCGCTGTCCGCAACAGCATCGACCACGATTCATCGTGGAACGGTATGATGATAGTAGCTTTCGGAAGAACTCCGTACTGTACATCCGAACACTCTAATGGTCTGTCGTCAGCGAGGTCCCTGTCCAGCGGAATGCGATTACTCAAGGACACATTTAACATGTAAGAATCATATGATACAAATGTCTGCCTTGGAAAGAGTCCTCTCATGTCTTTTAACTGATCTCTCAGGTTGTCATAAAGTCTTGGAGTCTCCACCACTTTGGGACCTCGTTCAAACAATAAGGTCATCACCAATAAGCTTCCTAAGAAAGTTATCAAGTTGACAAACCTTAGGAATCCATGGTTGAGCCCCATCGAGTACAAGGCCTTGATCTTGATATGCATTGTGTGTAGGTGTTTGCTCAGTGAATACTAAGTGATGTGATTTCCAGGGATTTGGTTACATCAATGTCATTCTGGTCGTAAACAATAAAACCACATGAGGCTACATGACCTGAGGCTGCTGCTGCTGCTGCTGCTGCTGGTGATGATGACTGCTCATTATGCCACATGAAACATGAAACAATAAACAGAAGTCACTGGAAACAGGAGGCAGTCAGTTGATACAATCCAGAAACCTCATCATCTATCTGAACCCACCAGGGCAGAGGAAACACATTTTATTGTGTGTCTTTTTTCACCACAAAGGCTTCATCTTCTGGGGTATCTCTAATGCTGCATAATCCAACAAGCACAAAAAAGTAAGCTTTCCATGTCCAAACAAAAGTCATTGAGGATTACTACAATGACATTTTTTGTAGTAACACTAGCTCATCATGTGCATGCATGCCGTGTCATGAAGTTAGTATTGAAACAGTTGTAATGAAAGTTTAGAAATTACAACCAGGTGATGATATGCATGGTAATAAGGATCTGTAATGACGCTGGAATAGTGATGTTTTCTGGATCCTGGAGGCCCATCAAATGCTGGATTTTAGTCTGGCTTATAACAGAACATAAAGGCAATAATCCGTGAGCAAATATAATTTTTTAGTCACTGTTGCAGATGTCCAATTGCAGCATCACAGCTGCTGCCTGCAGTGAATCCTGGGCAGTGTGCCCTGTGCCAGAGCACTGTAGCTCTGTGGCTTGTGAATGCTTGTCAACTTGTCTTATGGAGGAAGTCAGTGCACCTGGGGTAGGGAGGGGGGGGGGGGCATGTCCCATGAAGCATGCACGCCATCTGCAATGACAAAAAAAATTGGTCCAAAAAAATCTAATGAGAAGTGAGGTCTTCCTTATGCAGCACCATTACCGAATACAGCTTGCATTAATTGGTGACAAAAACACACAGAAAATGAACACCACCTCTGAAGTGATCAACCTGCAGGAGACCTTTTAACACTCAGTGTGTCATACTAGTCATGCATGACTGAACTCGTGTTGCCTGGGGCCCAATGGAGTACACTACAGGACAGAAGGGTGGGGGTACAACTTTTCCAAGACAGGCACTGGTGTTTCCCTGTCATTAAACCCCAAGAAAAGCTTCCTAAGCACATTCTAGTTCTGCACTAGTACCTGAGGGCAATAGGTTATGCTAGTACAGCAATTCCTGATGTCTCAGTTCATGCACAAGTCTGTATACTCAATATATCCTTTCGTTTGGTTTCTACCACAGTTGCATAGGGGGAAAAATTAACAAAGGGTTAAGTCTTCAACATGCAAATCTGGATTTCAGACTATTGTAGTTTTTGAATTATGCAACCAGACAAAGTCATTTCGTTTTGTAAAAAGAAAAATCCTAAATCTCTCTATGCAGCCTGTCAAAATAGAAACAAAATGTTGTCTTATTGCACCCAATGTTGCAACCTTTGTGTACAATAACATGTTATTAACTACAGCTACTCAGTGTTAAAGAAATAAAGGTTTTTTTTTTTTTTTTTTTTCTTTTTTTTTTTTTTTCAATATGAAGATGTAATATATTTTACAATTCACAACTATGGAAATATTGCTGTGATTAATTACAAACTAAGATCACATAATAGAAGGTGACAGCTTTTTAATTACAATAATCATAAAGGATAATGCATCCTAAATACGGGTGTGACGAATTATGCTTCAGCGGGCACCATCTATTGAATAGCCTCATTTAAACGTTGTCATTAAAATGACACGCTTGGTCACATTAATCATTGATGCTTTGGTGGGAAATGAGGAAAAATCTGTGGAATTTAATCCTTATGTATGATCAACAATTGAGTGTTTGTTACTGGGATATCTCTTATTATATTAGAAGACCTCCTCTCTATTAAGACCACCCAAATAAATATGAAATTGACCAATAATTAATTTTTAATCATTGTGCTTACCACTGCAATTATAAAAAGTCGTTCTGCAACCAGGCCCATCTCATTATTGAGAGGCATTTGGACCCCATATTTTTAATATAACATTAATATAACTAACTATCAAGATTATCTTAGCATTACGACTAGTACATTTGGAAAAGGTAGTGGTGGAACATTGAATATACCATTTGTTTTTGTTGTGACATTTTCTAGGTAGGAATATGCATAGAAGACTAATTTAAAGATAACATTCAAGTATCTGAAGAGTCCATATATACATAAATAACTAAGGTGAGGTTTAAATTGAGACACGTCTGTGGCCATAGAAGTGATGCTCAGCTGTATACCAATAGTTTCTGCACCATGACAGAATATTGTGAGGTAATGTCATCCCCTATGATATGATATTCATGTTTACTTAAAAATATTTATTACAAACTCTTCATATCATTACAACACCAGCATCCAATGACAAGCCATGAACATATTGGAAATGATGCTGGTTTAATAGATAGATAGATAGATAGATATGGGAAGTGCATCCCTCTATGGCAAGTTCTTGCTGTTATCGACGGTTGATTGAGGAGGGGAGAGAGAGGAGTCAACCAATGTTGCACATTTAACCAATGGGTGGGATCTTTTACTTGTATCAGCATGGATACCGAGTACAATGGGCCGCCAATTTAACATCTCATCCGAGGGACATCCAGCCGGAATGTTGCTCATGAAGGGTGCCCGATCCCGGGATTGAAACCGGGTCCTTCAGAGAAGGCGAGCGTCTTAATTACCACTAGACCACCCAGCTACCTTGATAAATTTTTTCAGCTTGACCCTACACTGACCCTACAACGTATATTGTAGTGGTAGCAATTGTAACATATCCCCAGGCTATGGTTTAGCAATACATGTTATAGTAATTGAACTATTGGAGTCCAGGGTACCATTTTTCAATCGATGGACATCATCAATAATGTTAATGTCACAAAACTGACCTCAGGTCTGTTGGTATACTTGTATCGACGAGACCAAAAGCTTTATTACGTGATATTGACGTGGTATTGACGTTCAGATATAGACGTCGATAGATATTGATTTGTTTTATTCTGATATTTGTAATGGTTTGTTGACAATGGGGTATTTGGCATAATATGGCGTAGTTAGTGGGCAACGGGCAGTGTCCAGTGCCACAAAGTTCACTTACCCCCCCCCCCCCTCAAATTTGACCTCCCAAACCCTCTTTTCAAACCAATTTATATTTACATATTGCGCTTTCCTTATTTTTAGACGGAGTGACACACCTTTTGTACTGACCAAAAAAAAACATTTAGCTATAAGCTCACTTTTGTTAATACGGAAACTAACCGGATTTTTGCAATTATTAATTCAATTAAAAGAGATCAAAAAGTTAGTAATTTTTATTTATTGGTGAAGGCATGTGTTAAACTGAGTCACAATTCATTTCGATTTAGTTTTAAATGATTTTCTATAATATCAATTCAACAATTTGTTTATGTTTCAATAAACATCGACTGTTTATTTCATTGCCGTTTATTATAATTTCTAATTTTTTTTTTTTCATTAATTTAACCTTTTATTTTTGGATGATAATTAACCACAAGAAATAAGCTTGCCAATTAAATTTAAAGGTCAAGGCCATACTCAAAGGAATTGAAAAGCTAAGTATAGTTACATTATTATTTATGTTAATAGGGTGGCCTCCCGACAGTGATATATTAAATATCTTTGGGAGGTCATGTGAATTATGTGAATTGTAATTTGTAAAACGTTTTGGCAAATAGATAATCTGAATCTGAAAACATTAAAATTTTATAAATATACATATCAATTGGAAAATATGCTTTATCGATGTAATTTACGTTCTAATGAATAAGTTCACGCTAACATCTTAAATATTTAAGGGTGTCAAGAAAAATAACTACCCCCCCCCCCCTCTTTTTTACCAAGTTAATCAGTTTTATGCAACACATTAGTCACCCGAAGTTACATAATCTTTTTCCTAAATTATTGTGTAATAACCAATTTTTGTCAGTGTAATGTTATTAGAGGTTTTCCTTTTAACTTTTTACTCATAGTGTGGGAAAATTGGCACGTCTTCAAAGCATTCCTGAAAGTGTAACATGTTCATCAGCCAAATTGTAATAGTGACACGTAAAATTATAGATTTGGCCAAGTTTAACAGTGGCATGCTTATAATATAGTATATTTAGGTTTCCTAACATGTAAGATACATATTTCACTTTGACTTAACTGTCCTTTTTACTAGTTTTTTTTTGTTTCTCTCTCTCTCTCGACAAAAAGAGCTTTGAATAAAGTTTTCATAATTGTGGTCATAGACCGTTGGAAAATGTATATTTTGGGGGAAAAAGACTAGAAAAAGGGACTTTGCTTGCCAACTCCCAGTTATCAATAAAAGATTAAGATGTTGCCTCAAAACCGTATGCATTTAGTGAGTTTAAAAACATTGATAAAAAAAAAATTAGTTCTTTTATAAGATTCAAGTAGCAGGTACATAATGTTCATTCCAAAAATCTGAATAGAAAAACATGTTTACAGTATGTAATTCCGAGAAAGTCTTTTTAGAGACAAGAATTTATGATAGTCAACAACTGCTTTGAAAGTTTGATAGTCTGATCCTCAATGACAGTCCATACAGTGACAGTCAATAAGGCTTTTGGGTGGCCCAGCACAAGAGCAAGCACTGGCGCGGCTCTGACATGCCTGTTTAAGCTGGAGTCTTTCTCAACTCCATGGGAAGTAGACACCCCTTTACCCAGATAGCATTCCGAAACGATTTGGGATGTATGGGGCTTCATAGGTGAATCATAGCCAAGTGTTGGGTTTGAACCCACGACTTTGCATGTAAGAGCCTACCACAAACCTTATCATCTCATCATTACATCTGCCTCTGACTGGTGATCATGTAATCCGCCTAATCGTCAGATACAATATTACAATACAATACAATCCAATACAGTTTAAGTTAAGCAGGATCAACACATGCATGCACAATAAAAATAAATAACTTTCAATATTAGTACACAAATAGGGGGCTGGTGCCACCAGCTGATGGCTGTGTTGGCTATCCCCTTTGACATAATTAATGCCATATCTAAGATAATACCTTCACCAGAAAAGAGAAATAAATGGAATAATAATACAATACAATACAATACAATACAATGTTGACCTTCGATGGAGGTTTCAAGTGACATGGGTCATGAAGCTTATTGGAAAACAATTGCAGGTCCGCCAATTAAAGGGTTAAAATCATTGAGGAGGTCTGTAATATAATCGTTAATGGGTGGAAAATATTGATGGGAGCCTGATTCATTAGTATTCTACCTTGCTCTGTTGACTGTGACAGATCAGTGTACATGGGGAATTATGCTGATGTCTAAAAGGTTTCCATGGAAACCGATCCTAACAATGGGAGTCCCCCTGATCAATTTTCCTCATTTTCCATCAATGGTGATGAAAAAGGGAGTCAGAATTGTTTGCTCCTGTCTGTTGTCAGCTTGTTTTGTTTGTGAGTCACCTGTCCTCATACATGTAACTCAAAAATTTGTGTGTGCAATGTTCAATGTGTGTGTTTTCCCCCTGAACTTTAACTTTAAAAGTATTGAAATGAAGCTGTTTTAACCTTGAAGGGCTTGTGAAGGTGAAAAGCACAGCCTGCACTTTTCACAATGATTAAATTTACAGCCCCCCCCCCCCCAAATTTTAAGATCACTTTAGCAAGTACACACAATCTTCTCAGTGGTTACTGTAATTGACATTTTGGTGCAACTTTTATTGGCCTTAATTTTGAGGTGGTCATATTCATACTTAGGTTCAAACATGGGTGGTTTTAACATTGAGGTGGTCTTGTGGCATCAATAAATAGGTATTATAATGATAAAGTGACATTAAATTAAAGATACACTTGGGTCGTAGTCTTGATTATGAGGTGGTCTTAAAGGTCAGGTGGTCTTAAAGGTCAGGTGGTCTTAAAGGTCAGGTGGTCTTAATGGTACGGTGGTCTTAATGGTAAGGTGGTCTTAATGGTCAGGTGGTCTTTATGGTAAGGTGGTCATAATTTTGTCCGGTGGTCTTAATGGTAAGGTGGTCCGGTGGTCTTAATGGTCAGGTGGTCTTAATTGTGAAAATTGTGAAGTGGTCTTAATTTTGAAGTGGTCTTAACTGTGAGGTGGTCTTAATGGTAAGGTGGTCTTAATGGTCCGTTGGTCTTAATGGTCAGGTGGTCTTAATTGTGAAAATTGTGAAGTTCTCTTAATTGAAAATTGTGAAGTGGTCTTAATGGTCAGGTGGTCTTAATGGTGTAGTGGTCTTAACTGTGAGGTGGTCTTAATGGTAAGTGGTCTTAATGGTTAGGTGATCTTAATGGTTAGGTGGTCTTAATGGTGAGGTGGTCTTAATGGTGAGGTGGCCTTAACTGTGAGGTGGTCTTAATGGTCAGGTGGTCTTAATGGTTAGGTGGTCTTAACTGTGAGATGGTCTTAATGGTGAAGGGGTCTCAATTATGAGGTGAACTTAATAGTTAGGTGATCTTAATGGTTAGGTGGTCTTAATGTTGAGGTGGTCTTAATGGTGAGGTGGTTTTAACTGAGGTGGTCTTAATTGTGAGGTGGTCTTAATGGTGAGGTGGTCTTAATGGTGATGTGGTCTTAAGTGAGGTGGTCTTAATGGTGAGGTGGTCTTAATGGTGATGTGGTCTTAATGGTGAAGCTGTCTTAATTGTGAGGTGGTCTTAACTGTGAGGTGGTCTTAATTGTGAAGTGGTCTTAATGGTGATGTGGTCTTAATGGTGAAGCTGTCTTTATTGTGAGGTGGTCTTAATGGTTAGGTGGTCTTAATGGTGAGGTGGTCTTAGTGGTGAGGTGGTCTTAAAGCGCAGTTCCACTACATATCCCTTGTAACAAACACTTTCAATATAAATAGAGTTTTAAAGTGCTGTATCCTTAAATTTTGCTTATTTTGTGATATATACAGCAATGAAGAGTAGAAAGAGTAACTTATCCATTCATCAAACTAAGAATGCAAGAAAACCAACCTTTGAGGAGTAATTTGAGGTTTTTAGTGCAGCTTTCAAAATATGAATACTGCTATGTCTACGGGCATTTTTCATAATAAGACTTTATGTCAACTCAACTGTTTTAAACCCTGTTCTTTAAATATAAATGACAAAAACATGGAAAGCCTGGGGAGAACACCAGACTTTCAATCACCCGAGGCATAAAACATGCTTTAAAAATATCTTCAATCAAACAGTTGCACCTTCAGGCTATTTTGGATTTTCATAGACCCAAAGCTTCGAAAATCGGTGCCGCTCATAAACTATGTGTTCGACCTAGATATGAATTTATAGTTTAAAAATGGTCGTTCCATGGGAACATTTTATTTTGATCTTCTTTATTACTTTATTTTATTTTACTGTACACGTTTCATTTTATTTATCTCATTTATGCTACTTACATTTTATAATTTATATAATTTAGTAGTATCTTTATTCGTTTATTTTTTAAAGATTTATAGATAGTAATCAATCAAAATTCGTGATCCGAAATATAGGGTCACACACCCTCTGCTTAGCCATGCAGACGTTTCATGAAAAAATTACCTATTTCAAGCACACACAAAATATCATAAGCTCGCAAAAATAGTCTGGTGTGTGTCAATAGATATTAGACATTCTTTTATATCATAACTCATGAAAAATGAAAAAACCTAGATAACTTGCCAACAGTGGACAATTAACACATACTACACCGCTCTCCAAAAGTGTACTACCATGAACTTTGGTGTAATTGCTCATGTGGTCTCACATTTTTGGAGGGTGGTGTAATCTAAATTTCTCCAATTGAAATTGTTATTATTTGAAATCTATATAATATCAAGATCCCACCGTATTGTATGTTATTGTGTATGAACTCATTTAACACATTTGATATCATTATAAACACATATGGAAGCATGTAAATTATGCATTCAGAGGGCACATGGCGTACGATCTTAATGTTCATTTTTTATCATGTCACAAACATGTTAATAGGTACATATCCTGTAATTACTTTAATATAATGTAATAATGTATCGCAACACGCAACGATTATATAAAAATGCTATAAACATGTTAATAAATGGTTACTTACATGTAATATACATTGTACGTCACATGACCATCAAGCATAACACCTGTATCCTTAGTATTCTATTGTGTGTCAGGAAAAATCCTAACTGCCCATGAAGGTGGCCAATAAAATTCCCGGCCCACAGGTGAAGGCCTCCATGTGGGTAACTGAGAAAAATAGTTAAGTGCCAATTAGGGCACAAGAAAGACTTAAGGAAGAAGGAAATGTGTTTTGTTTATTTTAGAAGGAAAAGTAATTCACGATATGATATTTATATCGGTAAATTTATGAGGAAAGTATGACTGAAAGTTCGAAGCGTTATAATTCTTTAGTGTGTCAAATGTTATCATTGCAATGAGCAGTATAGTAAAAATTCATATTTGATAGTAAATTTTAAATGTTAAATAAACCAGGGCTTATACAAATTGTTATTCCTTAAAAGAGGCTCAGGCAGCCTGACAATTACGTCCTTGGCAGACTGATCTTGAGTCTTTCTCAATTATTTAGCATTGAGAACTCACTTTCCAGTGCCATCATTGTGGGGTGCCTAATACAAAATACCCACTGCACCTGGGTGGGGGTGAGACAATAACATAGAAACATAGAAAAGATATGATAAGATTAGATAACATTTTATTTGAAATAGACATGTTTAAAACAGTGAACATTAGTTGAAGGCCATCAGTCGATTAAAGTTTAGTAAAATGGCAACAAAAGATGTGTACAGTAAGATCATTACAGATCATGTTTTTAAAAACTTTAGAATCTACACAGGCTTTAAAACTGAATGGTAAAAAAATCCATGCATGACTAGAAACTCGCCAACTAATTAAGTGGTCTTATTGGCGAGTTTCTACTGTATTTCTTCCTTCTAGGCCTAACCCCGTAATAAGACCACCCAATTTTAAGACCACCTTGATTTTTATTTCTAAATCTGAAATCCCAAAAGTAAGACAACTTCAATATTAAGACCACTTTACTGTTACCGCAAAATGTTCTTAATAGTCAGGTTTAATGTATATATATATAGTGTGTGGGTGAATTATACCATATTTTTGCCATGTTTTGGGATCGTTCACAAATGCCTTGCCTATCAACAGAGTAGCACATGCGTTATTTTCTGTCATACAAGTTTACTTATAAATGATACCAAGGGGAAAAAAATAAAAAATAAAATAAACAAATGAAAAAAATGTACTAGTGAAGTCCTCGTCCCTGCCTTAGATCCACCCAAACCATTTATAAAATTTTGATGTGCTCTGTTTATTGTCAACTTTTCAAACTTTTAAATTTGTATGAAAAGACTAAGCACCAGAGCACTGGCGGAACCAGGGGGGGGGGGAGGGGGCAGCCTTAATGTCTATCACAGGTTTATAGAATTACTGACAGGGACATCTAACAGTCAAGCTTTTGCACCCCCCCCCCCCCCGTAGAATCAAGGCCGGATCCGCCAGTGCACCAAAGGTTTTTTAAAACTGAAAGTTATCTTTTTTGCGACAGAAGTGATTTATTAAAGAGAGATCATTCATTCCAATGGCTCAGTCCACACCACGAGCGCTTGAATTCACTGATCCAACTTGGCCTACTCTGCACAGTGGCGCCGCCACGTATCTATACAGTCATGTATAATAATAATATATTATATATATGAATGCTGGCAATGAGTAAATTCAAACGCTCGTGGTCCACACTATGATATGTCAAGAGATAACCTGTTGTGACACTGAGGAGTGATGACACACCTGTCACCCTGGCCCCCTGCCTTTTTTTAAGCAAATTATGTTCACGCTAGGTCTTCTATATTGTGACACTTGAGTAGTTTGTGCACCACTTCTGGGGTATTTTTATCTCTCATTTACATGTCCTTTTATGTACAATTGAACTTTGAGTATTGACGTTGTCCGGGGTGCATTTGTCTCTGAATTTCCCAGAGCCATGCTGACAAACTTTTGGGGACAACAACAGACTTTAGAAAGTAAACGAAAGTCACACCAGGTATACCAACACACAAAAAGGATCCATAGATTGCTGTAGGGTATCAGTGGTTTTTTTTATTTATCCATATTTGTTGTGAAAAGGTTTATATTACTCAGAAAATACAGAACGACGACTCCCACACACACATGCAATGGCCCATGGAATGTGATACACGTGTAATGGTCGTCTCAATTCTTACTGGTTTTTTTAAACATATCAATAGGGCCTTAGGTAGCATTTGCCTGGATTAGATAAATTAAAGACTTTCCCAAAAATATCTCACCAACAGGAGAAACTCTAAACGTCTTAAAGTATAAATGACTGGTCATATCAGTAGAAAACATTCATGTAATATTTCCATATTCAACATTTATGGTCACATTTAGAATGGCTTATATTTTGAAAAGAAATGATTATGGTCAGTCATATTGATGACCTTTAAGTGCATATAATCACATTGAAAAGTGTTGAATAGGGTTTTAGAAATATAACCTATAAATAGTACCCAGTATCTGGTGAAGTGTGAAGAAGTTACAGAATGATAATAACTATGATTATCTTGAATCTTCTAATTCTTCCTCTTCTTCATCTTCTTCATCTTCCTCTTCTTCCTCCTCTTCTTCTTCCTCTTCTTCCTCTTCTTTCTCTTCTTTCTCTTCTTCCTCTTCTTCCTTTTCCTCTTCATCTTCTTCTCTTCTTTCTCTTCTTCCTCTTCTTCCTCTTCTTTCTCTTCTTCCTCTTCTTCCTCTTCCTCTTCTTTCTCTTCTTCATCTTCCTCTTCTTTCTCCTCTTCTTCTTCCTCTTCTTTCTCTTCTTTCTCTTCTTCCTCTTCTTCCTTTTCCTCTTCATCTTCTTCTCTTCTTTCTCTTCTTCCTCTTCTCTTCTTCCTCTTCTTTCTCTTCTTCTTCTTCCTCTTCTTCCTCTTCTTTCTCTTCTTTCTCTTCTTCCTCTTCTTCCTTTTCCTCTTCATCTTCTTCTCATCTTTCTCTTCTTCCTCTTCTCTTCTTCCTCTTCTTTCTCTTCTTCTTCTTCCTCTTCTTCCTCTTCTTTCTCTTCTTTCTCTTCTTCCTCTTCTTCCTTTTCCTCTTCATCTTCTTCTCTTCTTTCTCTTCTTCCTCTTCTCTTCTTCCTCTTCTTTCTCTTCTTCCTCTTCCTCTTCTTTCTCTTCTCCCTCTTCTTCTTCTAGCTACTTAACCTTCTTCAAAATATCAATATTTGTTACCTTTATTTATTGTCTTCTTTTTGTCATAAGTCTTTTACACAATGCATGCTCCCAACCCTATTAAATGGCATTGACATGCACTTCCATTACAATAATCATTGTACCACTCACCAGTGCAATTTAGCATTATGTACGCCGTTGTACAAATCCTCATGTACAACAGTTAGCCAGCAAAGCTGCGCTTGGATTGGTAGGCTGCCAAAAGTGGGCGGGGCCTGCAGCAGCGTGCATCCAGCGAGTGCAGGCAATTCTGGCGATCTGACTTGCTTGTATGTTTTATTTAATTAACTTCGTCCGAATTTTAAAAATAAAACATTTTCTGAAAGCTACGGTCATCATCTATCTCGATATGTGATATTAATCAATTAGATTAATTGTAGACGGAGCACTATTTTTCCAGTGAATCATAATAGGGAAATAGAATAATTGAAATTTGTATTGACACATACACAATGGTCACATTGTGAGACATGAGGTATGTACACCCTCAAATGCTATGTACATTGACATTTTCGGATGTACATATCTTCATGTCTCACATCTACTGTGTGGTACATTACGTGTTAAACATTTTTACTCCGTTTATCTGTGACCAAATCACAAATAACCATACTGAAAAGACAAGTAGGGAAAAATAGGACATTTGTTCCCTATAGAGATATTTGTGTCTGAAAGTTGGGGTAATCTTATTTTTCCATATTCTTATATCCAAAATATGACCAAAAAAGTAAGTCAATATTAATTTTCGATTCTGCAAAAATCTTGCTTGTTTTGAGATTTAAATGTCGAGTAACATAAGTTTTGCATTATTCAATGTGTAAGTCTTTTACTCAGAGATAACACCATTGACCTCACGTTGCACTAGACATTTCCTTGCAGTTTGGAAAGTCCCACTTTAACTTGTCAAAGATTTCCTCTTAGACATGTTTACACAATTCTCTCTGCCATTTTCTTGTCCTGTCTAAAGGTTTCCCGTGTACACACTAGCTTTGTCGGTACACTTTTGAAACAATGTCTTGATCAAGCTATAAAGCTATGTGAAAAGACACTAAAATGTCGCTGACCTTACAAATCTGGAGCTGAATGTAAACTTGATGTCAAGAAATATGTTTAGTGTAAGATTTTCTTTCTTGCTGTGTACTGTAACTATGCATTGTCTGTGACTTTTCAAATATAAAATATGAAAATATGAGAATGTACCGTACATTGGCTTTATCTTACAAGTCAATGACGTGTCAATTAAGTGTTTATTTTATAATTCATTAAGAAGCAGCTGGATAGCCCACTGTCTAATTAGGCAGCTGGATAGCCTACTGTCTGAGGCAACTGAGTAGCCTACTATAATGTCTAAGACAACCACCAATTATACGCCGACTGTACGTGCATTGTACTGGTTGTCTATGCTGGGGCAGGTAAAAGACCCATCCATTAGGTAAGTGTGTAAAATGGTGTAAACTTCATGTCTTATCTTATCATTACGTCTGCCAAGGTCAGTTGGTCACAGACAGTTTCATTAAAAACGGCCTGTCAAATTGAAACTAGAAAAATAGAAAGCGTCTGCTATACAATGTTACCTGCCACTAAACAGCAAACAGAACTGTCTGGCTATAGCTGGCTACTCAAAGCCAAATCTAAAAGTACAGGAAAAACACATATTTTATGATATCTTAGATAAGTTTCTTTCATTTACCAAGATTCATATTTTTTCTGTGGTGGTATGTGTACTGTAAGCCAACTATTAGCTAGGAGTAGACAGAAGCAGCTGGCTTCAGACAGTTATAGCTACAGCCAGGAATATGTTGCTATGGCTGTCTAAAATATTTTATGAAACTAACTGTACAATTAATATACTTATTATATACATAGTTAGACATTCATATGACTAAGGCAAACTATCATTGTCAGAAAAAGTTTACTGAATTGTTAAGTGTCTATAGATGGGGGTTTTAATCATTCTGGACACATTTAGAATGTCTGAAGTTAGTGAAAAAATATTCATAAAGTTTCTAAGCTGCCTTAAATTTTAGCCCCATGTTTGCAAATGACCTCAACAAAAACGTAAACATTTTCTTTTTCAATTTTTTTTATTAAAAAACGCACACAATGAGTAGCAATCCAATGAGATCAGCGCATTCATAAATTTATTAGGGAATGTTTTCCTAATTAAAAACTAAAGTTAAAAAACAAATCTTCCTTAATTACAGGGGATCCATTTTGCAAAAAATTTTATTTCCTTAATATTAGTGAATCATGCGAGATACGACAATGGTTAATCCATCACTTATGACAAAAAATAATGAGCTTTTCCCCATATATTTTTAATTTCGTCCATTAATCGCGAACACTATACGATGACAGTAAACTATAGGAGGCGCTCATTAAACTAAAGAAGTGAAACAGCACCATCTGGTGTTGACGGCTGAAAACACAAGGAAACGTTTCACAGCTGAACACCTGCAATACTCTTTGTTAACGTTGTCTTTGTGAATGGATCTTTTGTCTCATTGTCATGGTCCATGATAGCCTATAATCTGACAAATTAAAGTGTATTGCGGGGACCGCTGCATTTTTATAAAATGTACCAGGCCAAGGGGGCGGAGGGTGGGGGGCTTTAAGCCTCCTACCCCCCCCCCCCCCCCTAATCTGCTAATCCGCTACTGTCCATATTTTGACTTACATAGGTAAATGAATTATTTATATCATCAATCCCCACTCCATGGCGTTGGCCCTCACAATTAGGCATCTAAAATTAATTTCTGTGTTTCCTGGTTTTTTGTTGTTGCCTTTTTGCTATAATACAATATCACTGAACATGTCAGTGACATGAGCAGGACTAATTTCATTCCTACATTAATATCAATACGTGCCTCGGGTAAATTTGGACAAAGTTGACTAGGTATTGAGGTATTCATTCCAGTCCACTCAACCAAATCTCACAAGTAATGACTTGTGCAAAACTTCTACTTTAGTGTCTGTCATGGATGATTGGAGAATCATTATACATATATAGGGGGGGGGGATACAATCTTTGTAATAAACCAGTTACAGGCATCTATTTATGGATAAAATGCATTTTTCATCATAATATTTAAGAGTTCTCCAAATGTTTTGTTACAGTTTGTATTTTTGTACATAGGTTTAACGAAATAAGTGTATTTATTGTAGGCCTATTGTATATTGATTTATGATTTTGTTTATTCATAAAGTTCTACCCACCTTTTACAGCTGGACACCGCCCAAACCGATTCCTGTGTATTCAAGCCTGAAGTCGGGTTTTCTACAAATTTGACACAAAGTCGTTTGACTTAGTACAGGTTCAATACTTCAGGTATGTGGTTTAAGCTGAATTTAGTTTGATCAGTTGCATACGTTTTTATCATATTCTAGAAAACAATAACCAAACTTTAGTGTATTTATGAGAAAAATCTGATTTATTCTAAATATTTTTACATATTCTGAATAGGCTGTTGTCTGTGTTGTTTGAAGATTATACTATAAAAATTAGATACCTCGCAAAAAAGAAATATTTGCATTCTCTCACAAAAATTTGCGTTCCCTTACAAGATGAACAAGTTCCCTCGCAAAATGCCTTCTCTCATGAAATTAACACGTTCCCGTGTGAAATAAATGCCTTCCCTCGCAATGATTGCATTCCCTTGCGATGACCGCGTTTCCTCATGATGACCGCGTTCCCTCCCAATATTTCACGTTCCCTCATGTTTTTTGTGTTCCTTCGCAATAACTTGGCACAATGATTGCGATGATTGCGAGTGAAAGTGAAAATAAATTATTTGTACTAACATGTTCTCTCAGGGGCTCCGTATTTCTCAGCTTCAGGCAATGATAAAAAATTAACTAAAATAGGCATATTCTGGACAGCTATGTGTAGTCTGAAGTAATTTTTGTTTTCCGTTTTAGTAGTACCGAGCCCCTAAGAGGACATGTCATTAAAAAAAATTAATTATATTGTGTTCTCTCGCGCTCATCGCATTCCCTCGTGTTTGATGTTTCGCATTCCCTCGTGATAACATCCCATTCTATCTTGATCAGCGTGTTCCCTTCGCGAAAAACGTGTTCCCTCACGATGATTGTGTTCCCTGGCAAAGGTATCACATCCCCTCATGAAATAATTGTGAGGGAACGCGAAAGATCGCAAGGAAACGCAAAATATCATGATCATCGCGAAACGCGAATGTTATCATCTTGAGGGAACGCATTATATTTGCGACGGAACGTGTTCTATTCACAAGAGAATGCATTTCATTCCTGAGGGAACATGTTCTTTTCGTGAGAAAACGTGAAATTTCGCAAAAGACCGCGAAATTTCGCCAGGGAATCCAAAATCATGTTAATTTTTTACATGTCCAATTAGCATGATTAGGGGCTCCGTATTTTCGCCTTATATATAAAAAAAAAAAAATCTTTTTTTTTGCTGTTAAAATTTACACAGTCTGAAAAGACTATAATCAAAGTAGTTTAGAGCATTTTTCATTTCTTTTGAGCTTCAGGCAAAAAAAGAAGACAAATGACTAAACTCAGTTTTTCTGTGGAATCCTTTATGTGGCAACAAAATTCATTATTCTAATCAATTCCTATTTTCTTGCAGTTTCAGATATGTGGCTTTACAGTCTATTGTTTTCTTTGCTGGTGACCGGCGGTCTGGCATTACTGCAATCTGAGCTGGAAATCTTCAAAAACTACGATGTGACCATTATAACTGAAGAAGAAGATGACGTGTTGGTCCATGAGATTGTGTCTTTCGATGTTCCAAATCATGCTCACAGTCATGACAATCCAGCCAAACCTGTTATCTTTCAAGTCCCCATGACACCTCGTTTCCTAAAAGATCCTGCATGCGTTCCCTTCGGTCCAATCGGAATTGCCATCAATGGAATTCCTTTCGATGGACCGTACAATCTCAATGGAACCAATACGGTTGAAGGACCTGATGCAAGGTCTTTCGATTTGTGTAAAGGTTTCATCGATGACCGCAAAAGTTACATTTACCAACAGCGACCGACTTGTTTGATAGATGAACTCTTCGAGAATTCTACTGAAGATGAGCTGTTCATCGGTGTTGCTTTGGATGGCTTCCCAATTTATGTCAGTAAGAATGGATTTGCTGTACAAGGCTTAGATGAATGCAATGGTAAAAGAGGAGGTGATGCTTATTCCTACAGGTATTATGTGACCGATGACTTTCCGTACACTCTCGGATGTCTCGTCGGACAGGTTTTCGTTCCCGAAGATGCTATCGAACACTATGTTCCAAGTGTCTTGGAATGCTTCTATGCCAATGTCACATTCCCCGAAGGACGTCATAATCTAACAATGGGAAGGCTAAACAATGGAGCAGAAGAATTCGGAAGTGATGATGATACTGATATTGATGATTTTGACGGAGACGACTCCGGGTCTGGAAAGGGCAGAAAGACTGGATCAGCATCTGGAAGTCTGCCCTCTGTGAGCATCTTGATATTCTGTATTTTCGTGGTTACATCCATGGCAAATGGTAAATAAAAAACAATGAACTGACTGAGCTTAATTTAATACATCTGAAGTTGTGTGCACAATGTCTTGCCAATGGATTCTCTCAACAAAAAGATGAGTGGTGGGAAGATAAATGTTTGAAATTTTGAAATCCTTGATTGTTTCCTTAATAAATTGTAAGCTTTATTAGTTGTTGATTTCATAGACTTATATGGTCTTATCATTCGTACTGGTGATTTTGAAAATTATCATGTAATAACAATTGTATGCTGTAGAAAATGGTTTTTGCTGTTACAATAGGTGTCGCTGTGGTCTTGTTGACCACATGCGACACCTGGTGTAGAGTTCACACAGTGTTGTGCCAACAATATGAAAACAAAGCACAGAATTGCACAATGTCACTCCATATCTCCTTCCCTCTGTTTCTGTGTCAGCATGATTATTGTCAAAATATTTTTTTAATTACAATAAAGAATCATATCAATTCTTAATTAATGCGCATTACATTCACTTGTCTTCACTGGTTCTTGCTTTGATCTCAGTCTCATTTCATTTCCCATGTCATATTTCATCTCCATATCTACTTCATCTCTCCTCCCTCAACTCTCATTCCATTTTCTCTCATGGCATATTCCCTTCCGTCTTCCTCATTTCCATGCCATTTCATATCTCCCGTCTTCCTCATTTTTCCTTACAGTTCCATCTCTTCTCTCTAATGTTCATTTTCTTTATATTTTCTTTTGATAAATTTCCATGCCATTTCCTTTGCGTCTTACTTCATTCATTCTGTACCATTCCATCCCTCCCTCTATCTCCCTCGAGTTTAATCTAAATCCCCCTTAATTTCCCACACTATGTCAAATACCTTTCTCTCCTTGAATCCCATTTGTCATCACATTCTATCTCCCTCTTTTTTGTTTCTTTGTTCTGTGGGTTTCATCTCATTCCTTTCCTAACTCATTTCTATGCCTCTGCGTCATTGTCCCTAGCCCCATATCTCTCCTCTTTCAATCCCAACAAAAAGTCATGTTTCGTCTCTCCATCCACTCTCATTACTTTCTCAATTATCATTACCTCTCTCAATTTCTTATTAATTTCCATCTCATTACACTCAGCCCACATGGATCATCTGCAGTCTGAACGAAAGACCCTCGATGAGGCCTCTTTGAAGCAGAGGGTCTGGGGGGTATTAGGGGAGCAACACTTTGGTTGAGGAGTAAGGAAATTAATAGTGTAAATAACTATATTAGTTATAAAATTAGGCGTATAGTCCTTGTGCTGAATAAAACGGTACAACATCAGATTCGACCAGTTTAAAGAACTGAAATTTGGTCACCGACAAATTTTATTGTGACTGACCTACTTTTCACGTAAATAGTGGACAGGTGGCTGAGACCTAATACTGCAGCTCTATTGGTTAAAAAAAGTTCCTGCCCTTGATTGTGATTGGCTGAAGCAAAGTGCATCCTACAATATAGCAGCAGTAATTTTAGTGTATTTTAATGTATATTTGACATCCTAGACATCATTCAATTGATTTCCGATTTTTTCCTGATATTTATGGATCAGTTAGGTATGACCTACTATGTATGGAGAGTAATAACAAGACTTGTGTCCAGCTGGATTCAGGGCAGCTCAGTGAAAAAGACTCTATTGGTGTGTTCATTTCACTTGGACCCTCATCTACGACACATCCTGAGAGTTTGCATTCAGACTGGATCATCACTCTCAACTTCCATGTTTTCACCCTAAGTTCTCCTTCCCTCTCTATCTGACTTCTCTTTTTATTGATCGCCAACTCATCTCAATTCTGGTCTTTCTTTGAAATATTTTCATAACCATGATAACAGCTGTAAATCCTCTATCGTCATTTATCCTCTTCTGTTCTCATTCCCTCTCTACACTGTATATTTTCTTTAGGGATCCCCATCTCGTCTCATTTTATTTGGCTCCTTTTTTCTCCAAATTTGATCACAACAGGTTTATATGACATTGCATTCTCTAATCTACTTCCCATCGCTCCTCCTCTATTGTCATTCCTTTTCTTTGTTCTCTTTTTATCAATCCCATCTCATCTCATTACCCTTAGCTCTTTATTTGCCTTTCTACATTTCCAAACTATGTCATTTCTCTTCTCTATACTGCCATCTTTTCTCCCTCAGCCTTTACCTCATTTCATCTCATCTCATTTCTCTCACTTCCATTTTTTCCTTTTAATACAGGAGCTGTATATCAATGTTAACAGTCTTCTCTTCTTTTATTTCCCACCCATCCTCCGTTCTCATTCCTACCCCCTCTAACCCCCCCCCCCTTCTCTCTCTCCTCCATCTCTTCTCCTCTATTCTCACTCCCTCTCTCTTCTATCCCCATCTCACTTCTCTTCTTATGAGGCTTCCATTCCCTATTTCCATACCACAATGTTAATCGTCTCTCTCTTCTCTCCCTCTCCTCCTCTATCTTCTCATTCCCTCTCTACCCTACACCCTCTACCCCCCCCCCTCTATATCTCCTCCCCTCTTGGCTCCATAAGGGGTTAGCCAGGGGGCTTCTGTCCTTCGGGGGTTATATTGAGAGCAAGGTATTGTGAGAATGATCCTGGCTGTCTACCCAAACCATGTCTAGGTCCCTGGTGTCTTCCCCTTGCTATGTCCTCCGGCTACTGCTGCAGAAACAGATGTGTCCATGAGATGCAACTTTGCACCCAAGCGCCACCTAGCGTTATGTGTAATCCTTCTATTACTCCGCCATGAACCATTTGCCCTCTGTGTCTCAAGGTGACCTCTGCCCTCAGCTATACGGGTTTGGGTTTTAGCTGTATTCTGTGTTTGGTAAAAACAGGCTGTAGCTGCATCAATATAAACTGTGATTTTGTCTGGGTATAGATTTTACGTGGTCTGTTATAATATTCACTGTTGCTATGCCAGGATTACCATTGTTGCAAAAAAAAAAGTAACAGTATGGACAAGATGACGTCACAGACAGCAATGCATGACATCATCTGTTAGGGTTAATTGTTTGTGAAACAATGATACAATTATCCTTACAACAGAGCTCTTTCTAAATTTCTCTGACTTCTGAGTGAGGGGTTGTTTTCAGCAATGTTTACAAATTAGTGAACATATTATATGGTCAAAGAAACCTTATTATTTAAATAACTATTTTGATTCAATTGTCTTCAAATAATGACAATAGCTTTACATTCCCTCTAAAATTGTTATGTTGTTTACATAGAGAAAGGAATGTGGAGTAAGTAAGACACTAATGCCTACACAAGTCACACCTTTTTCAATGTGTGCCCTCCCAGCAGAATGCACAAATACTCGACCATGAATTATTAATTGCAAGACACGTAGGCGAAAGCTTGTCGTGAATTTCCTTAATACAAACACTTATAATTGATTGATTCAGTTTATATTCATATGTTAAAAGTGGTAACCATGCAGAATCCGGAAATTTCCATGTACTAAACTGCCATCTGTTTACATTGTATAGAGCACTTTTGTCACAGACTAAATTGCCAATAAAAATGAGAAGTGTACCTCCTTTCAATCACTGAAAAAGACCATTGGCGAAAGTATTATGCTCAGGATCGTGGGTTTAAACCCAGTCATGGCATATATATATATTTATAGAGAGAGAGAGAGAGAGGAACTGAGCAGATCCTCCGGAAACCATTGCTCCACTCCACCTAGTTGTAAATAGGGAAGTTGGTTATACAAGCTGATTTGACTTTGGATTGCTCAGTGCGAGGTTGAAATGTAATTGCAAAAACCTGAAAAGGTGTGAAAATCAGTGCAATGCATTGATGCTTTTCCCCCAGAAGATGTGATTTCGCGTGGTGCTAAATCTAGATCAATTACTGCACCCGTTGAATTCAAAATAGCGGCCAACAAAATAGCTTTTTAGCTATCATCGATTCTGGGCTGATTAAGGTTTGTTAAGCATGGATTGCCGCCGTTTTGGACTCCAATGCTTGATAGAAACTTATCCACACGGTCAAATTCCATGCTCCCCCACCAGGATTGTTGCTCCTCCTGTATTCTGGCAGACTCTCTGGGCTGTCGCCCTTCGCTTAACTCCCCCTAGTGGCGGAGGGTCTGCGTAGGAGACTGGTGTTCCCCAGGGAGTTGAGAAAGTTCTAGAAAGAACAGAGCCTGCTTACCAAAGGTAGCTGTGAATTCCACTGCATGACAGATGCTCACATTAGGACTATTACCAAAACTTTACCTTTCATTTACCTAATAGAGTTAGCTGAGTATTGCATGGATTTTACATAGATTTCGAAAAAATTACTTGTAACTCGAATAAACTCCTGTACAATTTTATAATCAAAAACTCTTCAATGCGGTCTTTGCAAAGGTATTCTTCCAGCAGTGTTATTTGTACACAATATTCCAAGATTATTCAAGGAATTAACAATCGTTTTCTGTACGTTGACCTGAAAAAAATACCACCAAAATATATAAACAACATATGATACAGCATCATGATTCGTAATCCTCTGCTTTTTGCAACCAGTTCTGTTGTTATTTCTGTTTCAGCTGCATTGTCAGGTCATTCCCATATTTGAAATTTTGCCCTTTTCAGTTCCCTTTGAATAATTTCTGCACTTCTAGCACACCCTGGCAATGCATCGTGCTCATGAAAACCCCCGTTTCATACAGAGTGGTAAAAAATAACTGGACAAAATCTTTGGAGACGTTTCATGCAGTTTTTACTACAAAATCTTTTTCATAGGTAAAGGCATTTATCAACAGCAGACGTACCAGAATTAGTTAAAGCAAAGTTGCTGTAACTTCAAGAAACTTTGTGCAAATCTATGGTGCATACAGCTTCAGTAGTACACATCAACAACTATATCTCAATTAATTACACTAGGAACTCTAGGCGAAAACTTAACAAAGACACCAACCCAAAATTATGTGAAATGGCAAGACTAAATGTTTATTTCAAACATAACAGGAAAGTCAATTGTATTATCAGTACAGTTTTAAGGCCGTAATTGACCTTAATGACCTAGTTTCAAAGCCATTCATGACCCTTGATGACCTAATTAGGACAATGATGACCTTTGATGACAATTAAGGAGTGCTGGCTGCCTGTGGCATGAGACCAGTACAAAAATGAGGTCAAAATTTAAATCGCTTTATTTTCGACCGGTTATCAAACAACAGAACAATGCTGAAACAAATGTCGACCATGAAGCGATTAAAAAATCCCTCCAAATCACTGATCCATGAACTCACAGGCGTCAGCGCCCCCTTGTGTATTATGGAAACATTACATGGCCAGGGAGAACGGTTCAGCAGCAAGTGGGTCCCAAAAATTGTCGTCTTTTGTTTTATCAATTGTAAATGCTGTTTGATATAGTTAGTGTTGTACCTAAACATGTGTTAGAAAAATAATAAATCTAAAGGCACTGGACTTCATGTCCAGCGCTGACCCACTGTTCCCCTGCCATCTACTCAATACAACTTTTCGGTAGAAAATTTTCTCTTCTTGTCAATCTACATTTATAGGTATTACCATACGCATTCACCAAACCATCAAAAGTGGGCAGTGCAAAAATGTCCAGGGAGTATTACAGATATATCTAGTTTTTTTTTTTTTTTTTTGGGATCATATCACCCACATTAGTCAGTGAATCAAAACAGCAGTGAAAATCTTGATTATCTACAAATGATTAACAATTACTTTTATACACATTTGAAATGGATTGATATGGATGTTAGAGTTGACAATGGACAAGATGACGTCACAGAGAGCAACGCGTGACGTCATCTGTTAGGGCTAATTGTTTGTGAAACAGTGTTACAATTTTCCTTTCCACAGAGCTCTTTTTTAAAATTTCTCTGACTTCTGAGTGAGGGGAAGTTCTCAGCAATGTTTATAAGTCAGTGAACATTTTTCATCTTGTCGAATTGTTGCTTAAGTAGCTCAGTGAAATGACCAATGAAAACAAAGAAAAAAACTAACGAAAAACGAAGCCCTTGCCTGTAGGTTTGAGTAGAAAACTATGGAGACATCTACTGGTCAATGTGGTCATTTAGGGCAGTGGTTGGTCAGCCAAGGTGATGAGTGGGAGGGTGCAAATTGGTAGATTCATTCTGGTTGATTGGATGCAGCTGGGATTTAATGCTTAGTCACCACCACATTGTCAAGTAGTGGCACAATCACAATGATGTAATGTGTCACGTGACGTCATAATCACTCCTTTTTACCATATATGGATAGTCTCGAACCGATTTATGCAATGACTCAGTGTGTGTATCTCTTGTCATTCATTCATTTTTGTACATGACCTTATTCATCCATGATTTGTAACTTATTTACCTTTTTTGTTTCTACTATACTTGAATCAGTGTTGCTGTGTTGTTGTTGTTGCTGTTGCTGTTGTTTTCTTTTCTTTTTTGGCATTTAGTCTTACATGCAGCGCCGATCAGCGAGTAGAGTAATTTGTGTAAAAAGCACATGGTTCTCTTTCTCTGTCTCGGCCATCGAGTATATAACAGTGATTTGACACAGGATGTGTAGTATGAAGCAGCAGGATATCCGGTGGCAGAGTGGTGCTGGTAGTAGCAGCCCACTTCCGCCTAGGTCACAAGACGTGCACATGAACAAAGTAGACTAGATACACGACTGTTGCACAACATCTCTAAGGTTGAAAACAAAGGAATGCAATTATATGTATATAAAATACCTGAAAAGAAATATGTACAAAAGATGATCCGATTTGGATTATCAATATGATAATCAGATTCTGCAGCCTGACAACGATGATGACCCATTTATGACGTCACATTGATGACGTGGGTGGCGTGGTGATTATCAATAGCTAGGAAGACACGATGGAGTAATAGTTCAGTTGTTGTGGCCAGCTTTTTGACAGCATTTCAACTGGCTCCACAGTCAATTGATTAAATCTTCTCCTCTCTTCTCCTCTCCTCCTCCTCCTCTCCTCCTCCAGGCTGTGACGTATGAAGGGTGACCCTTGAAAACGAGGCCGTGCCGCTAGCCTCGATCTCAGCTCACCCTCCTTACTTCCCGCTAGGTGGCCATGCGCCTGCGCAGTGGGCTTTGCTTATACATTTGGTTGCTTGCTTTTTTGTTTTGTTTTGGGTGAAGGCAGCAGTATAGATAGCATGACATTGAATCGCGGAGACACGGTGCCGCCGGAGTGCTCCGAGAATGGCCGGCATAGGACGTGACGACACGGTACCACCATTTCACGTCCCTATGCCGGCCAGCCACACGCTGCGCCCTCATGCTCCGTACATTATTTAAAGTAGTGCAACAACTACAGTGGAAAATATATTGGTCAGTGCTACTGGGCATTGTCCTCCTATACAGGAGTCGTGCGCCGGAATGTGTCTAGGTCTCTCACCGAGTGCACCGAATGGTCTTTGGATAGGTGCGTGTCCGCCGTTGTGGTTGATATGGTGTGTCTCGATGGGTCCCGGGTCAACGTGTAGTTTGACATTTCCTTTGATGTGTCCGATACGGGCGTGTACGTGTAGTACGTGTCCGAGTGAGACGGAGAGTTCTCGCGAGAGTGCTCGCGTGACCGGTCTTGGGATTGAGAACGAGGCCGACGATAGCGGCTATGCTGAGGTCTCTCGTTGGAGTCCATCATGGTCAAACGTTCTTGTTGCTTCTTGCGGTAGGCATGTTTGTGCCGTGAAATATATAAATAAACGGAGAATACTCCGGTAAGTTCAGAGCTTATGAAAGACCCCACAGTCATCATAAAGGAGGATCCATAGGAATAGGTAAACTTTGGATCCTCCATTGGCGATTTGGGTTTGTTACCAACTTCCTCAGTTATCGCTCCTATGAATAATATTATACCTACTAATGTACACAGCCCTGCAAAGAGAAAAAGACGTATTGTTACAAACTTGTGTACAACGCATTGGAGGTGTGATAAACTGGCCATTACTGTAACAGCATGTGGCAAACTTTACATTGGTGAAGATAAAATCATTTTTAATTGTAATATATAGTTAAGTGAGCACTTTCAATTGCATTCAATGCCATTTCACAAAGGAACATCATCATGATCATGCATCAATTTTGCGAAAATGTGATCCAAACATGGTGCTCCCAGTGCAAATAATGAAATATAGTGTAACAAGCTGATGGCAAAAGACCCTCCCCTTAAACCATTTTTCTTCTATGGTCAATAGGCCATTAGAACTGTCAGGGGAGCATTAAACCCAGCAGTTACGCTGGGAATTTCCTAATTATGCATAACCTTGAAATAAACTATCAGTGAATATGGAAAGGTCTGTTTGCGAGCAAACCCTATTCAGAATTTCCGAATGGTGTGGGGAATAAACAATACTCCGCAGGCTGGCACAAATTTGAATTATGCTAACTTTTCAGTGGGGAATTGCTGGAGTTTTGGGGGTAATTCTGGCATTAATTATGACAAAAATATCAAATATTTCTCCCAGAAAAGGTTAGTTTTGTGCAGATTTCACTCTTGGTTATTAAATCTATGAAGGATATATATATCTCTGTTTTGTTTAAAAACATCTGTAAGGGGTCACATGATGATTCAGTCATAGCCTGCTTTACAGTATGGCCCGTTAATGTGACCAGTCGTCAAAATGACCAGAGGTAGACATAATTTATGACACTCAAAAGTAGTCATTCTGACTATTTTCAGTAGGCTACTTGGGTGCCGTATATGATTACTTTTAGTCATTTTGATAACCCTTTTTATTTTTCAGGATAATCGTTGCATTTGATTATTATCATATCTGGAAGTTTCTGGGAAAGTTGGCTGATAGTTCTAACGACCTTGACCTTTCCTGCGACGTACGACGCGACCTTCGACGCGACGTAGGACGCAGGATGCGCTTATTGACGTACCGCCTACGACGTATAAAATCCCAGCAACGAACGTGAGGACCTTCCGTTTATGATTGCAGTGGCCTAGGAAGCACACAATCTCTCCAATCAGGAGTATGAGGAGGCTAATTAGTGGGAACGGAGTGGCTCTTCTCATTGAAACTGAAATAAGAAAACAAGCAAAGAGAATGCAGCAAACGGCAGCGAAGAACATGCAACATCACAAGAACGTGCTACGACGTCATGGATTGACGATAAGCACGTGGCACAGCGTCATAAAGCACGTGGCACAGCGTCATAAAGCACGTGGCACAGCGTCATAATGCACGTGGTAGAACGTCAGATCTCAGAATATATATGGCTATCGTCAAAACGTGCTTGATGATTTTGAAAACAACATTAAATCTTAATACATTATAAATTGAGTTAGTACATGATGTTACATTGCAATACATGACATGACGTCATCAAGCACGTGGGACGTCATACGCCGATCACGTGCAAAAGTATTGAAGAGCTTTCAAATTAAATTTGCACACGTGTATTTATTACAGCATCCTTTCATCATGGCACAGATTCCATGACAAATCATAGACCCCCATTGCTCTTTTTTTATCCATTATGCACTCTCTCAATTAAACGCATGCTCAATTTGCCCAGGCTCTCATGCGTACGATTGCTAAGCAATCGGTGTTGTAGCTGAGCTGCATTGCATCATGGGATGCTCTGAATTGTTATTCTATGCCATGCCATGCCACCTAAAGCTCCTCCCCCCCCCCCCTTCCAATACTTGATGGTGCACTATTATCAAAAGACAAGCAAGCATTTATCCCGTCGAAGCAGGCTACATCAATGATTTATTACTTAAGAGATGCATGTGATGCCTCTCCCCACCACTGCTCGTTCCCATCTGAGCTGGGCCTGGCGCCTGAACGTACAGCAACAGCTCTCCCACTACCTACCACCCCAGGATTTCAGTGCTGCTGCTGCTGCTGCTGCTGCTTGCTGCTTGCTGCTTGCTGTTGCTGAATTATCACCCATCCCCAATGCTATTTGCATGCCCATATCTCCCCACATTGCTCTTTCAGACATCAAGCCCAACCTATCAACGCCCCTATAATTACATTCAATCAATGATTTGTAGTTGCATCCTTACTAATCCGTAGGCTAATCCTAGTTGAGTGATATTGTCTTTTCAGGACAAACATCATCTGCGGAGGTGCCCTGTGCAGCAGCTATCGCCCTGTGGTACACCCTCTGACCTAGCACGCTACACTGTCTACACATAATATAGCAGCAAGTGTGATGTCCCCACCACTGTCTAGACTGCATAATCTCTCATAAATGTTTCAGCCGAAAAGGTGTGAGGCCAAAAACATGAGTGCACTTGGCAATTGTCTTGTTGCTGTCAAGAATATTCCTGCTTTTGTGCCGCAGAAAAACATTATTGCTCTGCAGCATACAGTTGAACTTCAGCATCACATATACTCTGGTGTAGTTTCAGATTCTGCCATTTTTACATGTTTTGGAATATTAGTTTTTAGTTTTTGTAAGCACCTTGTTTCAAATTCTGCCATTTTTTACATATAAAAAGTTGAATTTTGAAATATTGGTTTTTTAGTTTTTGCAAGCACCTAGTATCAGATTCTGCCATTTTTACATTTTAAAAGGTGCATTTTGGAATATTTGGTTGGCTGGCCATTATTTTAAGAGTGAAGGTACACACAAATGGGGGCGTCTCTTCCATATTACTAATTTTCTTTCATACTATTATTTTTTCTTTTAATCTGCATGAATAATATTATAGGAATATTACTAACACACAACCTCAACCAAAGTTACAAGACAAATTCCATTTAAATTCTTATCTATTCTTTTTATAATATTTGCTTATGGTCGAAACTGTCCCTAATGAAATCTAATGGTCTATTTTATTACGAATTTTAAAAGTTTACTATAAATCCATCATAACTTCTCCTTTACTCTTTCTGTTATCCCAAATCCTATTTTATTGTATTTCTTGATTTAGCAGATACAGTATGTCTTTATTCTTTCCCCTAAAACCCATGGCTCTGTCCTTAATTAATTTGTCACACACTGCCCTGGTGTCATGAGCATGCATGCAAATTCATAAATACAAATTCATATAAACAGCAGACAACACCATCAAAATTCAAAATTACACACGTGTATAATAATTGCCATATACATTTAACATCAACAACTAATGCAAGTTCTAACAAAATAAATATATTGATATTTATAGATGACTTGTGAGGGAATTCCTGTTTGGAGAAAGTGGACAGATAAACATGCAGATTGTCATGTCAAACTATGTTGCAGACGCATTAAAAATGTCATTCATTTATTCAAGTTGACCATAAGAGGTTTCAGGTCCAGCCACAATTCAGCACTCAAATGTGCAGTAAATCTTTGCAAACCTAACATGGTTAACATATTGCTATAGTATAAGTCTAATGCTCTCCAAATACTGTATGTTGCACCAACTTTGATTTATCAATGCAAATATAAAGGGAATAGGGTCATACCACAAAATTCACGTTTCTGTAAGGAGTTAGCAATGTGATGCGTTAACCGTGGTGGTGGATGGATTAGAGCTTTACGTCCTATATTTCTGCACCCGATTGGCTAATTAGGACCGGCAGAGACCATGGCAATGAAGTGAAGGATGAAACGGCCATTCAACTTGGGCTCAACCGGGAATCAAACCCGGGACCAAGTGGTTGGAAGCCCAGCGCGGTACCACTGAGCTAGGCCCCCACCCCCGTGTTGCGTTAACAAACAAACCAACCTTTTAGTGATGTTCTGCCTCAGCAACCAGTATAATGACAATACAACTGGACGAATGGAACTAAACGGGCCATTGCATTGCAGAGACAACGCTTTGGCACAAAATAGGCCAAAGTGTGGCCATTGTAGAGTTATAATTGATTATAAACGGGAAAGTAATGGATAGACTGGAGTCATTGTGACGTGGCAATTGATGAGTAACTATTATTGGTAGGCGGCGCTGCAGAGGGGACCACGTGATCCTTCACTCTCGTGACAGCTCTTCTGGCGAGGAGGAAGGAAGGCAGATGACGTCACATCCAGCCTACAATTAGGGCTGCGCCAGTCAATAAAAACTCTGTGATGCCGCCATCACAGCCCATCCGAGCTTCTTTATCTAAGTCTGCATCTAGGCAAGAGAGGGCACTGTCATCGCTGACTATCACGACATCTATCCATCCATATTTGATCACATCATCGCGGGGGATATGATCTCGGGGAGTCTTGCAATCACGACCTCTGTTTGCTGATGAGCTGCTGCCTGCTGTGTTTCCATCATGGCCATCTCTTTTGTCTCTCAACCACATTAGGAGATGTAAGTCCCACAGACCTATCAGGGTGGTTGGTGTGCCCTCTGAAGAATTAGCCGAGCAGTGTGCCTTTTGTGTGTTCTGTCGCAGACGCCAGCAGGTCAGAAGTAAAAGCAAGAGGCACACAACACAGGGAACAGGATAGTAAGGTCGCAGTGCTCCGTCCCAACATACTAGAAGCAATCTCACTCCAGCCTGCCAGCACCAATTACTGTGTGCGAGCATTATTAACTGTTAAGTAGCATGTGAGAGGGAACCAGTGGCGAGGACAAATGAGCTTACAGAGACCTCTGGCGGCTCCCAATAGACTTAGATGCAGGACAGATGATGAAGGGGCCAGCAGCTTGGAACACCAGCAGCTAGGAACACCGGCTAACAGCTAGCCACAGCAGCTATAGAGCAGCAGCACAGCTAAAGCACATCTTATAACATCACTTTTTCCATTGCTCTAAGCTGCTAGTAGCCTGAGCTGCTGCTGCTGCTGATGCTGCTACCTCATCACTGGGGCTGCTACCAACAATGCTGTCTTATGGAGTCGCTATCAAATTTGTCTCCTGGTCTGAGTCCTCCGAGTTGGTGTGTGTCCCTATGAGTCCCTATGAGTCTTTGTGGTTTGTAGATGGTCATTTTTGCCACATCAGCAGCAGCCGCAGCAGCAGTAACAGTAACGTCAGCTGGCTACAGTACAAGGTGACCATTTCCACCAGCAATAGAATAGTAGAGCCTTATAGGTTCTTCTAGCTGTTGGTGTTGGGCTGCAGATTCTCCTTTGGTCCTGCTGGTCCTTATTGATGACAGCAGCACCCTCCTCTGCCTCCCCCATCCATTCTTGGCCATCCACATCCTGATGCTAATAACACAAACACTGCCCAACCACGCTCGAAATCCAACAAGCCCTTGCAGAGGCTCGCATGCACACCGCTGACCATTTGCTGCCCAGCACTGGACACTGGCCATTTGCTGGATTGCCCACTGGTCACTCGACTGGCTACTCATTTGTTGACCATTGCCCATAATCGATGCTCTGTCCACTCAGCTCCTGCAAAGGATGAGTGACCATGAAAAAAGAAAGAAACTTTGCTCCAGCTCAGAGACTCACTGTGCTGGAATCCATTGCCTTTCCTGCCATTAGCTGCTTGGCAAAAAGATAGCACAACTGATGTCCCATGAAATCCAAACAGCCTGCCTGCTAGATCTTGCAATGCCCTGTCCTTCGGAATTCTAAAATACCAAGGAGTCAAGTTTGTTTTGCATATGTTAGTTATGTACACTGTCTGTTGTATGGTATGCTATAGCTAAAACCAGCGAGAGATCAGTTGAACAACTCTAATTTGCCAAATTTCCATTGTCCTTATCAAGTGCACTGGCAAAATAGTCCATGAAAAAGCAGACAAGAACTTAAATTAGAAAGTGTTTTTACACAAAAAAATCGTGCTCATTTGCCTGGTGTGTAGAAACTTTCACACACCACTTGATACATGTATGTGATTTTGCCAGATGTGAACCATATTTTCCATCCCATGGATTCCACGCTTTCAGCTGCTCGTTCCATATGCTTTTCAGACACTAAAAAGACTAGTAGGGTATACAAACTTAATGCCAGAGAAGTCTCGGGACTGCTCCGTTTAATGTCTTTGTGAGTCTCATGGCCTTAAATGGACTATTCGGAGCTGAGTCTACAATGTCAATCAATGTTTTCAGCGGCACCTTTGTTTTGGCAATCCCGTTAAGCCGCTTATTGAGTCGTTGCAGCATCTGCCATAATTACAGCCTGGCAAAAGGATGGCAGGAACAATTGCTCGTGTGTACTGCTTATGGGATGCTGCTGCGGATGCTGGGGATGCTGCTGCTGCTGCTGCTGTTGATGAGGATGATGAAGACGACTGAAAAGCAGCTACTGAAGACTGAAGAGTATGCATTTAATCGTGTTTTATTCCATGCTACTGGTCTGGAGCTTACCCAGCTTATACGACCAGCGGCCAGAGGCAGACGTAATAGTGAGATGACACGGCTTGGAGTCCACACGATGTTACACGTTTACCCCGCAGGTATTTTACTTGCCCAAGTACAGGCATTGAGCTCTATACCTTTACACCTTAGTAGTGTGAATAGACATATATATATTTATATACAGACAGTGAATATTGATAAAGAAGTCACTGATTATTCCAATTTGCAGAAGTTGTCGTTTCATTCCATCTAAGAACAGTGACTTGGTTTTTTGATGTTTGAAAGTGTATACTGTTATTGTCTGCCTTCTAAATTTTTACTAGTGTCTAGTAGTAGTATAGTCTACAGTTTGATGAACATCCATTAGTACTGGTGAAGCAGTGAAATGGCCATAGCTTAGCTACAAAATGTCTGCAGCAGCTTTTGTTCACTGTTCACAGGCAGCACAACAATCTGCTTTGCATGGAGGAGTTGACAATGAAATTGAGACATTGACAAATGGTGTGATGAACATTTAAGAATAACCGCAGTTGAGCATTGAAGAACAGCAGCTACTGAATTGTGAGCTGTGGGCTGTGAGCTGTGAAAATGCTGCTGCCATAGTCACTGCTCAGTGTTCGTTGTTTACTGTGTTCAGTCAGTTCAGCCACAGTACCTGTTAGCCATTACCCATTACTCACAAGTGAGCATTGAATGGAAGAGCTGTTGTGTGAAGCAATGAGATTGAACCATTGATAAATGGTGTGCGAGACGTCCAACTCATCCTCATCATTGGCTCTGCTTCAGAGGCTGCTGGGCATCATTTCAGCATCGTGACGATCAATGGAGATGCTGTGACATTGTGAGAGCTGCTGAGGCATCTGCGGGATGCTGGGTCCATCTCATTCAATGATGCAATTGTCTGGGACAGCAGCTTCACCAGCAGCAGACCCAGCCTAGTAGTTGCACACCACTAAGTCCTGATGACCATCTAGGCTTACAACAGAATACCTTTGAAAGTTTTGTCTGACCTTGCGTAGAATCTTTGCAATTATTCCTTCTGCAACTCAGCAACTACATTCTTCTTGCATTAATGCATTAACGCTCCTGACTGGCCTCTTGTTCATTTCCCAGTAGTATCAACTATTCATATTATCCTTTTCTTGGCTTATTCACATTTATATCATCTTGATGCTGATGTGATAGCAGTGTAATATGTTACAAGGTATTAATTAAGCTATTGGGTATGTCTATACCTTGCCTCTGCATGGGCACAGAAAACACTTGCTGAAATTTAGGCAGCTCGGTGATAAAGCCTACATTTCTCGCTGTTATGTTGTGAAGCTTGAGGATGGGCCTCTACCTGCCTCAGCATGGACACAGTGTGCATTGACACCCATGGGCAGCGTTGACACTGAGCTACCCACTTGCAAAAATTCTTCTGCTGCCAGTGAATATTCCTCGATTACATAGCGAGATTGTGTTTATGGGTGGGGCCTAGCTCAGTGGTAGCGCACTGGGCTTCTAACTGCTGGGTCCCGCGTTTGATTCCCGGTCGAGCCTTAGTTGAATGGTTTTTCCATCCATCATCTCATTGCCATGGTCCTTGCCTGTCCTAATTAGCCCATCAGGTGCAGAAACACAGGACGTAAAGCCCTAATCCACCCAACCACCAGTAGTGCTTGGTAGGATGTGCAACATTGTGTTATATATTGTTCCATTAGATGTCATAATAGGCTTGTGTGTCTGATATTTGACCTACTGTATCTCTGGGCCTGGAGGGAGATGGGTAAGGTCATCAGCAAACCCATCAAGATGAACAAGCAGGAGCTCTCTGTTTAATGTTTTCACACACTGCCTCACCTTGTGACAATACATAAATGCCTCTGTATGCATAAGTAATGCTATTGTCTGTGTGCAATGCTATGCTGTAATAGTTGTAATGGTTGTTTATTTGTCGTATGCACCCAAGAGCTTGTCTGTGCATCTAGAATTCTACATGCATACCATCCAGATTGATGGTTTGTGCATTAATTTCATTTATATCAATAAAGGCCCCTTGGAAACCCCATTATTGGCAGTAAAACCTGCTTTGCATGCAATAAATTAACTAGATCTGCTAAGAATGGCCTGATATGCCTCTAACGAAGTCAGAATGGCCCCTGACCTCACAGTCTTGGCTCTACACTTAAGCTTGTTTACATGTGCACTGTGACTCTAGTTGTTGTGAATACAGTGTTATTCCATGTTGTATTAAACAGAAGGCATCACTGGCAAATTCCACATGTATGACACTAGAGAAAAATGGCTTAGTGGGTGGGGTGGATATGTTGTGGAATATCGATGGAATATCTGATACTGAATGAATTTGTTCATTTACATTTGTGGATTTCATGTCTAAACAGCGTTCTTTGTTTCTTATGGAGTCCTAAATGAAATTATAATAACTAAGAAAATACACTGCCAAAATTTGTTCCTTTAATAAGAAAAGAATCAAGTAGACATTTTCTTGATACAAATTAAAATATTTTTCTTCTTGTTTTTGTACTATTTGATCAAAATAAGTAATACCTTGTTACCAAGTAATATTTTCTTGTGCTCTATAAAATAGAACCGGCCAAGGTACATAAAAAAAAGTCTAGCCAGTGTTTTATGTTAAGGAATTATTAATTGTTTCAAGAAGAACTGAGGAAATATTACTGAAGACAATTACCTGTATTTCTGGTAATGTAGTTTATGATAAGAGTTGGTTAATGATCTGTTGCATAGTGTTATAATTCTAAAAATGGCACTGCTCAGGATTTTAGGATTGAAACATCCTTTATTCAGCTGTAACATGTCCTGCATTTGTACTTTGGCTTACAAGATGTAGGGCATAAAATAGGTTAAGGTTTGTGCAATCCCATGTCCCTGAAAGGTGTCAGTTTTTCGTGTGCAGCATTCTAGACAGTGTGTTCACATTAGCTGCAGGTATTACTTGCTGTCATACACATAATGTTCTATTTACGGGACAAGGCTATCACCATACACAAATGAGCAATGGTGTATCCTCTTGAATCCTATTAATGCATAAATACTCTTTATGGAAATGCAAGGGTTTTAATATATGATGCACAAAGTGCTGATAATTCAGCCAGGGGCATCCCAGCTCCCATAATGCAATCCTGTGCTCTACCTGTTATCAGCCTGCATCAGGGACTGGCCTGACCTCCTATGACTCTTGGAAAAGCCTGTCACATATACATGCATGGATATCGGCGGATTGCTTCTTATGTTGGAAGCACTTTGTATGAAATCATATAATGGCATCAGCAGGCTGCACAAACAGCAACATGTCTGTAACAGCAGCAGCAACAACAACAGCAGCAGCAGGAGCATCACCAAGGGCCACTGCTGCTGCTGCTGCTACTGCTGCTGCTGGAGCCATTGTCACATCTCATCTTTCTCCAAACACGCCACATCCCCTCACAAAGTCATCCCAATGGTATTCTTAACAATGCACTGTGCCTTTGATTCTCCTATAGGTTTTTCAACAAAAAAGCTGCTGCTGCTGCTGTAGTTCATATACATGTTCACTGCAAACTGTAGGTCCCTGCGCACGATATATATACTTACTTAGAATTGCATCTGTAGGACCTAAACCATCTCTGTCTTGATATTCAAAATATGGTATATAATCACACCTCCTTCGAGTATTTGTTCTATCTGGAAGCAAGATAACAAAAGAGAATATTAAAACATGAAAACACAGCAAGCATTCATTTTCAGGCATACATGAAACATTCATGTCTTTGCATTAAAACAGCATTACCAGAGTTACATAAATATTCATCAGAAGTGAACATCATTTTGCATTTTTGCATATTCAAAAACAGTGAAACAGCTACTTATATATCAAACACTTAGTTTGAGAATGATGAATTAATACATTAGGAATATTTTTATCATAATTATGATCAATAAGTGCGTAAAATCCAACTACAGCTACTAGTACTATAAATAAAGTTCTTGATAATTTATTTTCGTTATATTCGTGGGTAGTAGTGTACTTTGGAATAAAAATGAAATGTTCAATTAAATTTAACTGGTACTTCGTGGTTGCATATTTTATTGTTGATGGATTTATAATGCTATGTAATCATGATATAATGTGAGGTCATTGGAACATGTCAGCTAATTGGCAATTTTTGTGTCTGAAAAGAAAGTTGCTGTCAAATATGTACTATGTTGTCAATTAAGAAAATGTTGCAGAAATGATAGAAGGTAATTATGCAAAAATCACCCCTTGACCTTTTTCCTAGAATCAGTTATATTTTGCTAAATCATTGGCATCTTTTATATATAGATATAATATGTGAAGCTCACGTCTGTAGTTGCAACAGTTACTGAGATATTCCATTTCAAATTTTCTGAAAGAACAAGTTTGCCTTTAATGTGACCTGCGACATTGAAGTAGGTCAAGGTCACTGAAACTGGGTCAAATAAAATCTTTTCATTCCGATAATCACCATGGAAATAAATGGCAAGCTCTACATTTCTTTTCATAATTTTCTTTACTGATATTTAATTGATGGGCCTTTAACAAATTCCAAGGCCAGCATTGTGACAAAAAGGATTTGGCTTGAAGTCATTTGCTTCTAGATGCATTGCACTCATTTAGAACAAGGGCACAAGAGTTAGCCGGCATGACAACAACAAAAACGTAAACTGTGATTTTCTCTCCGTTTCCTGGCAACAGGTTTTTAAGTGGTAAACACGCAAAAAGAACATCACCACTTTAGGCTGTGAGGCCAGTTATTCATGAGCTGATGTTGATTGCCACATTGGAAAGGGAGAAAGTGTCACATCGCGCTTCATGCGAGATTCTCGTTTACTTCGTGACGTTACAAGACGCCATGATGTTAAGCCGAGAAACCGCTGCCAAACATGTTTGTGAACTGAACAATTTGCGAACTGAACAATTTGTGAACTGAAATTTTTGTGAACTGAACAATACTGAAAAATTTGTGAACTGAACAATTTGTGAACTGAACAATGTGGATTAGATAACTGTCATGTAAAGATCTATTTTCATGACTCATACTGTAACAGTGATTTTAGATCATGACTCCAGACTAGAGATACACAGCGTGGAAATTACTTTGCCTGTGACAAGAATTTTCTTCTTTAAACCGACCTCAATATTTCAGAGAAACCACAAAAGATGACAAGGAAGATGTGACCTATTTAGTTTTTATATGATGCTTTCTTTCCATTCCTTCAATCAGAAATAAAGACATGCTGTAGTTTTTTTCATCTTATTTCTGACATACAAAAAGGTGTATCTCAAGGAGGAGTTGTGTTCCCAGATATCTAGCCTATATTCTGGCAATGTGAGTTCTTCCCTCTGTTGTGGACCCTAACGATTTTGCTTCTTCTGTGGATACTGTCTGCACACTTTTCATTTGAAAGGAGCTCTCTGATACATCTACCAGTTCCATGACAGGCTTATAAGGTCATTTTGACCTAAGTTCTGTTGGGAATGTACACGTGATGGCCTCAATACATAGACAATAGGGCTTTGTAAGAATATTGAAATTCATGTCATTTTCATCCCCTGCAGCGCTGTCTCACAATTCTTTTCTACAAAAGCATTTAGAGTAAACTGCACAAAACGGAAAAGGAATGTCTTCCCAATGTTCTAGTTTTGTATACAAGATTTTTTAAACAGCCATGCTCTCTGTGGTGCACTGTGGGTGATGATCTCAAACCTCAGTGGCCAACCCATGGGTCTTCCCAATGCACACTCGTGTACATAACTAACCCATACATACAGTTAATTAATTCCATTAAAAACGGCCTGTAAAATTGAACCTAGACAAAGCAAGACAACTTCTGCTATACGATGCTACTTGCCACTAAACGGAACTGTCTGTTAGACATAAACAACCTTGCTGGAGTGGTTAACACCTTGTTAAATGCAATATTACTGAATATTATATGGCTAGCAGAAATCCTAGCTTCTGATTGGCTGAGAGCCATGCAATATGTTCATATATTGCACAGCTATATTACATGGTACATTTTAGGTAGAACTTGATATCTTTTCTGTGGCTCAAAACAGAAAAAAAGATATAATTTAGTATTAGGAGGGTAAGAAGAAAAAAAAAGAATGAAAAAAAAAATGGTTGAGAATATAATAGGCCTTATATTTCTCTCTGCCCTTTTTCTTGTGTAAATTGAAAGGCCATATAATATAACAACTACTGCACGGTGTCTCGTGCAATATCAGTTTTTATGGCACCTCGACAACCGATATTGCACTCGGCTTAGCCTCGTGTAATATAGGTTGTCTTCGCCTCGTGCAACATCAGTGGTCTCGGTGCCATAAAAACTGATATTGCACTTGCCACTGTGCAATAATTCTACAATAACTCCCTAACTGGTCCTTTCTGTCCTAATAATAGTTAGAAGGATACAAATTATGAATCACAATTCCGAGATAAGGAATGAAATATGGGGCCTGTGCACAAAATTATGATTGATATAAATTGCGCTTATTTAATTTATCATTTGGCTTTATCTGTTGTAGCAGGTTTTCGGGTAATAATTGTCTTAAAAACTTGCTTATCAAGATTGAATTGAAAATAATTTTATTTGGGAATTTACTTACAACAAGACTACAGCATAATATCTAGTTATTTCTGGCATGATACATTACAAATTATGTATATATCATATTAGTATTCATACTTGCCAGGAGACCCAAAGAACCTCAATGGGTTGTGTTAGGGGCCACCTTAAATTGATACAATATAAGAATAAAGAATATAATACTAAGATCAAATATCACATCTTAGTTGTGAAGAGGGTCTAAAAGACAACAATCAAACTTTTATATTTATATCTATCAACATTCAACAGATACAAGTATCCTGCTGACATTTACATTTGCATTCTTTTGTAATCTAGTCAAGTAGTCAATATAAAGGAAAGCGTGGAACACCTGGAGCACAAGCAGAAAACCTGGTGCACCAGACTCCAGGGTATTTTGGCGAAAGGACGATGGATCAATAGTAATGAGAAACACGTGAGGCAGGAGAAGCCATAATGAAATCCTTGCTGCTTGTGATAACAGAGTTAGCCATGCTGGACACCGGTCATAAATGCGGCCATGAGGGTGGACCGCATGTATGCAGACCGGGTATGGACTAGCCAGTCTAAATTGAATGTTTCTGTTTATACCAGGTACTCAAGAAACCGTTGCTAAGCATCACAATTTATATGGAAGAAGGAGAACCATGTGATGATAATGTTTGGTTAATTTACAGTTAGTTTCATTAAAAACGGCCCATCAAATTGAAACTAGCCAAAGCTGTCATAGCTGGCTACTCAAAACTGGATCTAAAAGCACATATTTATGATATATTAGATTAATTTCTTACATTTACCAATGTTTATATTTATCTGGTGATAGATGTAAGCCGATTTTTAGCCATAGAAGCGGACAGAAGCAGCTGGCTTTAGCATGTTTAGACCACAGCCAGGTACAGATCGCTACAGACTGCTAGAGTCAACAGTATCTTATGAAACTAACAGTAGCAGGGTTCAATTCCCGGCCTGGCCACTCTTCATGAGCTGCATCTCAGCTGGACCTCGGTATAAGATGTTAAATTGCTGGTGCCTTGTACTGTTGTCTCAGTGTCTATGCTGATGCAAGTAAACGACCCCAGGCATGAGGGAAATCTGAGCCAGTAGCATTGAGACAGAGACTTTGTAAGGTATACTGGAATGGTGATTAAACAATGGTTAAGTAATTTTCTGTAGTTCTACATTTGGAGATGGATTCAAGTTCTGTATGGAGCAGATACTGAGAAGGTTTTTTACACGGTGTCTATGTGTGTGAGACACCACCCTTGAAGTATGTGACATAAACTGTGGTGGGGACTACCACTATTCCTGTTAGTTTAATTCTATCAGTATGCTTCTTAAGTGGCGAGAACTTACTATTGAGATAAGCGATTTGCCAACCAACTACATTGCTTGTCAGCCACGAATCCATCAAGACAGCCACAGCTCTACAGCCTTATGCAGACCACTGACTCTCTTACAGAGATTGGCTGAAGAGTCTGTGACTTACACATGAGTGTAGGGTGACACAGAGCATCCAAGGCAACAATTGATTACCCCTAGCAACGTGTCTTGCCTCTGCATCTCTCCTCTTGCATCTTTCATCCCCATCACCACCACAGCTACATCTCCACTCCGCATCAGTGCGATAGAAGGAACTCCATGCATATACTATATACTAAATATAGTACTTATAGTCTGATATAAACAATAATCAAATGCTCAGGTTCTTTGACTTTCAGTTGGAAAGTAATTGTTTTGTCAAAAGTATATTATTAATTGGAACTATTCTGTACAAAAAGTTTGACGGACTATTACTATTACCCCCCCCCCCAAAAAAAAAACCTAATTTTATACTAAAATATTTATATGATATCTGTTGAAGAATAGAAGTTAATGAATGAAATCAAACTTAATGTAACTTTTTTAACAATAATGATCATACTATTAAAGATGCCGGCATATTTTCCTTACTGGATAATAAAGACATATCACCCATTGAAAAATGCTGTTATTCAAGCTTAAATTGTCTGATTTCACAATAATGTAACTATTGAAGATGTTGTCAATAGAAATAAGGATGCTGCTGCTGATGCTGCTGCTGTTGCTGATGTTGCTGCTGCTGATGCTGTTGTTGCTGTTGCTGCTGCTGTTGCTGATGTTGCTGCTGCTGTTGCTGATGTTGCTGCTGCTGATGTTGCTGCTGCTGTTGTTGCTGTTGCTGCTGCTGTTGCTGATGTTGCTGCTGCTGTTGTTGCTGTTGCTGCTGCTGTTGCTGATGTTGCTGCTGCTGATGTTGCTGCTGCTGTTGTTGCTGTTGCTGCTGCTGTTGTTGCTACTGATGCTGTTGCTGCTGCTGCTGTTGCGGTTGCTGCTGTTGTTGTTGCTGATGCTGCTGCTGCTTATCAGGCAGCATCACTTTTACAAATGAGATAGACACTAGCTGTATTGTAACAGACACTGCTGTCAGTCTGCTGTGGTGAAGCTGCAGCATGACTTGAAAGGGAGCCAGTTCAGGGCATGCCTGATAAGCAGGCATCAAAAGTGAGGGGCCTTTTGTTCTGGGGTCCTTATCACACTGCTCCTGATTATGTATGGGTCTGTTAGCTATCTGTCACTGGACATGGCTTTGTGAGACCAACAGCAGATTAATGACCTTCGGCCACTCAACCCCTCACTCGGTCATTTGTCCAGCAGCCCATTGTCCGGTGTCCATCCCACTCAGACCGAGGCAGCTGGCCCCCACCCCCACTATTTAATGAAGCCAGCTGCTGTTGTTAAGTATTGTTCAAGTGAAATACAATGTGTTTCCAGGCTATATTAAGCTAAATTGCAATTGTACAATGTCAGATTACTTAACTAATATACCAGACATTGCCAGTTAATTATTAACACATGGAGTTGCTGCTTAAGCATGCACTATAGTCTGAGAAACCACTTAAAGCAGAGATAGTACATTTTTATTCAATAACTATTTTCGACGATTTAACATAAAAATAGAAACCTTATTCCAATGTCTTAGCACCGTATGTCTATCTAGTGAATCGTTAAAAAACCAAGCAAGATCTTTTATTAATCAATACAACATTAACCACAAACCTTAACAAAACTACCTATATGGAAACCAGAGTCCATCTCCAATTCAAATATACATCATGATTATTATTTTTTTTATCCATCGTCTTATGACCGACTAGACCTTGTTTTATGTGGGGAACTAGTTGCATCAAACTTGTCTCTTGAAGTTTCCAGGAGGAAATGACTTCGGTTGTTTGGGGCATGGGCGAAAATAGGTGACCAATCAATAGTTTGTTAGTACAAGATGAGATGAGCGGTAATTCAGAGTCGCTGCTCGTGTTTTCTATGGTGGCTAAGCAAGTCGCCTCCAGCTTTTTATGTGGTGGATTGCCTGTGGCTTTGTGGTAGTTCAATCTTGTTGGTTTGGCCACGGTCCCTACAGTTCCTGATCCAGTCCCCGCACGTATTTTCTGCAGTCCCATTTCGCCCCAGACAGTTTCATGTTTCGAGGCCATATACCATCAGAACGGGTGTGACACAGACTGGTCTCTCTATCCTTGGCCAAACATGTTTACGCAGGGATGGCCGCAGCAAAGAAATTGGTGTACTTCAAGGAGACGCCTCTGCTTTACTGCCTTTCTGGTCTTTGGCCCAATCGTCCATTGCCAAAATGACACAGTGTGGCTGCTGGAGCTAAAGCTCCGTATACAATCTACAATAACAGCACCTTCTATGGAAATATCAATGCAGCAGGATGGCAGTTATAGCTGGTTTCATACAGTTTATACGTTTAATGCAGTTCATAATATACTCTAGCTTAGGAAACATATTTGTCAGATTGCTTTGTATTACTTCTCTTCAAGATGATAAATAACATCATCATTAGGACAAAGAAGAGTAGTAGTAATAGTAGTAGTTAGAAGCAGCAGCAGTAGTAGCATCAGTAACAGTAATAATAGTGTAGTAATAGTAGTAGTAATAGTAGTAATAATAGCAGTAGCAGTAATAGTAGTAGTAGTAGTAGTAGTAGTAGTAGTAGTAGTAGTAGTAGTAGTAGTAGTAGTAGTAATAGTAATAGTAATAGTAGTAGTAGTAGTAGTAGTAGTAGTAGTAGTAGTAGTAGTAGTAGTAGTAATAGTAGTAGTAGTAGTAGTAGTAGTAATAGTAGTAGTAGTAGTAGTAGTAGTAGAAGGCAGTAGTAGTAGTAGTAGACACGTGTGCAAACCAGACTTTTCACTGAACTATGTAGTAGCTGTTCGTCCTTATATCAACATGGGAATAAATATGTGTTTAAAACCGTGTTTGATTAAATGCTTGTTCCCACAACCTTTACTCTTCCCAGTCTTTCTTACACAAACCTGTTACAGCAGCATTGATATTTCCATACCAGCGTGAAAAACAAGAGTCTCCCTGTTATACTGTAATAACCATCCATTAGGCCACATAAAATTTGGCAATTCATCATCGAGGCTCATTTTGGTTTTCCATTCCACAGCAATCCTGAGAGTGGTGATGGAGTGTGCCTCATATTTGCCTTGGTATATTGACACACTGAAGTTCCACCACCACAGTGTTTCTGTTCTTTCACCGAGATACAGATTACTCATGTATAGGAATTTAGCGAGTGGCACTGATGCCCTGGCACAGTAAGCATGAGTAGCTATGACAGAAGTGGACTCGTGTGTTCTTTAATTGGTTTGTAGCTAAGTTTAGTAACGCTTTGTATATTTACTGAACAGGAGACTGATAAATAACCAACTTAATCCTAAAATAGATATTCCATCTTTTACAAGCTATACTGAACTAGACCACCCTCTAAACATTCTGCTACCTGCCACTAATCCAAGGTATATAGCTATAGCTATCCACTGGAAGCAGTAACAAAAATACTCCATTATGTTTCAAATATCAAATCTCTGTCAATTCTAAGGCTGCATCATTACTGGTGGTTGGGCAAGCCCATATGTTTTATATATAATTAGAGTAGGCGTTAATGGTTTTACAACTAATCTGGGTAGTTAAGTATTAAGTGGGTGTAATACTATCACATCTATTTTGCATGACTTTGAAATCTTCTCTGATATTGACAAAATGGAACTTTACTGCCCTGAAATACATGTATCGAACGGAGATGGTGATACTGGCTGACAGTCCATCAAACAGACACATGTTTCCATGTCGTTCGCATCAAAGCATGTGGAGGACCCTTCATAAAGCACTTGAGAGGAGCAGCAGAGGGTACACTGATGGGGGCACCTAACCACCGATACTCCTCTGTTAGATAAGTGACGCTGAAGAGGAGACCCCTGCGTGATTCCTCTATCTGGCACAAGACACGAGAACACAGGTCATAGATCAGTTCCTGTGACATCTCACCACTTGTGGTCGCCACCAGCTCTTGTAAAACCAAAATGGCGGCCAGAAGAGTGCCCCACCAGGCAAACGACATGTGTCATGGCAACTCTGCCACTGACAGCTTACCTAGCATCTAATCTCGCTGCCATTTCTGCAACCTCCTCTTACTATATGCACATAATACCACATATGCCGTCATATATATGTTTTCTCTTTACACTACATATTTAAATCTACTGCATATAATTAAAATGATACATGTTATACTCCGCTTAGACTGTTTTCCTATTGTTCTAAATGGGCAATAACCAATGAAAATGTTAGTTGACTCCTCCTGAGTGCAAACTGAACTTGTCTTGCATCATAAAGGCAGTAACAACAAACAAGCAATCAAACAAATGAGTAAATATGCCTAATAGAGTATTAGTTTGTTATATCCCTCATAGTCGGGAGTTCACTAACTTTTTGTTGCTCATATCCCTCCGCCTTCGGTGTCGGGATATAACTATTTACTTTGTTTTTGCTATATCGTGATTTCTTATCTACACATGTTATATTAACAGCCAGTAATGGGTTAAAATCCAATTAATTTCCCTTCTTTGCTACATTCTAATTGTAGTCTTTAGTCATCCTGCAAATATTTACTGTTTTATCTTTTATGTATTTTCAAATGTTTTTAATTTTTATTTTACTTTTTTCTTAAACAGACTAGTGCATGTTTTTACCGTGATGATAACCCCAGGTGAGATTAATTAAATATATTGTATTGTATTGCATTCCAGCCAATAATGATAACTCACGGAAATATATATCTTTGGGCACATCAATGACCGACACCACGAGGTCATAGATAATTCATGCAAATATAATAGGCATAAGATAAGATAAGATAACTTAAAATTTATTTTAAATCGCAGTTATAAAAACAGCATTAGCTCTGAGAGCTTTTGAGCGACAATCAACAATAAAAACAGTAATACAAATAAAATAACAAAGTAAAATGCACAACTATATGTGTACTTTAATAACAATTTCAACCCTCTATATGTCGTTCATAACTCTCGCCATTAAGCCACCTTTGGTGAACATTTTACTGGTCTTAGTGGCGAGCTGGTTTTACAATGTTAATGAAACACTGGTTCTAAAACTTAGTGGTCTTCGTGGTTAGGTGGTTTTCATGATAAGGTCACCTGACCCACAAGACCGTGGGTTCAAACCCAGCCATGAAGTTGATTAACTGAGCAAATTACAGCGACATTCAATACAGAGAATGATGGCAGTCATGGAGTCTTTGAGTGTCTGACTCCAGAGTATACTCCCCAGGGAGTTGAGAAATGCTCAAGCTTAAACAGGCCTGTAAGGGTATAAATGTTATATCGACAGGGCTTATTTTCTGGACTAGTAGACAAACATCTAATTATATTATTTTTACACATTTATTTTCAAATTATAAAGCATTTTTCATTGTACTTTGTGTTTACAATAAACTGCACGATATAACAGCATGGTGTCCCTATGTAACCGATTGCCTGCCACTAGTTACTTTACATGCTCTGTTAGTCATGTGACTGCCAATAAGGAGTGACTGGGTCATGCTGTGACAAAAGGGGGTATTATCTGATGACCAAATGCCGTATAACTGCATGACAAAGAGTGTTAGAACCACTTATGGTGGTATGAAGCAGGGCGTTGTAATAGCACCACCATTATTTGTAGTAGACCTTGCGGAATTAAATGGCCAGCAGTCGCCACATAACAATTTGATTGGTGCGCTTAAGTAAGCACTGCACTGCTCGAAATTGCAAATTGAAGGATAGGAGGTGTTGTCAATGGTGTGGCAGCAGCACATATTGGATTTTCTCCAAGGTCTAAACTTGTGAAGAGCTTTTGACAACACACGATTGGAGAAAGCCAATAACTCTGGGTACAATTAGTGTCTTGACTGCACACACACCAGCTCAACAGATTGTGATGGTGTCTCAGAGTACATTGTATAATCTTAAAGGGAATTCACCCCCCACCCCTTCACAGGCTCACTGTGTGGGGTGTCGCAGGATTCCTTTGTGCACTGATCTTTATTATTTTTTAACCCTGGTATTACATTACCCATCTGTCAACGGAGATGGCCAGCAAACCCCACCTGTTAATGACATATACACAACACAAATGGTATCCATTTAACCCTATTAATGAATTACTTAGTTATAAACAGTTCTGTGGTAGTAGCCAGTGAAATGTATTGACAAACGTCCCAGCAAAACTCAATTGGTCTTTTCTTTAGCATCACAAAACAATAAGTCCTCTCTAATAAAAAAGATATCCTGATTTATAATCCCAATGTAGTCTATAGTCTGTAGAAAGAGTCACATGCTTTTACAGTTTATATGAGCATATTTATACAGGGCATATTGATAAACAATTCAGTAATTCATTTTATATGCCTACAGTATAGCTCTATAGCTTACAAATAGTTTAAGAGGTCCTGGTTTTAATCGTAATATAGTCTACTAATAAGGGACTCACTTGTATGACATTTTATACATTTTACATTACATTTGACATGTATGTGTATCAGTTATTGATAAAACCTTCAGTAATACATTTTACATGCTCTGCAGTATATGTTGCAGATAGCAAAATGGTGGAATATCATGCAGGAACGTTTCCTCTACTCGTAAACAGCCAGCAATGGCTCTATTATGCAAGGTGATGAACGCCTAGGATGTGAGGTTGCAAATTCACGGGTCTTAAGCTCTACTGACTAAATGTGAAGGTAGAGAGAATAAGGAGACAGGTTGCAGTTAACAGAAGGCAGCCCAGGTCACGTGGGGCATGACGTCATTAAGGGCGTGATGCGCATGCTCAAGACAGAGAAGGGCAGGAAGCAGAGCATTAGATTGATGTAACCATGAAGTCTTCTTAAAGAGTTAAAAGGATGGCAAAGCTGTGTGAAGCTGTGAGGCATGTCAGCAACCGACTGTTCACATTCCTACAGTTGAATGCCTCCTGATGGGAGATGGCAGAAGCCTAAAACTCTGGAAAACTTCCAAATGAGGAGATGCTGTCTTTGAAGTTGCCTTTGAACTCGCTTCGCGGTCTAAAAAGCCCCTCCTCTTCTGTCCTCGGCTGCGCTCTCCTGTCATCGTCTTTTCGCCACCAACGACCTTCCTCCCATACCTCCCCCGCTTTGCTTCTGCATCTACATTCTGCTTCTTGGGCTGCTGCTGCTGCTGTTGATGCTGCTGATGCTGCTGCAGCTGCTATTCTACCACCATGCTCATCATCATTAGCAGAGTGATGCAGCAGCACCAGCCTCTTCAACCGCTACTGCTGCTGCGGCTGTTTCTGATGCTAGCAATGCAAGCCAATAACAGACTCGCTGTATACCCAATGTTTCTATGTTGCCCTTTGCTTGTTTGTCGCATGCATTTAGAATACGTCAGCCCCATACAAACAATCAGTTTAACAGGCCTCCAGAGCAGCAGAATGCAAGTAGGAATGTCAAGCTCTCCAGCAATGGCATGTTTTTCTGCAATTCAAGCATTTACTGCGCAACATAAGAAGCTGTTACTGGCACAGCAAGCCGCAACTGACAGTTCCTGCAGTTCAAATGAAAGGAAAACATGATGATTACCACAGAGAATAGGACAGAAATTACCTGACGTATTAGGGGAAGAAGAAATCTTAATATCTTAACACAACTTCAATATCATTTACCACAAATTACAGTACATTGTAATTGACTAACTTTATCTTTGTATAGCTAGTATATGAGAAAACATTATCATCACAATGCTGGGATAGGTGAATGACCTCATCCATGGAGTAAACATGTTTACTTTATTTTGGATTCCAGTCCTTATCATCTCATCATTGTGTCTGCCTTTTGCAGATATATATGCTGACAAAGCTTTCGACTAGCTACACTGTACCAATCTGATAAAAGCATAATTTACAAGTCGTTTCAAAATATTGGTGTGAATCTGCTAAATGTCTCAATTTCAGAAACATGGTTTTACTCTTAGAGAGACTGATAAGAACAGTGTATGCTGCAATAGGAGTTTGGAAGGGATTAACTCTAGCTGCCTTGAGACAATTCCTTATTCCGGCCGGGCAGTCCAATATTGATGGAGTGGTCAGGGGGGCCTGATTACACTTGTCCCCGGGCAGGCAGCTCCCCTCTTCCGCATATCCTGCCAGTGTTTTCCTTTTTTTTCTAATCCTCTTACAAACTACACGCTGGCATGCTTCTAGTAAATCTTATGCAATGAGCGATGACATCTCAAGCAATAGACGGCATGGGCTTAAATTGCAAAATTTACTAACAGTACCTCAACCGTTTTTCAATTATACCCGCGACAGATTGTCTATTCAAGTATGGATCTTTCTCAACTGGAGTATATACAACCAGGCAGGTTAAACACTCTAAAATCGCCTCACTGCCTACAGCCAAGTACCCATTTACACCTGGGTGGAGTGAAGCAGTGGTTTAAGGAAGACCTGTGACTGATTTTGAACCCACGACCTTTCACGTATACAAGTCCAATACCCTGTCAACTGGACCATGGCAACCACTGACTCTACGATTTACAAGAATATTCTAATGGGAAGGGCATAGCTGTAAAACTGTGATGTTGTGATAATAGGCTGGAGAACTTCATACAATGTGATAATGGGATACCTGTCATATTCTCCTACAGTGCAGATTATAGCTTCCAAGTTAGGCACCCAAATTTGGTTGGTTAACCAGGGATACGTACTTTAGCATGGCTGCAGAACTAAAAATAATATGACAACCCTGGTCTACTTGGTCTTGCTAAGGATGTTATATCACCTCACCCAGGAAGCTGTCACAAATTCTGCAGGCCAATATCCATCACATCCGAAACGTTCAATAACTTCATTAGCTCCTCATAGGAGGCAGCAGTGTGGATTGTGCTGTTTCGTATTGTTATCTCATTTGCACCAATTCCCAAGCAATCTGGGCCTTAACAATGATTGTTTTTGCATTCCCAGAGCACTGAGCTGTTAGCAGTGCTGCATCAGCACCCAGGCTTGTAATGTGGAGGACAGCGGCCCACTATGAACATTAAGAGAAGGCAAGCTGCAGGAGCAGGGGTGACTGATAACTGCCTACCCACTACAAGACTTTAGTGCAATTTAGTGGCCTGCCACTATGAGCGATGGCCGAAGTAGTCCTAGCAGATGCATAATCATCATTATAGTCGCTATCTCAACGATTTATGCCCCAAAGGCTTTCGCACGTGTGGCCCATCTAACAAGCACCCCAAAATAGACAGAATTGCAATGGCCTCTCTTTACATAATTCCGGCATATTCTTTCTGTAACATCCTCGAAATGATAAGCATTATAGTCAATATTGGTCACATATTATCATGTCATGGTGTGTTCTTACTTGAGACGTACAGTTAGTTTTATAAAATACGGTCGACTCTAGCTGTCTGTAGCGACCTGTGCCAGGCTGTGGTCTAAACATGCTAAAGCCAGCTGCTTCTGTCCACTTCTATATCTAATAATCGGCTTACATCTATCACCAGATAAATATAAACCTTGGTAAATGTAAGAAATCAATCTAATAAATCATAAATATGTACTTTTAGATCCGGTTTTGAGTAGCCACTATGACAGCTTTGTCTAGTTTTAATTTGATGGGCCGTTTTTAATTAAACTAACTGTAGGACTAAATGTCATTATAGAACATAACAACATGATTTTAGATATCATTTTATATGCCATGGCACGATTTTCTGTCCAGTGCCATTGGAATCATATATGCTAATAATCTATATCTCTGTGAGTCTGTCACTTTTTTTATGATAAAAAATATTGAATTTCTTTGTATATTGTGTAAGGTTATTCCCAGCCACTGGAACAACAAAATCAGTACTTGATCCATCATGTGGGGGCTCCTCAACAGCGGCATTCGCTGCCTGCAAGGAGTACCCCTTTCTCCTTTGTTTTTTTATCTGAATAACTGTTTTGTAAATAAGTTGTATTTGGAGCTAGCAAAAATAAAGAGGTCTGGGCCTGAGTATATATCAATATTAACTCCTAACTAAATTATTCACGTTGAGATAAATTTAGTTGAGACAATAATCTATGTAGGTGAAACATAGCTATTTTATAGATCACTTACTGATCGGAATTTGTGTGAATACAACAGTTTAAATCAATTAAATAAGGCGAGATGCCTGAGTTCTGCGAGTTATCAAGGCATTAACTTCCTGGTTGGTAATTTTAGAGGCCACTTGATACTGGGAAACTGTTCTAAAGTGGATTTCTAAAAGAAAAGCACACGGTTTTGGCATCGAGGCAAACATGAGCGATAAACAGGCGCGGCCTAAAACCCAGAGGAGTCATTTGAACTGGTTACGTCCGCCCTACTTACTAGAAGCCCATGTTTAAGGGGGGAAAACCTTGGATGAAGGATGGACTTTACTAGTAACATGTACACCATGTAATGTGGCCATTTGGCTCCCACTTAATTATTCGGTAATTAAGCCGGGGAACATCGCATTAGACTCAGCAGCAGAAGAGCTAGCGAGGGTCATACGTTATACTGCCAGCTATAGCCCCCATGCACTGGGTACGCACACTAGGATATGACCGAAGGGTGTGGTGCTTTTACGAAGGGGGCAATTTACACGGAGCAAGAGCGCAGTGCCGAATCTTAGGACCTGTAAATGCCCTGTTTGCACGTCATGATTAGCATAACGTAGTGTGCAGAACGTTACCTGATTACACGGGTCAATGCGCCCCACACAAGCCGGGGATGGGCTATGCAAATTGTTTGATTATATTAGATTCGGCTAATGGAGGTCAGAGCTACCTCACACAAAAGATCAGTTGCCCCCTTGTTCACTTTGTGCACCTTCCGTAGCAATGTGTCGTGTTTTGTGCGGTTGAATGAATAAAAAAAACATCAAATATTTGTCTTTCTGCTGCATGCTGTACATGTCCTTAATAATGATATTTTTGTGGCACAATTCTGACCTCGCCAAGCATGTAGAATGACCAAATGTGCGGTACAATTGGCTTACAGATCACCTGTTCAATTACCTGGGCAAATTGGTACATGCTTATTTAAAGGATGAATTAGACTCAGACTAAGACTTCATTTATTTGCAAGAGCTTGGAGACATTTCCACGGCTTTACAAGCCACTGCCGGAAGGCCACCAATTACATAATTACACATTAACTAATAAAGAATATAAAACTGTCAGAGAGACAGGAAAAATATGTAAAGAAAGAAACAATTATAGAAAGGAAAAACGAAGGAAATATTAAATATCAAATGTACTGCATTAATTGAAATTATATGCTGAGATTATCAAGAGCAGTTGACCTTATCAGGTGCACCATAAAATGGTCCGTAGGTCCGTACATCATTGCACATAGATAACCAAGAACTTAACTTAGACAATTAAAAATGTTTGCTCTTTTAATGGGTGGATTTCTGTTCCGACTACTGTTTTCAGACGTCGTAATTTTGGGAACCACTGTAATGGCTTTCTCTTTTCAGCAACACATTGCAGTGAAGATTATCCCAAATACCTCACATAGGTAAACCATAGCTGCAAAACTTAGCTAGTTCCTCAGATTTTTACCACCTAGTCTGTCACTTAATACCATAAGTTGATACATCTAACTCCAGGGAGTTGAGGTGCATAACCCAATGCTTTTCTGAGTGACCTCTTTGACCAGTATTGCCCAATGGCTGGCAAATGAAAGTGACCAACACATGATGCATCACCTGTAGGGTGTCACGTTATCTTCTTTTTCTTTTCTTTTTTACCTCCTATGTTCCTCATTGACGTAGATTTTCCCCTTGGGTTGTATCAACGAAAATATCATTTCAACTGTGACACAAAGATTTATGATAAAGAAGGGAATTATTGCAGCTCTACCTCCCCCAAGAGCTACCAACCAGGGTTGTGGTGATTTAGGACCCAGCCAACACAAGTTTTCAAATGCCCTGGGACGCCAAATAGATGTGCTTATTTATGCCAAGCTGTGAGCCTACATAAAATGTGTGTATTGCGATGTTTTTTCGAGTGGTGCTTGCCTCGATTCTGCAATTTAACCTTTGTTGCACTAGGGATAAAACCACCCCAGTACTCATTATCTTCCTTGTTTTCATAATAAACATTATACTGTCAAACAGCAAAGATCAGTAGCTGAGTAGTCTAGTGGTGCGCTCTGGGTTTCCAACCGCTGGGTCCCGGGTTCGATTCCCGGTCGAGCATAATTTGGATGGCTGTTTCATCCTTCATCTCATTGCCATGGTCTCTGCCTGTCCTAATTAGGCCAACTGGTGCAGAAATACAGGACGTAAAACTCTAATCACACACACACACACACACAGTAGTCTAGTGGTGCAGGTCCTGGCAAGCTCCTCTATCGAAGGTCCCGGGTTTAAATCCCAGTTTGAGTACTTTTCGTGGCTACCTTTCTGGATGTCGGTCGCATGAGACATTAGACTGTTGGTGCCGTGAAATTGGTGTCTGTGCTGGAGCTAGTAAAAGACCCCACTCATTGATAAATGGCATTACGGTGTATGTAGCAGTGTGGACGCCAAGCCGTATCATCTCATCGTTACGTCTGCCTCTGGTATTCGGTCATTCGGTCATATAAGCTGGCCAAGTTTCAGACCAGTGGCATTGAGTCAGCGCGACACAACAGTACTGCTTATAAGTTCTCCTACTGTGATGTGAACATACTACTTAATTAACTCCTAACAGTACACAGTCTCTCCTCCATCCTCTATCCAAAACACTGTTATTTCAAATCTCGAGTAAGCTAGAGACACTGCAAATTAATCTCTGTATTGTAGGTTATCTCCCATAAGGAAAAGGAAAACATGAATAATAAATCACTCGTATCTAGGATAATGACCGTATTTCCCATATTCCAACGGAGATATTATCCAGAAATATGCCTATTATGTGGAAGAATGAAGGAGAAGATGCGTTTGTCCCAAACAGACAGGAGACGAAGATGCAATTAGCATACGACAAATTAGCATAATTAAACGACCAACGTCTGCCTACAAACGTCTATCAGCGTAATGACGTTCGTCTTATAACGTAACATTACGTCCTCGGCGTTCTTCTGAGTGTATTACATACGGTGCAGGAGTCCTTTTTGATAAGGCTGTATAACGTTAGTGACGTCAGAACGTTGACAACACAGCGTCACTGAGCGTGAAACCTGGCGAAATTTGTGTCGTTGACTGTAATTGCAGAGAACTTGGTTTTCAATGATAAGAAGGGTGGGGAATGCACCTGATGGCTGGCTCTGTCCTTTCAGCTTCATTTTATCTCGACTAACAGACATTCCTTGTGGGGTAACCATGCCTCTGGTATCTACAGAAAGCAAACAGGGTCTCCGAGTCAACTGGATTGGCTGACACCTTCCAACATTCAACCATTTCGCTAAGGTGAAGTAGAGACAGTCTAGGGCCAACCATAGTCCATAGTCTAGACAGTCCAGATTCATTCAAAAGCTTTTCTAGTCAGAGCTTTTATATTGCAATGCATAATGTGCAAAGCAGCAATTAAATCAACCCTAACCCTTCATAAATGTCTAACAGAAATGTTTATCACATCACCAACCGATATCAATAGCACAACCTGTAGTCTTATTCGGACACTTTAGACTTTTTCCAAAATGTACCACTTCCCATACCAGGCAAACCAAATTTATGAAAAATTTTGACATCATGGCCATCAATAGACAGCTATAGGCAAGGCTGAAAGGCTATCATATCTTCTCTTATGCCACTTTGAAACAACTCTTCTGTGTACTGTTTAATTTTTCACAAAATTCAGTGGCTGAATAATTTTTTTGAGTGACTGTTTTGTAGATTTTTTCTGAGGCTAACTTTTGTGTAACCAGCTTCAGGGCGACTCCATATTTGAATAATGAAGCATATTGTAAACACTCGGTCTTATATGGTTAGTTTAAACCTTCAATGGTAGATTCACTTTTTTTTGTCGTAACAATTATGATCATCATTTTGTCAATATCTATAACTTGCTTTATGGAAACAAATGTAATCATCTGAAAGGAATTTTTAATCTGTGTGAAGAATGTTTATTGTTGTTTCCAAAGTGCATGTTTATTGTATGTACAGCAAGCGTATAATCCTTGTTTGTTGATGTAGCTTCAGTGTGGCATGTATTCAGATATTAAAAAATATGTAGTTTCAAAGATTGTTTAAAACTACTTAATATTGCTTAAAACTACGAAGTAAGAAAAGTATATATAATTCAAGAAAATCTACTAAAAACTACTCCACACAATAAAATGTATTTGTGTGTTGAAGAGGTATTATGTTATTCTTTGTATTTTCGAAGTTGAAAGTTTTGGTCATTGGAAATATTTGAAGTATATAATATATTGCATTTGTTGTTTGTAATCTAAAAAAATAATCCCACACATATATACAAACCAACACTTACTTTGCATCAAATCTGGCAAAAGTAAACATGAATATGTTAAGTATATACACATTTAACAATTTGTTGTGACAAACAATGAAACGATGGGACGACACGAACGATAAAAAAAAATATTAAAAAAAAAGGAACCCACCTTCAAAAGTTAACATACTTGCCGTCAATTTCCCTACACCAGAATCTGGAAAGAAAAAGAAAAACATCTCAGATGATTTTATCGCATTAAGTGGCTGAAATGGAAACAGTGTAAGAAAAAAATCATCAAGAAGATGAAGGGTTTATTGGGGTAATTGTAGTGCAATTGGCTCTCTTGAAATCCCAGATTAATTTAGGACCTTTGGATCTCTAAGAACCTGCTGGCTCCACTTATATCATATGGCTTTTCTAATCAAGAGATGAATCTCTCCCAGAGACTTCAGTTCGATGACATTGATGTTTGTTTTTTTTGCATTTGATGAGACAGCCAAGAAATGCCTCTCTCTCGCTCTCTTTCAAGATTTCTGCTCCTCTTTTCTGCTTAAGTAGAAGCAATCCAGAGAAGATGAAATCCTGTCTTTTGAACTGTCATACCAAGTGCATGCCACTGTCTGCTCTTAAATTAAAGGTAGATCTTAATTTATCAAATAACTTCTACTAAACTAAATGCTCTCTCTCTCTCTCTCTCTCTCTCTCTCTCTCTCTCTCTCTCTCTCTCTCTCTCTCTCTCTCTCTCTCTCTCTCTCTCTCTCTCTCTCTCTCTCTCTCTCTCTCTCTCTCTCTCTCTGTAATAATGTCAGATGGATTCATTCATTCATTCCTTCATTCATTCATTAATTCCTTCATCCATCCATTCATTGATTCATTGATTCATTTAGTCATTCGTAGATTGATTCCTTAAATTTATTTTATTGTAATAAGCTAGTTATTGTCATATCCAAGCAACTTGATCGATCAATTCAGGTCTGTTATCTACATGTTCTTTTTTCTTGTTTTGTATAACGTTTCAGATAGAGCAATTATTGTATAGCATCCTAGAGCTAAAAGAAGATGGCTGTTATGTGATGGTCCTGGGTGGTGGAGCTGTGTCACTGGCCACCAGGGGTAGTGAAGTGGCCATAGAGGGGGTGTTTGGGGCTAGATGGTGTAATGAAGACAGTCACATCAGACAGGGCAGTGTTTTGTGATGGGAAAGGGCCTAATGGTCACTCCTGTGTCCAGCCATGGCCGGACGATGGGCCCTTGGACCTGCCGCTTCACTCAGACACTTTCCATCCCCTTCTGAAGGTCCTTTAAAACTCATTTGCTTCCACATCACTAAAGAATCCATTGTTTTTTACTCTCGATCACTCACTCCCTCATTCGCTACATAGATAACTCAATCGCTCACTTATTTACCCATTTGCTTACTCATTCATCTACTCATTCACTTACTCGCCTGCTCACTTGCTTATTCATTTACTAACTCTTTTATTTTGTGCTATTTTATTCATTTGTTCACCCAGTTATTTATGACTCATACTCGTTTACTAACCCTCTTGCTCATTTACTCAAATTGATTAATTCACTTGCTTACTCACTAACTCTTATTCTCCAGATAGAAAGATAGATGGATAGATAGATAGATAGATAGATAAATAGATAGATATATAAACTACAATGTCTCAATGTATAGTTCTTTCAGTCTTTCATATATACACTTACAGCAGGCGACACAGAGTTCAGTCAATATAAGCAGCAATATGGGGGACATACGTTGCTCATTAATCTTCAGTGAACTGTTTGACACAAACAGATCACTGATACCACTCTCTGCCCTCACGAGCCAAAGTGACAATATCGCATCCCTCGCCTGGAAATGATGGTGCTATATTTCTTTCCAAACTATTTCGTATAAACATCAAATGTAGTGTTACGCCATTTGTGTTTCCTTATTCGCAATGGCTTGGCTCAATTGTCTTGTAATACAGCATTTAATTAGGTTCATGCTGGATATTTAATTTATTATATATCATAATATCATGTGATACCGGGCAATATACACAGTGACCAACTCTAACAAAATTACTAAGATTATTACATAAATAACAGTCACTCTGAAAGAGTTGTGAGAGATTTTAAGATTCACAAATTAAAAACAAATAGTAAAACTCAGAGAGCATTTCAAATCGGCCCAGCATCGTTTCCATCTAGGCCACAGTCGTTACAACATTGCATTTAACAGCCCCGATGTCGCCCCAACGTTGAAACGATTTGGAATGCTATCTTGGAACCAATTATTAGTATAACATGCATTTCCAGTATAACTTTGTGAGAACTCTTATCAAAGGTGTTATCCTGTGTACACACTTATTAAAAATGTAATTCACACAAATAGAAGAATTATATATATTTCAATGACATGGCATATTCCTTCAGTAAGCAGAAAAAGAGAACAGATTTTATTGGAATTAAGCTCCTTTTGTAAAAAAAAACACAATAAGAACTATCAGTTCATTAATTTCCATAAGACTTAACAAGCTGTGATATGCAATACATCACATGACAGGATCTCTGCAGCAATCTGGCAGATGATTGGTCTTAATCGATCACATGACTGTGGCACCCACGTCACGTGATCTCGTCACCATAGAAACGTCCGTTTAACAAAGACTACAAAGATATCTAATGCAGAATAATCTTGTAATCAATCAGGATATTTTTGTAGAGCTACTACATTGTCTTGATAACATTTCCTTAGAAAATACAACATGTAATGGTTCTAAGACTACACTAATATGTCTTTGAGAAAAAGTTTAGTCATATTAGCTACATTTGAACATTTCAAAACATTTTTCAAATAATTTTGACATTTTGAAGGTCAAGAATGACTGACTCCTCAAAGGCATATTTGACTAATATGTTAGTCAGCTTTATGTTAGATGTTAATTAGCCTTAGCCAATATCATGTATGACGTCAGCCATAATGACTAATTTCTAAGTCATGACATGTCACTTTACATGTCAGCGACTAACTTTTTAGTCAAAATGGTCAATCATTCCACAGTAAAAAATATCTCACCCAAACCAAAAAGACATATACTTTGCTAAGAAGTATGTCCTAATGTCGTGTTAATGTAGATGGTTAGCTATATAGCTAGCTAGCTGCGCAGATAGCACAATTAAGTATACAATAGATGGGAACAAAGTAACTTTTCTGAATGAGGTTCTGTCATACATGGCCATAGATATACAGCCAGACAGATTACAATATCTGGAGCTTCACATTCCAGAGAGCAATTCTATCCAATAGAGCAGCTGCAAGTGAAACTTGTCACTCCTGTCAAATCTGAGCTAGACTGTTTGTGTAGATATTTTGTTTCCTAGCAACCGTTTTTATTTGAGAAATGCAAGGTTTCTCCACAGGAAGTTTTTGTGGATGGCTTTGGATCAAATGGCTGCATTTAGTCAACTCCATCATCGATCACATTCTTATCTAAAGGTATGAAATCAGCCCATGTATCATTGAAGGGAAAAACAATCTATCTCGTAGTAAGCTGTCTAACTGTCTGGCTATCTGGCTGTCTGTCTGTTAGTTAATGTGTCAGGAGTGTTGTCTGTCTGTCTGTCTGTCTAGCTCTGTCTGTCTGTCTGTCAGTATTCAAGAAGGATACCATTTTGGTACAATATTATGGGATTTAATATACTACAAAGACAATACTGGAAATATTCCCACTTTTTTTTTTGTCTTTACTACACTTGGCAGTTTTAAGGTCGAGTTTTTGAAACAGTATTTTTATCTAAATAATCATTTTGTATCAGCTTTTCTGCTATTGCATTTGGTGAAGATAGACACAATTTATTTCATTCATTACACGTTTCCTGTAAATTGAGCAATCTCAGATAAACTGAGTATAATTTAGTTTAATTCTGAATCCTGATTTCTTTGGAATGATACGCTTCAAAGATAGAGAGACAGACTGATAGTTTTCTAAGGTTTTGGTGTCCCAAGCTCTCCTAGGAGTCCGGCCTGACACGGTAAAGTTAGTGCTCTGAATATTAATCAGACAGGAGCAGAGACGATCCTACGGGGGTTTGAGGAAGGACCTGAAGCTTATTATATATGTAGGGTGGAGAGACAGGGGACCTTGGGTCATAGGGGACAACACTTGAAAGTTTCCTGCATAGCAAATACAGTGTACACTCTATCTAAATTTCAAAATGTCTTAAGGATATATCATGGTGACCCTGCAGAAATAATAGATTAGCAGGAGATAGAAACATATCTAATAGTTGTATAAAGATATATATATGATTAGATAAACCCTGACTAAATTAAAACTTTTTTTAATGCTCATCCTGGCTATCAATGTAGCCACATTTTAGCTCGAATGGTTTGTGAATGTACCTACGGATATTTCATTAGCAGTGACTTTGTAAAATTGACACTTCCAGTTCTTTGTGAGTAGAGACAGAATGTTCAAGCAGGAGCCTTTCTCAACTCTATTGGAGTATACAGCCCTTTATATAAAATTACCCAGCAGAGCATCTACTCCGCCCCCCCCCCCATGCCATGGTGAGGACTTGAATCCACAAGTTCAGGGGATGCTGGCCAACACCTGAATTATTAGCTCACAGAATCTGTGTAATCGCTTTTTGCTACAATTGAAGAGTGTAGTGTACTAAACATATTAATATAGTTTAAACTTTATATGACAGTAATTTTGTGCTCCGATAGGATGATATACCATAAGTGAGTTCCTTATCAAATAACAAGGAAAAGGGAAGTGATAGTCAGTGTTGCGGCCACTTCAAGCGATAGAACTTGAGTGTGCTCTCACCCTGCAGTGAGGCTCAACCAGCTTTTAGATGTGGTGACCACAAGACAGCCATATAGAGCATCCTTCCCCTTGATGTGGTCATATGTGGCTACACAGAAAAGTGTAGGGTTGTATATAACAAGATTGTTGCAGTAGCCTTAAGCTAAAGTGTAAATGTATGTGATGCTGCTGCTGTTGCTGCTGCTGCTGCTGTTGCTGTCTGGCCTACTTCATGCCATCGAAGCCATGTCTTGCATTTCTCTGAATAGATGTCATTTACAAGCAATTCTCTGAGTCTCAGGGCTTAAGGCTGTATGCAGGATTAGGAGGGTGGGTTTATCACGGTGAAAATCATAGATCAATTACCCTGTCTTCCTTGTAAATAAGAAGACTCCTGTGCCCCCCAAATACAGGGCATCATCTCTATATCTCCTGGGGGCTCATTCCAGGCACATTCCAGACGTTTTGATTTATTGCAGACAAGATATCAACATTACATGGAATCGTTGCCTTATCTCCATTCTCTCTTATTAATTGAAGAATCTGCAGTTGGCGTTTTTCCCCCTCCTAAGATCCCTCACGACAAGGACTTTATTTTGTAATGGTAGAAAGCGGGCTTTTCACATGCTACAAATATTGAGTTTCAGCATCAAATGGAAATTTGTGCTACAGCCACTTTGTTTTAAATGCAATGCATAATTTCAAGGAGCGCCATTTTGAAATGACAGTATCAAATTGCAGAAAGCGAAACAAGCGCCCGATGCTCAAACAAGCAAAAGACCCTGGAATAAATTTTGTCGTTGGCATTTTAACGGCAATCATTCTCCAGTAATAACTAACAATGATTATTTGACACCGCCAATAAATGTTTGCGCATTGCAGGAAGTGATGTGCAAATGGTAGGCAACAAATAATTATTCAAATACATTAATACGTATAATACAAATTCATTACCTTCTGCAAAAAGGAATCAAAGAGGTAAACATCACATTTTACAATCACCACAACAAGACATATTTAGAAGATGCATATTAAATTTGGCAACTTTTGACCAAAATATTGGTTGAACAGGTCTACCAAGACAAGATCAAGGTGAGTACACTGTGAATTATGTCTTGACTACAGCTAGCCATGGCAAATAAAGACTGCTGAGTCCACTTGATGCATGGCGCTGCCCACATTATGACCTTGACAATGCTGCATGCAGCCAAATCATAAGTACATGAAAAGACCAAGTATGATGTCCGCAAGACCCGGAAATGACTGAAGGTCACCTTGACTATTACATGCCATATTTGCAGTAAGCATACTGCATGTCAAGGTTATATATTTGAGATCGAGTGATTGAAGATAAGGGTTTACAACATAGCCAAATGTGCCACGTGCGTTTTCAATGAGAAGGATAAACGCATGGAAAACGCATGGTTTTTAGCTAATTATAATTTGGCAAAAACCATGCGTTTTCCATGCGTTTATCCAAATGCATGGAAAACACACGTAGCACAATTGGCCATGTACACCACCAAACCAAGTTGGCTGAAACAGGAAATATGCCAGATACCAAGATCGTTCTACTGATCAGGGTTATAGGCAGACTGAAACCAGGTTCGACTCCAACCTGAATTATGTACCTGACCTGCATGATAGCGTCTGGTTGCCTGATGAATGCAAGATCTGATTTCAGGACAAGGAGTTGCTTGCAGACAAGAATTGCATGAGGAAGGACCTTGGCTGCCTGCTGGGCTGGAGGTCAAGGTGGCAGTGGGCTGCAGCCAGGGCCCAGCGTTCAGAAATGTCCTTGGGTGAGAACATCAAAGAGGACAAGTGGTCTTTCATGGCTGCTGCAGAGACATAATTGCACAGGTTAGTAGCACGCCGAGAATGAAAAGACAGCGCTAGGAAATGGAAGAATGCTGTGGGGACGCGGTGGCCGGCTATCTTCAGGGGGTCCGGCCGGCCTTATTGAGCGCCTCTCATGCGCTAACCCCCGCCGCCCCGCAGCTGTAGCCTTTAATGGACAACTGGCCCCTGCCTATGAATGTTCACGGCATCACGACCTGCAGGTGATGCTACTGCTGCTGATGCTGCCATGGCCACAATGCCGCTGATGCTGTTGCTGCTGTTGCTGCTGCTGCTGCCGCTAAGCTCTGAAAATGGCTGGCGAAGGATGCTACTCGCCTCGGGCACACTGCAGCCATTGGCACTCGATACATGTCAACAGTAATTAGGTTTGCCAGCATTCTTCAGCTAAAAGCTGCATTTTCCCGCCACAAGCCTCTGTCGTGTTGTCTCACTTATGCGCCGGACCCAGGTCACTGCGAATTGTGTTGAACATTTGTCCGCTCTGGGGCTTGCATGTCATCTAACTGGGGCCACGCTGCTCCTGGGCCTAGCTCATCACCCAAGGATCTGTATTATAGCGCCAGTATTATCCAGCACACAGAGGAAATATTCAGCAACGTTAATGCATGGAAATCATCCGGATGGATGAACACATAGATGTGTAACTGTGCAAAAGCTAAACCCTTTTAAATTCTAGGTACAAGTCACAGCTTCTGATGTGTATGTGGCTAACTGTGTTGTCTGTCTTTTCCTGTTCTTTTGTTTCTCGAGGTATACATATATATTATTCCCTATATGTTGCTGTTAATCTGTGCTATCTGTATGCTTCTGTCTCATATTCTGTCTCTATCTTTGCTGCATCAAACTTGCCTTTCTGTCTGTCTCTTATTCTAACTATGTTTTCTGTCCTTCAAATTTGCCTTTTCGTCTGTGTTTTCCCTGCTTCAAATTTGCCTTTGTGTCTGTACCTTATTCTGTCTGTGTTTTCCCTGCTTCAAATTTGCCTTCCTGTCTGTACCTGATCTATTTTCTCTTCATTTCTCCCTCTCTGTCTTCCCCTCTCCCTTGCTATTATCTCGAGACAATATTCAACTCATAATTTAGTAAGCCCTTCACGCTCATCAAATCAAATTAAGGATGATAATTCCTCCGGTACACAAAATTAGGTCATGGAAGACCCCCTGGTGTCTCAATGCTGAACTACGTGGCATTTTGCTAAACCGGAAGTGCGAAGGGATGTGCCAATATGTCTGCTGCTCCTTTTGAATGTGCCCTTTTGTTGTTTCCTCCCTTTTTATATCTGCATGCCTCTATCCGGAGGAATCAACAGTAGGCTCTGACCAGGAATCACTGCAGTCTCTTGTGAAGTGTATGGATTGCCACAGCCAGGTTGCTTGGATGATTTGTCAATCAGATCAGATTTGCAGCAGCAAAAAAAGAAAAAAGGAGGGGGGTTTGTGGGGGGAGATAGACTGGATGCTGACAAAGATGTATCTGCATAAGATGGGGGATGAGGAAGCAACAGAGATGCTACACTGGCCAGCTGCTACTGTTACTGCTGAAGCATAGAAAAAAATATGGCGAAGAAAGGAAATGTAGTAGTAATGGTTGGAGAAGGAGGACCTGATTGTTTGATTAATTTTATTGATTCATTGATTCATTTGTTTAGTATCTTAATCGTTCAATTGTGGTGAATTCTGAGTTCAGAATGAGCAATTAACAAGCAAGCAAATTACTCATGGTTGGAAAAGGCCATTTGAATGGTTCACATAAAGCACATTTAAGACACAATTTGCATGATATAAGCACAAGTCAATCTATATTAAAAAATATATTCAAAGAAGACCAAAACATATGCAGAACTACCAAAAAAATAAAACATAACAAATATTCTGTGGTTGGTAGAAACGATAAGGGTATACTTGGCAATAAAAAGATACAGCACCGATAAAAAAAAAACGTTGAGTAAATCTCTTTTATAGTGTCACATTCACTAAAACAAATCAGCATAAATTAATTCCGTGTGTGACTCCTCATCCTGCTGTATGCATTTTTATGCATATAAACATTGGGAAGAGATGCTCCCCCAAACCCTGAGCCCTACCCCCATCACTATTTCCTTGTAAAACGTCACCAATTCAGAAGGAAAACGTCACCACACTCCAGCGGCAGCAGCAGAACTCATTGACAAGGGTAGGATTATTCAAGGTGCTGTCGTGTCACCCTAGATATTGATATGTAAAAAAGATTAAACAAATTGGTTGAGAAAATACTCAACATCAGATAGACAGTATATGTAACTGAGATGTTTTTCATAAAGGCTGGTACTTCATACGTCGTGCATTCGGAATTTTAAAAACAGAGTGCAGCTGAGACTAAATTCTGCACCTAAATTTTAAGATTAAATCAACTTGCCCATAAAATAACCTATGACAGGATCATTAAAAGATTTTGATAATAGATGTATCGACCGTTTTACTGGCCTTAGCTAGTAATATCACAAGCTTTGGCTGGTCATAGTGCACATTTTCTCCTCATCATCCTAATTAACATAATATTTTTCTGCATTATAGGTCACTACAAAATGCCATCCTTGCACTTTTCATTGATGGTCTTATGCCAATATTTTATCATTGGTACAATAATATCACAAACAAAATGACATATTCTTAAATCATCTAAGAATTTTCACATAATATGATATTACCACCAAGAAGGACAGAATGAATTGCCTAAGGTTGCACCAAGTAAAGAAACTTGATGCAAATAAACTTTGGGAGACGGATTTTTAGGTGGTGAGAATTAATTTTAGAAACATCTTTTCTATTGAATCGTGTGGATTTCTGTCTGGCTCTCAGTCTTTTGTTGCTAGGAAAATATTTAGCATAAATGCTCTCCAATCTAAATTTAGCCTGAAAAGACAGGTTCCTAGGCAATGTCAACCCAATCCTTCTAAAATTAGAATACCACATCAAACTTTAATGCACTAGTGACGTCATCAAGGGAATAAAATTGTAACCAATTACATTAGACGCCTCAACTGTATTCTTTTTAAAGCAAATATCTGAAATATTTTATTTTTATTTTTTGACATGAGCTTTGTAAAATGCACTGTAAGCTGAGTGTAAGAATCCTGAACATTCACTATTAAATGTGTAAACTAACGATATTGATAATAAAATACAAGGTCAGAATCAAGCTTAGAGTTTAATGCACTTTGTAACCATTTCAAATCTGATATTCAGTGTTTCCCAAATCTAGTCCGAACCAATGTCTAAATTTTTCACAAAAAATGCCTTGTAAAGATGTATATGTCTAAATGGCAATATGATTTTGTTTCATATCATTTTTAAAGAGTTTTTTGGCGAAATGTAGCCCCATGTCTTGAAAATAGGACTGTGATGCATGCCTTTTCTTGCCATCTATATAAAATATCGTTGCTGAAGACTACCTCATTAGATACTGATTTGAGTTCAATCAAGCTTACATGTACATAGTTATGGTTGAACAATACACATAATTCTGTCTTGGAATTCTGCCAAACATGATATATGGCTTAATAGAAAAAGCAATAAAAGGTAACACACGTTATGTCCTACAACTGGTTCATCTTAAGATGTTTCTCTTGTTTTTTCGTTCAAAGGAAATGTCTGGTCCTTTTGCCTATTCGGTACCAATGAATACCATTCACCTCTACCCAGCAATTGACATCATGAATGCCACATTTAGGTTACTTTACATGCAGCTTACATATCCATTATGATGTGAATTTAATAAACGTTTTCTCTACCTCCCCTTATACATCATTTTACAGTATTCTGCTATTTGTCATTGCCTCATATCAAGGGGTAGAGGCCTAGCTCAGAGGTAGCGCTCTGGGCTTCCAACCGCTGGGTCCTGGGTTCAATACCCGGTCGAGCCTAAGTTGGATGGCTGTTTCATCCTTCGTCTCATTGCCATGGTCCCTGCCTGTCCTAATTAGCCCATCAGGTGCAGAAATACAGGACGTGAAGCCCTAATCCACCCGCCCACCCCACTATTGGCTCACACCATCAATATCACATTTAGATTGTCCTACATGTTGGCTTCATATCTGAAAACTGAACATACTTCAGTTCTACATGATGATATAAATGTTATATTATTTTATGCACACAACCCTTCTGGAGCCTGTAGTCATTTGATCATATTGTTTATTTTGTGTCATATTTCATTTGCAAAACTGATAATTCCTAATAGTGGCTCGTAACAACATTACCAACCAGTTTAATCAACAACTTACATATTGTGATGATGCAGTGGTGCACCCAGCATAAAAACATCATCACAATCCAGAACAATAGCATTGTTAAGGTCACGTGATGACAACAATCACTCACTTGGCAACGTAGATAATGTAATAATGCTTGTATCTGGCTGAGCTCAATGTCAATAAGTTGTACCCTATTTCCTGATTTCAGGAATGCTGGCACCTGAATAAAAATCCAATAACAAACCAGGAACATTCCAGAGATTGCTGCAGCCATTGTGGCCTTGACCTTTTGACCACTGGTCATTTTCCACAACATTTGTTGACATATTGATATCTGATTATCATACATATCAACAGAAACTGGTACAGATGTATATAACATTATTCTGTTTGACTGGAAATTTCGTTACATTTACTCTGTATTTATTATTCTATTGATCATGGTATTTGTTAGATAATAACAATAATGATTACAATTACAAGTATTTGCTGTTATTTCATAAAGTCAAGAATTTGTACAACAACAAATAAATTGATCATGTTGAACTTTATATGCTGGCTTTGTGCATAAATGTTTATAAGGAATAATATAATTACTTGTATCCTCCTGATGGTTCCACAATGGACCATTCAAAACAAATATGATATATATTTCTTTGTATTACTGACATTATGCAGGCTTTCACAGCAAAGCCATAAACATTTCTTGGATATCTTCGATAGATTGAGCATCTCACACTGGACTGAGTTCAGACAATGAGTCCTACGTCAACTTCCTGACTATATCTCAATGTCTCAATTTCTCAATGTGTCTCAATGTCACAATGTATCTGTGTTTTAATATCTCTATGTCTTATATGATCAGTCACCTGAAGCAAACGTTTTTTAGTGTTCACTACTTTATCCAGGCCAATATGTCTGTTTTATATTTATTAAAAATAACAGTCTGTATATACCAACTGCAATGCTGTCATTTTAACAATCTTCATTACTGATACTACAGCAGCAGACACACTTGTTGCTGCATTATATGTATCTGTCTGGTGTCGGTTTATTCTTGTGAGTCTGGAGTCATCCTGGTGTCATTCTTTGGAGTCACATTATGGTTGACTCTATTGGTGGTGCTGCTAGTGGAGTGATGCTGGAGTGATGTGGAACCAAGACTGATGACTGCTGCTGTTGCTGCTGCTACTGGTACTGCTGCAACTGCTGTTGCTGCTGCTGCTGCTGCTAGCCCTGGGATGAGACTAGACTGACCTGTGTGGTGAGGACGAATCTTTTTATCTCTTCATATCCGATGCATCATTTGGTAGCCAATGTTTTATTCATGTGTCCCAGCCCTGCTTCCTAGCTGTGTCCCTTCTATTGACAGACACATTGCAGAGGCGTCGCTTGCATGGCAAGGAAGGTTCGTCATAGACACTAGGTCCTCCTGATGGTTCCACAATGGACCATTCAAGAGCTCCCTAAGCTAGCTCTGCAGTTGGCCACAGGCGAGAGCTGTTCTACCAACTATAAGAGCTACTAACTCTATCCATATATATTATGACCAATATATGACATCTAGACTAGAAGTGTGCAGTGTTGTGTATGTACTGTATAGTGTATGCAGTAAGGTGCTAAAAAACCCAACCATTGGATATGAACTTAGTATAGTATATGCTATCCATTGCATAACTGACAGTGTAATTACAAAGAATGGTATTTAAGAATTGAATAAATTAGTAAGACATTTACAAATCAAGAATGTTGATGTACCCTTTATGAAGTCTTTCAAATATATTTCTTTAAAAAAACAGGAAATTTTAGAGTCCCTTACCGTACCGGAGGGTATGATCGACAGGGCGGGTATTATTGACACTCACATTAGAATGTTAACAATTTTTAGGTATCGATAATAACTGCCCTGTCGATAATACCCCCCATTATGGTACTACATTTCATAAACTTGAGCATAATTTCCTTGATCATATCTCCCTACATATACACTGCCCTCCAGAAAGTATGACCAGTTCGACCATAGTGTGCAGTACGAGTTCAAGTGATCATATATTTGTGGCAGTGTAATTTATCATTAATCAACATTACATCCAAAGAGTGATTGGGATTAAGTGAGATAGCAGGTTGTGACTTTCACCACCTAGCTGGGGTATTCTGTGAAAAAGTGAGACTGAAGCCTAGCGGGCCTTGCCTGTCAAACAGGTGCATGTTAACAATTCTACTAATATGGTTCATTTAACTCTAATGCATGTCGAAGTTTTCCTGCAGCCAGTTGCAGTGGCTAGTGCTGTGAGCTGCCTAATTCGCTAGGTTAGGACTTGCCCTGCAATTGAACACAGAGGAAAGTCTAGCAGACCCAGAGATGTGTAGCTCAGAAACAGCTTTCATTTCTATTAGTATTTACCTACAATTATAATATAACTTTACCTTTACCTATGACAGTAGTAGAAGCTAAGGTAAAAAAATTATAAAACAAAATCTTGCTAAAATGCTCGCTGGTTTTTGTACACGAAAACAATAAGATTGATGATTCTATATGATGTCAGATAATAGGGAAGCTAAAGAATTGTAAAACATATACACAAAGTATTGTTAAAATTCTTACTGCACACAAATTAGAAAATGTGCAGTAATTTCATATGATGTGAGAGAATCATCTCCATTACTGGCTATAGATCAGCATTCATCAATGAATGATGAGGCCAAAATTAAGATGGTTTTAGTAGCCCTTGCAAATGTATTTGCCCAACACCTGTGTAGGTTTCAGGCTAGAACATCTTTGCAGGAATGGGTGTTGGGTGGATTAGGGCTTTACGTCCGGTATTTCTGCACCTGTTGGGCTAATTATAATTATTTGGACAGGCAGGGACCATGGCAATGAAATTACGGATGAAACAGCCATCCAACTATAAGGCTCGACCAGGAATTGAACCCGGGACCCAGTGGTTGGAAGCCCATCACACTACCACTGAGCTAGGCCCCCACCCCCCATTTTTGCAGGAAAGCAGATAATGGTAGATACAATGCAGGTTTTGCATCATACACGTAATCTTCTCAGTTTGTCAGTTGCCAGGTGCGTGACCCCTGACCATAATCATAAAAAAATCCACTTGCATTTTTTGCAAATCAAGCTAGCCAAGTTAGATTAAAACGATTAGATATATTGGATATGTTGCTTTAACATTTTACCTGTGAAACAGTTTACAGCAAGATAAATATGTAGTCTGTGATAGCCTCATTTTAATGGAATTGCAATGTCAGCCACTCTGTTAAGTCAAGATAATCCCAAATTAAAATTTGATAAACTTTAATTCAGTAATCATTTAAGTTATGTTATTAGTATGCATGAGATGAGTCACGCGAAACAATTATATGCTGAGCTTAAGTTAGGTCTAATTTACTAAATGACTTTTTAAATGAAATTAATCTGAGCTTGCTGGGCCAGACTGCAGACTGCAGAATATAGCATTTGCAACTGGAATAAAAATGGCTTGATATGTGTCTTTCATTTTCATGTCTTATTCTATAGAATTATTAATCTAAAGGCTATTCAGCTTATCAATGGCATTTCGGATGAGATTATAAGTTCATACTACACTGTCCAACGAAAGTATATGACCACTTGAGTAAAACAGGGTCAAAATGGGCTTATATTTTTGGAGAGTAGTGTGGAATGATATACTTTCAGGGTCTCTTCCAAGATGTCCTAAAGTCAAGTAATTATTATTTTCATATTTATTTATCTGCTTGTTTTTCTTTTCTTTTTCTTTTTTTCTTTTTTATTATCAGAAATTTTATATTTTCTTCTTCTACTACACTAAGCTTTGTAGCTTTTAGAATAGGTCCTTGCAGCAATCCCACTAAAGAGGAAATGAGACTGCAATACAAAGAATGTCCGTCTTGATTTGTTCCGCATCATTCTTTATTGGGGCTCCTCTTGTGCCTTGATTGGACATTTTCATTATTGCATTTATTGTGGGAGGCAGATGAGATTAATATAACAAAGTGTCTTCAATCATACCGCCGCATCCCACTCTCCCTGATGAACTGAAAGGGGCTTAGTTTGTTGTCATTGGTTAAAGGCTGTTATCCTCAGCATCATTGTTACAGTGGGAGAGGAGTGATGTGGTAGACTGTGATGCTGTGATGAACAAGCAGCAGCAGCAGCATGCCTGCCTGCCTCCAAGAAAAGACTCGAATCGAGGGCCAGTTTCATTGTGCTGTTCCATTGTCAAACCAAGTGGCTGGTCTCTCATTAAGGAAATGTATGCTGATGAAGGGCTGCTGGAGGTTGGCTGAAAAGCGAGGCCATTGCATTTTGCGAGGGAGGCACCTTCCAGGATGATCTATGGCAACCAGCCTGCCTTTACGCTGCAATTATGAGCCACTCTATGACAGCGACCTCGCTGCCATCACCACCCAGCGCCTAGGGCTCTCAACTTCAAGTACCAAGCCTTCTTGTCCTCCTACTGTTATCCGTCTTTATTTGTGTTGGGCTGTCTGTCGCTTGGTCTATTCATATCATTGATAAAGCCGTTTCTTTTTTCTTTTTCTTTTTTAGCACCACCATTCATCCAGGCCTCCTAAGTCTTGGTCTTTCAGCAAGTGATTATCCTTCAAAACTTTGTCTGAATTGTCAAGCCTCCCTGGGTTTGTCTGTCCAAGTATGTCCTCAATGTAATAATGTGCCTCTGTCTGTCTATGATCTCTTTTGTCCGTGATTTCTGATTCATACAATGGTAGAAATAAACACCATTTTGCATCATCCTGATTGTATTAAATATATTCATTAGAAAAATTTATAACTATGCCTACACCATCAAGTTTCGACAGTTATTTGCACATCGGATACATTTCGCATGCTGCTAATGCACCTGTTTATATAATGGAATATGCAACAGCTAGTCTGAGACAGTCAAGTTTCCAGTGCATTGTGCAGAAACGTTTTTCACCACTGTATACAGAAATTGTACAACTGTCTTAATGCCGCCTGTGCATCACTATTAGTTTGCTTCCTCTGGGCATCTGTCTCTGTTCTACAGACATTTTATCTAGATTTCTGTGTCATTCTGTCTGTTCCTGGCTAGGTGCTATGCTGCCATTATCTGTCTGCAGTCTGCATCACCATGTATTTTGCCCACAATAGCATCAAGGTCATTTGTTGCTGCGTGTTGGCCATTTCCTGGCTTTCTAGTCCCTCAAGGTCACTCACATTCTATGTCTGTATAGCAATCTTTTAAAGTAAGGGTCTGTCTCTAACAAGCTATACTGAGCTAGACCATTTTCTAAACATTCTGCTGCCTGCCACTGATTCAAAGCTATCTAGCAATAGTTGTCCACTGGAAGCAGTAACAAAAATACTCCATCCTGCTTCAAATATTAAATGTTGGCAATTCCACATTATGACAGGTTTTTAATTTCAGTGCATTTGTATAAGTATTTATATAATATAATCAAGAAGTTAATAACAGTTTCTGCTAATATTGGTTTCCAGTTGAGCCGACTATGAGGTTTCTCAGGCTAGGTATGGCTTGGTTTGGCTAATAGCTTCTGGTAGCTATTCGTAGTTCTGGATATCTAAAGTTGAATGTTGGTTGTTAATTGTGTTGCCTGTCTGTCAATGTGTCTGCATTTGCCTCTGTGTCTACCTGATTCCACGCTTGTCTCTGTCTGTGGGAGTGCAACCATGTAATCTTTATGCCTATCACTGTGTCTATATTTTGAACCATGTAGTCTCATGCCATGTCTTTGTGTGTCTGTCTTTGCCACTGTATCAACCTGCATCTATATCTGTCCGAGCGCAACCATGCAGTCCTACTCTACGTCCTTATGCATGTTGAAATCTGTCTGTGCTTCGGGATCTACCTGCATCCCTGACCCTCTGTCTGAGTACAACCATGTAGTTCCATTCTTTGTCTGCATGTCTGTAATTGTGTCTGTATTTGCCTTTGCATCTACCTGCATCTCTGCTCGTCTGTCTGAGTACAACCATGTCGACCCTCTTTCCCAGTACAACCTCAAGGATCGTTAGTTTTCTCTCTCTTGGCTCTCAGCACCACCACAAGGATCAATATCATCATCTGCAAAGCATTGCAGGGACAAAGGCCTTCCAAATTTGATTAGAAGACACTCCGTATAGATCGCTGCTGCTCACAGAAAGAGTGTGGGCGGAAGAAAGACGGTGCTGCCATCTACAGGGGACCAGCCTCAAGGTCAAATGGCTATTCAAGGTCACCGTGGAGTCCTCATCCAAGGGTCATGTATCTAATCCCAAGTGAGACTGTTTCTGTAGACATTGTAGTCCCCTTGGTTACTTCAGTGAAACTGGGGAGGAGTAAGTAAGAGTGCAGATAGTAATCATTGTGAAAGCAGTCATGAATCAGTGGCTGATTTCCAGTGACTGATCTGCCTACATTTGAGCACTCTTACTTTAATATGATTTAAGCTGTGTGGTTCTTTGAATTCACTGTATGTACCAGCAATTTCTGGCCTGAAATTATTATCTTTGATTAAAGTGAATACATGCCCATGAAGCCACTCACTATCTAGATCATCTCGACTGCAGGACTAAATAGGATTTAAGGTTGGGCCTCGTAGAATACTCATCATTGTAATTTACCTCATTACTAAAGCCACCTCACCATAAAGACCAGTGTATTTTATATCATAGTGGTCTGAGAATAGTCTCTTTAACCACTCGAAAACTTAGTATTAGAGTAGAGAGTAATGTCACTTTTAACTTTGCTGGCTGTTCATCAGAAGTGTGACCTCATATTTGGTCTCTTGGCTATTGTGCAATATGATTTCTTTTTATATACGGGCTATTTTATATAATACTGGCTATATTATCGGCCATTTTTTGCTTGCTTGCTTGCTTGCTTGCTTATTATCCAGCAGCTACTCTGTTTCGGCCTTCTTTTCGTATCATATCGTTAGCTGATACAGGCCATTTCTTGGTAGCATTACTTGCTTGTTTGCTTGACTTCTTGCTTGCTTTTTGCAGCAACAGCAACTGCTCCATTTGGGCCACATCAACCATCCGTCACTATGAGTTACGTCTACTCAGACAAGAGCCGGACTGCCTTGTCACTGATAGCCAGCCTGATATGGTCCCTTTCTTGGCCTTCTCAACTTTCAAAGTAATCTTTTGCCATTGACGATGTAGAGCTGTGTCTCCTGGGGGTTTCCTTGTTGGGGGGGGTGCTCCCCCCAGCTCATCAGTCAACCCCTGGGAGACCCTAAGGTACTGTAACAATCCTCACTGCGCGGTCTTATCTCCCTCTGTTAATTGGAATCACTCCTCAAGAACTGTACACTGTAATATCAGGCAGTCTCTTCACATTAATATGACAGTAGCATCACATTTGTAATTTGTTGTGACAATGATCATGATACAGTTGTGGATATATGACCTCCCAAATAGAATTTAAAATGCAGCAAAGAACAAAATCTAATTACTACCCCAGCCATAAATCTCCTAAGAGCAACATAACATCTGTACTAATAAAATCCCTTCCTGTAACATCTTTAACATGTTCTAAATGATCTACAAGATAACACACATCCATGGGTCTCAGTTGAATATTTACACTGCGAATCAGATATTGAACTAAACCCTGCCACCTACCACCAAACTAAGCAGTCATCTTTCGCTAGTTGCTTAAATGTAATCCTGTAACTATATTGCACTACATTGCCCTACAGCGTATACCATGTGGTATTACAGTGATGGAAAAAAGTTTCTGGACACCTGTTCATGGAACAAGATTTTGTAGTGAATATCATTTTGTAAAAAAGTTCTCGACTACTTATGGATGGCAATTTTTCCAGTGTACTTGATAAAGTTAATTTAAATTTGATTTTTTAGGCATAGTTATTACATTTTTGTCATATAAATACATGTACATGCAACAACATAATGATTAAAAGACGAACACAAAACATAGAAGATGTAGTTTATGTTAGTTATATGGGTTTCATTTCTTGCTATCGCATTAAATTTGTCAATTTGGTGCTGCTCCATACTTGAATTTTGAAAAATTATATAACTATAAAAACGTGTGGACACACTGTAATATAAAACTTCTTTCATCAACACTAACATGTCCGGCGTAAGATTCTGAACTATCCTGTCATGAGGGTTACATTCTATTTTAGCTATATTATATGTTTCCCTACATCATAAATTGGGCCACGCCACTACCAACACCACACAACCACATTTGCCAGAACTACAAAGTATACAATTTGGTGTTGGTATTGCAGAATTTCACTACAATAAAATAACTCCATAATAATGCCAGAATAACACTGTAAACCATCCTGTGGCCATATTGGAGGTTCGTGTGTAATTTAGGAAGCCCAGGGATACACCAATTTCAAATCTGCACCACATTTCTCGTGTAATACTTCCCTCAGTGGTTCTACTCAGCAGTACCTGTAGCATGCCACAGGAGGTGATGAGCCAGTCATTTATCGTTAGGAAAACATCTGCCAAGGGTCAGTCCCTGGCGGCCATGACAGTGCCAGGGGACCAAGGGAGCCGCCATGTTGAAGAAAGATAAACACAGACAAGAAACATGGGACAGGCAGAGTGCAAGCCACCTGTCCTTCTGCTTATGCCAGACAAAATAGCTGCAAATTTACAAAATATCTATACATTCTTCACTAACATTGACCAAATACTGTTGCTGTAGGTTGAATGTAGTACACTTGTTGGTGGGTCATATATTGAAGGCTCATAACGTTGGTGGGTCATCATTTTAATGCCATAGTTGATACAGAAAATCTGTGACTATTCTATTTGGAATGTTTTCAAATCTACTATATATAAAAAGCTATATTCAGAGCTGATTATAAGTAATTCTATTACTTATAGTATGTAGTCATCAGGAATACCTGATGGCTGTTTTTTTGTGTTGGTTATTGCATTTTTAAAGCTATTGAAAATGTTGATCCCAGAGTTAACCCATAAGTGTGTGAAAGTTCTTATAGCAAGAGTGCTTACATGACTACTTTCTTAGTCACTTTGACAACAAATGTCTGCTCCATATACTTACTGGGGTCACCTTTTCAGTATTGCCATATATGACTACACTGTGTACTCTCTTTTAGTCATTTCGACTAAAAGCCATTATTTAGTATTATCCCAGACTTTTTTAGTACAGATCTATCTGTGCTCCATACCTAATAATATGTAGTAATAGATTTGACCCTGCTTGTGTACATCACTAGTTAGTGTGCCTCACAAGGGATGTTCCACTTTGTCCTTGAATCAACGGCAGTCTCTTTGATTTTGGGTCTTCTTTTACGGTGGCCTTGGAACAGATGAAAATGGCCAGGTAATAAGCATCATCAGACAGGCAAGATAAGAGTTCTGAAGCTATACAGTGTAATTACAGAGAGAGTGCTTCTCTCTATACTGATTGCTATGTAAGATAGGACGAGGGAATTTCAGCAATGAGAACGCAATCAATTGGTAGTGTATTGATGAATGGGTGCAACCTGTGTTTTAGTGTACTTTAGGAAACTACATGTTTACGTCTTGGAATAGATCCTTATGATTTACTGTTATTTAGAATTTTCGCAACTGTGCTAAACCAAATATTTTTCTAAACACTGTAGTCAAACAGTCTGATACTTTAAAAAATGTCGAAAGTAGCTAGTTCGTTGATAGATGCAAATAGATATACCGCTATAAACTAATCACAACCCAAGAATTTCAAAATAGATTTTACTGATAGTCCAAGGATGCAGATTAATTAATATTAAATAAAAACATATACCAAGGAACAAAGTTTCTGCACACCCATGAAATTTTAATGCTCATCGCTGCATAGTTATTACTCTAATTGTCGTATAAAGTACCTCCTGTACAATAATTTAGAAACAACTTAAAATGATGTATATTATTTAGTATTGGATTTAATATGTACTTAGCCGTTTATTAGTTTTCAATTATTCAAGCCATACATGAATATTGTGTAATATAATTGTATATATTTTACCAATTATTTGAATGTTAAATATCATGTGATCTATATAATACTGTTGTATATATTTTTAATCCAATAAATAAACTCAACTCAACTCAATAAAAAAATTCAAGACAAAGATAGATAAGGAAGATACAAAAATGTATCTGGCGGACAGCTGAATCGATATCTGAAGAAGAGCAGTATCGGAAAACTGGAATCGTATTCTTATGAAGACTAGAAGAAGAACTAGAGGTAGAATGAAGTTGCAGATATACAATATATAGCTATGTGCCTGCTGTGGTGCTGATATGGGGGACATAACACAAAGGTATGTCTGGGTCAGGCTGTCCTTTTGTTGTTGCCTAGCAGGCTGTAGATTATAAGGCTTTTTGGGCCATTTTTCTATTGTTCTGTTGGCCACTTGTTCCGGCTGCTGTTCTTTGGAACACTGATTCGGCCTTTCCTGCCGGCTCAACCTTGGCAAACGAGCCAGGCCCACCGCTTAGTTGTTGGCTCCTGGCCACAGGGTTTGTTCAGGAACCTTCAAAAAGGCAAGCGCCTGCAGCACACACGGCTTGCACACAAGGATTTGGAGGGGGGGGGGGCAAAAAGAGTTCTATTGTAGGAGGGGGGACACAACATTCTTTCATCACAAAAAAAGAATAAGAAAAAGGAAGGAACAAAAATCATAGGTCTGTTGAAGGTACACGATATGTGGCTTTTAAATGCATTGGTTAACGCTAAAGGGAAGATGAAGCTTTTATTTTACTTACAAGGTCTTCAATTAAATGCTTATAAGTTTTCTGATTAAGGTGTATGTATGGGAAAGTAGTCGGTCATTACATGATTAAGAAATGAAATGAAATACTAAGTAAAATGAACAAGATAAAAGCAAAATTGGATAGAAGTAATATACAGTGTTTCAAAATGACCTTGATGTGAGACTATAAGTAAACTGTAATATAAAAATGAATAACTGAATCTACAAAATTGTTTTAAATTTAATACTGAACCAAAATTGATTACCAAACAATCATCGGAATTGGGCCATATATACAAGGCAATCATACAGCAAGAAAACCACAAAGCAAAACCACCATAAGCAAGCCAACCAAGCAACACAACTGCTTGTAGGCCACGGCATGTCAGACACACTCTCTCCCACTTGCCTGGGTGCTCCCTGTGGGACCCCTGGCCAATTCCCTCCAATACATCGCTCGGGTTATTTCGGGTTTCCTATTACTTCACCCCCAATTGCTCATATACAACTTGATCTTTCTTGTCATTTGCTCTTTAACCAGGGAAATTCATCCACAAGAAATAACCCCTCATTTACAGGAAGAGAATATGTGATAACCCTGAAGTTTTTTAACCATTAGCAAATAGACTATGATAAAGTTTGCTTGTTATGCACAGAAAGTTAAAAGTAATATCATTAATAATGGTTTGTAATAATGTCTTACTTACCTTAGCTTCCACCACTTAGTAAATATCATCAATTGATTTGGTACACACTACACTGTACCATATACCACTTCATATCCGTTGCTTGGAATATATAATCTTAAACACTATTATAATTTTTCGTGAAATCTAATGTATATTTTGTATCTGGTGAAAATTGGTATACAACACAGCTGGAAAGCCTGCAGTTCTAAAAGTTCCATTGTCTAACTTTTAAAAACTGAGTTTAACATGCATAGAATTTCTGTCAATTGAAGTCATTCCATTCTCACAGGAGTCTAATCAATTCTAATTGTTTTCTTAGTGTTTGCCTTCCATGCCACTCAATAGAATCAATGCTACTGAATCCAGACTTTTTATAATTTCAGTTGAGAACTTGTGCACCTCTATAGATTATAATTCTGGTGGCTTGTTTCAATCAAGTGGTTTCAACTAATGGCCAGTGCCAAAGTGTTTTTGAGTAGTTTGCTAAGCATAGTGCCTATTCCTGTGATGGTGATTCATCATACCTACATTTCTGTGAATGGAACTAAGGTCAGTGGGTGCAGAAACCTTTGTTTTGCGGAAAGAAAAATATATTCTGTAGTTACAGGTTTGCATGATATGGCCAGTATTACGACAACGATTACACTGTTGCAGGAATAGCTTATGCAAATGTCCGCAACTCTAGCCACTATCGAAACTTATTCGTGGTAGAATATAAAAGAACTAACAAAAGAATTGCCATTAATTAAGTATAAAAGAACTAACCAAAGAATTGCCATCAATTAAGTATGAAAGAACTAACAAAAGAATTGCCATCAATTAAGTATAAAAGAACTAACAAAAGAATTGCCATCAATAAAATATAAAAGAGTTTACAAAAGAATTGCCATCAATAAAATATAAAGAACATCGATGAATTAACCGCAAGGATTGAGTAAAAATCATTGCACGACCACAGTGATGACAGCACTTATACTTTAACTAATACCAAGGCTACTGACTGCCTTAATTGGCTTCTCATCTAAAGAGGCAGCTATGTCATTTGCAACAGCCAGTCAAAACATTAGGAAGTGCCCTCAACTTGATGGCAATTCTTTTGCTTGTTTACCAGTTTGACTTAAAAACAAACTAATTTTCCTAATAGCCTATAGGCTGGCTTATGGCATTAAATGTTTGACACTTTTAACAGTGAAACTGCATATCAATTAACTTTGTTTGCATTGAGTACACTCAATTCTTAAAGATTGCTCAGTTCCGTCACTTAATTGGCTTGAACCAGACAGCACACAGTGGTTTGGAGATATTGGCCAATCAGGAAACATCATCATGTGTGTAGATGGTGAAATATGCAAATTGGCTGCCACTAGAGATGAGAATTGTACATTCCCAGCAAACAGGCAAGGAATTCCCCAAAAATAAGTGGTAAATACCCAGAAATAATGGCAGTTATCACTTAGAATAAGAAGGAAAATTATTTCTGTGTGTAATATTGCCATTTTTGATGTGTAAACATGATTTTTTTGACTGAAATCGGCCCGATCCTTCAAGGCAGGTGCGCGGGGAGATTAAAGTCAGTAGCCTTGGTATCATTGTATGCTAAGTGCTGCGATGACGGCAAACACCTGTGGCATGACTCAATGGACAAGTACAGCAGTGCATAGTCGTGTTACTTAAGTGCTTTTAGTAACTATTGACCTAAGTCTGAAGTGCATGCAACGTAATTCCAAATCCAAATAGCTACTACAGTAATGGAAACGAGTTGTTGTGGCCATTGCTATGGCAACCATATCTAGCAATAGCTCTTCAAAAAAAACCCAGCTTTGTCTAATTCTGTGTTGAGCTGAGTCTTTAATGCTTGCTGTTTCAAACCTCACTGATGTCAAACTAAACATCAAAATCAACATCAGGATAAAGGCAGAATGAGATTAAAAAGCTTTGGGATTTCACTTAAGTGTACTTATCTGAAAGTAGTGCTCTGCTCTGGCACTGGCTGACAGGCATTAATTAAAGCCACAGCAGAGCATATCTATTTAGGCAGGTTTATTGGATTAAATGTGGCCAGCTCCATCCTGTGGGATTTATTTATTGGAAACCTTTAGAAGACCATGTCATCTGGTCCGCACAATGGCCAGCCACAAGCTCTATAATCTGTTTCAAGCCAGTTGTGTCTCTAGTATGATCTCGTAGTATCAGAATTGAGAATCAAATATATGTGATAATGGGAGAAAAAGACAAACAGGATGGGATAGGATAGGATAGGAAAGGCTAGGATAGGATAGGAGACTAATGTTGCTAGAGATAGGATAGGATAGGATAGGATAGGATAGGATAGGATAGGATAGGATAGGATAGGATAGGATACTAATGTTGCTAGGTAGGATAGGATAGGATAGGATAGTATTTTTTTCTTTATAATTATCACATTCTCCCTCGATATATAAGTGCTCACATCAGCCTGTTGTATCTCATTTTACCTCTCAAAGAGTTTATCTAAATCATGACTGTCATCATCAATTGCAGAATAAACAATTAAAGGCATATTGCTCTGTATATTGGGTGAGAGATAGACATAACGTTTTCAAGACTACATAATGTTAATTTAATAACAGTATTTTACCATGTTTATGCGACATATAAACTGTATTTGCAAAATTATAGACAAAAGTGGAATGGAATAGTTTAATGTGCACCTGAACTTAAGTTATCATAAAATCACGTGATAATCGCGTTATGCTATGAGATCTAATCCAGGGGGGGGGGGGGGGGAGTCATTTGGCTAATTCTCATGTGATAGCTTTCTGATACGAGAAAATACAGTGTGTGGAACAACACACAAAGTACAAGTTGGAATAGAATATGTGCTGACGTTGGACCAATCGGAATGGGGACGTGACCCCAGTGTCATTGATGAGACAGGGACGAGCCGTTGGCCTCATATTGCTCACTTCCGCTTTGCCATTTCCGGTCTAGGAGCAGACCTCCAGCGAAGGTCGCGGCGTCCTTGCGATGGCTTGCATAGCAACAGCTTGAGAGCTCAAGGACGCAAAAATGCTCTGCAGGAACACTGGGATGGCGAGTGGTAAAAACAGTACTTAGCATACAGAGATGGCCTGCTGTGCAAAACATTGCTCTGCAAGTAAACCTACGCCAAAATATATGGTTTACTGTTAACTAGAGGGATATCGCCTTTATTTATATTTTATTTTTAATTTTTGCCACAATATTGAAGTTGTCTTCTAAAAGAGGTCACATAAATAGTCACCATTACTAGTGCTTTTACTTGTGGGGTCATTTTGTGAAGTTTTGTTTTTTTAATCAATTTACTCGTAAAGGTAAACGTATGAGATTGTATTTATTTGCCTGTTCAAGCATGAGTTTTTCTCAACTCCCTGGGGAGTAAACTGTAACCAAGTAGCCATAGTCAGCAGCACATCAATGCTAAGTACACCACCACCAGCACCATCACTGCCGTTAAAGTGGCGCAGCCCAGTTAATCCATGCCATTGTGGGGACTCGAACCCACAACCTAGCAGTTTGCAAAGAGAGCACCTTGACCATTTGACCAAATAAAAACATCATGTGAACCTTCACAAAATTAACATGTTCATCATCAGAACAAAGGTATCAGTTGCTGCTGCTGCTGCAGCAGCAACCTCAATTGAAAAGCACCACAGCCCGAAGATATTGTGATGTAGCGATCCTAGCTGGTCTTTCTTACTTTAGCCTTGCTATATCATTTGCCTTCACTTGGCTCTCAGGGTTTTAAGTGCATTAGCCACGAGAGACGCCTAGGGGCTGTTATTGTCAAGACAGGACATGGCTGCTAAGCTGCAAATGGCCATAGGGCTGACATGTGGCCTTTGCCTGTCATGAGTCCGAGTATATACCCTGTGCAGTCTCCATTCTGTTGGTAGCAATTAGCCCGAAACCACGTACATTGATTCTACACTGATTCAACAGTGCTCGTGTTGATTGAGAGGACACTCTACAGCGTTGGAAAATCGTGTTACTTAATAAACATTGCAAAGATATAACACGTAAGCACTGTTATTCAATAGCTGGCCATTCACTCACAACAACAAAGGGTTGTCAAAATGACGAGATATTAGTCACAGTATGGCTGTCACATTGACAACCCTACATTGCCATATATGACTATTCCTAGCTATAGCTATTCTGACGAGTCTTTGCATGCAGTATTGGATGGATAATGAGCCAATTTTCACAGACTTCAAAATCAGGTAGGATAATCTCTGCAATCAATGCCCGTAGTTGTGTGATCAGCTTACTGAAAGAGTAGCATATGCTTTTTTTATGTACAAAAAAAATGTAGCTCAAATTCAATATTCATTCTGAAGGAAGAGTCAATATGACTTGCTGTGGTCATATATGTCAACATAAGGTTGTACTTTGTAGTATTAATTTGGGGTATTAATTTTGGGGTATTAATTTGTGGTATTAATTTGGGATATTAATTTAGGGCATTAATTTGGAGTATTAATTTGGGGTATTAATTTGAGCTATTAATTTGGGGCATTTATTTGGGGTATATTTATTTGGGGTATTCATTTGGGGCATTCATTTGGGGTGTTCATTTGGAGTATTAATTTGGGGTATTCATTTAGGTTATTAATTTAAGGTATTAATTTGGGGCATTTATTTGGGGTATTAATTTGAGGGTATTAATTTAGGGTATTAATTCTGACAACTTGTTAGTTATTGGTTGCCTTATATGACTTTCCTTTAGTCAATCTGAGCACCTTTTTTAGTGTTCCAGCATACAGTAGTACAATTGGAATTAAGTTATATCAAAAATTAGGAATAATAAAAATATAGCTTTGGGGGCATTAAGAAGGTAAGTAAAGATCAGTAATGGTGAGATGCCTATATCATCCACAGAGGGCGCTACACATCGATGGCCTTTGATGAATGGTCGTTGCACCCCAAACAACCAGCTGAAACTCTATACCAAGCCCCCAGCAACAGCAAACAGCTCAACACATCGACCAGTGCCAGGGTAAATTTGACTTGCCACCCCATTCAAATATTGTGATTGCATTAGGGGGCAAAATGCTGCCATGGGAACAAACAAAAATGGCTGCTTTCCCCTCAAACTGTGAGTCTCAGTCGAGCAGACTTGGACCTGATTTATCGCCATCCACTTCAGTCTGTTTTCACTCACTGCCATTTTCTTTGATTGCTACAACTCATAGTGCTCAGCATGATTGTCATTCCTCAATTGGTGAACAATTACTGTCAATGTGTGAAAATGCTCCTCGGCATTCCAACCAGGCGCCACTACAAAACAGCTGCAGCATTTTGTCTCCCACATTGATGCTGAGCAGCTGAAGTTCATCAGCACATAAAAGAACAATTACTTTCGGTATTACAGCAATGTTTACTGCTCCTCCTGATCACATCAGATATCTTTTACCAGCACTCATGTTCAATTCAAGTGCCTGCACACCAAAACAACGATTATTTTGGCATTTATATGATCATCCCAAGTGAGAGGCTTTTACAGAGAACCAATAGAATCTACCATATTGTTGTATTAGTGTTATTTAGGCAATTAAATACAAGTGCCACTTTATTTGTAGTGGAATCCATAGCTGTATATTCTATGTGACAATTTCAAAATGCTGAAAACCATAAATACCAAGAATTGTAAATAAATCATCAAATCAACGACGTTATGAAATTAACGTATGTATACATATATAGACAGATATGGAAAAAAAGTGCAGCCCTCTAGAGCAAGCTCCTGCCCCTAGCGAGGGTTGATTTATGAGGTGAGAGAGAGAGGAAGAATCCACCCATATTACACATTTACTCCATGAGTGGGATCTTTTACTTGCAACAGGTGCCTCTAGCCAAAACTTTGCATTTATTTGAGTTTAATCAATTTTGTTTTCATTATTTCCCATTTAACTTGTCTGTCTACAAAAACAAGAATAGAGTGAGAACTTCAGTTGAAATCCTGTCTATGCATGGTGCTGCTTTCGAAATCTGGTACATATTTTAAAATAGAATATAGCCCTAAATACCCTGAAAATGTAAGTAATCTCAAAGAGAAAAATATACAAAAGCACTCTCAGACTGATGTATGGAAATTCTTGGTGTGGTGGCCATCACCCATTAAGATATTGCGAGCTCCTTCTGTCTGATTGATTTCCTCTGTTTCTTGCCTTCTCTTAATACTTTATGACTTGCTTTTTTCTCATCAGTTGTAGATTTTTTCTGTCTCTGACACTTGGAATAACTACCCAATCGCTTGATGGAAGCTGAGGTTAATCAAGTGTACCCTCCCAAGCAGATTACTGGACTTCTTCATTACCCTTCAGAACTGTCATAATTTTCTCGCTAGCGAATGATAAGTATTACTTCGGGTTATCGGTGTCTGATATTAATTACTTATGACTCATGAGTCCTTTTTTTTTCCTTTTCTGTGATGTTTTAATGAGATATTGGCGTGATAAGTTGCAAGATCATTCTCCAAATCATCACTTTACATCAGGCAATCAAAAGTCTCAACCCAAAGTTAAATCTTTATGTGATAAACAAGTTGAATTATCTCAAGCAAGGTGTGATAAACATTTAAGTCATTAATTTGTCACATCTGACTGCTTCATGTGGATATAAACAAATACTACCAAGCTTACTGAATCCCTTGCATGTAAATAGCAATATTTCGCCTCGTTATACCTTGTCTTGTTCAAAGATGTACAGTTTTCATGTAGATTTATTTTATTTTTATTTTTTTAAATTCTATCGGGCACATGGAGAACTTCAGTTGGATCAGCATCGAAAAAAAAACCTACCTTTCTGCAAAATGTCTCGATGATTGAAGATATATATTTGAAATTTCACCAGTGCAGGTTATTTATGATTAAGACTTCGTGTACACAGTGGAACATGTAATTATTGTATCTTTGTATGAGTTAAGCGTATTATGTAACCTACAGAGCTCTGTAGAATCAATGTAATGTCAGGATTCATTCGTTCTTAAATATTATGTCTCGTAACATAATCTCCTTATCATCAATGTTGCGATGGAACATTTAAGTTTTATGGCACAAGTATGTTATGGGTTTCAAATGGCAAATGAAATATCTCTTTGACAATATGTTAAAAGGGAGTTTTGATGGATTTGAATGCAATGCTGCGAGGTAGTTGGATGAAGGACCTTCTAGCTGCAGCAGCAGCATCATCAGCAGCAGCAGCATCAGCAAAGGCTTGGCAGAGAATAGCAAGGGTAGAAAACAATCACAGAGAGCTCCAGCATGCCTCACACAAAAGGCTCTCCCGTTTTATCGCCCTTAGATTCACCGGCCCCTTCTACACGGCACACGTAGCCAGGCCACAGAGACTTCCAAAGGCTTGAAGGCAAATTGATTGATTGATTACGCTTTACCTTTTGGGCAGGAGCTGTAGAATATACCGGCTATAGACCGTTAAATGGGAGCAAGGTGGTGACTATATGGACTGTGCTATGAACGTGTTATGTAGTTAGTTTCATTAAAAACGGCCAGTCAAATTAAACCTAGACAACTTCTGCTATACGATGCTACCTGCCAAGAAATGGACCTGTCTGGCTATAGCTGGCTACTCAAAGCCAGATCTAAAAATAAATGCATGATATATATAGGATAAGATAAATTCCTTACATTTACCAAGGGGTTTTTTTTTTTTTTTAGTGTAAGCCGACTATAAGCCTGGAGTAGACAGAAGCAGCTGGCTTCGCCCAGTTATAGCTACAGCATTAGCCACTGGACCACTCAATAAGTAAGGCATATGTTGGGTATATTTTAGTGTTGGTAGTGAAAATCTCTGAAGAGAAGTTTTTCTCGTTAAATGTAATGGCAGTGACAGAATGTCTTACGCACTCTGGAAAAAAAAACCTAAAATATTGCACTCTAAGGGGGTTCTCTTTCAATTAGGAAGACCATCTTATTAAGGAAGTGTATGATCCAATCTAATTCTTTTTACTTTTCTGACTTTCCTTCTTTTTCACTTACATGTACCCTTAATCTATTGGGAACTCCAATAATTTCAGACGTTACAATGTTCATACAAAATCTTCTCCTTACAAATAAATTTCTCAGTTGTTCCTTGCTCTCTCGTGTGAGCCTCATCATTCTTTACTCAATCTCTCTGCCCTTGTCTGCTCTCACTGCCTCCCAGTTTACTATTCTCTGCTCACTCTCCCTCTCTCTGCCTTTCTCATCCATCTGTAGACATGCCGTTACAGCATTGTAATTGCTATGCAAACGAAACTGCTGGGTGGCTGCTGATGGTGCTTTTGCTGGGCACAAATGATGCTACAGCTGCTGCTGCTGCTGCTGCTGCTGTTGTAGCTTTTGTGGTTGTAAGCATTATAGTTTAGCAGCAGCAGCAGCAACTGTGAGACAACAATCAGGTGTTGTCCCATGCAATACTGCACCATAATATAAGGTGCTTATTTAGTGAAGTAACAGCTGCACAAGCAGCTGCTGCTAAGCTGGTGCGATGCTTGTGGAGGCTCCACTAGCCCCGCAGTACAGCTGCTTGCATGCCAGGGAAGCATTAGCCCTGCAGAATATCCCATGACTTGTATACACATGCCATCAGGATCACATATCACCAGCTTTTGCCTCGTTTATACAACACCTCTCATGATGCCCTATTGGCGGCCATTACTAACGTGATTGCCAACCCTGATTATTGTGTTCTATTCCCTTATGAATATGTGATTGACGGTTTGGGGCTTGCTGCTGCTGCTGATGCTGCTGTTGTTGTTGCTGCTGCTGCTGCTGCTGCTATTGCTGCTGCTGCTGCTGCTGCTTGGGAGGTTTTCAGTGATTGCGCATCATGTGGGAGGCAGCCAGTGGGTGGTAAGCAAACACCAGCATGTTGCATTATACACCAGTTGCTCATACTCGCCACCAAATGGGGCATAATACATAACCCACGGTTTCTGGGTAAAGGCAAATACAAACCCATACTACAACATAGACATAATGGGAATTTCATGTTATTCGTTTTCTTGGACTATATCTCGTTCTCAGCTCAGTACTTCCTTACACCATTGTATTGTATTGTGTTGTATTGTGTTGTATTGCTTGGTGTTGTGCTGTATTCTATTCTATTATATTATATTATATTGTATTATATTGGTCTGCAGCTTAATCTATTTGTATTTATATGACACCAGCTGCCAAAGACATACGGCTAATGATAAATACATATACCCTGTGGTTGGGGTCTTAAACTTAACTTGCCCCAGCATAGACATCGAGTACAAACAACTAACAGCTGAGATGTAGCTCATGGAGATTTCCCAGGCTGGGAATTAAACCCGGGACCTTCTGCAGAGCTGGTCAATACGATAGCCACGGAGCTCTATAGTTCAATTTGCAACATAAAATGCTCGTTCGGAGGCATAAATCATGAAAGGTCTGTATGTTGAATTAGGTAACACAATCTTTCAATGGAGAAAAAATGTAGCATATTGATTCTATGTGCAACATGTCATATTTAGCCTGTGGAGGACATTATACGATTACATCTAAACATGGTAATTGAGATGAATACGAATAAGACATTTTCAAAAAGCAAATTATGCCAACTTTTCTGCATATCGATCTATTACATCCACAGCAAATATGAATACTCCAAATATTTAAACTACAAAAAAAGGATTTTACCCTGAACATTTTATTTATTTATTTTTTTTTCAGAATAAACGTATTATGGCATTAAATCTGTATAATTATGCATTACATTAACATCTAATATGAATTCTCCAAACGCTTAAACTACAAAGAAAGTATTAAGCCCTTAACATTTTAATTATGTTATTCTTTAATTATGCATTACATTAACATCTTTAGTACATAAATACGCCATACATTGAAACCAAAAAGATAACTTTTTTTTTTAATATATAACTTTTACAGCAGAACTTCCTTACTTTATCTTTTTTTTTCTTCTTCTTCTTTTTTTCTTTAAGGAAGAACAAGACTACGTGAAGAATACTGTAGCTGCTTTCTCGTGGCATCTTAATACTCATGGGATGGGCCAAGATGAATTACACGATTTTGCTGGACACTTGCTCTGCTAGCTCCTCCCTCATTTGCGCCTGAGTAACGTATGGACTACAGACAATCCTGCAGCCATCTTCCCCAAAGCAAGGGATTATTACAATCCCTCAATCCCTTCTTGCCTTCTGCAACCTGCACACTACACAATTTCTGTCTTGCCTTGGGCCCAGCCCCACCCCAGATGTTTTAAGCCCACACTAAAGGCAGTATTACTGTATTAGTATTACTGCACGATGTTTTTGTTCGGTGTTATTGTTATGCGTTGTGAAGTGTTACCTATAACATTCATATTTCTTAAGCACAATATAAAAATTCTCACAGTAAACCTTTGGTAATAATCTCAGTGATGTCACATATTCAAGCACCCCACCTCCCTTCCCATATCTCAACCATATATATAAATAGAGCTAAAGTATTATTAGTAAAATCGGCAGATTTGGGTGATAATAGGGCACATTTTCTCTATTATTCAGTCTAAGTCATTGAACAAACAATGGTCAATAGTTCTGTACTGATCATAATTATCAAGAATGCACTCTCAGTTAAATCATCTCGCTAATTTAACTAATTGCCTAGAATCGTTCAGATAAGTCAACTGAAAATGCCACAAGGCACACTTGTCTCGTAATAGAATTGCATTGGAATCGGTTGCCTAGCAACAAAACCCACCTATGTTGACTTGTTTACAATTCGTGAATGTGGTCAAGTTTTATGAAGTCACGGCTCAGTATAAACAGCAAAACTCCGATGTGAATATCACCACAAAATTTCTGATCTTTTGCCATGTCCTGATATACTAGTAGAATTACACAAAAATATCTCATTGATTTTGACGAGTTGGTTTTCGTGTTTGTGTTAAGTTAGAACTAAAAACAATTTTATGCATATTGTGATGATAACATAATATTTCTCTGGCATTTTATCAAGATATGCCAGCCATGATTTCAAAGGGTCTCTTCTCATTCTATTAAATATCATTGTTGCATGTTGTAATGAAATTTTATCAGCCTAATCCACGAGTGTGCTTTCGAAAGCAAACTTCGAGTTATTTCTTTCCTAGAAGTGTTTTTATCAGTTTAAAAGTTGGGATTTGATTTGTTGTCCATTTTTTGCTGCTCTGTGCCATTTGTGACAAAAAATGGCCGGAAGACAGGTGACATTTATTTTTAATCCTCCTATAGTAATCATACTGCACTTTTGCAGTGGTTGCACTAAGGTTTCTGCACACCCATTAAAATTAGCTAGATTTTGACCTGCAAGTCATTTTGTAATTTAAGTTCTTTGTCCAGCAGCTATGTATGGACCAATTTGCCAATGTACAATGATAAATAAATTTAATACAATTAGGAGGAAACTGAAACTGGTGTGCGAATACTTATTTCCATCACTGCACATACATGCGAGTAGTAGGGTGAATTTAGGCTTTACGTCCTGTATTTCTGTACCTAATGGCGCTAATTAGGACAGGCAGGGATCATGGCAATGAGATGAAGGATGAAACAGCCATCCAACTTAGGCTCGACCGGGAATTGAACCCGGGACCTAGTGGTTGGAAGCCCAGCACGCTACGATTGAGCTAGGCCCCCATCACTGTATAGCCATATAGCCAAAAAAAGCCTTCAGTCCTTATGATAAAATTACTTGTCTTAAGAGGATTTTGGGTTGTTAAACTACCCTTCAAATAAATCAGCTGCTTGATTCTAGTTTTTTAAAGAGAGGCACGTCTGATAAACCACTCCAGAATAGAGCCCAGAATATCTCGTTCCCCTCTTAGCGTTTTAACCAAATTCAGCCCGCCTATTTAGAAGTCATATTCAATTCCAATGAAATTCCTCCACCGTCTCCTTGCTAAGTTATTGAATTACTGCTTCCTGTACTAGACATGATGGAACATTAAACAGGAATTACTTAACGTCATGGAATAGTTAAGGCTAAAAATGAGGATATACATTATGTAAGATGGATATTTAAATGAGCTTAAATGGCTTAGTAAAGGAACTAGAACAAGATTTCTTTTACACATTGATAGGATAGGATAGGATACCACAGTTAGTTGATAGGAACCTGGTGTAGGATAGGATCGGATAGGATATTGCTTAATTAACCAGGTGTAGTATAGTATAGTATAGTATAGTATAGTATAGTATAGTATAGTATAGTATAGTATAGTATAGTATAGTATAGTATAGGATAGGATAGGATAGTGCCTTTGATTGTATTGTGGAGTATTGTGTATAACTGATTCCTGCTTTTAACCCAGCGGATCGCTGGGAAACTAAGATTTGTGATATGGGCTGACCTAGGAAATACTGCTGCTGCTGCTGCTACTGATGCTAGTAAAGTGGCATCCATCTGTCACCTTATCTTCACACTATGCAATAATTTACGTTGCGTTTTTCCATGGAACATAAGGGGGGGGTGGGATGGGCCTTGTGTGTAGCTGATGCTCTGCCCTGTACCATCCAAATGGATTGGCGGGATGGGGGTTGGGGAAGCAGGCGGTTGCCAGCAAATGCGCTCCGATTCTTCATCATTAGAGAGGTATAACTACGTTTGCTGCATCCTGCCTGCCCCATGGATTTGCGTTTAGGGACTGTAGAATTTAGTTTGTCGTCCGAAGAAGCGTTTGGTCCTCACATTTAAGCTCATTGCGGTGCACCTGAGTCACTTTGGTGGTCAGTCACGACAGGATCCATTGACCAGCCTTCTGATCACCGCCTCAGCTTGACCAGGCCCCATGCTTCATCCCAGCAACTGCCTCAGCAGCCTTGAAACCTCTTACGACTTGCTAGCAATCTATGTACTCCGAGTACTATCCTAAAGTGCATCTCTGTGTGAAGTAATACTTAGTCAAATTAAGCGTTATTGACCTAGAGTATACATTAGTACGTACCACCCAATATAAAACCTTAATCTAATAAATATATCAATAAATTAAATACACCAACCCTCCAAAAATATAAGACCTTTTGAGCAATGTACACAATGGTCTTATAATTTTGGAGGGTGGTGTATTTGTGCACTTAAGTTGTTACAATAGAAAATAACATATACCTACATATGTAATGTCATATTTAATCTTTAAATCATAACACAATGTTGATGGATACGATTATGGATTTAGGTTTGATAACTTGCAAATGGTGACACTGCATGCAAATTTGACAGAGGTCCTTAAAATAGATATCAGTACAGAATCAGTCTCAAGATATCCACCTTGTTAAAGAATCGACAGATCCAATCACATAATCCCTTGATTTATCTGTAATCAAATACGAAGAAGTGTTAAGTCCTTAAAGTGACACCCACATGTGGACATATAGATTTCTTGCTGTGGCTAGAGAAGGTCTTCTGCCACTTGCTACTCCTATCACTATCGACCTGAAGCTTGTAGTAAGCCAGGCCCGATGTTTGACGGTCACACCATGGCTCACAGTCAGTCCTCTTTCTCCCTCCCAGCAGCTTCAGCAACACCTTCTTCGCTGACATGGCAAATTGTGCCTATCCTGGTTGCCTAGCAGCAGTAACAGCAGCAGCAGCAGCATCGGTGCAATAACAATATATTGTAAAGACAGGCTGGAGCTGCAGCAGCAGCAGCTCTCAGCAGCGAACAAGCAATTGCAATGTATGTACAGCAAGGAGATGCTCTCTCCCCCTGTATTATCTATCGTATTTCTCGGTATCCTTTGCAGTGTCCCTGTGTGTCTACATTCTTGGTTGTATCTTTTTTGTCCTTCTGTCTCCATTCAGTGAAGGGTATTGTACTCTGTCCCTAACTATAAATTCGTTATCCATGTATCTGTCTGGCTCACTATTTTATTTCCTTTATTCCTCTTAGGTCCTTGTGACTGTTCGTTCCTGTCATTGCGTCTCCAGTTTCTCTATCTTATCTCTTTGTGTCTGTGCCACTATGACCTCTGTCTGTCGTGGTGATGACAGTCCATAATCTAATCCATTGTCTTTTTGCCTGTCCATCTGTCTTGATTTCTCTGTCTATATTGTGTATACTGTCTATATGTCTCATTTTCTACATCTTTGTCTCTCTGCCTTAGCCAGCAGTCTATGTTTCCCTCTCTATCTGTATGTTACTCTTTCCACTTTTCTTCCACCCCTTTAAGGCTACACTGCCGCCTGTCTCAGAACACCCCCTCTTCCTTCGATCCACTGATAGATGGCTCAAAGGGTGGTAAGATCCAAGCTCAGGGGTGCTGGGTTAATCCCCAAATGAGCACATTCCTTCATTGGCATTCCAGAGGCTTATAATAAATGCAGAATATACGATCTCATGTAAGACTAGATGGCAGTAAAATGGAGAGGCACCAACCTCAGCTAGGCGGAGGGGTCCATCAGGTGAGATAAATAATATAGATGACCATCCCAGCCTAATGGTGTTTTATGAACTTACTGTATCCTAAAACTTACTGTTTCCTAAACTTCTATGGAAAGAAGTAGTGGTTTGATGTGCACAATTTACAAATATGTGACTGCATGAGATGTTATATAATGTTGTCTCCACTCACATGGCACACTTGTTCTGATAATGAGATAGGAGTCACATTTTAGTTCTTTGTACATTGCTAGTCACTAAAAGTAAAACCATGGTTGTTCTATGAAATCACCCATCATTTGCAAGTCGTTGCCTACTGTTGTCTACTTCTTGCCTGCTTCTTGTCTACTTCTTGCCTGCTTCTTGCCTACTTCTTGCCTCCTCCTTGGTCACTGTCGGTCACTGCCAAACACTGTCGGTCACTGTCGGACACTGTTGTTTACTGTTGGTCACTGTTATCTATATGTAATCAATGGATGATCATGAGTGATCACTGATTACAAGACATCACAAGATAGCATCGTTTCTGGACAACTGCATCAGAATTAGATTCATGTGAGACGATGGTTCACATAATGACTTCACCACAAAGGGATGTCATCCTGTAGCAGTTGTATGGCTGCTGCTGCTGCTGCTGCTGCTGCTGCTGCTGCTGCTGTATGAAACATTCAGTGGGAATTGTGTCATAAAACATCAAAGGAAGAACGGGTGCACCCGGGTGAAGCACTTAATAAGGGATGCATGTGACAGACTTACAAAAGACTAGGCAGATCGACTTCACACCCGGGAACCATGAAAGTCGGCCTAATTGTGACCACATGAGCCTCTATCAGACTGATTGGCTTTACTGAATTGTTGTGTATAAGGGAGAGAGGTTCATAGACACATCAGTGGTCTACTGTGGCTATCCTGTCCTGCAAAATGACCATATTGCCATGGTGAAGTGACCATAATACCATATCATGAGTATTCCAAATATTTCACATATTATGTGCAATATTAAACATAAAAATTGAAGCAATGATTTAAATGTACACTTCAGAATAATCCTGTGTTAAAATTTAATGGAATATGCAAAAGCGTCAGCTCTAAAAATTTAATTACTCATAAACAATGTAACTTAGTAAGATGACAAACCTTTGTAATTAATTTGAACTTGTCAATGTAGAAATGCTCATTTTAAGGAAACTTCACAGGAAGGAAAAACCCCACTACACAGAGCACCTTATAAGTACTAGACCAACAAAATGTACTGCAAGCACAGAGTAATTGTGCCCAGAGGTGACAGTGCAACTTGACCAATGTAAACCTGTTCAGGGTTGTGTTTCACAATATGACAAGCCCGTAGTGACGATTTCTTTTCTAAACATGAAAGGATTTATTCATATAAATACACTTATGAAAGTCAAAGAACTAAGCTTAAAAATGTATAAGGGAATAACATAATGACAAATTTTAAATGCCTAGGTTCAGTTTACATTAAGATTAAGCATTTATAAATATGACGTAACAACAACCGTCACAATGACGTCACTTCCGATTGTTATGATTATATGGTAATACATGAATTGACGCCTTTTATCGCCCAAAACCAACCCTGACATGGCTTATAAAAATGGGTGGGTGTCCCCTCTAACTATTTCTACTCTTTGACTGCAAGTATATATACCAAGAGCTTATATTTTGCTTGTATGATAAGTGAGAGATTTCTAACATTCAGCTCCAGTTAGGGTGAAGATAATGATCAAGAAACGTGTGAATTATCACGAGTTATAATGAGGCACCTCTGAAGGCAACTCTGTGTTTATTCTCGATCGAATTACCCTGATTATGAAGTCTCGGAGCCTGAATGTAGAATCATGAATTAAAGAAAATGGCAGGGGAGGAGAATATCACGACTCCGTAGTTCTAATTAAGCATGGCATGTTTACTGTTGGCTGATATTAATTGTTAATGCCAGCCAAATAACTGAGTTTTAATCCATTTGCATGTTACGTCTACACGAGAGAAGTAATTAATGCTAGAACTGATAACATTTGATTCATAACTATGCACAAAACTGAGGAATGGGTGTAAGTGCAAATATTGTGGGGTTTACAGCCAGCTGGTATGTTGTACACACAACCTGGCACCTTTACAGGTACACCCTTGGTTGGCAGGCCAATCCAGAGACTTTCTCAACTCCCTGGTAATATTCAGCCTTCCACACAGAATTAACTGCTTGGAGAGCTCGTGCCAATGCTATCACTGCAGTTGCCTATTGCCACGTACCCTTTTTAGGGTTGAGGCAATGGTTGAAGAGAATCTGCCAACTCCTCTATGCAATGACAGAGGTTCGAACCTACTACCTCAAGATTAGCAGGTGAACACCATAAACACTGGACCATGGCACGTGGAGATGGGGGGGGGGGCTTCAGTGCATTGCGGCAGGTAGGGTTTTTACCCTTACCATCCAAAACTGAAAAATAATCACCCAGACAGAGGAATTTGAACACTCCAATCCATTTGATGATTTTGCTAAAAGCTGGTGCCGCAAACAGTGCCTGTGTTGTCTCACCATGCACACTTGGGCACCAAGAAATGCTTTGTTTATTTCTCATGCAGATTCCAAAACTAATTCCAAGCTGCAATGGGGGGTTCTTCTATTCACAATTAGCTTCTCATTCATTCCCACCAGACCCATGCAAATCATCAGGATATCAAAGCAAGGAAGGCTAATAAATTCGATTGCAAATTATCGTTCATTTTTTAGTAAGGGTGGGTCTTCACCCCCTTTAACAAAAACCTGCACATGGCCAAAAAATCAGTTTGTTTTGATTTTCTTAATCTTATTAATCCCTTTGTCGAGCATTCTGCACCCTATTCTTCATTGTTTAATTAAAACCAGACAAAATTCAACAACTCAATATTTGCAGCTTGTTTGTCTTTAACTTAACAACAGGCCCACCATCATTTTACACCGATCAATAAAAGTTTGGGGCATTCTCTGTTACTGCAAACAAACCTTATATTCATGCGCAAAACCTCCAAGATGATCAACTCTTCAGTAAAATGTCTTCACTTTGTTGGGTAAAATGAAACAATTATCCAGTGATTTTCCCCTTTGCTTAAAATAATGTCAAGTGAAACGTTTGTTTTTGGTCATATTCACCTTTAGATTTCCTGAATACAAATTAATGACAGATTATGTCAATTTATTAGATTTATAGGTCATATAAAATATGTAAAGTATACTATTCTTTCGTGTTTAATAACTCTAGTATTTACCATGAGGCTATTCACAGTTTTTACCATGTCCAATGTGAATAAATTATCGCCAGTGCATTGAAACTATTTCCCCTGAATATTTTGTAAATATTTGGGCATGATCAAGAAACTATTATAATCCTTTATATTATCACTGCAAAAGCTCTTCTGTATCTGCAAACTCTGAGCTCTATATCATCAAGTAAAACCTGTGTTATTTCAAAAGTTGTATAACTTAAATATAAAAATTAACAGAAAACTATGTTAAATTTTGTTAAAACAGATTTGAAAGTTTTAGCACTGTTTAGGACAGACACTCTACCACTAAATATTGAAATAGGACGCTTAAGAAATATTGATATCATTGTTATTGTTATAAATATGAATTTTGATATGTACTATGTTTTGTTTACTCGTGTGTGTTATTGTCAATCCATGTTATTTGTTCCTGGGGCATGGAGTGGCACAGTGCTGTCTAGAGGGCTTGGACAACTATGCATGTATTCATTTGCATATTATTAATGCCACTATAAGCTATAAAATATCATATCATATCATATTCAGTTTTTCATAAAGTACTTGAGGCCCCATCGTCTAAATGCAAAACAACCGCTAGACGTCTATTGCAGCTTAACATGCATGTGAGAGAGAGCTGCTACAATGGCGAAAGGTTTTCTCTTGAACATTTCTGACATTTTCCAGCTAATCATTTTGAGTCAGCCTCATTTCGGGTAATGTCGCGGAAAATTAGGATGCGAGTAATTAGCGGAATTTGAGCGTTCCTTTTCTGGCGTGACGTCACGCACGTGCTTGGCACGCGAGAACTTGTCAAGTGCGAGAAAGGCGCCAAAAGTTCCAAATTCCCGCCAAAAATACACTTTACAATATACTTATTATACCGATTATACTGTTACAAAATTGAATCTATAGATGTATAATTCTGATACTATATATTAATAAAAAAAAAACCAGTATCATAGCCCGTTTCCTTAAGGAATACTGTAAAATTCCATTTTGAATGAGTACAAAAATCCTTGAATTCGATCAAAATGCCCATTTAAATTTTCATGAAAATACCAATGGAATTGCGCAAAATAGGAAATTATTACAAGCAATTCAAATGCCTAAGATTTCTTCCCAGAACATTCGATGCCATTGGTAAGCTCGGCCAAAAAAGGAAAAAAAAAAGCTTACATAATTATTGCTGAAAATAACTAAATAACATATGGACTCATATTAAATCATTTTTATATCTACTTTATATGTTTTCAAAGCTTACATAGAGTATATATATATATATATATATATATATATATATATATATATATATATAATTTCTTTATTATAGCGGCATAGCGCATCAGTACAGTTACAATCAGTATTACCAATTCGTACTGTGCCCAACCCTCACGAAGTCTTTTCACTGAATTCAGCAGGACATAAGTCTTTCCTCTCCTCTTATTACTCATTTTGCTTTTCAGACACAGTAGGTAATAACTAACTGATTCCATAAATATAACTTTCTCAGAAAAATAACAACCATCAACTAAATGATAAAGTGTCAAATATACATTAAAATGCTCTAAAAATACTGCTGCTAGGATGGACTTCGCGTCAGCCAATCACAGCCAAGAGCGGGAACTTTTTCAGCCAATAGAATTGCAGTTGCCACCTGGTGGAAATACAGAGAACCTTCCGGGAAAATCCATTATTATTAGTTACTGTTTTTAAAGTCACTGATCAATTGGTTGTTAGGAACTCGTTAAGGATGAGATAAATATAATTCGGTTTGTCGCTGGCACCACAGTATTTGCCTTTGAATTATAAATTCTTACACCGGCAACAACCATTTTAACCACACCTCATACAGAAATTAAAGTAAGACCAAGTCTAGTGGATGCAACCTTCTCAATATAACGTCCCTAGACTGTCTCCCTGCAGCCTCATCTATTATGTAAGAATCCAGACGTATTAGATGCTACTGAAGCATACCTGTGTCAGAGATTTGACAATGCGGAATACTGAAGGGTTAACATTCAACCATTGTGTATTTTGCATTGTTTGGTGATATTCACCCTTGTACTTCTAAGCAGTAAATTTCGTGCACATGGAAACAGCTCATTTGGTTTTTAGTTTAAAAAGGAAGCCTTCTAGGAATGTTTTCCTTCTTTTGTTTTCTTTTTCTTTTTTCCTGCAGCTACAATGCACACTTTTGTCATGATATTTACCATATTATATTTAAATCAGTTTCTTTGTAATGGAATATGAACCCAGATAGCATTCTAAAACCCAGGTAGCATTCCAAATCGTATCAACGTCGGCGCCATGTCGGCGATGTTAATACGATGTTGTTACGACAGTGGCCAGATTTGAAAACGATGCTGGGCCGATTTAGAATGCTCTCTGGGAACACGTCTTATCACTGTGTATGGTTATTGTCTCAGTGTATCGTCTTAATGCCACTAGTCTGAAGCCAAGTCAGCTTACATGTATGTGACCTTCTGACAGAGATGAGAGCTTGGAGTCCACACCCATGTTGCACATTTACCCAATGGGTGGGCTCTGCTACTTCACCGAGTATAGCCACCAACTCTAAGGCACGACTGATGTAACATCAGATGCGACCAACATTAAGCTGTAGCTCATGAGGAGTGCCGGACTTGATTCGAACCCAGGACCTTCCCCGAGCAACCAAAGGCCTTAACCATTAGACCACTCAACTGTAACATCCATTCAAAGAAATTCGTGGCATTTAATGAATGTAATTCTTGTATTTAAGGATGTTAAAGTGTAACGCGATGCAACTAAGCAGAATACAGCAGCTGAGCACATGACTAATTGAGCTAAAGATTCAGTCTGTTCCATATGATAGCCAGTGATTAATGCCATGCGCGTGGCGAATGTACACTGTCGTGAGATTAGCTTGCTAGACTGAGCGAACCAGACTGGAGTCGGTTTCACAGGTGGACTTAGACTGTCTTGCCTCTTGCTAATGAATGGTATAGCCAGAGGCAGCCCCAGCTACAGGCCACTCCTGCTGCTGCTGCTGCTGCTGCTGGTGGTGGTCAGTTATTAGAAGCAGCAGCTGCAGCACAGCCATCACATAGGTCCTTTGCCTGCCCCCCCCCCTTGTTCTTGCTTCCTGTGAGCCCCCCCCCCTCCCAATAAGGCCCTGCAGCTGCACATGCCTCCTACGCCGCTGAGTGACCACTGGCTATCCGCTGGCTATCCGCCATTTTGTGATGGTCTGCAGTCACCATTGTGCTGCTGCTGCTGCTGCTGCTGCTGCCGCTGTTGCTGCTGCTGCTGCTGCTGAAATCCATCTCTTCATCCTTTTGTCTTTTCCCTTTTCTTGTCTCTTCATCCCTTCCTTTATCTTATCTGCTAATCTATCTCTCCTTTGCCTCGTACAACAGCATCAGTAGCAGCAGCAGCATCTTTATTCCTTATGTTTCTCCTTCCCTTTCCATCTGCCCAGTCTTCTATCCTTGCATCCAATCCTTGCACCCAATTCATTTGTTCTATCATATCCTATTCTTCCCATTTTGCCCCCTGCGATACCCCTCTATCATTCTAACCCAATCTACACTTCCATCATCTAATCTTTCTTGACTACTTCATGCAATCCTATCCTACCCTATCGTACCCTATCCTACCCTATCTTATCCTATCATATCTGTTCCAACCTATTTGCCCCTTGCTATACCCCTTTATTCCTTATGTTTCTCCTTCCCTTTCCATCTGCCCAGTCTTCTATCCTTGCATCCAATCCTTGCATCCAATTCATTTGTGGTATTCATTTCACCCTGCTATCTGATCTGGCTGTGAGGCGTGCCTAATCACATTCCAATGTTTCCATAACATTTCGTTGACTGATGAGAGGGTGCCATTCAGCCCATGCTGAGAGAGACAGAATTTTGAATTCCACTCATTGCTACTTAAATTGGAAGAAAAATGTAAATTTCTGCATTTTATCACAAGCCAGACGATTGAGACTATGATTAAAAAAAGATGGTTTGCATCCAGAAGAGAATGGATCTTAAGCATCTTAAAATCATCCACATATTGCAAAAAAAAATGAAGAAGCTGTATTTAAAAGTCAAACCCACTCCTAAGAGGTTCTAATATTACAACAATTGAAGTATAACAAAACTGTAAGCCAATGATGGAATTTGATTTCTTTTTTGTAAAATATTTTAAACAGCTTTAAAATTGTAAATTTCATTCATGACATGCCAACATAATTGCATAATATCCGATTGGTACCTTCATAAACAAAACCAATGACTAATTGCCACAGAGATTTGCCTGAATTCGAGATTCAATTGCAGGTTCAAAATACATTCAAACACTGGAGTTTGGTTGTGCTGCCCTCAGCAATATTTCCGCTATCAATTGTTAACATATAACGACCACAAATCAGTGTTTTCGCATTCAGCATTGCAGACTCCTATAATCCATATTTTATGTTATGGTGAAGCGATAGAACAACATTTGAGGCAAATCTCTAGATAACTGTCAAAATGTCAGATTGATGCTAAACCCTTGGATCCATAATCTAATAAAAAAAAAGAAGCAAATCTTGGACACAATTCTCAATTACAAAAACACTTGAGAGGCCTCCTAGTATGGTTTTGTATGAACAATACAATAAACTATTAGAATGAAGATATTGATATGGTATCATCCATTGTATTAATCAAATACCAAGTTCTTACTTCTACAAATGTTAAGAAAACGTTCTGTTCCTTGGCTAGTCAATTTATATGTTTCAGGAGTTGGCGACTTATATTTATTATATTTGCATTATAAAGTTTATGTCAGATGATATAGAGCCACATAATGCTTACAAGTCAGCAACAACCTTACAACCAAACACAGGTTGTGTATACATCTATTTGTTTCTGTATGTTCAAAAAAACTGATACCAAAAAAGACTTGCAACCATCACTTAAAACAAGAACTGACTGGCGTGCATTTAATAAGATTACCAAATAGGATAGGATGGTTTTGCATTGGGAGCATGCAGGCATTTGAAGATTGGGAGACATGTTCTGATGTGTCTAAAGGAGATTAAAAACTCAGCCCTGGGCACTAAAAAACAATGAATCTGAGTGCTTATTGACTTGTGGGTACAATATCAGAAGACAATCATTGTCAGCCACGGAATTTGGTGATTAGTGATATTCAGAAGTGGCGAATCCTCACGAAACAATTATTGGCGATGGGGTGTGTGCGAAGCGTCAGCTGTTCTAACGAATCATGCCTAATGACAGAAACATCTTTCCGTCTAAATCTTCCTTCACCATCTTTTTGAACGGCTGAATTTAATGTCTGAATTTAATGTCTGAATTTAATGTCTGAATCTGTCTTTGCCTCATCACTCGTATACGCGGCGAATTTTTTTTACTGCTTTTACGCGGCGAAAACATGCGATGAGCAGCTGTGAGATATATTTGCACTTGAATGGTTTCCTATATCACTGTAAGGCAATTATGACCATGTAAAATCTGTACAACTGTTTTATTAGTTTTTTTATTAATTTGATCTAGATTTAGTTAAGGTAAAGTTATGCACAATCTCTCATTATACGACCTTGTTAACTACACCAATGACATGATATTCACTATGGTTGATTTTCAATTCCGCACCAACTACAAAGGGAAAATAGGATGATTCAGTACTCTTGAAGTTGTATCTTCATATTGAAATCTTTTAAAATTACTGACAAAGAACATTTTAAGGGCAGAACCTTCACATGTTATGAGAATTTTAAGGGCAGAACCTTCACATGTTACGATCACGCAATGGCAATGTTGTCCAGATTATTTGGCAGTCATGCAAGTAGTTTTACCTTCTGAATCAAAATCAGTCGATTCGAGAAAAAATAAAGCAATGCACAGCATCTACAACTTACTGCATGTACTCCTTATTAGTGAGCCAATCTAACATTCACTGATTAATTTGCAACTGAACTCTAGGAAGCCATGAGAATTAGCATGTTTTATTGGAAACAGGAAGTGGCGTGATTACGTAATGTGGCAACATCTCTCATCCTTCCGGTGTCTACAGGGCTAGACTGGCATTGATTATTCCCAAAGAGGCGAGTACAATAGACTCGTTTCTTGCAATTAGCAAGGACGAAAAAAAAATGCTGAAGGGGAATACATTTTGGTGTGGTAATGCATTCGAGCTGGGTAATGCTATTGACAGGAAGAGCGATGGCTGATGGGAAGGATAGAGTGTTCCGGGATGGTGCTCATTTGCATGATGAGAAAAAAGGCAAGGCTCGTCTGCACTATAATGTGCCCCCATCCACCCCACATGCCTGTTTGGAACTTTACCTTAAGGTGAGCATGAATTTATGTGGCACCAATAGTGCATGTTAATTACAAGTGATTTGATGACGTCACCAATGGTACAATTGTACTCACTGACCTCCTGAGTTGATCTTGACCTTTGGTGACGTCATTATAGTTGGATCAGGCATGCACCAACTAACATGTCCTATTATATCGCTCATTAAAATATACATTGAATGTTTTCCAAGCTAGAAACCCTGCTGCCTGTTGTGGTTTTCTAGCAATTACTGTCTATCTTCTTTTAAGTACATCGACCTGTTTCTGTCTCTGCCTTTGTTTGTCTGTCCTTCTTCACCTCAATTCCCCTCGTTCGCTCATACATGATTAGTGGAGGAGGTGATAGAGCTTGCTTCTGCTGCTGCTACTGATGCTGCTGCGGAGATTCTGATGGGCTGGTTGCTGCAGCAGTGTCATTTCCATATCTGGAGGCAAACAGCTCTAGTGATACATGTGCCTCAATTCCTATGCATGTAGGCCTTTGCTATCCCCCTGTATTGCCCTCCCGGACCAGTCCTCCATTAGCATTTCTTGCAACATAAATCTGGGTCCCATCACCCTGCCTTGCATTACACCTTGATCATCGTATTATGTTGATTTTGCCACAGACACACCGAAGGCTTATGTACACTAGCCTGGCAGAGCACACTTAATGCCCCATGAAGGTTATGGCAGATGAAGCATCTCACAATTGTCTCACCCTCTCTTTCCTCACTGACTTCTATCTTCCTGCTCATGCATATCTTTTCTGCGCTGCTTTGCCAGCTAACACCAAGGTAAAATACAGTGGTGAGAAAGAGTTTCTGCAATCCTATCTGACCAGCACACTTTTAATTTAGATCTATATATATTCTATTTTAGTTGTTGTCTACCAATGAATTTACTATTTTGTCAATGCACTCGCTAAGGTCATGAAAACTTGATTGCCTCATGATAATCATTACATATTTTGTCAATCTAATACCAAATTTATCTGGTGTGCTAAAACTTCTCACCAACACTGTACATGTATACTGCGCAGTGCGCAAATTCATGGTCCTCAAAAACAGCTTGATTCGTGTTATGAATTTCAAACTTCTTACTGCTAAAGCCTGCATTGTACATCAAATATTATACTGGGATTGATGACAGAAAAACTTTAACCCTAACTTAACATAATACATGTTAGAAGAAGTTTGGAAATTCCAGCCAACATTCATCTATTCAGCTCCTACAGCTGTATTTCCTCATCCTTTTATGCACATGTGTGCAGTTTTCTGGACACATTTTACATTATTCAACGTTTAACTGTAATTTTTTCCTCCTGCTTTCTTCATATATTCAGCAAATAGACCAGTTTTTGACACTCAAACAGCCATAGATTCTACCATCCCCAACAAATGAGAAACGGAATTGCTTCGTTGTGTGTAGATGTCAGTTAGACACAACAAAGCAAGTGACACAGGAAGCTACTCATTCCAACAATGTCTAACTCCAGGATGTCACGCAGGCAACGGCATAAAAGAGAGAAAGGTGGAAATGCTGAGTCAGCCAGAGAACTTGTAAGATGGTCTGAAGCTTAATAGAGATGTGCATTGTTGAAGCAACCGCAGCAACAGCAACAGCAGCAGCAGTAGTAGCAGGCTGAGAGAGAAGAGAAAAAAAGCTGCCGAAAGAAGAAATTGAGAGACAGACATGTGGACAGACAGAGTGAGACAGATATTCACAATTTAATGTAGCCAAAACAGCACAAAAGCTGAAATTTACCAAAAATGTGAAAAGGATGTTTCTGCAAATGTTACACGTTGTTAAATCATAATAAGAAAAAAAGGGAAATGTCGAATGGATGGACTGATAGGTTGTGTTCTGGTTTCGCCAAGTGGTAAAGTATTGTCTGATTAACACATTTGCCAGCTCTTCTGAAGGTTCCGGTGCGAATCCTACATGGGCGCTCTTCGTGAGCTACATCTCAGTTAAGACGTTAAATGTGGTGCCTTGCACCCGGTGTTAATGCTGAGACATGTAAAATACCCCACCCGTATGGTCAACGTGTAAAATGGTGCAGAATCCGTGCCTTACCATCTCATCATTATGTCTGCCTCTGGAAATTGGTCGTACAAACTGACTGAGATTTGGACCTGTGACATAGAGATGATACTACATGGCCAAATGCCACGTGCGTTTTCCATGCGTTTGGATATACGCATGGAAAATGCATGGTTTTCACTCTATTTTGATTAGGCAAAAACCATGTGGTTTACATGCATTTATCCTTCACATGGAAAATGCACGTGGCACATTTGGCCATGTATACCATGCAATAAAAACAATGCCAGACAGATACACAGAAACAAAGACAGAGATAATGGAAATGAGAAAGAGGGAGAGTGCTATGGGTTGAAACGGAGGAACAGGGCATTTTGCTATGGCGGCTGTGCTTGGCTGAGCATGTCCTTTGCCTTCTGTATGCAGCCTTTCTCATCCTCTATAAGCACGCCATGTTTAGCATCCTCAGCAGCAGCAGCATTCAGAAGGGATGGGACTCCCTAGCATAACCCATTGCTGTGAGTATAATGAATGCTCACGATGAATGGTGCTCGCTCACTCACCACCAAGTATGGCCAATGGCTGGCTGCAATCGGCCGAGCAGTTGCCTAGGCAATGAGCACCAATGGACATCCGGTTTTTACAGCGTTGCTATGGACGCTTCATCCGGGTTCTTCAGTGCTTCCTTTACATGGCAACAGGCAATGGCGGCTGCTGACAAATCCAAACGTGGGCCTGTGTGCAAGTGATTGTGGGTGATCATGTGTGAAGTCTTTGATCTCCCAAGTGAAGCATGTAAAGGATGGCCCTTCATAATGGCCCACAGGATGGGGACTGGGATGATTCAGGAATGGCTGTAGGGGTGACATGATGCACCAACAGCATGGTAAATGGCTCATTGAGCCCTTTTATGAGCCTGCTATTAGAACCCAATACCCAAAGTGATGGGCTCCACACAGCAGTCGTGAATGTAGATTTGTGGGTCTCTGATCAACCTCTAATGTACATTTTCTATCTACATATTTAGTGACTTATGAGCAAACTAATACTGTGTCTTCTACATCTTTAAGTGTCTACATTTTTTTCAAGTGCAATTTACATATATGCATTCATATGACGTTCTTGAGTCAATATGGAAAGCAATTCTCTACACAAAATTGAGCAAATTCACTGCCCTCTAAAAACATAAGACCATTTGAGCATGTTCGCAATATATACACTATGCACAAAGGCTCAAGTGGTATGTACAGGGCGGTGTATATACCCTAATCCTAACTCTTACCCTTACAGTGAATCTCTCATTAACTTCTTATCTTGCATTCAGAATGCAGTTAGACATATGCACTTACAGTTAGTTTCATAAAATATGGTCAACTCTAGTCCGCTGTAGCAACCTATTCCTGGCTGTAACTGTAACTGGCTAAAGCCAGCAACTTCTGTCTACTTCTATCTTATAGTCGGGTCAAATTACCAAGACTGAAAAGATATAAACCTTGGTAAGTGTAAGAAATGTATCTAATGTATCATAAATATGAATGTGCTATCGACATGCATCTTTTCAAAACAAATATCACAAATATGCATAACTCTCAACTTATGCACCAAATAGTGCTGTATGTAATTTTAGATCCGGCTTTAATTAGCCAGCTATAGCCAGACAGTTACATTTAGTGGCAGGTAACATCATATAGCTGAAGTTGTCTAGCTTTGTCTAGGTTCAATTTGGCAGGCCGTTTTTAATTAAACTACTGTAATTAAGGTCAGGAGACTACTTGCGAGGCATTCTGCCATTGCATTTGAACTCTGTTAAGGTGATTCATTAAAGAGCTCATGATAGGTTCCTAGAATTACTAAGCAATACCTCGATTATTGGCAAAGAGATGCCAGGGTCCTGTGCAGTTGCTTCTTCCGGCTAAATGAGGTTGAAACCTTTTATTAGCCTGGTACTTTCTCCTAAAAATAGCCTCGATTGTTTAGACTTTTGACAGGGACGTTGCTATTTTTGGTGCGGTCTGACGTCACAAGCCGAGCTGCTGCTGCAGCAGGCTGGCCAACGTCGTGACGGTTTATACGTGCTGCATCACTGCATCACCGCATCACCTCCTCCTCGTCCTCTTCCTCCTATTCCTCCTCCTCCTCCTCATCTTACTCCCCCTCCACTTTCCATCATACCAAAGCTACACAACATTAATTATACGCAATATTTTCATTTTATAGAAGGTTGCTGTGTACAACTGTGGTTCTTTTAGTTGAGCAGCAGCTATGTAAATATATTGCATGTACGCTGTTACTTGATAGCCAGCTACAGAGAAACGATATTTCAGCTACTCGGCTTAGCTGCTGCAGTAGTATGCTCATGATCTCAGCTACGTATCCAGCAGCAGCAGCATCAGTAGTAACAGCAGCAGCCTGCAGGATGCATATCTCTCAGAGATGCTATCTCATAACCTTGACATGTCATTGACTCCTGATGCTCACCCCCCCCCCCCTTCCCCTTGAATCTCTCTGGCTGGCTACATCTCTCGCATCTCTTAATTGCTAGCTTTTGTTGCATCATACTTTCAACCTTTTGCCTGAATAGCATAAATACGCCATAAACTGCCCAATATACTGCCCAATATACTGCCCACTAAACTGCCATTGGGCAACGGGCATTTCTTCCATGCTGCCACCACAACAGCCATTTGGAGACTAAATCATTGCATTCCATGCACTCACGCTGTGACATTTCCAACTGCATCCACACATAGGCATTGCATGACTGCCTTGTAGACATTGCATTCTCTTGCTTTACATTTGCTTGAATAAATGGCTTCTTGCTTGCTTGATTTGCGCGATTGCTTTCTGGCTTGGTAGCAGACATTGCATTGTCTTGCACCTTATTTGCTTGAATGTATGGCACTTGCGTGCATGTTTGCTTGCTTGGTTGCCCGCCTTGTATAGAAATTGTATTATCTTGTTTCTTATTTGCTTGAATATATGGATGTTTGCTTGCTTGCCTGATTTGCTTGATTTGCTTGCTTGCTCGCTTACTGGCTTGCAAAAATGTCTGTCCATACGTAAATATGTCCATACGTATATCCCGTGGAAATTCATTTCACTAAAATGTTAATTGCATTCTCTTATGCTTCTTGTTTGCTTGAATATACGGCTGTTTGTCGTTTGCTTGTGCGTTTTCCATGCATTTGGATAAACGCATGGAAAGCGCATGGTTTTTGCCTCATTATAATAAGCTAAAAACCATGTGTTTTCCATGCGTTTATCCTTCTTATGGAAAACGCACGTGGCACTTTTGGCTATGAACAATGGTGCAAATTGGCAAAAACAGGGCAGTGCTGAGTACTGAAAACATTTACAATATAATGTTTTTGTCTCATAGAAAGCAGGGGAACACTGTGAATAATGGTGAATGGAATATCATTAACCAATCATCATCAACCAAGCCTATCATGCATATTAATATTTTTTTTTAAATGCTTTGATAATGATGTACAATAAACGAGAATGACCCCTATGTAAATTGCATTGTAGGGCTAAGTGGTCCAGCATATATAAAAGACAAAAAGAGGGTGCTCTCTAATAGGGTGTTTTTGTTCTCCCTTTTTTCTGTATTTTTCATTGAAAGCTGCCACAATGACTTTCATGGTTAGACATTTTAGACTGCATCATTTAGTATTGTAAACAATTAACAAACATACATGAAACTGCATATTAATCTAAAATGATGCAACTGAAAAAACAAAGCCCAGCTGCTCAATCTTTAAACTGTAAGTGCTCACAGTTCAAGCAGCAACAGTAGCAAATTTGGACCACAAAACAATATAAAGCAAACTTAAAAACAGAATATAAAAATAAAACCAACATTGTCTGTGGTTTGACATCAGGCCCCAAAATACTCCTCACACCCTTGACATTGCCAGAATTAAAACACTAAAGCTCTCTGCTATTCTTGATTCATTTCTTTATGTGGCCTATTATTCTACATCATTTGAATAACAGAGAAGACCTGGAACCTCAAAACATTTGAATTGTTGATTACGTCACCCATGTGCTCCAGTAAGAAGATTTTGAGGCAAGATTATTTCTGCATTTCTCTTATTTCGGTTATCTTAAGAAAAATGTAGAATGCCCCACATTCTAATTATTAAAACAATGATTCTAGATGGAATTATTTTTAAATGGTGAGGAAGGCAGATTTGCTGAGATTTGTATCATAAATATAATGTTTCGAATGTGGTAAAATACATTGTCTTTGCTGTTTATTGCTATTTATCATTAAACTGATTATATCATGTGCACATTCTAAACGAAATCATAGCCACTAAATACACCATTACATGAAGGAAACAAAATACTTCCAAATAATCCTGAATGACTGAAGACCGCACGAATACGTTATTATATGACCATTATGTAGAGCATGGAAACTGGAGAATTATTTCATTTGCAAGTTGTGGATTATGAAACAATAAACCTAACTTAGTGCAAACCATTTTGACTCCTTACTTGATTGATCATGAGATACATCCCAGCAGCTGGATGTCGATCGCATGAGACTTTAAATTGAATGTGCCTTGTACTGGGTGTCAGGGTTAGAAAAGACCCCACCCGTGGGGTTAATGTATTAAATGGTGTGGACTCCAAGCCTTATCATCTCATCATTACGTCTGTCTCTGTCAGACGGTCATATAAGCTGACTAAGCTCCAGAGTTCACAGTAAAACGGAGACATTGAGCATTGAACATTCTGAACACAGCATTATCTGCAATTCCTGTGAAGTTTAATGCAACAGAGGGTAATGCATCCTGCAGCATTTTGCAGTAACGAGTTAAAGGCATAAAACAATTGACCTTGCTGGCACAAAGGTCGGTGCTCATTGGAGTCGACTGCAGAGGTCGCCTGTGTGTGCGTTTTATGTGGAAGCTATAATGGTGTTGCTGTGCAAGCTTTGACTAATGGCTATAGGACCCTGGGTCCCTTTGAAGCAGTTTTAGCTTCGACACGAGTCTTTTGTCTGTAGATCGGCCTGCAAAGGGCCTTAGACAGATGATTCTTTGAGAGTACACAGCCTGCTCGACAACATGTTGGCTGATTCGATAATGAGTCCAAGAAAGCAAAACAGTTTGCAGCCACCGCCATTTTGAGGGCGTTCGTCTTTCAATGTCTTTTCATGCTGCTGCTGTGTCTGTGGCTGTGTCTGTGGCTGTGTCTGTGGCTGTGTCTGTGGCTGTGTCTGTGGCTGTGTCTGTGGCTGTGTCTGTGGCTGTGTCTGTGGCTGTGTCTGTGGTTGTGTCTGTTTCTGTGTATCAAAATGGTCCACCTACAATGGCATTGCATGTGGTGATCTAGCTTTGTAGAGTTTTTTTTTTTGCCATCTTCTCAAAAACAGGTGCAATAGACCAAAAAATAAAAGTGCAATACATATGTTCCCAACTAATGTTGACTAATTAATAGATTTGTGATTAAAAACAAGTGTCTGATAACAAAAATTATCACAGATTTTTATGCTATACGGCATAAATTTATACAAAAAATATGACAAAGCAAATGCTTGCCCCGACATACTATTTTTCGATATACATCACATTCCAAAAATATCAGACCACTTGAGAATTATGTACGCAAAGTGGTCTTATATTTTTACATGATTAACATGTATTACAAGAACTTCAGGAACATTTTCAAAAATAATTTAGGTCATGTAATATTATCAGTATTCTTCAATGCTGTAAAATGTAATACACAGCACCTCATTTCCTGAAAGAGACAAAATAATTGAGACTAAAATTACAATCTTTCTCTATTATCGTGTCTTCTCCTACATCCACTTCTTTTTTTAATTCCGTCTTCATTAATTTGCCTATTTTTAGCGACTGATTTACCCTGATATTCACTATACAGTTCTTTTTCATTAATCTACTGCTGATGACAAGTAAGACATGCTATAAGACCTGCTATAAGACCTGCTATACTATCCTTCCTAATTTTTTGTCTCAGTTTCTCTTCACCCCACGGCCAGCACATTTCTTATGCATATCAAGCCCCAATGATGGATGTCTTCTTGATTTGTGACCTCGTTTGACCTTCCTATCTGGGTCAAGGTCAAGTTCCCTCTGACAATATAATAGAATGAGTGATGACACGTCTCTCTGACAGGCATTATCTAATTTCTCCTGGCTAACGGTGAATTTGTAGGTTAGGGAGAGGGTAGCCAAGATATCTAGGGGCAATCATGGCATTTGGCGAGAGAATAAAGAGCTTTGTCAGTCACTACAGAGGACATGTCCTGAACTTGAAGCCCTGACACACTTCATGTACTTAAACCTCCTTACAACATCAATCCATGGGTCAATAATATTTTTGTAATAAATTGTAGTGGCCCTAATACTGAAGTAACTGCATCAGTGGATATTTAAATACCAGCACAATGACCTTACACTGTCCTTCAAAAAATATAATTATGACAACTTGAGAAAATGCTCCACTGACAAAATAGCCAAACAGAGTATTTTCACTGAGCAGCCCTAAATTCAGCAAGACATAAGTATAAATTCTCCTATTTTTACTCATTTTGCTCTTCAGACATAGAAGATCACAACTAACTGATTCCATAAATATAACTTTTGATGTAAAGTCAAAATGAATGCAATTTTATATCTTCTAATTCTAGTAACGTTTAAATAATTAAAATATGGTAAAAATGATAAAGTATTGCAGGAAAACTAGATATTATTTTATCAAAAATGACTGGAATAATCAAAGGAAAAGAAAATAATTTTATCATAAAGCCATAAATTCACGTTTGGGTCAAGCATCTGACGCGAAATCATGTTCTAAGTGCAAGATGAATATAATTATTATTAATATGGAAAATAATTGATTTGCAGTGAATCTGACACTGTTGGTAGAGTATATTTCAACAGGTGAATGTAACAGGTATCCTGTATTCTTCACGGTTCACCTAATTTTTATGTCAACAACAGGTGATCAAACATACTGATGCAATGATATTCATTGCATGACATACCATTGACATGAAGACACAAAGTCTGCACTACAGTCCTGTACTTTTCGTACATAACATATGATAAGTAATTGGCATATGTGTATAGATACCTGGACTGCATATCATCATTAAACCATTTGTTATAATTATTTATAATTTTTAAGTTTTTAAGGTGATTACATTATTTAGACTTAAGAATTAATTTAAGGAAATACTTAAAACAATCTATTCTGCATTGACTTAAGAATTAATTTTAAGGAAATATTTAAAAAAAATCTAATCTGCATTGACTTAATAATTAATTTTAAGGAAATACTTAAAAAACAATCTATTCTACATTGCCTTAAGTTGCAAGGTCAAGTAGTGTTAAGTGCAGCCTAGAGGCAAACGTTTAATTTAACATGCATAACGTAGGCACCTGTACATAAGTATTATAATTAGGCCCAACTCATAAATTATTTATGCATCATTTTGTAACATGCAAAAGCATAAATAATAGTGTTGCTATTCATGAACCATGTCATTATCCCTTGCCATTATGTTTCATTGTTCCATTTGCATTACCATTCTGACAAAAAATGCATGCAATTTTTCATAACAATGAAATACCTTTTAGAAGAATATGGTGGTGGAAACAAGATCCCTTAAACAGTATTTAATATATTTACATAGCAAAATGAGAGAAAACAGTCTATTTGGTTAATATTTCAATGACCTCATAATGCACACTAGCAAAATAGTCCATACATTGGAAGACAAGAACTTAAATAAGGGAATAATTTGGACCCAAAAATCCTGTTCATTTTTAACCAGTGCAAAAAGCTTTTTCATCACTGTTATATTATACATAATAACTTCAAATATAAAATGTTATTCGGCACGGTCTAAACATCTCTAGAGAACATCACGACAAGCCATAGGGTTCAGAATTGCATGAATTAAAGCTAATAATATAGAAGGGAAGGTTCCTCATAATCCTTCATGTATTGGGAGGACGGACTTGAGTGATTAATGTCGACCCAGGAGCGAAGTTTGGTCCTCCCTGCGCTGGACATTAGCTACCCGGGGGGCAGAGGAAGGCTCACTACAGCACCGTGACCTTCAACTGTCTTGATAGAAAGCATACTAAGATCAACCCACTTCATGTACTTGCAAATTTAATCAATACTTGCTTGCCATTATTGGATGAAAGGGCATGAGGCAGTTCAGTGAAAATGCTGTTTAATGCTGCCGCCGCTGCCGCTGCTGCTGCTGCTGCTGTTGCAATAATATTTCATTCCTTTAACATTTACATCATCGCCATTCACATTATCACCAGCAGCAGCAGCAGCAGCAGTAGCATATGCATCCGCATCATTTGTAACAGCACCACAGTAAACATTTCTTTCCACTCCAGCATGCAGCATTTTTTCAAGTCTTTTCCATCACGACAATCCATAGCCAACCCCCATCTCCGATGCGCTCGCATTGTTTGGCATTGGCTGGCAAGTGCTCTTCACATTTTAATAACCCTGGCACAGAATGTCATGGCAACACAATTTTAGACCTATTAACCCCGCACAAATAAGAACAAAAGCCATGGGACAGATTCGGTAATGTTAATTTAATGGTCTCGGAGAAATTAAAATTCCTTTGGGTGTGCGCTGGTCTCCTGGTGTTCCTGGTTGTCCTTTGGGTGCACCGAGTGGAAAATCTGACCCAGCAGAGCGTTCACCCACAGAACACACACACACACACACACACACACACACACACACACACACACACACTATGATAACTTTTTCTACAATGTCAGTATCACACAGAGGTTTATGTACTGCTATATCCCATTCAGCTGCCGTGAACCAATAGAATGCTTCACTGCCATGGCTGTACGTTGGATGGACGGCTTTAAAGTATATTGGATGGCTAGAGTATATTGGATGATTGCGGTGTATGTTGGATGGCTGCAAGCTATGTTGGATGGCTAGGGGTATGTTGGATGGCTGTAGTATATTTATATATGTTGGACAGCTGCAGTGTATGTTGTACAATGTGGAGAGAGTTTTGTGGGGTTCCCCACCATCCAATATTGCTATGATATCCAGTTTTTTTGTTTTTTTTAGCCGAGTGCCTTGTTTTGTATTAACACCTAACTGTCTTGCACAGCAGTCTTGCTAAATCAGAATTGGTCACTTTGCAACTCTTTTTCAGGTATTAAATTTGGCTAAAATGTAGTTCATATGTTCATGATTATTTCGCTTGAGGTTTGTTTGTCTGGAGAACTATTTATTGAACACCGAATTTCATCTTGCTATAACCTTGAGATCAAAGTCAAAAGACTCTTTCCTCTACAAATATAGCCTGATGGCTTCTTGATAAAAGGCCCAGGTTGAAATGTACTCAATCAGCTTGTATTTCTCATCATATGAATTTAACTCTTCTAGATAGCTGAATTAAAGAACGCATTTATCTTGATATCACTTGATATCACCAAATTAACTTTTGTTAACTGTATTGTCTCCTGCTAATGAACTGAAGCTTTGTCAGCTGATGTGGTTTGCCCCCAGAGGCAGACATAATGATGATACGACGAGACTTTTGAGTCCACACCATGATACACATTTACCTTATGGATGGATGTTTTACTTGCCCCAGCATGGGCAAAGAGTACAAGGCACCGTTCAACATCTCATGCGACTGATATCCAGCAGGGATGTAGCTCACGCAGAGTGCCCGGGCCTTTTAATTATATAACTCCTTTCAGTTTGTGAATACGATTGGCTTTTAGGCTCCTAGTAGATCCAGGAAATGCAATCTCAACAGGTGGTTGAGGAAGCTTTTGTCCTTTTCTATTGTTCTCTTCTAGGAAATGGATGAGTGTGGGTAAATAAGCACTTTGCACCCGGAGTGCAGATATAGGGAAGTGCACCTGCAGAGGTCATATAGACAACAGGTTTTTAGCTGCATTTTAGCTGCATTTTAGCTGCACTTTAGCTGCACTTTAGCTGCACTTTAGCTTGAGGTGTGTGTTAGAACGACACGAATTGTGAATTAGGAGTTTGTTGTCATTGATAAGGCTATGAGAGATGTGTTTGAAGTGGGCAAGGAGAGTAATGAACCTGCTCCGAAATGTCTTATCGAACAGGCCCACCCTCACTGTCCACATTGGCCATACTCAGTGTCCACATTGGCCATACTCAGTGTCTACATGGGTCATACTCAGTGTCTACATGGGTCACAGTCAACGTCTGCACAGGCCATGTTCAATGTCTACCTCGGTTATGTAGTGTTCTCACGGTCAATACCCAATGTCCGCACGACATGTAGCCATGTTGCCATCATGCACTGGAGTGTCTCGCACAAGATGGCCTCCAAACCACGTGTCATTTAACGCCAGAACGAGAATACCACACGGATCAACGCCATTTCTCGGTCACTGGCCCACCAATCTCGGTTGTTTACAATTGACTAACACGGAACCAACATGCAAATAAGTGACCACATGGACCTAAATCATGTTCTGTGACGCCAGATTTACCACATAGGAAGAAGGTGGATAACTAATGCAACAGTTGTGCTGTCCGAGTTACAAATTGTGCCTAGTCAACGCTATTTCGAAATGGAGGATAATGTACGTCAAATTAGCCTGGCCCAAGTCCCAGAAGTCGAACAGCAGCGGCAATTGCATAATCAGGTCTATCATTAAGAGCACTCTGCATGCACAAACACCAATTCAGTCTGTGCTAATTCATGTCATTTGCAAAAGGTTTATAGTGTAAAGTTTTTGTTTAAAATCTACACTTGCAAGGAACATTTTCAAGGCAGTCGATGTAATTTTAGACATACTCACGGCAGGGCAGGATGGTAGAAGTGTCAGACACCTGTTATGTTTTGTACTAACCCACTATATTAGTATGTACAGTGGTGGGAATACGTTTCTACACCCGATACATTTTTATCCTTCTAATGTTATCTATTAAATGACCAACAATGTAATATCTATGCAAGGAAAATTAAGATCCATATCTTCCATTGTCTTTAAAAAGTGTATTGGCCCAGGCAAAATGTTTCATACATAGGTGTACTAGAAATTATAAAATTTATTCTACGTCTAAATCTTGCTCATCTAATGGGCGTACAGAAACTATTTTCCACCACTGTAATAGATTCTGTGCCAGAGATGTCCAGTAAGAGCAAGCAAACAGCGCTGTATCTTCTTCAACATGGTGGGCTGATGAAACGAGTAAACACAGGAACAGGAAGCTCACCTGTACTTCCTGTAATTGTTAGTAATAACCATTTTCACCTTAATTATTATTGCAGACGAGTGTCACCATTGGCATTTCGTTTACCTGTTGTTCGCCGACACCTGTGCGGGGAGGAAGCTTCATGCATTCCAGCTTCCAATTGATGAAAATGCTGCAGTGATTGCTCTGTCTGTGTGATTCATTGGAGAAATTGGAGCAGCCAAACTGGAACCTGCTTACTCATCGCTTAAATGTTTTTTTAAATAGAATCCTTTTCTTGGATTAATTGTCTGTTAAAATGTTAACAAACAGGTAGAATTTGCCCATAGAGCCCCCATTGTCACAAGAAGGGATTGGTGATGTTATGTGATGGACATGACCCCAGACTGTTGTCTGTGTATCATGTACAACATGCATATAGGAACATCACCTACAGCATGTCCACATGTACAGTGGGGGTAACATGGGAATCACAGGACCATGGTCCAATTTCGGAGCCAACAGACAGCGTAAGAGACTGAGTAGACAGTCTGATAATACAATGGAAATGTAAAGGTAAATGAGGAAAGGTAAAATTGCAAAGGTAAGGTAAGGTAAGGTAAGGTAAAAAAAGGTTATGTTGGTAGACCTACCGTTCACAACACACTTTCTCCAGAGGCCCGTGATTGTGCGCTTATAGTCACCCGTTCCGTTAGAGTAGTCTGTCACTTTCTCTATTGCAAATAGCCAGTAATCCGTAGCCACAGCAATACAGAGGAAAGCGAATGATGCACACGCACAAACACTAGTCATTATCATAAGCAGTTTCTTCTTTCCACAACAGCCCATTGTACACACATCTGCCTGGCACGCAGGGTCCTCTCCAACCCCGTTCAGTCTTAAACAGCAACTGCCCTGCCTTATGCCGCCCTGAGATGCATACACCCTCAGCCAATTTGACCAATTCTCCAGCACATACATACACAAATATCCTGTGAACAACCCAGTATATTCTCATAGACAGCACACTGAACGACAGATCAGCAGTGAGTTAGGCCGATGAAGCAGCAGCAGCAGCAGCAACAGCAGCAGCAGCAGTAGCCCGTAGCAGCGGGACCATACGATGTAAGGATGAAGCGAATGTAGCCGTGCCCACGGTTTTGCTGCTATGGTAGTAATAGATCCCAATCTGCCTACATCCATTGCTGCTAGACAGCAAGGGCTGGTCAGGTCTGTGGACCACAACACTGAGGTGTCCATGTGTAGGAGATGTGTTCAGCAGATCAACATAACAAGGCACAAAAGGGGTCAACTCCCGACTATTGCTTGAGAATAGACAGCAGAGATGAGAGAGGGCGGCGTCGTTAGCCCCTCTTCTCACTTCACCTCTTATTCATATTGATTTTGGCCAATGCTTCTCTCCTCCTCCCCCTCTCGTCCCAGCTGCTGTTGCCGCTGTGGCTTATCAAGAGGAGCAACGCTCCATCTCATTGGCTGCGGGGCTTGTTCATCCAAAATGAATTCACTCACAGCCATCTCAGGACAATCCTAGTTTTAATCCAACTTCTCCTCTCTGTATCCCGGGCCCGTTATTCTCACTTCACTCCTTTCCCCGAGCTCTCGGTCCTTCACCGCCTAAAAACTGCCTTTCTAATGTCCTGACCACCTTGGCAGCCATGCGCCGGCAAAATGGCTATGATAATGTGACCCGTTTTCCAGCCCGCCCTGCCGCCATATTGGTTGGCGCATGCGCACTCGGTAAGCAGCCGCATGGTTGCTTCAGGTGTGATAATACCGGTGACAGGACTGGAATGGACCAGTCACATTGGGAGTCCACACTAGAACATCAATCATTAACCATATATTCAGTCCAGAGTAATTCAAAATCTACGGCATCATTATGCTGGCATATCTTCAAAAACAGCTTAGCTGTGTAGTACACTGTATCCAATGCTGCTGCTATTGCTGTTGGCTGTGCTGTGCTGTTGAGTTATGCTGTTGCGTGGCTGCTACCACATGGTCACAGATCACCACAGCCCCTCTACATCATGATTTGCGTCCTATGGACCAGTATCAGCATCAGCAACATTGTCATAGCAACAGAAATGACAGAGAGATGGGCCAAAGATGTTGATGCTCTACTTCAGCTGCCACAGGATTGCTTCTTTTCTGCCCTGGCACATCTTGGCTTACTCCACCACCCAACCACCCCGATCATTCCTGATTACCCCGCCTGATTACACCCTTGCCTGCACCCCCTGATAAACAAATATCCATTTCTGCATTTCGTATCAATTCCACATCAACTCCACATGAGCCACAGACCAGAAAAAGAATACCCACACAAATCAAAACCCCTGGAGAATTGCAGTCAGAACTGATATGGAAATTTGCATTAGCATTCAAATTGCTAACATGCAAACTCAAATTTTCGTACTAAGAGTTTAGCTTTAAAATAATAATTTAGATAGAGGAGGCGTGTCAGCTACACATGGATATAGGATAATATGACTTTTGAAATATTTTAATAGTTCTAATTCGAGATAAAGTTACGTAAATGGTTTAATTACAGTTCTTACAATCATATTTTTTATATCCATCTGACGTTTTAGCCATTTTGTGATTAGGCACTTTTTCACAAAGAAAAGCTCTTTAGAAAAACATGATATCTAATACATTTTTTTAATGTAATTTCTGAATCAAAACAATCATTAGTTCTACGTGGTAAGCGTTGTAGTTGCTGACCCGAAAATATGTTGTAGAATGCGTTGATGCGGGCGAACGTGTTTTGGCTGCGAAATTCAGGTCACTGGGCCAGTTTATGTATTGACAAAATGTGTTTTATTGTTATTGCAATGAAATCATTTCTTTGGTAGTTTTTAGACACTATTAAAGTCTTTTATCATTATTTGTTGTATCATTGTTACGTTTACTTAATGCTAATACTGTCTGGAGCTTATTATGACCAACGACCACGAGCAGACGTAATGATGAGATGGTAAGACTTGGCGTCCACGTCATGTCACACATTTACTCTAGGGTGGGGTCCTTTACTTGCCCCAACATAGACACCTAGTACAGGGAACCACCAATTTAACGTCTCATGCCTAACGGGGTCAGAGTTTTCAATCACAAATATAACTCCTATGCCTATATGCTTATGAAATTACAGTCTTTAGTTCTACGGTTGTTGGTCTGAAAAGGCATACTAAAACCCAATGTACTATTTTGGGTGGTTAGGTGAAACAGCCATCCAACTTAGGCTCGACCGGGAATCGAACCCGGGACCCAGCAGTTGGAAGCCCAGAGAGCTACCTCTGAGCTAGGCCCCACGCCCTCGTACTATTCTGGGTAAAAATTTACTTAAAGAGGATCCAAAACTGTATATTTAACAAAAGTCTAATCAATTTAAAAAGCAACATTGAATTATTGGGTGATAGTGTTAGCTCTGATCTGAATTATACCTGTCATGTAAGCAATAGAATTTGTGTACCAAAGCTAAAGTCTATCTCTGGAAATCCATTGGTGCACACTCATGTTTTACTCAATGGAATGTATACCTCTGAGTGATAGTAATATTAGCGCTCTCTATTCAGCAAAGGGTGAAATAATTAAGAATATATTAGGGTTCAGTAAGAGGGATCGTCATACAAGTCTCTTACAAGCCTTACATATCGACCCTGCTGAAGTTTGCATATCAAAAACCTCTTTCTTAAATCGAATATTTAATGTCGAAACACCATTGTTACGATTACAGTTTTCTGCTCTAGCTTCATTTGTGTAAGCTTGTAAATTTGTTGAAGACACCATGATTGGTAAGCTTGGTAATCTTGGCATTTTTCCTGTAGAAGCCGCATTTAATAGAACAGCTGAAAAGTGTGCATCTAGTGGTCCACATGACTCATTACAATTTTTGCTTTTCCATGATAACTTTATTAAACCGTGGTCTGATGAGCATGCTATGGCACAGCTGTTAACAAAAGCTTTTTAAGCTGACCACTACCCCTACAGGTTCTAAGGTTCTTTCACATTGTTTTTATGTACTTCTGTACTTGTATTTTTATTCTTATTTTCCCCAATATTTGGGGTGTACAATAAATAGATAAATAAATAAATAACCTTAACCAATCAACTTTATTTGTTGAAATTTGGAGACAAATTGCCGGACACCTATTTAATATGCCATATCAAATTAATTGTGCAGAAATATAATTATTACTAATTAATTAAACCCAAAAATACTTTTTCTTTGTCATAACACTACCTATAGATGGCGCCGCTGCTGCATACTTACAAAATGTAAATTTTTCTAAACAAAATAAGTACTTGGTAACATTCTAAAAATGTTCGGACCTCATTTCATTTTTTACAATTTGGAAAATGTCCAAAATTGAAAAAAAAAGATTATTTTGGAGGGTGAGGTATCCTACGGAGAAACATTTGTTTTTACATATAAGTCTGGTTGGTGATTCAAGCTGATCTGACCTATACACATTTCATCAACAACATATCCAAATATTTGAATTGGAAGCTAGCATATCATCTGTCATGAAAACATCAGAAGATCGCGTCTGTTTCACTTGCCTATAGAATGTATTTAGAATGGGCATCTCAGTATGTACTATTGCTCATTCGGGGCCCTTACTGTGGCATATTCGTGACCTTGATTACAACATGATGTACGGAAAGGTCAACTATTAAATTCGATTAAACTAGTTTTCAGACAACGGTAAATTTCAGGGACATGAGTTGGTGGGACTCATGCAGACTCAGGGCATTGTTCATCTGCTTAGTGGCTTGTGTAGTGAAGGACCAATATATGGTAGTGCTGCTGCTGCTGCTGCTGCTGCTGCTGGAGGCAATGAGCAGAGTTCTATAGAGTCCGGTAACCGAAGCAAGTGCTCTCTAGCACCAGTCAGCCTCTCCTGTCACATCCAACCAACCCCATTGCCTGTAAAAGTTAAAATCCAATTTGCTGGCAGCCCCACTGCCTGTAATCTGTGCATTAGCGCAATGCGCTGGAGGAAGTGTCGCCTTCTCTCCGATTGCCACACCGCCCATGACTAAGACAGTAAGGCAAATTCTAGCCTAGTACTTTGTGTACTATTTATGATATGGCACGTATAAAACCCCACTCATTCGGCTAATGTATGCAATGCATCATTAGATTACCATCTCATCATTATGCATCTCTCTGCAAGTTGAAAAAAACCTACTTTTAATTAGTGTGTGAAATATATGTATAAATATTCCTTAAAGCATTCCTCAGTATGAATTTAATTTAGTTTTTACTCGTATTTCACAGCTAAGTCTGTTATTCTCTTAATTAATGTACACATTTGGCAAACAATTACCTGGTAGACTAGTTGAGGCAAAAACTATCTGTACCCAAGATAGCATGGAAATGTTGCCACTGGGCCCCTCTAGATTTCTGAGAAGTCTTCAGCTTATAAAAAATATCCTGCATGGGTGGTGGGTGGATTAGGGCTTTACGTCCTGTATTTCTGCACCTGTAGGGCTAGTTATGACTGGCAGGGATCATGGTAATGAGATGAAGGATTAAACAGCCTACCCACTTTCTTTTCTTTTCTTTTTTCGAATTTTTGTACCACCACAACAGCTTAAGCTTTTGTGGTTTCCGGTTAGGTAACACTTTAAACAAGATTATGTAATCATATATGTACACCTTTTAAAAAACCTATTTGCTCATGTCGTATAAATGTTGAATATGTAATGTATATCTGTCAAAATAAACTATATATCTATCTACATATGTATCTAACTTATAAGGCTCGACCGGGAATCAAACCCGGGACCCATTGGTTGGAAGCCAAGCGCACTACCACTGAGCTAGGCCCACACCCCAAGATATCCTTCATAGAATTTTAATAAATAGATTTAAAAAAAATTAAACTATAGACTATCAGAAATAAGGCTATTAACATGTATTTAGTTTTAGATTGTGGAAAAGTGTGTACTACATGGTAATGAAACTTGATATCAAAGTGTAATTCCCCGTGTAATGCATACCAGCCCTGCCTGGATGACCTAATGAACTTGGCAAGTTCTAGTGCAAAAGAGTTACCAGCCTAATTCCACCCAACATCTATCTCTTGCAACTAAATCTTGGGTTACAATTTGTTCGGAAGCCATGGAAGTGGAGGGTGCAGTTGGACCAAGTGTGTGAAACGTAAAGGCGGATTGCCACACCTTAAAAAAAAGCTGTAATTTCCACAGCAGCTTACAGTAAAAAAAAAACTGTAACAGAGTGGATCTTTAAACTAAGAAGTTTGATACACTAATGTAATAATAATACACTAATGTCATACATATTAATGATAATGTTATTAAATTGTACCACCTTAATGTACGAGTTTGTACAGGGTGCGGCCAAAAAAGTGCACCAGCAGCTACTGATACCTCTTTTGTTATTATCTCAATTGACAGTCGTCATCAAGTGCAGCTTAAATTATACACCAGTAAGTAATAATAGTCCAGAATTATTTTTATCAATGTATTTTCTTGGTTCCTCAAGAATGATAGATACTATGGATCTAAATATAGCACATGTACAGTTATCACATCTTCGGGTCATTTTTACCACGACTTATGCAATACAAGCATTAGATTATGTCATTGATCATACAGATGTGTTACAGACACCTGTCTTGACCTTTGCCAACACAAATAGGGCAAATAGATTCATGTTTAATAAGAAGTAGAGCATTGACACCTTTGAGGCGGAAAGTGCCATTTTGGGTTTAGGTCAATTTTCTGTGTTTTCTAATGAATAAACTGGCCCATCTTCCTGAATATCATGCAATAATTTCCAGATTAGTAGGAGATTCCAATTGTCCCTCTGAAATGCCATTTAATTTCTCTGTTTCAATTTTTGACCTTGCTGGATCAAAACTGGAACCAACTTTCTTATCATCTAATACCATAACATATATATATATATACATATATAGAAAACACTGAAGGAGGATTCTGTGCAAATATTATATTTTCTGTGGCTTCAGAGTTATAGTACCTAGGAAATCTCTTATTTGTGAACTTTTCTGCAACTATGCAAGCAGACAGAAATCTGACTTCTGTGATATGTGTCACTCTGGACAAGCCCTGCAGCGTGCACCCTCTCAATAATTCAGATACTGATATGGTCTGACATTATGAGATCAATATTACAATGAATAACAATGTTTTTATTCAATTTATGATGTCTTTTTATTTGTAAATATCATATTGCTGTAACATGACAGCAACGTTGACAAATATTTTTACCCTTGATATATTTGCCAAAAAATACTTTTAACTTTTTTTATTTTTGTCAATTCAAGTATCGTTCTGTAAATTATACATGCTGTCATTACACTGTAAAACGTTCACTACATTTTTCACAGAGCTCCTTGGCTACAGAACCCTTAAAGCAGTATCAGTGCAGTTCTCAGTAAACGTGTCTGATGCACTGGGGTAGGAAATCTCGATGTCTCCCTGCAACACAATCTGGAAACAGGATTAAAAATGAATTGCCACATGTTTGTTTTTCAGTCATATTTTTCATGCATGGCATACAGCAGCACAATTTACAGGAGTGGTGCGGTATCAATTATGATAACAGTTAACTTTTCAGTTATATTTTTAATGCTGTCATATTTCATATTTGTATTCATATTTGTAAAACTTGCTCAAGCCAGATAAGTTTTTACTTCATTTGGAGCCACACATTCATTGGAAATAAACGATGCTATGTATTACCATACAATACATTATATTACAATGCATTACAAAACATTACAAGATAAGCCCCCAACTGATGTTTTATATATCTTGTTAGCATTATGACCGTTTGTTACGTCATTAATTTATGGTCACATCATTGTTAGGTTTATGCAATAATTATCTTAGGCCAAACAAATGCTGATGTTACAGTCAATTTCATGGAGTTGGAAACAAGTCTGATAGACTTGGAAGCTACTCCAGATGACGTCATATGAATGTAGGTCTCTCATTGGCTGAGGGATTGCTTTAACCAATGAGAGTCCAGGATTCACATGACGTTCACTGCTGGAGTTTAGCTTCAAAATCCTAGAGCCCGTTTTGTGCTTCTCGGTGCTTTGTTATTTAAAATAAACAAACAGAAAAACAGATAGACATAAGCTTGGTAAGGTCAGCTCCTTCTTTAATTGTTGATTCGACTAATTGCTAACATCTTCGTCTGTTTTGGATATTCATTAATTGAATCCTACTATACCTTTTAAGCTAAATAAAGTCAATTATTGATTCGACTAATTGCTAACATCTTCGTCTGTTTTGGATATTCATTAATTGAATCCTACTATACCTTTTAAGCTAAATAAAGTCAATTATTGATTCGACTAATTGCTAACATCTTCGTCTGTTTTGGATATTCATTAATTGAATCCTACTATACCTTTTAAGCTAAATAAAGTCAATTATTGATTCGACTAATTGCTAACATCTTCGTCTGTTTTGGATATTCATTAATTGAATACTACTATACCTTTTAAGCTAAATAAAGTCAATTATTGATTCGACTAATTGCTAACATCTTCGTCTATTTTGAATATTCATTAATTGAATACTACTATACCTTTTAAGCTAAATAAAGTCAATTATTGATTCGACTAATTGCTAACATCTTCGTCTATTTTGAATATTCATTAATTGAATACTACTATACCTTTTAAGCTAAATAAAGTAAATTATTGATTCGACTAATTGCTAACATCTTCGTCTATTTTGAATATTCATTAATTGAATACTACTATACCTTTTAAGCTAAATAAAGTAAATTATTGATTCAACTAATTGCTAACATCTTCATCTGTTTTGGATATTCATTAATTGAATACTACTATACCTTTTAAGCTAAATAAAGTCAATTATTGATTTGACTAATTGCTAACATCTTTGTCTGTTTTGGATATTCATTAATTGAATACTACTATACCTTTTAAGCTAAATAAAGTCAATTATTGATTCGACTAATTGCTAACATCTTCGTCTGTTTTGGATATTCATTAATTGAATCCTACTATACCTTTTAAGCTAAATAAAGTCAATTATTGATTCGACTAATTGCTAACATCTTCATCTGTTTTGGATATTCATTAATTGAATACTACTATACCTTTTAAGCTAAATAAAGTCAATTATTGATTCGACTAATTGCTAACATCTTCGTCTGTTTTGGATATTCATTAATTGAATCCTACTATACCTTTTAAGCTAAATAAAGTCAATTATTGATTCGACTAATTGCTAACATCTTCGTCTGTTTTGGATATTCATTAATTGAATCCTACTATACCTTTTAAGCTAAATAAAGTCAATTATTGATTCGACTAATTGCTAACATCTTCGTCTGTTTTGGATATTCATTAATTGAATACTACTATACCTTTTAAGCTAAATAAAGTCAATTATTGATTCGACTAATTGCTAACATCTTCGTCTATTTTGAATATTCATTAATTGAATACTACTATACCTTTTAAGCTAAATAAAGTCAATTGTTGATTCGACTAACTGCAACAATCTTTGTCCGTTTTGTGCTTCTCGGAGCTTGGTAGGACAAAATATGATTGAAAAAACAAGTGTATATTCATTTTGAATTCTACTATACCTTTTAAGTCAATTGCTGTGCTGATTCGACTAACTGCTAAAATCTTTGTCCATTTTTTTGCTTCTCAGCGCTTGGTAGGAAAAACTATATATGAACTGTTATTGACAAATCCATAGATACACAGTCAAATATGGACCAAAAACAAAACAGGTATACATACATTTTGCATCCTACTATAGCTTATAAGCTTAGTAAAAGTCAGCTCCTTGTTTTAACCCTGCTTGATTAACCCTTTCCACACAGCACACGGTTGATCTCAAGGTTAAATTATTTCTCCCTCCTCTAGATTTTTTCTCTGCTATTCTCCTGGGCAACTCTGTTTCAAGGAATGTATTTACCACTAATGACACTTCAATTGCTTCAGGATTCACCAACATATCAATTTGATGGTTTCTGATTCGACCATTACATCCCAAGAAGCAGCAAATGGAATTCGAGGACGAAAAATCTACTTCGTTATCGGTGAAGAGGTTGCAAATTACACGCTGTAAACCCACTGCAATACGCTACAAAATGCAATATGCATCGAATAACTGCAGTTTTTTTATAGAATTTTCTGAAGTCTCTGACTTAACATAAAAAAAAGTGTGGAAAATTATCGAAGTTGTTTTATTGTATTTAGCGAGTGTGGATGGTGCTTGAGACCAGTGGGTAAGATGTCATCCTACTATCTTTGGTTGTGGGTTCGAATCCCCACTCGGAACACAGAGGAGTGAGTGATATTATATTTATGACATATTAGCCAAAAAGGTCATTTGTTTGCCAGGCATGGTACAGCCGGACAGGCATAGCTGGAGAGTGCATTGCGCAGAGCCCTGTGCTGGCCACTGGGGTTTGAGATCTTCACCCCACAGTGTTAACACCCATGCCATGAGGAGTCCCAGGACTTTCACGGGCAGACATAGATGCATTAGTGGATGATGCCAAGGTCCAATGCCTTGGATGTTAAATATCAAATGTGTAATATTTCTGCAGTAAGACCCAGATTTTTATCAAGATTACAGAATATTTGTGTTAACAAGAAAACATATTTCAACGGTAAGCCCTAGACTTCTCAAGATAAATATTTGTATACATATAAACAGCAAGACCTTAAACCCAGATAACATAATATTTGTATTAACAGTAAAACCCAGGTTTCTGCCTCAGATAGCATTGCAAATCAAGACAACATCGTGTCAATATTGGAAACCATCGGCTGACATCTCCATTCTAGCATGTTAACTGGGACTGACATATTCTAACGATAAATCCAAGATAACATAATGCTTGTATCAACACTAAGACCCAGGTTTCTACCAAGATAACATAATACCTACAGCCGAGATTTCGTTCAAGACAACTTGCTCATGCTGTCCAGTGACACTAGTATGCAATTTATTAAGCAGCTGGCATTGTGCAAGAATTGAAGGCACTAGAGATAGCAAGAAGAGATGGAGGGGAGAGAGGGTTGCTTCAGTGTTGCATGGGGAGTTCATCTGGTCAGTGGTGTATAGCAAGGAGCAGAGCTGAGAGGGCTAGCCACCGAGCTTCCATGTATCTTCATTCCAACTTGAGGCGCTGAGGGGACAGCGCCACGGTGCGGCCATCATACACATCACTATAGGACCGTCTATACATCTTCATTTAGCAGCAACTGCCGAGTTTCCTGGTTAGACAACTCAGGGCGACCACATTGCTGCTGCTGCTGCTGCTGTTGCTGCTGCTGCTGCTGCTGCTGTATTCAACAGAGCAGCTTTAGCCCTCACTGTTTCTCCCACCGTCCCTTTTGACATCCATCTTTATGAGAAATAAAACTTATGCAATTCAATTCATCCCAGCCTGCAGTCCATGGTTCACCTGCATAAATCTTACCCCGATAGCTGCCCTCTGCTATGATGTTTACCAGCTAGCCAGAACAACAGCACTGATCTGTCAGGTTTTACTGCCCTTTTCAGATGTAAAGCATGTCTACGTCTCAATGCTGCTGGGTCGGAAGCAGAGGCAGACGTAATGATGAGATGATAAGCGACCAACCCATGTTACACGGTTACCCCATGTTACACGTTTACCTAATGGGTGGGGTATTTTACTTGCCTCAGCATAGACACTGGGTACAAGGCACCTCCAATTTAACACGACCGACATCCAGTAAGGGTTCAGTTTCCAATATCGTTAAAATGTAAAAAATATATGTAGGGGCTATTCGGGTGGTCGGAGTAAGTTCATTTACAGCGATATAAATCTCACTCTACAGCTACAACACAATCTTAGAACAAGCAAAAACACATCAAGAATGTAACATGACTCCTTTTCTCTAGATCCCATCACTCTTTTTTGAGTGCTCTCCTAGTTTCTGGACTGATTCTCGGATAAGACGCAACTTCAACTGACAAGTGTACTGAATGACCTTTCCCCAGGGCCTAATTTGGTGAAGAATCCTACTCCTACTTGAAACTTATCCCACCAGATTAACTTCATCTTTCTAGGTTATCAATTACATCGTCTTTCGTCTCACTGAGACGAGCAATTGGGAAAATGACAAATCATAAAACAATTTTTTTTTTCAGCGATTTTTATAATCTTTTAGAATCATTGATCTTCCAGTGGATTTAGATTAGAGTGGATTTAGATTAAACTGAGATCATGACAGATCTCGAGGTTGTATTTTCAGAAAATGGAGTCAGGGGGATAACCCCTTTTCCCTCTCCCAAGTTAAAAATGGGGGAAACTATGGTGCATGCCTTTCCAAGTGTACAGTAGTCGAAATGAGCTTTTTCAAAACAGAGGTCAGTACCCTGCTAACGGATTTGTTTATATGACAAAAAAGGAATAACTGTTAAAAAAACAAAATCAGGGTGTAGCCAGAAAAGGGTAAGGCTAAGGGAGTGGGGTTGACTTGGACAAAAAATTGTTGATGCTATATTTCAAGATCTTTTATTTTTACACATAAAGACATAAGCATACTGTTGGGAGGGGGGATGGTGCACACTATTTAAATATGATTGAAATTATATAGTTCAAGCATTGAAAGACCATTGATAATCAAATCTCTCTGTTGGTCAAACGTCTTGACTGGTTGTTTCATAAATAGCAAAGTGATATACTAGGCACTCTGAAAGGGTCCATGGAGGGTAGGTTATCATAATATTATCATAATTTGTACACTGTGTATCAAAATATAGCGCCAATTGGGGGGGGGGGGGTTCTGACTCCCAAGTAACTCCCCTGGACTAAAACTAAAACATAACTTGTCAATCAAGTGTAGTACATGCAGCTTAATTGCTGTATGGCTGTGGGGGAGTACAGTCGCCCAAAACAGATTACAATATCTCCCTTGGGACAAAACTCCATAATATGCATGGCCAGTATGCGTGACAGAATGGCTAAAGAAACCTGCTAAATGGCGCCATTACATGTTGCAAATACAAGCAAATCATGTGTGGGAGTAGGTATTTATAATATTACTGTGGTAGGGCGTGTGTGGGTTAAAAAGATTAAGATGTTGTAGCATAGCACTTTAAATGAATTAGCTCCTAAATTTTCATATGATATTATTTGAGTAATGTAAAGAGATGCACATCAAAATTTCAATTTTAAGAATTTCTTCAGCATTTATAGATATTTAAATGTTTATTCCTCTTTATAATTTTAGTACACATTTAATGATTCAACTTTAACTTACTGAAACAGTTTACGGGTCTTCCTTCACCCAGTTATAAATAATTATAGTCTTCACTTTATTATGTAATGTGTTATTGCATATTAAATTATCATGTCATGTTACTTTGTTACTGTTACAAGAATAACTTCATAAAATGCACTGAAAGAGATAATATTGTAATCTAATGTATGTAACCTTGATGTTACAGTCAAGGTCATTCTGTGACCTTGAACTTTGACCCAAGTTCATCCAAACTATTTGCACTAATTAAAAGTCTGTGAGACTTCTGCAGTGTTCAACCAAAGTTTGGTGAAGATCTGATGATTCAGTGAGGAGTTATAGTATGTTACCCCATTCGGGGTAATTATCCTCGGGGGTTGCAACTGACCTGTGGATGCCACAACATTGGTCAACATCAATCAACATCCCTCAGCATCATGTTGTTTTAAGTAAAAATCAGGCCCAAAACCTGTTAAAAATATAAGTTTTTACCATTTGACCTTGAACTTTGACCTAAAACTTCCCCGAGGTCATATGAAAATGTTGACATGTTTTTCAAGACGCTACCTAAAATATAAAGTGAGTTACAGTAATTTTTTATCTTAAAATTCAGGGTGACCTGTGACCTTGACCCTTGACCTAAGGTCATTCACACTCATGATTTATGTTTATATGCTCAAAGACAATAAGTGACTCAAATATGGTTCAATTGCAATGATTTGAAATTTTCAAAATTTGAGTAAAATGTGACCTGTGACCTTGAGAAATGGGTCACCTTTATAGGGTCAAAGTATTTGTGTCACCCCAAGGTTCAATCTGACCGAGTTTGGTTCACTAAAAAAAAAAGTGCTGACAGACTATACAATTAAAAAAAAGGTCTTCATCCATAGTGATGGGTGAAGACGAAATATTAGATTCTAAATGAATGATATTCACCTGGCCTATACATTTCCAGGAAAGCAAGACCCTGCCAATAAGACTAGTAGATAAATGTAGCGGTGATCTTAACAGTGAGGTGGTTTCAAATTTGCAAATGACATAAAATCCCAAATTACCGAACATTTTTCTTTAATAAACATATTTGACTGAACATATTTCATTCTATAATTTTTTGAGCTGCATGCATTTGTTAAGAGAGTTTTACCAAGCAAATGGTTGCAAGTGTTACGATAAGTCAATAAACCGCTAAAATCACGCAGTGATAGGAACAAAACAGACAATGCAAGCAATATACATCCAGTGGAGAACCCACAAAATGTTTTAGAGCACTGAGCCAAAAACAAACACGGGGCCCTGTAGCACTTTATAGCTTTTTGAATCTGTGCCAATGGGTTTGAGTAAATTTGGACCACCGGAAGTAAAGGATTTGGAAGCACTTCCGGGTTAGAGCGGACGAACAGACAGACGCAGCTCCCCCATGTGACCTAGGTCGAGCCTCCTTCTGGGAATTTCAACAGCTGTAACCATGGATTCTCTCGAGTTCTGAGATCTTTGGCAGACAACTCTGCGAGCGTCCAGTGCTTCCTGGATGGTAGCTGACTCCGCTGTGGCTTACGTACTACATTTCACATAAATTAGATCACATATATACAGTGGTACCTGTCCATTAAGACCAGATTAATCATGCAAATCTATGGCCGTAATGGTAAGGTGGTCTTAATGGTGAGGTAATATACCATGGAATACAACTGTTCAATTTCAGATAAATCGGATCAAATATACAGTGGTACCTCGCCATTGAGAGACTGATGATGTAAATATATGGCCTTAATGAAGAGGTGATCTTAATGGTGAGGTTATGTATACCATGAAATACTATGTATTCAATTCCACATAGGCCTAAACATTGACATTAATTATAACACTGATCGGTCAAGTTTGGTCTTAATTGAGAGGCGGTCTTAATATTGTATTGATACTTCACATTTCAAGATTCGGTGGTCATAATTGTGATGTGGTCATAATAATGAGGAAATATACAATGGTTATCCTAGAACACTGTTCTGTCCAAGATTTGGTGGTTGTAAAAGCGAGGTGGTCTTAATATTGAGGTGATCTTAAAACGGGGGTCCACTGTGTGTGTATTTAATCCAAGCACAAAAAGGATGCAGAAATGGCCGGATTTTCAATAACAACAGCAACCTATATAAGACATAAAATAAAACCCAATAGGTCAGATACCAGCTTTAATTTCTAATAGGCATACATGTATATATCTTAACAGCTATTATTACAATGCTCATATCTCATTGTTCAATTTAGAAACAAAGTATATGAGCAGTGCCAAAAAACATTTTCTCAAATAAGAAATAAGAACTTCCTGAAGTTTCGGAGCACCACGAGATACATTTCTCAGTAAAAACGAGAAAAGAAATCCCGAATCAAGTAATATAATCTTTATTGTTCAACAGAATATTTCTGTTTCTAGTAACGCTTTCAAAAGGTTAAAAATTTGTATCCAATGAAGATTGGCTGAATCGATATGTAAACTTGCAAAGTGAAAATTGCACTTGATGGGTCACTGGTTGGACCTGTATTTTGTTAGACCGAATTTTGCTGTCATTTACAAGCACGCCGGTTCGTCGTGAGTCAGTTTGTCGGACTAATATTTTGTGTAAAAGTTCAAACTCCTTTAATGACTCATACTGGCATTATTGTCTTGGATTCACTGAACCGTGTCATTAATGATAAGGATTACATAACGTGACACAAGCAGCCCTTTAGTGATAGAAACCCAGGTAACAGTGATTGACCTTCCAATGGCCCAAAGATGAGTCATAACTACCTTGTGAGTCACCATGGGATAGAACAGGCTATTATAGAACACATATGAGTGTGACTCATCAATGCGGTTTTTAGAAGGAAAAGTTTACATATTAATTCTACCAATGGTAATCTGATTAGAATTTAGGAAAAAGTGCAGTATAGCGGACCCAGATTTATGACCATATTTAACGAGCCTTTTTGCCAGGCCTATGACGTAAAAGTGCTTGAAATCAATTTATGACGTCACAAACTAATGTAGTTATGACAGCGGTTTTCATATTCAGGGTAAAGACAGAGTTTATTTTTTGCTTTTTCTAGGGGGCTACCACCGCCCAAACCCCCGCTATTCTACACCAAATGTTATTTTAATTGTGCCAGAACTTCAAATTTGTGAAATATTTGATAAAAATGTAATTTTTAATGGACGCCAAATATGGGCATATATTTGGGTCCGCTATACTGCACTAAACCCAAGAAAACTATTTCAATGCAATACTTGAGGTTTGATGTCACAGACCAACTCTATGAGTGGAGCTTTATACTTGCCTCACCATAGACTGTAAGCCGTTCTGACTTTTTCTTTAATACTGCAATCTACTTGCAATAAATACAACCAATGCTTAAATCAGTTTTTGTAGGAGTCTATCTTTTTCATACATATATATAATTTCATTGACAGGATATTATCATAATTGATACAATTGTCAAACATACAAACAACATACAATAATAACATACAATAATACAGTACTTTTACAGTAATAAGATAATAACACTAAAAGTGTTAAGCTGACAGTCTATATTAAATGTTGTAACTATGTATTTTACAGCAAGTTGGTTGTGACTAGTAAAAATACTAATAATAAAGTACAATTTTACATTATAGACAAATAATAAAAAAATAAAAATGATATTCTACATCCTCCCAAAATATAAGACAAATATCATGTACACAGTAGTCAAAGTGGTCTTATATTTTTGGACGCTGGTGTACAATGTTGATCTCTGTATGAGCCTGATAATTACTGTCATTAAACTTAGCCTGACCCAGAAGCACTAAACTGGGAGAATTTCCATTGACCTCATTTATCCATTTAAGGTATTATCTGAACTAGATGTCGCTTTTGACCTACTTCTACATCTGCAAGGGCATGCAGCAAGTACTGTCCAACTCATTAAAAATGTTCAGCTTTAACTATTCAGAGCTAGGATGAATTACCAAAAGCTACACAAGCCATACCTACAGGGTGCATAAGTAGGCGAACTCGTCTGGAAATTTTTTTTTATTTAGGGTTCTTAATATAAAAAAACCCAAAACGATATCATGAAATTATTCTAAACTAACTAATCTGATATCCCTAAATAATCACTCTTTAGATGGTCTGTGTCAATTTGATTGCCATTAAACTAAAGAAATTCCTCATTTAAGGGGGGTTGTGGGGGTTACCCATATAGAAACAAGCTGGAGATACCTGATTGTAACTACTCACTTCAAACAGCATGATACTCGCTCAAACATAGACACTGAGCATGAAACAATTCCATTATACCAAGCCGAGTTCCAGTTCCTTAAGTCCTCAAACGGTTACCAGACCAACAATCGAACAGGAGACCTACAATAAGACCTACCCCTGAGCCACTGGACCACTCAGCTTCTGTAAAATAACTACAAACGGGCCTCTGTCCATATATACAAAATAATCCATCCTTTATCATGTTTATTCCTGAGAATATGAATGGAATCCTGTCCCTATTCTTGGGAATAGGTATGGAAAATAATCCTTATTCCTGAGAATAGGTATGGAAAATAATATATCCTTTATTCATGAGAATAGGTATGGAAAATAATCCATCCCTTATTCCTGAGAACAGTAAAACCCAACCCTACATCCACTTCTTAATACCTCAGTTAAAGGCTACTTTGTCAGTTTTTACCCAATTCCTATTCCAGAAAATAGCCTCTCAATAAACACAGCTGCAGCATTAAGGTTAATAATTCTTACATGGCAGGCAATGTATATGGTTCTTAACTTACTAGTGATGCATTATTATACACTTTTAGTGTAGATTTTTTCTGCCGTAATTTAGACACTACAGTTAGTTGAATTAAAAGTGGCCTGTCAAATTGAACCTAGACAAAGCTAGATAACTTCTGCTATACGATGCTACCTGCCACTAGTAGAAACCGCCTATATCTGGCTACTTAAAGCCAGATCTAAAAGTACATGCAGCTTCATCTTGTGCATGAGTTCAGAGTTACGCATATTCGCCATTCTTTGATGAAAATATGCATGTCAATTGCACATACATATGGCGATATACATATAAATTTCTTACGTTAATGAAGGCTAATTTATTTTCAGTGGTGGTAGGTGTAAGCCGACTATAAGCTAGTAGTGGACAAAAGCGGCTGCATATAGCCAGTTATAGCTGTCTAGAGTCAACCATATTTCATGAAAGTAACTGTACGTAAAGAGCTATACTTTGATAACCAAATTAGCATTTCCCATTCTTCGTCCCTGTCATCACTGATAATTCTTCATCTTTGTGTCATAAAATCCTAAACTTTTTAAAATATAAACTAATTTTCCCCTAAATTGAAACAAAAGGGGGGGGGGGGGGGTGTAGTGCATTTTGTTTAAGATAATAGCATTTCTTTCTTATATACTGAAGAGGTTCGTCAGCATGCAATCCGAGTGACTTGGCCTGCCAATATGGCTGTCACACAAAGGGCCAGGACGTCCCATAGACCCTTGTTTAAGGAGTTCTGACGTGTGACCAGCCTTTCGTAAAATTCAAAGAGACAGGACCCAATTTGTCTTCCCTTGTAACATTTTATACATGCATCTAGACAGGGTAGGGTCACACTGAAGAAATTAAGACAGACAAGAATGATATGGGGTTACGCAAAAGAGTACAGTACTACTGACAAAAAACGTTCTATGGTAAATATCATTTTGGAAATACTTTTGCAATATAATATGTGAATTTCATTTTACCAATCTGAAAATACTGCAAAGTATGTCAATTTCATTTAACTGAAGATCGTTTTCATGAAGACATCCTACATCTGATTCATCTGTGTGTCTAAAACAAGCATATTGTCAAAAGATATTAAATAGTAGCATCAAGATGAGATGGAATTGGTGGGAGTCCTCAGGAAACCATGGGGGGCATCTCAGTCGCAATATATCAAATATCTTAGAGATGTCCCCCCATATTACATGTATCATCTTTAACTTCATTCTTATATGTTACATTGTATCAATGATTGATATGGGTGTGGGTGTGGGTGTGAGTGTGTGGGTGTGTGGGTGTGTGGGTGGGTGTGTGGGTGTGTGGGTGTGTGGGTGTGTGTGTGTTGGGCTTTACGTCCTGTATTTCTGCACCAGTTGGGCTAATTAGGACAGGCAGGGACCATAGCAATGAGACGAAGGATGAAACAGCCATCCAACTTAGGCTCGGCCGGGAATCGAACCCGGGACCCAGCAGTTGGAAGCCCAGAGTGCTACCTCTGAGCTAGGCCCCCGCCCCTAATGATTGATATGGGTAATATGAAATAAATTTGTTCTGAGTTCTGAAATACTAGCTCAGGTGGCCTAATGACTTAGGCATCCCAGAGAGCATTCCAAATCGGCCGAGCATCGTTTCCATACTGGCCACTTGTCGTTTCAACATCGTATTAATCCCGCCGACATCGCACCGACGTTGAAACGATTTGGAATGCTATCTGGGATTCACCAATTCCACATAGGCCAGCATTTGTTGAAGGGTCCCGGGTTCGAAACCTGGCCCCGGCACTCTACATGAGCTACATCTCCGCTGGATACCAATGGCATGAGATGTGGAATTGGAGGTGCTTTGTACTCGGTGTCTATGCTCAGGCAAGTAAAAGACCCCACCCATGGGATAAATGTGTAACATGGTGTGGAATCCAAGCTTTATCATCTCATCATTACGTCTGCTTGTGGCAGCTGGTCATATAAGCTGACTAGGCTTCAGACCCAGTGGCATTGAGATATAGACATTGACACTGATAATGACACATATATAATTAACTAGATTTTGTGACCTGAATAGTATGATATTTTTTTTAATAATTGATATGCGTTTACGCGTGGACAAAATGTTTCTTATTTGTTGTCATACAATTCTGAAGGGCAGAATAAATGATATTGACCTTCATATGTAATGGCATATATATCTACTACATAAACAATGTATTGGTACATTGTAGAGAGCTATGATATGGATCTATGTAGCTGAGGGTTAATGAATATATATCGATCGAAGGAGGGTTAACAAACTGATAAATAGAGAATAGGGATTATGAATTTTAAATATATGAATGATGAGCATCCTTGTAGGCTGTTGTTGAGAAGCTTCTTGATTCCGAAAGATTGATGACTGAATTAAGGAAATTGATTTTTCCATCTTACCAAAAACCCTAAATAATGGCAATTCGATGCAGCAAGGCTCTGAGTCTGAAGCAGCTGTTAAAACAACTTTACTTGGCATATTTCTAAATCATGTCCTCTAAATTTATTTATTTTTGTTGTTTTGGTTTCTTCCCCTGGGCTCTGCATACTATTATTTTTAAGTCCATACATGGATAGCCAGATTGGTTAAAACCACTGCGATAAGCAGTATATATTTGTCTGTTTTTTTGTTGTTTTTTAAATTTCTTTATTATTTGTCTATAATGTAAAATTGTATTTTATTATTAGTATTTTTACTAGTCACAACCAACTTGCTGTAAAATACATAGTTACAACATTTAATATAGACTGTTAGCTTAACACTTTTAGTGTTATTATCTTATTACTGTAAAAGTACTGTATTATTGTATGTTATTTGTATGTTTGACAAATGTATCAATTATGATAATATCCTGTCAATAAAATTATATATATATACTATCCTTTACCATATAATAACAACAACAAAAAACATAGAAGAAAACATCATATGAAATCATGTTTCGAATGTTGACTATTGTCAAATCATTGTAATATTTTTTCTTTTCATTTTATTCATCATTAATTGATATATATTCCATCCATGGAAAGTCTCTCTTACATTTTGACAATATAGGTTTGCGATATATATAATGAACATGGATATGTCGTTTTTACTTTTTGGTGGTAAAAACAACAATCCAGAGAAGTGATAGGACCCCCGAAAAAATCTATTAGAAGGCTGTCACCAACTCTGGCTGGGTTGATGCAATTAAAATCTTGTTCCTGCGATCCCATTCTTTCTTGTCAAGGCCTTTGATTGAGTGAGGGAATCCTCATTAAATTGTAGTTCCGATGAAATAATGCTTTATTCAGCCGCTATGACCTTGCTTTGCCAGTGAGATGGGCCGCATCCAGAGCTTTTGTTTCGGACCAGCTTCACCAACAACACGCGGTTGGATCCAATGCTTTATTGCAGTTCATTACTCATTCAAATTACAGACCAATTAGTACGATCGTCAAATGCACAAGCTTGTACTTTCACACAAGCAGCCAGCCAAATATCAAAAGCATTTCTCTAATACTACATCTATGATTTTGTAGCTATGACAATTGTTTTAAGCCAAGGTTATATTTAAATCTGTGGCCTTGAGAAATTGACGGAATGTGCAGTGGTACTTATAAAAAAAGGTTCAGCTAATAGCTATCCAGAGCCAGCAAAACCTATAGGTATACCTGAAGCTATAAGAACCTAAATCAAGCCATACCAAGACAGAAACACCCCATGCAAAATTGGCTAAACTAAAGTATGAAACAAATTTTACACGATTTATTTTCTTGTTTCTGAGTTTTGAGTTTTCGCCCATATGGATTCAACTTAAATCGCAAGTTCAGATTTTTGACTTTGGGTTAGATGAGACACAGTTTACATTTTATTTTCTTGTACTGTCTGGATTTTCGAAAGCAAAAACATTTAAAATGAAATATTTAGCCGTAGAAATATTACAATTGCAGTGGGATTATGCTCACCACACTCATAAACCCTTATGAGCTAGCTAAGACTAGCTTAAAAGACGATTTTCGTCCTAACCAACGGGCCTCTGGCTGATGTAAGATGCCTATAGTATAATTCAAAATAAATGTCTATTTTTGGTCATATTTTTTACACAAATCTCATGGAGAAAAAAAAAATTATTTTACCAAAAAATCAAATCCTAACTTACCAATAAAAACCCCGCTGCACAAATTCACTAGGACTTCAAGCTACTTATCTTTACAATGATAGGTGCAACGTTACAGCCATTTTTTACAGGGGGGGATTTACAGCAAACTTCAGGAAAACGGTTGGACATTTATTTCGAGTCATATAAGTTTTTTTGAACACTCAACAGAGTCTTAACTGACTTTATGGTTACAATCTTGACAGACCTGTTCAAGCATGAGCCTTTCTCAACTCCTAGGGAGTCTACCAGAGTGGAGCAGCGGTGACAGAGGATTCGCATTCATTTATGTCTGGTAGGAGAATTGAATTAAATATAATGGCAACATCTAGGTTGCGAGTAGGTTTTTATTGACAGAAGAGAAACGGGCAGTTTTTCTTTTTACATTAATTCTTTTCTTTGCCTATTTTTTTTCTATCGTCTGGGATAGCATGCAATCTATCATTGATAGCATTTAGCTGATTCAGCTGTAAAAGCCAGCACCGACAGCTTACAGCTTTCTCTGTTAAGATCCATTGTTCATTTTGTAACCGTGTTGGCTTTTAACACACCTTCTGGAGGTCCAGAGTTTTTTGAATCTGTAAATTATATTGGTTTTACCTTTATATGTTAACTGAGGACCAATGTTTTTTTCTTTCTTAGTTTCTTCTTTCTTTCTTTCTTTCTTTTTTCTTTTCTATTACAAAAACTAGCATCTTCATTTATTTTTTCCTTCCCTTTGGTAGTTTAATGTCTTCAAATATTTTCCATTTATCTATCTTCTTATCTTTTTATCTATCTATCTATCTATCTATCTATCTATCGATCGATCGATCTATCTATCTGTCTATTTGTCTATCTATCTATCTATCATATCAATCTATCTATCTCTATTTATTTTCAGTGCACCCGACCTTGGAACTCTGGCACAGACAAAACATTGCATAACACTTAATAGCGCCTTAATTGGTCAATTGAGGATGATTGTAAACAATCAAGGAATTGCGCAATCTGTGTTTGCTGGTCAATGACCTGCTGAGTTTCCACAGCTTTGTTGCGGCTATGAATAAATGTCATAAGCAAATATTTTGCGCTTTTAATTTTTATTTATTTGCCTTTACCAAAACAATTTTTTTTATTGTTTAACCTCGCTATTAACACCACTTCACAATTAAGGGTACTGAAATTAGAATGTTCACTTTGTATTTTAATATCTTAATATTTTTTTGGATGACTAATACTTATTTAAAATTTTCGCATAATGCTTGATAACAAGACCAGTAATTGTCACAATAGAATTTTACCCAATATTGTTATTAAATAACAATATTCTTTTTAATTTTATTCTTATTTATTTATTTTATCTTCTGTTTTTACTTTTTAAAAAATAACATACAATCATAATTTTTATTGGAATAAATAAAATCAATAAAACATTGTCATCACAGCCTATTTTCCAATTACACATGCAGTGAATTTATTACTATCAGTTATAGATTGTGTTCTGGCTCACATGTTCTCTCTGACACTACGCCAATATCCTAGGGACCTACTTAACTCTAGGACGCTTATCAGAATTGCTGGGGAGGCAAGTGAGTCCATCGCCCTTCCTTGGTCACTCAAATGACCTTGGATGACCTTGACAATTCCCAAGGGTCACAAGGGTGTTCCCGAAGGTCAAATTCAATATCAAATCATTGATTGCGGCAGCGTTTCGAATCTTTCCAGCAATATTATCGGAGTGATTGAGCAATCAAGCAAATGTGTTGAAGAGATTGAGAGAGATTGAGAGAGACCTAGACAGACTTTCACGGACTAAATGAGACCAAGAGAGACTCTTGCAACAGGGGCGTAGCCAGAAATGATTTAATAATTTAAAGGGGGGATAAAAAATTAGATATAGAAAGTTGTTCCAATGATGAAGTCTATAAAACCCTATTATCCCATGCCTAGGTGTATTTTCTCCCCTATACAAGACTTTTCCCGGGAATATTCAGAGGGAAAGTTAGCTGTATAAGGGAGTATACTGATATTAAGGGAAACGTTAAGGGAATCACTTATATTAAAAATATATATATAATAATAAAAATCTGAGGCATATGATAAAAATTGGTTGATGCAGTATATCCCCGATATATTCCCTCCCCCGAGACTCGATATATTCCCGAGACCTGAGTCTCGGGGGAGTATATATCGGCGATATACTGCATCAACCCATGATATAACCTTTAATAATATTTTTTATAGGGAGGGGGTTCAAAGAAAGAAAGAGGTGAAAGTAAAAAAAGAAGAAAGAAAAAACATTGGTCCTTAGTTGACACATGGTTCAAGAGTAGGGTTGAGGGGAGGGGAGGTTCACAACCCCTCCCCCGTCATTACGCCCAAGGACTCTCAGACATGTTCTGAAAACAGTTCCCGGCAGTCACATTATTCATGAATGAATTGCTTAACATTTCCAATTCCAAAAATGCTCATCATCTCATCATTACGCCTGCTTATGGCAGCTAGTCATATCCCCTGACTAAGCTCCATACCAGTGGCATGGGGACAATAGTATAACATGGTGTGGACTCCAATTAACCCTCTATTACGTCTGCCATTGACAGCTGGTTATATGTAAACTCACTCAACTTCAGACCAGCAGCAAGATTTGAAACATGAGGTAATTAATTATATCACTCTAGAATGGATGGCCTGAGAGGGCCTGATTATATGAATAAAAGGATTTATTTTAATAGTATAAGGTCTTCAATGTGGTTTTCTTACTGCCGTGATTGTAAGTAGAACAGAATTTAAACCATAATTGAATATTATAATAAACACGATACGGCCAACAAGACGTTGACAGACTATGAGCAACATGGAGCTGTGTCCTACACATCGTGTGTGTGGTAGCGATGGCTATCTGCTTTGATAAAATCTGTTTACGGGAACCTAGTCCTTTCTTGTGGCCAGCGATGTTATCAGGGTCCTCAGGAGAGAGCATCATAGAGATTATATGAAGCGCCACCTACAGGCAGTGGCAGACATGTCCTAGAAATTCATGGGGTGCAACCACAGGCCCTATCTCTCATGAATGTATGCCAGTGTCATGGCAGTCCTCAAAATAGTCAATGTGTCAATGGAATGGTGTTCAGTAAAAGCATGTTATCGTTTAACCACCATGTTGCTATAGTTCTGGTCATTGACACCAGCCTGGGCAAATCATTGCATGTGGGGTTTTAACAGAATTTAGGAGCTACAAAAAACCTCACGTGACCTGGCGTATGGAATTATTATGCAATAATATTGATGGATACCACAACACGCAGTTATGAATATTTCAACTGTGGTTTTAACAATATATAGCTACAGTTAAAAAAATTAAAATTTCGTTTTTGGATTTAAAACAATATAAATTTAATACATACATAGCCAAATGTGCCACGTGCGTTTTCCATGAGAAGGATATACGCATGGAAAACGCATGGTTTTTAGCTAATTATAATAAGGAAAAAAACATGCGTTTTCCATGCGTTTATCCAAATGCATGGAAAATGCGCATGGCACAATTGGCCATGTACAGGTATCAAAAAATATATATTTCACTTTGAATTTACTACATTTAAAAAAAAAGTCATTTCCAAAATTGCGGATCATCTCGTAGTAACAGTATCTACTTAACATCTGGTTTCCTTTGGTAAATGCAGGAAAGATCTGTCTGAGGTCTAACGTGTACATGTGGTTTACGGTGTCAACCTCAATGTTATAAACTTGTAAGTCACCATGGTAACATGGTCTATCTTTCCCTGTGCGTCTGGGCAAGTTACGACTTTAATTAAAGGTCGATCACCGTCGATGGTTTCATTTCGGGCACGTAGTCTATGGATACCTCCATCACAGAAGAGCTGTCTGGTGCGCATGCGCACAACTTTGGATCAATGTTTACCCATCAGATCAAGCGGACGAACTTCTTCACAAATATTGAAAGCAAGTGACTTGTGATTCTTCAAGTGCTTCAGAATTGATAATGAGTTCGTACGGTACCAGTTTTTGTGAAGTTTCGAAGTGAAATTTCTTGGAATCTACGTCTCTCTTAAGTGTTGGGCGCGAACTGGCGCGTATCTGTAGAACGCACGTGGGGAATGCAAGCACGTTCTAATTTGCATAAAAGGCGGGAGAAGGCGCGTCTTGGGGCCGATTGGATCACGATTCGTATGCTGATCTTGGCAGGGCAGGTGTGGTTCCCTGGACTCAGCCCACCCAACATCTCTTCCTCTGGACCTAGACATTGCTTGCTAGAGAAAAAGAGGTTAGCGCAACACGCAATGTTTCATAATAGATCCAAAGCACGATAGCCAGTGTAATCAGAGGAAAGGTAAAAGTGAACTTCAGGAAGATCAAACCCAAAGTTTTACCATCATCAATGACCACAATCCATAGTATTGTTTTACTGAATGACCTTTTGATCATTTGGTGTATGTACCCCTATTCATCGAGCTCCAAAAATATAAGCAATGCTCACACCAGCTTAGTACAAATGTACAGACTTGGAACTAAGTCAAAAACAACAAAATCCTCTCAAATCTTACATCTATTCAAAAATTACGTGTATTTTAATCTGACCTGATAAGCAAACCCTCATATCATGTAGTGTAAAGCCAGCCACCCCATAGACCCTTCAGCATGATGAGATGCACAGAGCCACAGCATCCTGAGAAGTATATGGCTGTCAGCCTAAATACCTCTCTGATTATTCATAAGGGCCCAGGGTAATTGATTAGCACAAGATATTGTAAGTATATACCACCTTAGCAAGGTCTATAGATAAAAGCAACAAAGTGAAGTGGAGGGAATAGCTAGTTAGATAGATATATAGATAGATAGATTGATATATTAGATAGATTAGATAGATTAGATAGTTAGATGAGATAGATAGTTAGAGTTAGATATATAGATAGATAGATAGATAGATAGATAGATAGATAGACGATAGATATAGATAGATATATTAGATAGGTAGATTAGATAGTTAGATAGATAGATAGATAGATAGTTAGATAGATAGATAGATAGATAGATAGATAGATAGTTAGATAGATAGCTAGAAAGACAGATAGATAAATAGACACAAATACTGATTGCCTGAAGGACAGTCTTATTGACTGACTGACTGACTGACTAAATGATTGAATGATTGATTGATTGATTGATAACAAAAAAAAAGTTACAGACAAGTGTGCAAGACAGCGTTACACCTCCAAAAGTAGCACTTCGACCTTGTTCAACATGCAAGTGGCAGTGACCTGTGTTAATTAGTTTTACCAAAAATATAAGAGTACTTTGACCACTGTGTTCATGCGCTAGTACTCTTATGTTTTTGGAAGGCGGTGTAATACCAGGTTCAAATTTTTGAAGCCCAGTGGGAAACACAAAGGAATGCAAATCGAGAAATATAATTAGCAAAAAAAATACAAAGCTTTGAGAATTGTTTTACAGTATATTAATTATGCTTCCAGCGCATAAAACTTTGAAATCGCCCAGACCTGACATATGCTATAGCAGTGGTTAATTATCATTTAAACTTCTACTCACTTCATGGTACTATTACTGTAACTGTTGCATTATTATGCTGCATATGACCAGCTGCCCTACAATAGTACCTGCTACATAGCAATCCAAGCCATCATTTGCAGACAGAACAAGAGCAATCACTTACCTTATATTCGGTGTCTGTGCTGGGGCAATTAAAAGACCCTACCCTTGGGATGAATAAGTTATATTGTATGAACCTCCAAACGTTATCATTTCATCATTATGTCTACCTCTGGCAGCTGGTCATTTAAGCTGACTAAGCTTCAGACTTCTGCAGCACTGTAATTGTTCACTAGTACCGATTTCTAGGACAACTTGCTTTATATATAAATCATTTACAATGTTCAGGGTGCCACTTTTATTTGTGAGCAGTGTGGACTTGATAATGAGCGTGTGATTGCCATTTATATGTCGCAAAATGTTTCCTCAACTCCCAAGGAGCCATCTTGGATTTTACGACTCACCCCGTGAGTGAGCGATAAAAGAGGTTGGATCAATAGCGGACAAATTAGGGTGGACAAAATACAGCATGCTAGTCCTGGGGGTAAGTAAGTTATAGTCTGTGGAGGGTAAAAAAAAAGTCTAATTCGCCACACCCTCATCGCCCCACTGTCTAGGACAGTTTGAAGGCTCTGTTTGTAGATTTTACATTGTCTCAATGCTACTGGTCTGAAGCTTAGTCAGACGTAATGATGAAATGATAAAAAATTGAGTCCACATCATGTATCACCTTCGCCCAATTGGTGGGGTATTTTACTCGCACCAGCATAGACATCGAGTACAAGGCACCACCAATTTAACGTCTCATGCGATCGACATCCCGCGTTATTGCGACTCATTAGAAGTGCCCAAGTCAGGAATTCTTTGAAGATTGATCGAATGGTCAGGTAATAATATGGATGATATAACCCTAACCCTTAAACTGGCAGTGCCATGTACTCAACGTGTATCCTGAGGCAAGTAAAAGATCCAATACAATTGTTAGTGTGTATAACGCGGCTTTGGATTCAAAGTCTGTCGCGTATCGTTAAATCTCTCTTTTTTTTAGCAGAAAGTCTTATGTAAAGGTTATTGAGATTATGAAGACCACATGTTATACACATTTACCTGATGGTTGGGATATTTTGCTTGCCTCAGCATAGACACAGAAAACTTACAAATAATCAACTGTATCATTTTGAAACTCTTTCTAATCCGAAATTTCATACATTCGAATTCATGACAAAAAACAAATGACTCGAAGCTGGCTGCATGGTGGTTCCTGCAGATTCCAGAATGGTCACCTAACAAGCTCTTCTGGCAGACTGGGGGAGTAGACAGACTGGGGCGCAAGGTTAACTACTGGGGTTAAGCATTCTCCCAGAGTTCCCTTCGCTCCTAGTCACTCCCCATTTCCTTCTAGATGAGGCAATTTGATGTCCTGGACTTATATTCTAATTCAGGATTGAAAGTGTGGGGCTGTGAGGTAGATTCCTGGACTTCTACTAAAGGAATTTGCGAGCAAAAAAGGTTTAAGAGCTAATTTTGATGATTCAATGGAATTTGATAACTGACATTTCCTTATATAGTTAGGTGCAATTAGCCACTAAATGATCTTTAAATTTTGCCTTCTTTGTTATTTCTCCCCTAATGTAGCTAGTGCTGATTATTGTAAAAATTGTATACAACAATATTATACAACCAAATTGGAACAGCAATTTAACTGCACTCTTTTTTCGTTTTTGTCTTTTTGGCAGAATAATTACTATAAAGATGAGTAAATGGTCATCACACGAGTTTTGAAGATCAAGGTTGAAGGTTCCACTTAATTATATCATATAATAACGCGACCCTTTAATATTTAACCCATGCTACAGTCAACACAATTATATATTAGCTATTTTTCCACTATTATATAGTTTTGATTTCCTTCCTTCCAGCCCTGTTATGAGACAGCAACATCATTGTTTATGTGGAGACATGAGAAGGGTGTATGACAAGGATGCTCTCTAGCCCATATTCGCGTCAACACTATTTAGCTACTAATTCCTGGCCTATACAGACCGTGTCATTTTCTTACTCTTTGTTGTTTGCATTATTTATATGTATTCTACAATCACATTAGGCTAGTGCCAGCTCAGCACTCTGTGGACATTAACCTCAAAGAGACAGGGAAACAGAGAGGATGTGAAAAAGAGAGGCTGAGAGAGAGGAAGAGAGCTATTGCTTGTTGTTTTTTTAATTGAATTCAGACGAGATAGACAGAACAACTTTCAGACAGATATATTGTGTAATATATGATTGTTATAATATTCTATTTAATGCTTAAGTTTAACTATAGGTTGTGGTTCTTTCAATTAAACAGACTATCAGTTGCTGTTTCTGTTGCTGCTGCTGCTGCTGTTGCTGCTGCTGTTGTTGTTGTTGTTGTTGTTGTTGTTGTTGTTGTTATTCTTCTTCTTCTTCTTCTACTACTTCTTCTTCTTCTTCTTCTTCTTCTTGAGAAAGGAAAAAAGGACAGGACAGAGGTAAATCATAGACAGCAGAGACAGTTAGTCGGACAGACAGGATAAGGTGAGCATAAAAGTAAATGTATTTTTCATGGTATGTTACAACACTCAAGCAGTTTCAACCAACTTCACAATTACACCCTTGGTAGGCCGGTAGGCCTGTTCAAGCATGAGCCTTTCGCAACTCCTAGGTGAGTATTCAGCTTGGCAGCCGTAGTCAGCGTACACAGACTAAGCACCAGCTGAAGCACTCTACGATTGCCATCTCTGCCTAGTAATTGAATAGATGTGAGACTTGAGAGGATTTAGACGTAATTTTAAGCACATAGCCAAGTACCCATTTGTACCTGGGTGAAGTGAAGCTGTTTTTTTAAGGAAGAACTGCTTCTTCCACACCGTGGCTGGGCTTGAGCCCATGACCATGCGCGCACGAATCCAGCACCTTATCCACTAGGCCACGGCACCTCATGGTACACAAATTTGTAGGAGTTATCGGTTAATGCATTAGAGCAAGGTTGCTTTACCAATTGGCATATACATAGAGTCATAGACTGATGTTTGTTAACCTGACTCAAAGAATAAGACATTCATAAGAAGCAATGTGACAATTTATTAGAAACATAGATATTGACAAACGTCCCTACATGCAAACAGACACTAAACCAATGTAAACTAACAGCAAGACAAGAAACCTAACTAATGAAACTTCATATTTTTGGCTCAAAAAGCAGACACATAATGCCACCACAAGACGCCATACAGTACATGCAGTGTAGAATAAATTGCCATTTGCACTGACCTCAGTTTCAATTTAAAGATTCAAGATACATTTATTGGCCATTTTCAAAATAAGAACATTTCATATCACATATATATCTTTTAAAAATAACATTCATGGCAGGCTGACCCCAATTGGGAGTATGTGCCTTTACCAAAAAATTATACTAAATTAAAATTGAAAAGGTAAACATGGTCAGTATTATCACAATAGCTTTGGAGGAATATGTGCTATTCAATTGCACTGAAACAGATCCCAAATATGTACCATTGGCTGGTGGTGGTGGTGGTGGTGGATTAGGGCTTTACATCCTGTATTTCTGCACCTGATGGGCTAATTAGGACAGGTAGGGACCATGGCAATGAGACGAAGGATGAAACAGCCATCCAACATAGGCTCGACCGGGAATTTAACCCGGGACCCAGTGGTTGGAAGCCAAGCGCACTACCACTGAGCTAGGCCCCCACCCTTGTACCCTTGGCTAAGGCTGAATATAGTCTATGAGTAGTACTAAGTGTACCATATATGATACATTCAGTAGAAGGGAGACTGTACTATAGGGCCCACCACAGCTCAACCACAACCTTCTAACATTGCCCCACGTGGCTGCTGTACACTGTATGTGCCTGTATTATTAGCTGATACCCCCTCACCCCTGTACTACCAATTTGACCAGCTCAATCCTGGACACCTTAGATAGGCCAACATCAAAGGGGAGGATGCTGAAGCAACTTTGCTGCCTCTCTTTTTTCATCATATTTTTTCTTCAGGTGCCAACAGCCAGTGTTGTCTGGGAGCCAGGAAGCATCTTAGGCTGATGTAGGCCAGTGTGTGCAAAAATACACAGCAGAGCAGGAAAGCTTGTCACTTCTAAACATTAATATAATTGCTCACACGTCTTCCACTATCAAGTCTTGCAGTACACCATGGTATGCCCTTGTTTTGTGATATACAGTACTGCACAAAATAAACGTCCTGGCTTAAACAAGCTGAACCACTTGCTACAGCTGTCCACTGCAAAACTAGAATTAGTTGGTGGTCTAGTGGTAAAACGCTCGCCTGCTCCTCTGAAGGATCCAGTCCCAGGTACCTTTCATGAGAATCCTCCAAGCTGAATGTCTTTGGATGAGACATTAAATTGGCAGTCCTTTGTACTCTGTGTCTATGCTGAGACAAGTAAAAGATCCCACCCATGGGGTAAATGTGTAACATAAGTGGACTCCTCTCTCTCACACCTCATCAATCAACCTTAGAGGGCATCACTACCCATATCTATCTATCTAGAATTAAAATATTCCACAATGGTCACTATATTGAATTTCCTGCTTATTCTAAGACCATCGTAAATCGAGTTTACAATTTATTTGTGCAACATAGGTGTAAGTTATAACACCAAATTGTGCTAATATGTGGAGTTTCTGTTGAGCTGCATAATTAGGTAGAGCTCTTCAGCCAGTTATGGCTATGTTTAGCTTGTTGGGTCTTTAGGTAGTTCTTACTAGCTCTGTGTAATGTATAGCCTTAAGACTAATTAACTCATGCAATTCAAGCGACACTATTTAAGTTCATCTAAAAATGTAGCTGTGGCTGAAATTTTAAAATGGGGAGCGCAATACTTTGGTGTAGAGGAGAAAAAGCAAATCAAGACTAACCAACACATGTACATGGTGACATACGAAACTAAAACTGTTATTTTGGCTTTAATTTCTGCAATACAGATTGAAGTGGAAACAACTGTGCACGTTGGTTTCCATGTTGAATTATCATACAAATAACCAAGTACAGTGCATACAGTTAGTTTCATTAAAAACAGCCCATCAAATTTAACCCAGACAAAGCTAGACAAATTCTGCTACATGATGCTACCTGCCACTAAACGGAACTGTCTGGCTATAGCTGGCTACTCGAAGGTGGATCTAAAAGTACATGTAGCACCACTTGGTGGACACGTTGAGAGTTATGCATATTTGTGATCTTTTGTTGGAAAGATGCACGTTGACTGCAAATACTTATTTATGATATATAGTTAAATTCTTCATTTACCAAGTTTCATAATTTTTCAGTAGTGGTATGTGTAAGCCGACTATAAGCTCCTATAAGCTAGGAGTAGACCGAAACAGCTGGTTTTAGCCAGTTATAGCTACAGCTAGGAATAGATTGCTACAGCTGTCTAGAGTCAACCATATTTATATATGGAATTAACTAACTGTACATGAATAAATGCAGATATTGCTCACAGAAACTTGCAAAATAAAATTAGGCATGACTTCCTGTATTTTCTCCACTCGATATGCATTAAGCGCAAGTTGGAACGTTGCATTTTGACATATATGGTCATAAATTTCAAACTACTACAAAAATATATCATGCTTGATATTAACATTTTTCCACATTGATTGGAGTTAATTAGCAGATACATTACATCTAAATGTAAATCTGATAAACAAGACAGCATGTTTTAAAATAATATTATTGAGTGCTTCAGACTGTACTAGATAAGAGGCTTGATGCTTATGCATTATATATGCCCTTAGAAGATGTATAGATCAAAATATCACCCTATAAAAGCCAGTAGCAGCAGCAGCAGCAGCCTCAGCTTCATATTGACTTATTCCTTTAAGCAAGCCATGGCATTGATGACAGTATCAGATTACTTGGGGGCTCAACAACCATCCTTTTTTTGTTTGCAACATTCTTTTTTGTTTGCAACATTCTTTTTTGTTTGCTACATTTGCTTTCAATGTTGTGTTGGACCAGTGACTGGTACAGAACACTTGTTAACTGCCAAATGGGGTATTATACGGTTGTCAGATTTTGTAGGGGTAAAAGTTGTAGCTGTTGCAAAAGAAAAAATAGAAGAAGATGAAGAAAATAAGAGTGAATGGAGGGGGAAAAAAGGGAGTCTTCTGACTGTACCTGATTGATGATAAGGCTGCGGAGAGAGTCAGACCAAGCAGAATCAGTTTGATCCATCAAATTCTTCATTATATACCATTATGGTGCAGCCAGCTCCCAGACCCATTCAAACTTCCTACAGCTCATTTTGCCATAACGTTAGGGCCACATAGTCATAGTGACGAAACCGTTATTAGTCGACATCAGCCTAAATATCTACATAAGAGTGTCTGCATCCTTTGAAAGGTAGTTGTTTACCCCTAATATTTGTTCAATGTAGGACAGTAACACAACTAAAAGACTGTTACATCAAGATTAGTTATAGCTGAACATTTTGACAGCAAAGAGTTTATTTTGCCTCACTTTAGGTGCTACACTGGAGGAAATAAGATTTTGCAAACCAGATGCATTTTTTATCCTCCTAATATCAACCTCGTTTCCAAATAAAATGTGATAAGTAAGCTAATAAAATAAGCATAGTTTAAATGGGCAGGGTTTACATTGTATTTACCATATCGAGCACAAAATAGTCCGTACAGAGATAGACAAAAACTAAATTAGAAAGTTATTTTTATGCCCAAATCTTGCTCATTTCATGGGTGGGCAATAACTTTTTCCACCACTGTATGTTAATTGTTAAATAAATGTTGTTGGTCAATCATTGATTTGTATTACTTTGCATATCATCATTATGTCTGCCTCTTGTGGTTGATCATTGTCATGACATCAGTGTCATTTTGACATATGGCATAACATCATATTGCTATGTATATCAATTTCGCTCTTTTGTGATTACTCCTTTTGTCTGTCATTTTATTTTGCTTTCTTTAAACGTTTTACCTTTTTAATGATTCCCTGCCTGTACAGTAAAACCACTACACATCACATTTTTTACAGTAGATTCCCCAAAGCAAATTTATCCCCTTTTTTTGTTCTCCCACATGCACGACTTTCCAGTTTCTGGTTTTCGTTTTGACCTCATATTTTCGTTTTAGTTATTTCCTTCCAGTTCTTTTAGATGGTAAAATTAATAAACCCCCAAGTCTTTGACAACAGCAATCATTCAAATACCTATATGCCTCATTGCCTTGACATCGATTAGCAGCTGGGGGTTCGATCCCCGGATCGGGCATTCTTCATGAGCTACATTCCAGCTGCTGGATGTCGATCACAAGAGATGTTAAACTGGAGATGCCTTGAACTCGGTGGCTATGCTGGGGCAAGCACAGTTAGTTTCATAAAATACGGTTGACTCTAGCTGTCTGTAGCGACCTGTACCTGGCTGTGGTCTAAACTTGCTAAAGCCAGCTGCTTCTGTCCACTTCTATAGCTAATAATTGGCTTACATCTATCACCAGATAAATATAAACCTTAGTAAATGTAAGATATTAATCTAATATATCATAAATATGTATTTTTAGATCCGATTTTGAGTAGCCAGCTATACAGTATCACAGCTTTGGTTAGTTTCAATTTCACGGGCCGTTTTTAATGAAACTAACTGTAAGAGAATGTAATCACCATGCACCATATGATAAATGTGTAAAATAACTCCAAGCTTTATCATATCTTCCATACTTTTTATCATTAGATGTCTGTATTGCCCGCCATCTTGAATATGGCCATTTTTTAGAGTGGCTCCATATCCAGATTACTTGAAACACTCTAAAGAAAAGAAAAGCCAGGTTTCATGCCTGTTTCATGATGTGCACAAAACAGCTTTGTCTGATTCACACAGACAGCCGGACAGACAGCTAGACAGACACAAAATGATCTACTTCTGCCTTAAAGATGTACTTTCATGTCTGAGTTGCTTTACAAATGTTCTTTGGAACCTTTAACAGCCTCCCAACAGACAAGACTAGATGTGTCTATCTTTAAACAATGATTGATGGTAGGAGTCTGTTATGTAACTTTTTTTTCTCTTGGCAATCATTAGCCTTCCATGCATACACAAGGCAGATAGTGCCTTGATCATTACAAATATGCAGGCATGAGAGAAGCTATCTGCATGTCATTAGCAGCCCCTGTCTCTCTCTCATGTTGAACTATTCAATATCTGCTATTACACACACTCTGCTCTGCTGCTTTTGTTTACTATGGAAGGTATCGGCTTCAATTGTATTGCATTGTATTGTATTGCATTGCATTGTATTGTATTTTATTGTATTGCATTACATTGCATTGTATTACCCAAAGTATTGTATTGTATTGCATTGTATTGTATTGTATTGTATTGTATTGCATTACATTGCATTGTATTACCCACTCAAAGTATTGCATTGCATTGCATTGCATTGTATTGCCCACTCATTGTATTGTATTGTATTGTATTGTATTGTATTGTATTTTATTGTATTGCCCACTCATTGTATGGTATTGCATTAAATTGCATTATATTGTATAGTGTTGTGTTATATTGTATCGATTTGTATTAACTTGCATGTTAATGTATTGTATTGTATTGTTTTGTTTATATTGTATTATAAAAGCTGTCTCTATAGGTACATAATTGAACAAATAAAGGTGCCACTTGTCATGAATAAGTGTAGTGACTCAATTATGCATCCCATCATTACGTTTGCTCACACAAATTGTAATAGCTTGACCAGTGACCAAAATATTTATTTGCCAATATTCCAACTTATACATATTATAATACACATCTTTGTTATTCACGTCCTTTGAATGCGGTGATGCTGCATTGTTCAACAATGTTTTGTTTCGTCAAAATATTTGTTATCTAAGTATAATTGACATGTTTTTATTGGTGGACCCTGGCATGTCCATTATCGGTGGCAAATCGTGACAAAATCTATAACGTGTTTGTTTCATGATTTTACACACATATTTTTTCAACTGCCTGTCTTGATTTCCATTATATAAAACAATGATTTTTATTTATTTATTTATTTTTCTTACTATACAATTTCATGAAGTATCAACTGACACAATCTCGCAATCAGTTCACGTACATAGACACTGAGAGATTTTTGGGGTTTTAAGAACAACACGAGGGTGAAAGCGAAAGGGGTAAGGAGGGGTGGAAAGCCAGACTGAGATTAGAGCAAGTGGATAAAAGGGTAATTTGTAGAGTTGTAAGGGGGAAATGATAACATCATTCTGGGTGCAGACGTCAGCATGCAATTTGTGGGGGACATTTCCCCGAGGGGGGCCATGGGTCTGGACTGAATAACAATGCTCAGCTAGTTCTTGTAGAATTCGTGCACAACATGGACTGGAAGAGGACTCCTGAAGGCCGGACAGTGCAACTCGGCCTATGCTAAAGTAAGTAAAAGACCCCACCCAAAGGGTAAATGCGTAACATGGGTGGACCTCTCCTCTCTCTTACCTCATCAATCAACCCTCGACAGTGGCAAGAACTTGCCTTAGAGGACTGCACTTTCCATATCTATCTACTATTTCTAGGGCCTGTAACTTCTTCAAAAAAAACACGGAGAACAGCAGAAGGTGCTAATTCAACGTTGCATGTCAAAGCTGGGTGTCCTAATCTGCCAATTCCATATTGGCCAGCTCTGCTGAAGGTCCTGGGTTCGATCCACGGCTCAGGCACTCGTCATGAGCTACATTCCAGCCGGATGTCGATCACATGAGACGTTAAATTGAATGTACTTTGTACTCAATGTCTATGCTGAGTCAAGTAAAAGACCCCACCCATGGGGTAAATGTGTAACATGGTGTGGACTCCAGATAAAGAATAAGAGCAAATTCATTTTAGGTCAACATTGCAGGGCCATTATTGATCGTATGAGATGTTAAATTGGATGTTCCTTGTACTCAGTGTCTATGCTGAGGCAACAAAAGACCCCACCCATGGCGTAAATGTGTAACATGGTGTGGATTCCAAAGCCTTAACATCTCATCATTACGTCTGCCCCTAGCAGCTGGTCATATAAGCTGACTTACCTTCAGACCCAGTAGCATTGAGATACTGTGTTTTCAAGAGCAGTATAAGTTTCCATTTAACCTTACCAATTAAGTGCACTGGCAAAATAGACCATAAAGGGAGACAATGTAAATTGTAAAAATATTTTTACACCAAATTTTCTTCATTGTTCTGCAGAAACTTTTTCCTTATTACTTGCTGGCACAACATTGTAAATTTTTTTTATCGTCAGTTCAGGATTGTGCAATGAATTTTCGGATCAATGATACAAAATTTACTGTTTTGGGAGGGGAACTCGCTCAGCAAAAAAAAGGACATTGTACAGACTAGTTTATCACTTCATTTAGCTTGTCTCTTGACAATTATGTGTTTATCACTGACAAGTTGTAAAATTATTCATATCAAAGTCCTAATAAAGAATATTGATTCACAAATTGTCCATAACGCCCACATGTGAAACATAGGACTTTCTCTACCGTATCATGGCATGGAGGATTATCATACAGTTAGTTCCATTAAAAACGGCCTGTCAAATTGAAGTTAGACAAACTTCTGCAATACAATGCTACCTGCCACTGTCTGGCTACTCAAAGCCGGATCTAAAAGTACATACTTAAGATACATTAGATAATTTGCTTACATTTGCCATGGTTTATATTTTTTCAGTAAGCTGGCTATAAGCTAGGAGTAGACAGAAGTGGCTGGCTTTGGTCAGTTATAGTTACGCCAGGAATAGTGAACTGGAAATTTATAAGGGATGAGTATAACATTTGTGTCTAGGTCTAATTTTTCACAACACAAACCAAAACTTAACTAAAAAATTGCTTTAATATAAATTGCTTATTCATTATATTTAAATTGTCTTATAGGCCAAGCTTAAATTTCTTATAAACTCCAATTAAATTAGGAAGAGTATTTGAATTAAACTCAAGCAAATGGAAGCTTACTGCTATTCGACAATGTATTTGGAAACTTACAGTTATATGAACCTTCTTAGCTTAATTTAACTTAAAATTGACAAGGAAATTAATTTGAACTCATATTGTCAGTATCAGTTCACCCTCGGAAACGATGCTATGCCAGGCGTTTTTGGCGAGACAGAAAAACAGACCTTTGGTGGTGGTGGTGATGTTGCTGCTGCTTAGCTGCTTATAAGATGCCACAGCAGCAGCAGCAGCAGCAGCAGTAGCAGCAGTAGCAGCAGCAGCAGCAGCTAGCCTGCCTCCCGCCGACGCTGGCAAGCTTGTGCAGCACCGGCATATCTTACATTATTTAGCGGTAGCCGAGGTGATTTATTAAGACTGCCGCCTTTTCATGTTGCCTTGCCTCAAAATGACACTTTAGACCGACCATTCTTTACTATTTTGTTTAGCCTTGCCAAAGATTCTTGCTACCTCGCCTCCTCTGGGTATACTGACTAGGTCTAGGCTATCAATCCCCCCTACAACACAATACTAACAACGAGCGACTAAGGATATTGTTGTTTGTTTCTTTGTTTGCTTATTACAATATCCTGTTCGTGTGTTTATGTATGTGGTTTGTAATCCAGTAAATATGTCTAATGAATATATGACTGATTTGTTTAGATAGAATGAGGCGGGCTGGTCAGATGGGATGGATGAAGCAAATTGTCTAAAACAGTGAGATGAGATGACATGATAATAATATGTTTTTATTTTTTTAAGAACCCCAACAACGAAACGAAATAAATATTAAAAACAGAGATGATACGTACATAGTGGAAAGGATCCTTTTGAATGATCAATTATATGGTCAAAACATTTTTGATAGGATTAAATCAACAATACTACAAAACAAAAATAATAATAATAATAATGCCAAAATATTAAATGAAGCATATACAATGGAAGGAAAAAGTATAAGAGCAAATTTCATACACAATGGAAGTAAAAAACCCAAATTTCATTTTGGGTCATAATTCATCAGAACAAGAATATGCTGACCAAGAGGATATTGCAGGACCATTGTTGATCGTAAGAGACGTTAAATTGTAGGTACCTTGTACTGGGTGTCTATGCCGAGGCAAGTACAAGACACCACCCGTCGGGTAAATGGGTAACATGGTGTGGACTCCAAGCCGTAACATATCATCATTACATCTGCCTGTGGCGCCTGGTGCCTGGTCATATAAGCTGATTAAGCTTCAGACCCATTGAGACAATATGATATAAATTTGTAGTAATATTAACACAAATATACTAATTTTGTTCAAAGAAAACGTTTCCCTAACTGAAGGGTATAATCTTAAATCTTAAATGGTATCATTCTTAAATTTAGCATAAGAACATAATATTTTGGGAAGTAAGATCATTATTATGCTACAAACGTGATAAGACATAGGATTTGAAAGAAAAAGTGTCAAAGTTAAATCCAAAATAGATTGAGATAAACTTTCATAGCAAAACAGATGATATCGCAAATAATTTCAATTTCAAATTATACAGAAAACAATTTTTTTGAGTATATGATGAAATTATTATTATCCTACAATGATGATAAGACAAGGGATGAGATGAGAAAAGTTATCTGGCAGCAAGATCAAATGAAATAAGATGGCCAGTGCCAAACTCACACGGACGTGTTTTATGTTGGTTGGGCTTATTAAGATAACATCTTTAGCTAGATGATTGGGCCTTTTTCCCCACTGGGTATTCCAGCCACATATTCAATTATTGTCAAGAATCCTGCGGAGGTCTTCTTGTAGATTTGCCATGTAGACAAGTTGACCAACTAAGCACCGTAAGACACACCAGGCTGCTAGCAATGCCTCCCAATCCCCAACCCACCATTACTGGCCAGCTAAACAGCTTCCACTTGTCCGGGAGTAATCTCTGGCACTCTCGCTAGATGTCGTTGCGGCATTAGCCAAATTCTATTTCCTCCGCACGGGCGCTAGTAGTGTCGTTAGTGCAGTGTATAAAGTCATACATGTACATTTTGTAAGGTGTCAAACAGGGTCCTATTTCAATATTTGGGCAACCCCGCACATCACCTCACTATATATCATGGGGTACTTATTCCTGATTATATGCTCATAATTTAGACCACCAAAAGACAAGTTAGTATTTACAGCAGATTGCATAGACTTGGAAACTAAACTCCAGAGAACGTCAAGTGCTTATAATATACTCTGTGATATGTAAATTAGAGAATACTATATGATTCTCAAATAGAACCAATGGAGTGTTTATGTACCGGTGTATACAATTATTCCTTGTAAAATAAGCGTCAGTTTTAATATAGGCCTTAAATTCTACATACGCGAGTACTAGGGAGTTGTTATGAATACTTTACTTGGTAATTAAGTATATTTTATCATATGGCTAGCGAAAATCTTGGCTTCTGTTTGGCTAAGAGCTGATAATTATTACACGATATTGCACGATATTGCACTTGTATGGTATATTTGGTAAATTTAGAAAGAGAAAACATTTTACTACTATTTTTCTTGTGTACTGCTGAGCTGTATGGAAAATATAATATCATATCTTAAGAACTGGGTCTTTCATTAGTCATGTCACTGCAATATTTACCGCAGTTCAGTCTGACAGATGTGACACCGCGTTACTCCCAGGTTTTGCCAATTCAAGTCAGCTGAAAGGAAATTTATTCTAACACTGCATTATTGACGGCTTAATTCCGCATTAAGCTAGGATCATTATTACAGATCATAATGTAATCAAACTAGTCAATAGGGATCATGACACATTAACAACAGATGCCACTTTAACTGCTTGAAACCCCAGTTTGTTTTGAAACAGCTCATGTTGGCCTAATCAATGAAGGAAAATATAATTCATAAAAAAGCTTACCAGGCTAATCAAACATTAGGTGGTACATTTAAATCTATATTACCTGGTACATCTCAGCTGGATATCGATCACATGAGCCGTTAAATTGGAGGTGCCTTGTACTCGGTGTCTATGCTGAGGGCAAGTAAAAGACCCCACCCATGGGGTAAATGTGTAACATGGTGTGCACTCCAAGCCTTATCATCTCATCATTACGTCTGCCTCTGATAGTTGGTGATATTAGCTGGCTAGGTCTCAGACCCAGTAGCATTAATTAAGACATCAGACATTAAACACACGAAACCAAAAAATGAAAAATACATTAAATTCTTGTAAATTATGCCACACCATAGTTTTATTCATAATAAGTAATTATTGACATTATTTCTGCCTATGCAAGATTTTAGTTGGCAGCTGGATGGTATAGTGGTAAGACACTCGGCTGCTCCTCTGAAGGACCCGGGTTCAAAGCCGGGCCTGGGCACCTTTCATGAGCATCATCCCAGCTAAATGTCGTCGGATGAGACGTTGAATTGGTGGTCTCTTGTACTAAGTTTCTATGCTGAGGCCAGTAAAAGATCCCACCCATGGGATGTGTAACATGGGCGGAATCCTCTCTCTCTCTCACCTCATCAATCAACCCTTGATAGGGGCAAGAACCTGCCCTAGAGGGCTGCACTTTCCATATCTATCTGTCTATCTATCTGTCTATCTGTCTATCTTAGTTTGACCAGTAATCAGTTTCCAGTTAGGTGTGGCTTTGTGCGTCTTGTCATAGCTTCGGGTACTTGTTTGTAGCGATGGATCTGTATTCAGTATATGAGCCAGATTTTGGTGTTAAAATAATTATCTATTTAACTTCCTGACTACCTATGTATGTGAGATCGTTTCAGTACAGTTATTACATTTATTCATTTTTTTGTTTTTTGAAGTTGTACTCATTTCTATATTACTTTATGATTATATTATTCTGGTTAAATAAAGACACTAAATACAAGTTTATCATTTTGTTTATGTAAACTTGCTTCAAACGTTGTCAGAGAGGTCTACATTTGCAGTTTTATGCAGTAACATCACCATAAAGGAGACTGCTTTAACCAGAGGACAGACAGGAGCTGCTCTGAAGGGGGATGGATGTGAAGATGATCCATATATCCGTGAGCTAGGGTAACGGGATGCTCCCAAGGGGTGCTGCAATACCCCAAACACAAGCCGACATCTTACCACCGGATAGTATGAGGCCAGCCTGCAGGGGGAACTCCCTGTAGACCCAAAGTAATTAGAGTCAGAGGCGCTCAGCAACAGAGGACACAGTCCACAACAAATATGAAGCTAGCTGGGATTTCGTCCCTCATAACTGTCATAGAGGTTACTTTGTCATACCATGGATCGACACAAATCCCAGGTTTTTCTTTATTACTAATGAGGAGGAAAAGTACCCTAAGAAAACTTGCAGTCTTAAAAAAAGGTGGCTGCAATGCATTCGCGCTGGTCAGCAGTGGTCAGCGGGCGTCTTTTGATGAATCGCTGTCTGATTGGCTGAATGGCCGTTAAATTGATTGTTTTGATTCCGTGCTTTGACCACTTTCATAGCGTTGTCCCAGTCATTACACACAAAAAAATTTTTTTTTTTTTTAACAAAGTCTGTCAAAGTTTTTTTTAGTGAAGTACTACCTGCTTTCACTTTCTTTGCTCGCAATTTGTGACCTATTTTCACTTTTAGAATTATTAATGCAAAATTTCAAATTGTGAAGACTAAAAAAAACATCTCACAGCATGTCTGAAACTATTTATTAGGTTAGCAACATGTCAGAAAAAGTGACCATCACAACTTGGCATGGCGCTAAAATGGCCGACGTTGCAGTCAAGAGTAAATTTCGGCCGGTAAAATTCACCTGATTACTCGCTAAAAACTCCGCCGCTTCACATTCATAGTCAACACGGACATTTGAGGTAATGTTAGGAATGTGAATGATATGTTTCTAAGTGTTGTTAATAATGCGTCATTTTTGCTCAAATGATGCGTTGCGTTGGAAAACTGTGAAGGGACAAAAAGGTCCTGATCGTCTGTTAGCAGTGGATGGACAGAAGTGACACGGTACTTATGAAAATATCACAGATAACTGAGGTATATGGATTGCATAAAACCTGGTATTCCTACAACCACTACTAGTTATCCTTCACACCTTTCTATAGATGAAATGCTGCTGGTTCTGCAGCTAGATCTTCTCATACTCGGGAATTGATTAGATTAGCCCAGTGCTCTGCTGCCAAAGAGTGGAGTGAAGTGTCACATTGCCCTTCTCCCTCACCATATTCCTTACGATCTCTGCTCCAATTCTTGATTCGATTAACTCCTCTCTCTTGATATGTGGAATTGCTAATGCGGAAATCAATAGACTCAATCTATTGTTCATACTCATCACTCAAATGTCAAAATGAGAGGGTATATTGAATTGCCTTGTATGACACCAAAGAGCACAGAAGCAAATGGGATGTGGAGTAAGACAGATGTAAAAAGTTGCATTGTATTTTATTGTATTGTATTGTATTGTATTGTTTTGTACACCAGTCGACCGTTGCTACATGGCCAAATGTGCCACGTGCGTTTTCCATGAGAAGGATAAATGCATGGAAAACGCATGGTTTTTGCCTATTTATGATGTGGTGAAACGCATCGAAAACGCACGTGGCACAATTGGCCATGTAGTACTAGAGGGGGGTGATAATACATAGAAAATGGAAACCGCCCAGGTTTTGTTAAGGCTGAAATACAATTTCCAAAAAGGTATAACACATGTCTGTATCTTTATTTTTGATCCCTCCCAAGACCGATTGAATGTTTAGTCAATCTGAAAGAATTTTTAGCATTTATGCGAAGTCGCGGTTCGTCATATTTCCTTTATTATGGACCATAGAAAGTTGGTAGGCACATGAATGTATTCAGTGAAAAATAAGCTTCACTTGTGATTGTTTTTTTTATTAAGAGACAATTATATTTTAACAAATCTAAAATTATTGAGACACCCAGGAATCTCCAGCTTGAGAGCAAATGTTTTAAGTTCTTTCTTAGGCTTTTATAAAAGCTATCTTCACAACCAAAACAGATTTTATACATCCTTGCAAAACACTACTGAGATATTTTTAATATTTACATATTTGCTGGCAATTTTGTGAATTATTATACAGGAAGGTCATTTAAGTATTACATCAATGCTACTGGTCAGAAACTTAGTCGGCTTACATGAGCAGCTATCAGAGTCAGATGTAATGATGGGATGATATGGTTTGAGTCCATACCATTTACACATTCACCTCAGGGGGTGGGTCTTCAACTTACTCAAGTCACTATAGTTAACGTCTCACGATACTGACATCCAGCGATCAAGCTCATGAAGAGTGCCTGTGCCAGGGATCAAACCTGGGACCTTCAGAGTAGCTGGCTAGTGTTCTAACAGGCTAATGCCTTAACCACTAGGCTACCCAACAAACAAAATTGAATTCATTCAATTAAAAATAATATTCATAGCACCATCAGAGACTACAGTGGTTAACATGTCAATTCTCCATGGATTCAATTGCTGATGACTATTCCATTATTTGGTAGACCCCCTAAATTGGTATTCATTTTAAAGCTCTTTACCAGAGCAATTCAAATAACTCATTATTAAAGAGATATAAGGAGATTACATCAACATCGCTGACCTTTAAAGTTGCGGAAATCGCTAAATTTCTTCGTAAGGGACCAAATTTTCAATGAGGCTTGGGAGGAATCAAAAATAAAGGTACACCTATGTGTAACATATCATTAGAAAGCGTTTTTGAACCTTAAAAAAGTTAGGATAGTTTCCCATTAAAATTCTGACATTCATGATTATCACCCCCTCTAAGATTCATGTAGAGATCAAAAATGTACATTTCAATAAGTCTTGCCAAAGTCTCAGTTGCCACATCTTTCACCGGTAAATTCCACCAGTCGGTATCTTCTAACATGAAAACATCATTCATAACCCAGATAGCATTCCAAATCGAGCCAGCGTCATTTCTATATCGGCCCCCGTCATTACAACATCGGTTGATATGATTTGGAATGCCATCTGAGAAGCTACGTTAGACCAACAGTCACCTGGTAAGAATGAAGAGCACTGATTGGACTGAAAGATTTCTGTGGAGAATACATGGGTACACTGTAAGAAATAAAGGTACAATGAGGTTTTTTAGAGCCCGCATGGGTGCTGTGAACTACCCCACAGGTTCTTCGTGCATGTCGAGGGTTTTTGTCTCCACCAAGCCCTGAAGAACTTCCTCAGAGGTATTTCAGTTTTGAAAAGGTATTTTGAAAAATAGCTTCAGTCTAGAAAAATTGAGAAGGCGTGAAAATCTGATTCAGGTTGCCCACACAGCAGGTAGCCATGCTTACCATGACACCACAGATGCCATTGCTCCTGGAGGTTGTTGAAGGATCACAATAAAGCAGAAGTTCTATTTATAGTTTCTGTTTGCTAGCCTGTAATCAATGGGCTAAGATTCTATTTGAAGCAATCTAATTGGGAGACACACAGGCTTGTGAATGCACAACTTACATGAGTTCAAGTCCATGGTTTTGTGCTTATAAAGATTTTGAGTAATACAAATATAAAAGGTATTTTAAAACCCTCAAGGTCCCTTAAAATACCATGGCATAAGTTCCTTTCCAAATACCCTAGTGGTGGGTCTCCTGTGAGACCTTTTAGTGTACATAAGCTATTATATTTATTACCAGCTTATTGTAGCATCGTATACATCCAATGGACATGGAAGTTGTGATGTTTGGTCTGTGATGTCAATGGCACTCTTTACAATGGATGCTGGATTCAGATTCAGATTCATTTACACGTCAAAAAACTCAGTTTGGTTCTATGTGGCGCCTTTTTTTTCTTAAGGTGAATATAGGCCTACTTGAATCACGCGACTTTTAAAACACAACCAAGAAGGTAACTTTCGACCTTTTTGTATGACCTAAATCCAGGCTTAGACTGACAACTTTTTTCTCCAAATGATGTCTCCAAAAGTTTGGCACAGAGACTCCTCATGTACTTCTTGTATACTGTAGGTTTGCAAAACTGCTTCTTTCAAGTAGGATTGTGCGATCAATACCTGGCAATAATCCAAACTGTTTTTGTTAACATAGGATGTTTACACGTTACATTGTGCAATGCCAAGCTTGGCAAATAGCATTTGAGATTCATCTCACCACCAATTTTATGTCTATTATAAAGAAGATCCTCCACATATATAGGCCCACTTTGACAATGACAATAGATTTTATTAGCCCCATGGGAAGGTCAGTTACAAAAGAGGCAAGGAGACCCCTTATAATTCCATATCGCTTCTAAGGGGCCACCTTATAATTTCGACATATTATTTCGGAAATTTGGATTGATGGAATGATATCCACAAACATTTTTTAAATAATTTTGAAATACTTAGATATCATGATAAATTAGTGACATTTGGCAAGGACTATGTTGTAGAGCAATCATGATCACAGATTTAGCAATGTTTGAGCACTGTGTACATGCTCAAATAGTATTATATTTCTGGTGGGCGATGTATTTCCTTTTTATCATTCCACTATGACCATGTATGTGAACTTCTGTGAAAAGCATCTTTGAAATTATAGTTTCCGCTGGAATATTGAGTTGTCCTTCAGCCCTTTAGCCATGGTGACACAATCGCCATAGTTCGAAACCGTTCGTATGTGTATGAATATTGTTTCAAAATATTAAAGTTATGTTTTCTCATTTAGTTCAATAGTTGCTGTACAGCTGTACGAGAAATAAATCTATGAATCGGAATCTAATATTTATTAAAGAAATAAGTAGCTTATAGAACAAGAAAACAACAATAAGGGAGATAAGAGGAAAATAGGACACTGTTACATGAGTCGATTATTGATCCATAAGGTGGCTATCTGTCCCCATGGACACATTGGGACACAGTAGTACACCAAGGGGACACATTTTGATCTCTAACGTAAGCTATTATATTTATTACCAGCTTATTGTAGCATCTTATACATCCCAATGGACATCGGAGTTGTGATGTTTGGTCTGTGATGTCAATGGCACTCTTTACAATGGATGCTGGATTCCGATTCAGATTCATTTATTGGCCATTTCAATTTGAGCACATTCTTTTTTATGTCTTTCTGTGAATAGCCGTCCCTTAAAAAATGACAGTTCGGAGCACAATTAGTTTCATAAAATATGGTCGATTTTAGTCAGCTGTAGCAACCTATTCCTAGCTGTTACCGTAACTGGCTAAAGCAAGCCGCTTCTGTCTACTTCTACCTTATAGCTGGCTTAAACTACCACCACTGGAAAAATATATACCTCGTAAATGTTAGAATTTTAACATAAATATCATAAATATGTATGTGCAATCAACATGCATCCTTTCCACAAAAAATTACAAACGTGCATAACTCTCAACTTCTGCACCAAATGGTGCTGCATGTAGTTTTAGATCCGGTTTTGAGTAGCCAGCATTAGCCAGACAGTTCCATTTAGTGGCAGGTAGCATTGTATAGCAAAAGTTGTCTAGCTTTGTCAAGGTTTAATTTGAGAGCCATTTGATAATGAAACTAACAGTACATCTATGCAAATACACCATATTGTAATGCAATATTTGTGTCTACAGCAATAAACATATCTAACCGAAATAAATATTCAAAATGTATCATATTGTTGTGTACGTGTGATGGTCAACTGGATAGTAAAAAATAGGAGAAAAGTGGGGGGAGGGGGAGGGGGATGCAGCATAAGATTGATTTGCTTGCCTGGCGTGTAATTTATTTTATTGCATTCTAGAGAGTCTGCAGTTGTCCCCAAACAACAGAACGTAAGGGGCTGTGCTTCACCGTAAGTCAGCATCATCGACTCTCCCTACAAAGGCTAAGGGATAATGTGATTTTGGCCAAAACGACCTGACACCAATCGAGTTTTCCATTGACAGGGTCTCCCTTGCACAGATAAACAGACTATTGGATGGAACAGGACGAAATGTAACCCCCCCAGACCGTCCTGATTTGTTCCCTGTTTCAGCCCTAGACACTTTGCAGATGAGAGATGCATGGGGGAGACTAGTCGCACAAATGCACTAAGTTACATACTGTAAACAAGAGAAAAAATGTTTATCAAATTTACAACTAATTGTTCTGATATTATATGGCCTATTGCATTGAACTATTGAACAATATTGTTGTATTATATGTTGTCTGATCACCTGCTGTAGGCCAATCAGAAGGCTTCATTGTCATCTAGCATGGGTGTATGCTGTACAGAAGCAGAGTATGTTGGATAGCTGCTGTGTATGTTGACAGCTGCAGTGTATGTTGACAGCTGCAGTGTATGTTGACAGCTGCAGTGTATGTTGTACAATATGGAGAATAAAAGAATTGGTGTGGATGGTGTGACGTCCAACATAGAGTTTTATGGGATTCTGGAAGACCATATTGGCTGAGGCACGACTCATCTGAAATCTTTCCTCATCCCACATAATTCCAATGGACTCCTCACCATCCCCTATTATTGTAATATTATAGCCATTGCTGCAGAAATTACACAAAATAGACCGAAGTTGTAACTATTTGTAAAATCTGCACTCGAATCATGAAAGGTGAAACTTTAACACGTAGACTTAACTTGAAACCAAATTGTCAGCATTTCATATCATGACAAGAGAAAGAAGAGGAACATCTTCGAGCAGGGCATACTAGCTTCTGAAGCAATTTATCTTCCCTGCTAGCAACCGATCCCTGTGGAGCAGGAAGACAGTGCCAGCAAAGCCATTTTCTGTCACGTGGGCTGATTTGTCTGTTCACCACAAGATGTCTCTGAACTCTGGATGAAGTCACATGACAAAACATAACTTGTCTGACATCTCCTCTAGAACAATGACCTCGTGATAACCTGAGTTATGTTATGAACGGGTTTCACAGTTTTTTTGGAATTTGTAGATCTTTGGACTTCTTGTTTAGTTAGGTATACTGTGTAGAGTTTAAGTTAATTTGATGATATTTTTTACTGTACAATTTGTACCCTGAACTCGGTGTCTATGCTGAGGCAAGTAAAATAACCCATCCAAGGGTAAATGAGTGTCTTGTTGACTCCAAGCCTTATCTCATCATAACGTCTTCCTCTGGTAGCTGGTCTCATTGGCTGACTAAATTTCTGACCAGTAGAATTGAGACAAAGTAATAAATCCATTCAGAGCAAGACAATACAATATAATATAATATAATATAAAAAATATAAATAATATAATATAATACAATACAGTACAATATAATACAATATAATATAATATAATACAATATAAAATAATATAATATCATATCATACATAGGATAACATCATGTCATAATATAATATAATATAATATAATATAATACAACATCCGTTTGTGCAATAGATTGAGACAAGACAATACAACTTGTAGGAGAAAAAGCTACTACATAATCTCAAACCTTTTGTTTGACTTGTAAATAATCAGGATGAACGCATGCTAAACTCAGGGTGCTGACATGGATGTTCTGGAAAACCCACATTTATGGTGGGGAGGGCAAGAATAGAGAATTCAGGAAGGAACATAAGTGGTGTGGGGCATGTTTTATGCCAGTGCCAGGTCGTTATGCATTGATTAGGCATACTGCAGAGCCTATCTGCAGATATATGGAACACATGGGTAGGATGGTTGGGCTGATGAGTATAGATTGATGCTCGGGGCTCCAGCAGATAGCACTTGCAGAGAAAGTGCTGCATAAGGGCTATGCATGGATTTGAAGGGCACACAAGACGCCCTCTGCAAGGGGTTAATCTTACAAACGATGGAGGGTAGGGGGAGCTGCAGTGCCCTTTAGGATAAGGGTGCTGCCATCTGCCACAGAACTAGGTTATGTGGGATGGTGATGGTGAAAGTAGGACAGAAAAAAAATTAACCATGACAGGAGATGAAAAGATTTCTTTACATTCTAGGCTTCAGTTACAACTGTCTACATTATCTTTTTTTTGTTTTTATAAAATCAAATTTTCTGAAAGAGTTATTAAATTACATTACAAAGATTGTATTGCACCCTTTTTATTCTTTAATAATCGTATTTAAGACATTGTGGAAAACTACATTGAAAGGAAACAGTATGCAAGAATAAAAATTCGGAAAAATGTACTGACAGCCAACTGCAACGTTATATTGCATCTATATCATTTTCAACTCATAATGCAATCTTCCACCTCTATCATATCACTGCAATGTGGTGTAACAGCAATGTAATGAAAGTTTTATGATATTGATATCGTGTCTAAAATAATATGAGCCAATTAGACTGCTCTTGACTATTTAGTTAGTCTAGTTAATAAATCTATTGTTATGTAGGAGGATACAAATTGTATGGAGTGTGGAAAAACTTCTATCCTCCAACAGAGAATACAAAATGGCAATGACAATGAAATGAATTAATTTGACCCAAAAATGTATTACAATGATGTTTTGGATAACATAAAAAAAAGAAATGGAGGGTGAAGGGACACCCATTTTTTACATAAAAAAAGAAACATAGAGGGTCAAGGGACACCCATTTTGTCTCACTTATGACGTTAGCATGGGTGCCCCTTGTATGTCAAAAAGCACTGTGTGAAATATAGTGTGTTACACAGTACCATTTAGTTGACATGTATAGCAATCTTCTACTGTAAATTCAGTTTTGTATTTGTCCCAAAGCCTATTTTGTATGTACAATTTATAGCCAATGTTACTATGTGTATCTAGTTTTTCAAGTACGTTTTTGGGAGCATAGGAAACTGTGGTGCAGATTTGTTGAGTTGTAGCCGAGTACGTATTTCTGAAGTTTTGTGCTGAGGATTGTGGCAGATGGTTCAATTGCATTTTTAGACAAACTTAAAGCTTTGAAAAGAGTGATATCTTCTGCATAAGGGATTGCATGGTAAGTATCTGCTGATATATTATTTATATAAATGATGAAAAGCAACAGTCCTAATATATGGACCCTTGATAAAGTCAATGGGAACTTTGTCAATTATACTGTTCTTTATTGTCTCATCGTAGTTACAGCTGTATTCCATTGTCATTTGAGATGATTCATATTTTATCCGGTGTGCGAAAACAAATTTCTCCCACTGAAGTAACAACTAACGATGCACATATGAAACTGCAAGACTATAGAAAGGCAGAGAGCATTGTAGCTGCTGTGCTGCTGAGACAGTTGTGTATGTGAGGGTGGTTGGGCTGCGGAAGATGGTGCCCCATGAGGATGAGGAGATGCCACAGATAAGGAAGACTGAAGCTACATATCGATATGTTTTATGTCACAGGACTAAGGGGTCAGAGCCTCACTCCCTGCGTTACCCCAGCACATATCTCGGCTGGGCGTCAAGCCTCAGACATACATGGGCAAAAGGAGGCTGTAGATAGTACTGGTATGCATGGCAATGTAGTCAATTCACTATGCCATTTATATGCCATTTACATATGGTTTGCAGCCAACTCTACCTTGCAAGCAGGGCTTGGGCTGCAGAAGTGGTGTAAGTAAGCTGCAGGCATTGCAGATGTGATGCAAATACACACTGTACAGATATCTTGGTCTAGATTTTATATACAGCTATTTCTACATTCAGTAGAAAAATGTATTGACAGAAGTAATTCACCGCCCCAATTCCTACAACAAATTCGGTAAGATCTACATCTGTCTGTAGCTTCTTTTTTTATAACAAACGGAAGAAAACAAAATTGACCTTTTTCCAGAAATACAGTCTAACCTGGTTTAAGCAGTCGCCCAATGGAGTGGACACATTTGGCCGTTTAAGAAAGGTGGTCGTCGTTCATAGCGGGGGAAAACGCTTAATGAGTATATATAATACATTTTGGGGGGAGTTGAAAGAGGCTGTTTATAGCATATTGTCGTCCTGTGCAAGTGGCTGTTAGGGCAGTGTAATTGTACACAACATTAATATCCAGCCACAAGGAAAAATTTATAGCTTTTATTTCCTAACCTGGGTGGCCCCTGGATAGCGGTCTTAAGACCTTAGAGAGGCCTCCCACACATAGAGAAAAATACCTTTTAAATATTTCTTTACACTTGTTTATTTATCTATGTATGTTTTAAACAATGTCTGTATATGAAATGTGTGTCTCTTTGTGTAAATAAATGGCTTTGTCTGTCTGTCATAACCCACATCCTTTACGGCATTTGTGTTCACTTGATATCTTATAATACCCTGAAAAAACCAACCTATGAAATCAATTGCTTATCAAGGTCCTCTGGTGTGGAACATGTCACCAAATAACTTAAAAAACTTCGAAAATTTCTTGCAGTTTTAAGATTTATTAATAGGTAGCAATATCCTTAGTACCTGTCAATGTGGCAACTGTATTATATGTAATAGAAATTCCTTGTAATAAGCTTCAACGGTATTTAACTTACATATTTCATTTTACTGGTTCATTTGATATGTCTCACCTTCTTTTGTTATATTTTCTGTCGGGCGAAAAGCTTTTAGCTTGTGTTGTATTGTTATTTTATTTCACCACCAACTTCAAAATTAAATTTTATCTTATCTTATCGTATCTTATCTTATCTTTAACCTTCAGTGGCCTGAATTATTGCACTCCGACTTACATGTTCTGAATCAATATCAGACTAAACTGAGCATGTTAAAGTGTAGGTAGTTTCATGACAAAATTTACGTCTGAGCTGGTATAAACAGGTCTTGTGTTTGCTCACTAAAAGATTGCTACTGTCTGATTTAAAGAAATTTTGAGAGCTCCGTTATTTAGATCAGGGTGCCCTGGAGCATCAGTCAACCACTGGTGTCCCAGTTAAAGGCAGAAAGGTCGTCTATCAAATACAAACAGAGCAGGCAGCGATTTCAATGAGTAGTTTCGAATTAGCCCGGCCAATCAGAGCGGAGGAGATGGATGTTGCTTGGACAAATGTGATTGGGAGAGGGCAAAATGGGATGCCCTAATGGCGCATGCCCAGTCCTATAAGTGATGGACAGAGAAAGAGCCCCCGGCAGGCAGCTGAACCCTGGGGCATGGCCATAAAATGAAGATATGTGTTTGTAACGCTGTGTCCCCTATGCCTGAATTTGCCCCATTTATTATCCTAACATTTCATCAAGATTGTTAACTCAATTTGACTGCTTGATGCTGCTGCTGCTGCTGATGCTGTGGGGGTGGTGGTTTAAAAAGGTGTTGAGGTTTGGTTCAGCTGCTAAGAGACATATCGTGTCCATTATTCTGTACTTGTGCGACAGTACAGCTAGTCTCAGCAGGTTTATAAACTGAAAAGGGCCAACAGCCATGGTTCCCTGAGGACAGGGGCGAGCTCAAGGAATCACCCGTTAATTTGCTAGCATATTCATGAAAAGCAGGAACAGCGCAGCTCTGCTCGTGTGTTGAATAGCTGTGTAGCGTAAATCCTTCGCCTCTCCCCCTCTTGCTGGGCAATAAGCTTACTCTCCCCTGTCCCTGGTCAAATATTTCTGGCCTCAGTGGTCACTCTGTGGTCAGGCAACGTCCATGCTGCTGACCAGAGCCCCATCGATCCATCCATCCGAGCTGCTCTGAATTACATACATCCTACCTTCACAGCCCAAACATATTACATACATATTACATGTGTTGTACTAAGGCCCTTCCTGCAGCTCTATAATATATTAAGGTTTGACTAGTAAATCAGCATGGCCCACTTCCATTGTGCCCATAGAACTGCATAGATTCACAATCCATTCAGTGAACAATGTATATGTGCATATGCTGAGGCTGGTAAGACGCCCCACTCATGAAGTTAATGTTACTCCCAAACATAATGAAGAGAGATGTTCGAACATTCCAAATTTTTTTTTTTATCATAAACATGAATATTTGTATAAGTCCATGCTATATAAAGAAGAGTGAGTTAGTTATTTATTCATTTATTTCACACACAAAAAGAAAAAATCTTCATTCGCTCAGAAATGGTTTAGTCATGAAAATAATTAAAAACAAAAAAATACATAGAACATAATCTTTGATTATATTACCACATTTGTTTAACACCTGCAACAAACATAGGGCTCTGTTAAAAATTGTGTCATGCACTAGGAGGTGGCTTTATTAGTGAGGTGAAGTGTGAGTAAGGCTCTATGACGCCCTAAAAAATATAACACCATTTGAACATGTACACAGTGGACGAACTGGCCATAAATGTAAGCATTTTGCTATCTCAACGCCCTGTAGTAATCTTCGGTTTGTCTTGAAATGCATTTGTAACTCATGGAGTACCCTTGGCTCTATGACAATATCCGCATAAACCCTTCTCCCAACCCCCAAACCCTTATATGTCCAGCGTGGGACGCCAGCTTTGATTAGAGTTGGCATTATCAATGTTTAATGCAGGCAGAGTGGGGCATTAGCCTAGTGACCTGGCTATAATTCGCATGTGCCATCAATTAAGAGGGCAGCACAAGGCAGGCAGGCAGGAGGGCCTCTGGTTGACACGGAAGTAGTCTAGGCCAGGTCATGATTGCCTTAGTGTGAGTGGTACAGAGGCAGGTGTCTTGGGGTTCTGCATCAGATGGTAATGAGGGCAACAGAGGGCTTGCTTAACACACACATCTGAGAACCCTAGTAATTCTTGGAGTAGCCATGCTTATTTCAGGCTTTTGCATCTTGGTATGCCTCCTTATCAATTGGTGCTGCGGCCTAGTGGATAAGGTGTTAGACTTGTACAGGAATCAGGGAATGGACATGGGTTCAAACCCATGCAGCCACGGCATGGAGGAACTGAACAGATCCTCCCTGAACCACTATGCCTCTTAGACAAGTTCTTGCCGCTAGCAATGGTTGATTGATACGGTGAGGGAGAGGATGAGTCCACCCATGTTACACATTTACCCCATGGGTGGTATATTTTACTTGCCTCAGCATAGACACCTAGTACAAGGGACTGCCAATTTAACGTCACATCCGAACGACATCCGGCTGAAATGTTGCTCATGAAGGGCGCCATAGGCAGTCATGGCAATTGTTTAATGCTTAGCTTGTCAGGGAGTTGAAAAAGGCTCATGCTTGAATCTTTCCAGCAAAGGGTCTAATGGTCAAGTTGGTTGAGAGTAACTTGAGACAATTACATTTACCAATAATTTTACACTGATCATATGCCCATGTAATCCTATAATTTGGAAGGCAATGTACAAAGCTGTCTCTAGCTTGATTCGTTTGTATTGCATTGCCCAGAATGCCATTGGTCTGAATCTTAATCAGCTTACATGACCAGCAGCCAGAGGCAGACATAATGATGAGATAAAAAGGATCATGTCACATTTACTACTAAGGTACAGCCTTTGTTTAAAATAACAAGGACAACGAGCATAAGGCACCACCAATTTCACATCGAACTTCCGGTTGAAATGTGGTTCATAAAGATTTGCCTTAATTACACATCGAACTTCCGGTTGAAAAATGGTTCATAAAGATATGCCTTAATTTCACATCAAACTTCCGGTTGAAATGTGGTTCATAAAGATATAACTTAATTTCACATCAAACTTCCGGTTGAAATGTGGTTCAAAAAGATATAACTTAATTTCACATCAAACTTCCAGTTGAAATGTGGTTCATAAAGATATGCCTTAAATTCAAAGCCACTGACAAGGATCCACAATACAAAGATCTAAATTTCCCACTGTCACGCTGATTATTTCTATTTTCAGAACTGGATGAAAATCTCAACTGTAACATAATGCATGATTTATGCCTGAGGTGGCATCAGATTCTGAAAAATATACATGTTTTACAGGTCTGCAGAATCTCATTGATATCATCGCTTGTTGGATAACAAACTGTTGCCAACTAATACTGTACCACCAAATAATATTTTACAATGTTCACTGATCTCACTATTTCTGTAATGATGCTGCAAAACCTCACATCAGCCAGAAGAGGTCAATGCCCTTGGTTTGCATGACCTCGCTGTTCCCATCATACTTTGCTGGAATTGCAGGTCACAGGAAGGTCACTTGGGCCATGTACTGTCATCAGTATAGGATTAGTGCACTCTAAGCTTCATAATCAAGGCCCAAGGTCAATGAATATATTTCTTTAATGGGCTACATGTTATGGTTCACACTTACTTTTTTATGCTAAGTATGAAATCATAAATGCGACAACATCTGAATATTCTGGCAGTGAATAGGTACCTCAGAATCAGAGGTAAGAAGTCATACAGAAGAGCCCACAACTGTGATTTCGACTCCAGTAGCCTCTAATAAGGTGATCGTGAATGTGACTCCGACACAACCCGAAACAGTCAAACTCCTCTACTACATGGCCAAATGTGTCACGTGCGTTTTCCATGAGAAGGATAAACGCATGGAATACGCATGGTTTTTACCTAATTATATTGAGGTGAAAACCATGCATTTATCCAAACGCATGGAAAACGCACGTGGCACATTTGGCCATGTACTACTCCCGACTTCGGAGCCCTGTCCAAGAAGAGGCTACGAATCTGATTCCCTCCAGATGACCTCTGAAAAGCTGACTCTGGCTCTGTATCCAACACTGCAACTCCTCAACTATTCCAGGTTTGGAGCTCTGTCCAGGGCTAAGGAGTTGCACAGAAAAGACTATCACTCCGACTCCTGACTGCAGCTTCTCAAAAACCTCCAACTCAGACTCAGAATATCATATTTCATTCACCGCAAACTGTCAATTCTGCATACCAACATCAGATACAATACAGTGGACTCTAGTCGTCTGTAGCGACCTGTACCTGGCTGTAGTCTAAACATGCTAAAGCCAGCTGCTTCTGTCCACTTCTATAGCTAATAATTGGCTTACATCTATCACAAGATAAATATAAATCTTGGTAAATGTAAGAAATTAATCGAATATATCATAAATATGTACTTTTAGATCCGGTTTTGAGTAGCCAGCTACGACAGCTTTGTCTAGTTTCAATTTGACGGGCCGTTTTTAATGAAACTAACTGTATACCAGCATTGAGCAGACAGTGTTGGCATTATAATTTGTCATCAAGACAATATTGAACTGATACATATAATTATATTTTTGAACATCTCATATCTGCAACATTTATGTGTATTAAACAGTAGTAGCTAATCAGCCAACTTAACAAGAATGTACCCAATCCTTTTCTGGACATACAGTGGTGGAAAATTGTTCATGCACAACCATTAAATGTGTAAGAGTTTTGTATGAAAAAAGGATTTTGATTGCTTCAGCACATTATTACAATTTACAACATATTCATTACAATTAGGAGGCTGTATCTTGTGTGCAAAAAACGTATTTTAAACCCCTGTATAATGCCATGAAGCCACCATACCAGACTGGAGTTGGGCAGATCATATATAAACCTCCGCTGGTTTGGCGGAGAGCAGTGGTTCTTGCTTGTTGCAGTGTGGCTGTCATTACTGGCCTGATCTGTATGCACACCATGGCTTTCCCAGCAGGTAGAGAGCTGATGTGATTTGCCGCTGCCACCTGCTGAGATGTTGCTGATGCGGCCAGCCTCCCTCCGTCCTCTAGATGCATCCCATGCAAGCATCCCATACTATTCAAGCATTCCGTACTATGCAGGCACCCGCATAACCATTTGCAGTGATGGCAATGCCACATCAACAATGGGCCAATCAGCGTCAGGGATGCCACAATTCTGGGCCGATATTAAATCAACATTGCTGACTCTTTGCCAACAAAGTGACGACACTGTTCCAATACTGGGCCAACATTCAGCTGACTCCTTGCCAACATAGTGCCAGCATAGTGCCAACAAAGTGCCATCATAGTGCCAACATAGTGCCATCATAGTGCCAACATAGTGCCATCATAGTGCCAACATAGTGCCATCATAGTGCCAACATAGTGCCATCATAGTGCCAACATAGTGCCATCATAGTGCCAGCGATGCTCCAATACTGCACCGACATTCAGCTGACAGTGCTGACACCTTCTAACACTGAGCTGTTGTAAGGGCAGCACTGTCCGCTGGACGTTATTCTGAGCATAGTCAGGTTTCTTGACAAAAAATTAACTCCCATGAGAATCGGTTCTGTATATTTGGCAACATAGCTATTTAGGATAAAATCAAGATGGCTGCCAAGATGACCACCAAAGACATAACACAAATTTACAACCAACTACGGTATTGTACATATACACCCTAAACATAACACAATTCTCTTACTTATTTCATGATTGAAGAGAAGTTTTTCTTGTTTGGTAACACACATTACGAACTTTAATCTCCCATCCAACGCAATGTAATAGACAAATTTTATGATACCTAGTTTGACATCTTATGAATGTAAACCACTGACTTCCAAAGAGATATCTTTTGTTTTTTCATTTATAAGAAAAATAAGCAAGGTTCCTTAGTGAATGACACGACAGCCTTGACTAGCAGTGTCATGCAAACATTCCATGTAAGTATGCACTTTGCCAGCAATAGAATAGAAGGAGTCTGTCACCTTAATGACCTGCAAAATATCCTTTCTTCCTCTTTATTTATGCCAGGTCAATTCTTTAGATAATTAGATGAAAGAATGAGATTAAAGAATGCCCACCACTAATGCACCTTTCCTCCAGTTTGAAGGTTAGAAATGGGAAGATCCGGGTTGCACTTAACAACAAGGGCCATTTTCTTTTGAACTGTCGTTTCACCATTTTCTTTTGAACTGTCGATTCACCAGCTTCTGGGCAATGTGTTCTTTTCTCACCTTGTATGAATGTAACTACACAATGTGTGCTGTCACCTAACAGCCCAGCGACCTAATTATGGACAATCTTTGCTAGTTTACCTAACGATTGGTCAAACTATGTAGCCGATAAGCTGAGTATATAAATCTTCTCTTAAAAATACAAGAGAAATGGATTGAAAAATATTGAGTTTTCATGAATTGCCTGCTTGTCAGAACAATAATTGCGTAAACTCTGCACATGAGCATTTAATTATTCTGTAATTTCATTATTAGCCTTTAATACCATAAGCCAGCCTATAGAGTACAAGAGAAATTGATTAATTTACCTTAGATGAGTTAACGAGCAAAACATGTCCATAATTAGGTCGCTGGGCTGTGAGGTGACAACACACAGTGTATATGTATGTAGCGGGTGTCTGGTGGTTAAGGCTTATATTTATATGGTAGGTTTAAGCCGACTATATGCTAGGAGTAAACAAAAGTGGCTGACTTTAGCCAGTTATAGCTACAGCTAGGAATAGGGCACTACAGTTGTTCTTGAGTCAACCATATTTATGGTTTAACTGTAGGGTTAGAATCTGGCCCACACATTCTTCGTAAGCCACATCTCAGTGCTCAGCATGGGATGTTTAATTTCAGATGTTTAATTTGTGGTGCCTTGTATTCGTTGTCTGTCCTGGGGCTAGATAAAGACACCACCCTTGGGGTATATTTTTTATGTGGACTCCAAGCCTGATAATCCCATCGATACATCAGCTTCTGGCAGCTGGTCGTATAATCTGAATGAGCTTCAGACCAGTAGCTTGATATAATACAATACAGTAATTATACAAAACTAGTTTTTGTGCCATGCTGTAAATAATCAAATACGGACCAATAAATTTTATGTTTTGGAACAGATGATAATTTGATAACCATACTTGGCCTAGTACATTTAATAATATTATAATTCCAGCGTCCCTGAAAAAAAAAATTCTCGATCCGCCCCTGACGTTTAATTTCTTAGCTTCTGTCTACGAGGTTTTCCTTCCAAATATTTACGCTGGGCGGCGCTGTAGTTTTTAGAGCCCCCTTACGATTTGTACACGTAATATAAGCTTTTCGTGTATTTTTGTGAACCACCAGATTTTTTAAAAATATATCTACATTCATCATGTAGTTTGATGTTCACTCATTTTAATTTGAAGCAATTTGAAAACATCATAAAACAATTTTTATCAACTTGTAAAATAGCTTTTTATTGCAGGTTTATTTCAGAACAAAAGCAAATATAAGATTGCTAAAAATATAACAAAAAGATGACACACTAAAAAAACATAATAACATTGTTTTTGCATAATGAAGTCACACGCATGAACTGAAAAAAATTTGCATTCACCTCAAAAAGGTCATTGAAAATTGATTTAAAAAAATAATAAAGGAAATTTCGAAATTTTAAATGAGCAATGCATCCATGAGAGCAACACTAGATAGTAATCATAATTAATTAAAGAAATATTAAAGTAAAAAAGAGTAAAACTATAAATACGTTTTCCATCAGCAATTATCCTCTTTTCTTGCATGCAGTCTCTCTGTCCTTATATATTTCAAATGTCTGTCTGTCTGTCTGTCTGTCGCACTGTCTATCTGTCTGTCTAGCTGTCTGTCTAGCTGTTTGATTGCATAAACAGTCATCACAATGTGACAAATTCACAAAAAAGGTGATATAAATTAATTTTGATGTGATGAACTTATTAGCAAAAAAGAAAGTCAACCGATTTCAATCATAGATTGCCACACTATCCATAGGAGGGAAAAAAGAAATATACATTCAAAGCAGCTTATTAATACATGAGATAATTATTTCTAATGAAATAAAATAAAATAAAACAGAAAAAGGTCTAGCAATTTCATAGATCACAATCATAGAATTTATAAGAAGTGATGAAAATATAAATTTAAAGCTCACGAATAGCACATAATTAGGTAAAGTAATTCAATGCGTTAAAAAAGCATAAACCTCAATCATATCATTCATAGGTGATACAAATATACATTCCAAACAGCTCATAAATAACACATAATCATTTCACCATCCGCTCCCTCAAAAATGTTATAAATTATGTACAACATTAATTCGATCATAAAATAGATCGTAGATATAAAACTGTTTTCACAGTCTGTTGATGTTCATGTTTTTAGACCCTGATTTTCTTTAATACAATCCACAGAATGTGCAAAATCCAGTAGACATACAATAAAACAAAATCAATTTGCAATCACTCGTGGATTATTCAATTATTGCACCAGAAATCAGGATCTTCTAAATTAATACATATAAATCTACAATCTCTGCATACACTAGATTTTAAAAAAAAAACAAAAAAAAAACTAATTGCTCATAATAGGACATAAACAATCAATTCGCAGATTTGCAAAAACACACCAGCGAAAGACAATAGTCGCAAAGAACATCAAACACCTAGTTGTCAGAAAAATATTGTAATCTCTTAAAGTTGACAATGACCTACCAGTTTTGTGAGAATTGAAATATTCTCAATTGAGGACAGATTCTGTTAATTATTATAGTAGTCAACATTTGCTAAGGCATGAGAAGGCTAATTCATACTATTTATTTGTTCATGAGTGCTTTTAATTTATTTAAAAACTATAATACATGCGCTTGAATTTATCAAACCCCCCCCCCCCCCCCCCCTCCCTTCAGCCAGGGCACAAAATTAAAACATTATAGCATCCGTCATGGCCTGCATTGCCATTTTGTTCTATTAATTAGTTCATCAATCAAGAGTAATATGCGAAATGTTGCCAATGCTCCTGAATTTTGTCTCACTGTTCAGTCAGAGTTTAAAAAGGTCACTTGCTCTGTGAGGTCACGTAACCTGCCATTCAGCCTCATTCTGAGTTTCATTTGAGGGCCCTGGCAACAATGGGATGAATGGTTGCTAAGGAGCTTAATGGTTGTTAGGGGTGGTCATCTGACCCACAGGCGCGGTTTCCATTGATGCCACATTCAACCTCTTTCCAAAAGTGATGATGGCAGCCACATTTACAAAAATGTGCACCATAGAATGGTGCAAAAAAGATTCGGCACCACCCATGAATAATGAATACCATTTTTACACATTTTCTCATAAGTTATCACACCAACTTCCTCTTATATTCCTATTGATAAGAATGCATGTAATAAATACATTCCTTGAAAACATACTTTAGTTAATTAGATCCTAAGCAATTGTTGACTACTACGATTCACATTCTTTCGTCAAACAAAAAGTTCCACATCTGCAACTCAAGTTAAATTAATAGCACTGTACAGCACTGGAAACACTTCATCAATCATTTCACTCATACTTTCAGTCAATCGTCGCTCAAAATTCAAGCTTCCGTAATCAAACCCTTTGAAGATGATGAGCCACGCGAAAACGCCGGGATTTTCCACCAGGGGTCGCAAGAAACTCAAAATGAAATCACTGCTGCCCCTGGTGTCAAATATATTAAGTATATACGTTGAGACGTGAAATACAAAATGTACGAATATCGGCTAATTGCATAAGTTTAGAACGTAGAAAATGTGATTGTAAATATTAGTTTCAATTTTTTTATCATATCCGTCCCAGATGGACTGGTTCGTTTTCTAGGGCTTCCTCTTCGTTATAGGCCCTCGTGCCTTTCCGCTTTCGGCTGAACCAAATGAAGACAATTCCTGCGATGACGAAGATAGCGAATGTGATCCAAGCCAAGTAGAAACAGAATCCGTAACGATAGTAGGCTCCAATGGGATGTCTGGCCGGGAGATGGTCTTCTTCATATGCCACTGACTGGCTCAGGACCTCAGCGCATACTAAAATGCATATAGCTGAAAATAGTAAAAATAAACAGAAATCATTATACGGAAGAATCTCTGGCAGCAGAGGCGCACTTCCGGATACTTTCTGCGGGGTGCGGAAAATTTGTAATATCACCAACTTCAGCCGCTAAAACTTCATATTGAACCTCTCACCATCCATTATTTATAGAAAATTTAATTAAACACTTTTTTACCTGTTATGATGTGGATGCATGCAGCAAGTCGTTTGAACATGTACCGAGGTTCCTTAATTGCATAGAACGTGAAGATCAGGCCCAGCATCATCAACAACAGAGCGATAACTGCAAAAGCCGTTTCTGTTCTGCTAAAGTCTGTAAAGAAAATAGTTCAAATCACTCAGTTAATGGCTGTAATTATTTATTCACAAATTTGAAAATTATATGGGGACAATAGTGGGGAAGAAATTCAGCCAATTGATATATCACAAGGACAGGGGTCTATTTATTGCCTGCGCATCACATTCATTCACACAGTTTCCATGGGCGACATATTTAAAGCAAAAATTAAATAAAAAAGACAATGAAAATGAAGTTTTTAATTAATGTTTATAAGCCATGAAATGCATGAGCAGAATTTCTCTGGGAATCAAAGATTTAGCTGTGCGTTTAACAGATCCAGATCTCAGTGGTATCAGTCGAATCAGAACAACACATCACTGTTTTCATCAATGAATATGCACAAATTGGCAGACTTTTATGACTGTCATTTTTGTAGTTGCATCACCGATAATACCAGAATCTGAATGTCTCACCATCATTTATAACAATAACCAGTGATGCGATTATATATAATCTTTAATCACACACGTAAGTGGTGTACTTGATATGATACAATGTATAAAAGGGAAAAATCAAATATTATTTACATAGTATATAGTTGATTTAAACAGAAGAGTCTCTCATTATGAGAAATAAATGATAGAGAATTGTTTCTCAAATTTTCAATCGCTTGAATTGTCACAAGGTCACTTTCGCTGCATTTGTAATATGACACTTTACATGAGCAATTTAACATGTCACTCTTTGAAATTCTAATATGTCTCTGTATGTGGCTTAAGTTGCTGGAAACGATTTGGTTGCCACAATTTATGCCATTTTGAGCCACATTATGAGACAATTAATTAACCTTACATTGATCTTTTATCGGTTGTTGCTAAATAAAGAAAAAGTTACTTACTGACAATGACTCCATCAATCTCTGGATCCTTGTCAATCTGTTGCTTGTCTGGGAAGAGCTTTATCATGGTGCAATATTGACCTGCAAGAATATTAGAAAATATATACAATGTATGTCAGAAAAATGTGTTAGTGATCAATTACAATTTCATCAAGATCATACATGCTTCTACAGAGGGGAACATTTTTTTCGCACACCTGTTAAATAAGCTTGTCTGCATAACTGTTAAGTTTCATAAAATATGGTCGACTCTAGACAGCTCTAGCAACCTTTTTCTGACTGTATCAACCTATTCCTGGCTGTATCTATGACAGGCTAAAGCCAGTCGCTTCTGTCTACTCCTAGCTTATAGTCGGCTCACACCTACCACCACTGAAAAAATATAAACCTTTTTAAATTTAGGAAATTTGTCTAGACTTGCATATTTCAACAAGAAATGACAAATATGCTTTGTCTTGGTTCAGTTTGACAGGCTGTTTTTATGGAACTACTGTATGTATGGGAATATTTTGGCAGTGCATTTGATAAGGCCACACAATGGAAACTTGATTGTTTGAGCACAGTTATTTCTTCTACTGTATCAGTGAGAAATCGAGTGCAGCCAAAAACTGATTTGACTTCATACTTAACATCATATATACCCTTAAGACTGAAGAACAATAATGCCACATTTGAACATCTCCCTTATAGTGCCTAGCAGAAAAGTGGTTGCACTGTCAAAAAAATGCAAATAAAGTTAAATCTTTCAAAGTGACTCTGCCACGTCAAATTAGTTGTAATTGTTTGTAAATTTAAGCTGTGAAAGATTATTATAAAACAGTAATTAACGTTTAGGGATAATCTCCCTGTTGGTTAAAACTTGGCTGGTTGAAAAAATCCAGTACCTTTTGGACTCTTTTCAAAGAAAACAAAGCAATGATCTACATCGCATAAGGACTAGAACTTACTGTCAGTGCTTGCTCAACTGTGTAACCACTAATATGCAAGGGGTGGGTGGGTGATTAGGGCTTTACGTCCTGTATTTCTGCACCAGTTGGGCTAATTAGGACAGGCAGAGACCATGGCAATGAGACGAACGATGAAACAGCCATCCTATTTAGGCTCGACCGGGAATCGAACCCGGGACCCAGCGGTTGGAAGCCCAGAGCGCTACCTCTGAGCTAGGCCCCCACCTTCCACTAATATGCAAGGTACTCAAAGATCACCTCACTATTCAGGTCGCCTTAATATAAAAATATATATATATATTCGAACTACACTATATTAGTAACAGCTGATAAACTTTATGACATTTTAATATAATGAGTCCAAAAATACTCTATATAATAACCACCTTTATCAGGAGCCTAGGATAAATGACGATGAAGATGTATCTAATACCTCCTAAAATGTCTGCTTTTAACAAGATTATCTTCTTTTTAATACTGATATTTTTTACGACACTGAAAATTTGGAAATTTTTGATATAGCATGGATTATAAACTTAGAAAAAGGACAGGTAAAATTAAGAAACAACAAACATCAACGATTTCCTATTTTGCAGGCAGTAAATGATATCTTATATTATCTTATCTAATAATACCTTATCTGGTCTTATCTTACCACTGACCTTGTAACTAATTGCTCAAATTTCCTATATAATTCAAGGATTAATTTCCAATCATTTTTTGTCCTTTTCTTTCCGTTTTCAATTATTTGCCTTTGTCTTGTATAATTGATTTCTGATTTACTAGACAATTTATTGTCCTTCAAATAATTTCCAATGACCTTAAACCAATTTATTTGTATGACCAAAAACTCCTGCTTGGTAGTCAGTCAGAATCAATTAAAATTTCAAACCTTTTTTCAACGATTGCAGGAAAAAGCAATTGCTTAAAGCAAACAATGGTGTAATTATTAGAATGCAAACATTAATTAATACGTTGCTGGTAGACAAACATTCTGGAAAATTACTTTTGCAACAACCTTAGTTTCCCAGGCATGCTGTGGGGTGTTGTCATATTAGCCACCATGTTATGCTGTTGGTGTAACTAAAATAGAGACACTTCAGACAAAATGAATGTCTGGACAGGAGATAACATGTGGCCTGTCAGTACATCAACGTTCTGGCAGAAATACATTGTACACAGATAGAGAAAAGGAAATGAGTATGGCCTGCATAAACTGCTGAAGAGGTTCCGTTTGAACAGTTTGTGTTATTATTATATATGTTTATTCGTTCAAAAGAACAGTTACCGTAAAGGAGGGTATTATCGACAGGGCAGGTATTTTCGACACTCGCATTAGAACGTTAACAAAAATTGTTAACGTTCTAATGTGAGTGTCGAAAATACCTGCCCTGTCGATAATACCCTCCTTTACGGTAACTGTTCTTTTGAACGAATATATATATATTTATTTATATATATATATATTTATTTATTTATATATATATATACACATCATCCATTAAATGGTTATACTATGTACTATAAAGTATTCGCTGCTTATAGTAGGATTAAAAATAAATATCCACACATTTTTAGGTTATATATCTAGTAAATTTGTGTGTCAATGCACACCATCATTTGGGCCTGGATCGTGCTGTGGCCTTCTTCATTCTTTCTATCTTCTCTAGTTCTAACTAACCGTCACCATTACTACTTTCTATTCACACTCTATTGCTCTGTTTCATCCTTACTTTTTTTTTAGTAAAGCTTATAATACAATGTGTGATAATTGGCTAATTGAGCAACTAATGATATGACACCTGGCTTATTGAGTAACTACTGATGTGTTACTTGACTTACTGAGTAATTAACAAATGATATGATACTTCGCTTATTGAGTAACTACTGATGTGTAACTTGACTTATTGAGTAATTAACAAATGATATGATACTTCGCTTATTGAGTAACTACTTATGTGTTACTTGACTTATTGAGTAATTAACAAATGATATGATACTTCGCTTATTGAGTAACTACTTATGTGTTACTTGACTTACTGAGTAATTAACAAATGATATGATACTTCGCTTATTGAGTAAAATACTGATGTTTTACTTGACTTGTTGAGTAATTAACAAATGATATGATACTTCGCTTATTGAGTAAAATACTGATGTTTTACTTGACTTATTGAGTAATTAACAAATGATATGATACTTCGCTTATTGAGTAACTACTGATGTGTTACTTGACTTATTGAGTAATTAACAAATGATATGATACTTCGCTTATTGAGTAACTACTGATGTGTTACTTGACTTATTGAGTAATTAACAAATGATATGATACTTCGCTTATTGAGTAAAATACTAATGTTTTACTTGACTTATTGAGTAATTAACAAATGATATGATACTTCGCTTACTAAGTAACAGTATAAGCCTTTTTAACATGTAAATGTGTGTATCTCATACAAATAATGAAAATATACGTTCACACCCAATTAACAGACCACTACCAACAGACCTCAAAGACCTTACATGCACGGCAATTAACTTAATGTTAACTTCTAACAAATCAAAGTAAGGCATTTGCCACAAGGAATCCAACATCACCTGCAACATTTTTTGTCAAAAGAACATTCGGAAATAGTATACAGGACTGCCAACAGCAACTGATATTTTCCTGGGTTTTTCTTACAGACACAAAAAATGAACCTTGCCTATTTATGTTCGACACCTCATATAATGATATCTGTATTGCTCTTATTATCATCAATGTTGTAAAGCAGCTGTAAGAGTAATATTTGCTTAACCTAACCACTTATTACTGATATTATATTTTACGGCATGTTTACTGAGAGGTCATTCACATGCGTGTCAGGCAGGGGGCTCTAGAGATAGATGTCTGGCGTCCGCATTGCACAGAAACACTGTGTTGGCCATTGGGTTTCAAGGAGGCCAGGACTTCTAAGAGTGAGTCCAGGTCTTCAAAACTGAAGACAACTGCACAATCCTTGGGGACTAAATAACCACCCCAGATAGCATTCCAAATTGGGCCACGGTCGGTACAGCATCGCTTTGACATCGCCAACCTCACGCCAATGCTGAAACGATTTGGAATGCTATCTGGGCTGGGTAGGAAGCACTACTTGGCTTATTTTAAAAGTAACCAATTACACAAATTTCGATGCTTTACTTAATGAGTACTTATTGATATGATACTCGACTTATTAAGTAAGTAAAGATATGATACTCCGCTTATCAAGTAAGTAATGATATGATACCTGGCTTATTGAGAATATGATAATTAGCTTATTGAGAATATGATACTCAGCTTATTGATACTGATATTATACTTGGCTTATTAAGTAGGTAATGATGTGATATCTGGGTTATGGAGAATAGGATACTTGGCTTATTGAGTAACTAATGTCGACGTCAATGTCTCAGTGCTACTGGGTCTGAAGCTTAGTCGGCCTATAAGACCAGCTGCCACAGGCTGGCAGGTTTAATGATGAGATGATAATGATGAAGTTCATGATGCTATTTCCCTGAACTAGTTATACAATATAAATATACAGGGCACTGAAAAATATTTGTACACGTATAACACAAGTGTGCAGCAACAGGTTGCATAATCTGAATTACCCCAGGTGCCAATATACAGTATCTCTCAAGTTCTCATCCGACCACCTGCTCCATCCATCATAGCATGGCACATATACCCTGGAACACCACAAGACATTCCCGGGCATGTCAACATTGCCTTTGTAGTGCAGTATAAACAACCATAGCCATATTATATTTATCTCGTATGAATTACGAAGAATTCCAATAGATTGTGACATCTGGCTGCTAAATACAATTTTTAGTCTCTATTTTGCTGTCACAGATTCCAAGTTTCATGAGATATTTGGTAAAACAAGAATTAAACAAATCTTAAAAAGAATAACTAAACTATAAGCAATCACACAGATAAGGACTATACAATAAAACAACTTGAGAAAGCAAATGATTTGTTAAACTATGTTTCTGTCATGTTCAGAAAGTTGAGACTGTCCAATCACAGACCTTCGAAAAAAAAAAAAAAATTGCCTTTCCTCGTAATTACAATGGGGATAATAATATGTTATTAATTTTACGCTTCTTATATAATAAATTATTATTATTTCATACAGTTACCGTTGTGAGTCATTTAATAATAACTCTTGACATACAATTTACACTTATTCTTTCATTGCCTTCTGTTCTGCATCATCAAATGTAAAACTAAATCAAAATGTAACAACATAAACCAGTGGTGTTAGGCAAGGGGCATCAGTATCAGCTGTGCAAATGAGGCATCCTGTTGAAAGGCCAAATGTTTCTATCAACAGGAACACTTTCCCTTATCATCATTCAAGGTACTCTGGGTATGCTCTTGGAAGATCCCAGATGTTTATATAGCAACTGCAGCAGTACAAGTATCTCCCCAATGTGCCTATTGACTTGACCTCATCTGTCAACCAAATTGAGTGGTCAAATTAAAGGCTAGCTGAGGGCTGGAAGTTATGTACAGTCAGTACAAAGCTCTGGAAATATATTGTGTAAATACTGTATACTTGACCTGCATGTGCATGTAAAATCTAATTCCAGGTTTATCAAAGTCTTACTCAGATACATCGCTCTCCAAAACTATAAGACCACTTGAATTACCCGTTACATATGCTGCAGTTTAAAATCAGCCACATCAAAAAGTTCTACTTTAGCCTGTTCTTAATAGTTATTCATTTTTATATCTCTACATGGCCAAATGTGCCTCGTGCGTTTTCCATGAGAAGGATAAACGCATGGAAAACGCATGGTTTATAGCCTCATATAGCTAATTATAATGAGGCAAAAAACCATGCATTTTCCATGCGTTCATCCAAATGCATGGAAAACGCACGTGGCACAATTGGCCATGTATCAGTGTTTCTTTCTCCTTCAGTATGTCTGTTTGAGTCTCTGTCTGGCTGTGTCTGCTAGGAAACTACAACATCCAAAGCCATAGCTGCATGTATATGCAGTGTTTTCTTCTTCAAGCACCTGCAGGCCTCTGTTGTGGAAACTGTAAGGTCATAGGTTAAGGTCAAGGGTCAGTTGGAAACGTAGGTGAGTTGGGCCTAATGCCAATCAGGTTATTTGGACAACGGCTCCTTGTAAATATGCCTTGTTGGAGTAAGATTTTCCTTTTTGTCTTTTTCGTTTTCTTTTTTTAGTTCAGTTTGTCCACATCACTGGTCCACATTGAGGTTTAATTTGACAGGCCGTTTTTAATTAAACTAATTGTGATTGTTTTAATTTGTCTTACTTGTTGTTTTATTATTGTTTTAGTCACATAATAGCCTTTGTGCTAGTGTTTATTGTTATTTTATTGTGACTCTAAATAAAGATTTTTATTATTTTATTATTATTATAACTGAAGTAAAATACGCCTGTGGCATATTAGGCTGAGACAATACTATGACAGGTATCTAACATATATTACTTAGTCTTAATAACGATTTGTCGTTATCTATTTTGTGTTTTCAACATTTGTCAGCTGGGATACTAGCTCGTAAAGTGTGTTTGAGGAAGGAATTGAACTTCAGCCTCCAACAGAGTGAGCCAAGACCCTTTCTAGATCGCATTCCAAACCATTTCAACATCGGCGCGATATTGGCGATCTCAATACGATGTTGTAAGGGCAGTGGCCTATGTGGAAGCGATGCTGGGCCGATTTGGAATGCTTCCAGGGTTACTATTATGGTACCATTTACCTGATCTCAAAGTTATTTTCCTGAGTTTCTGCACAACCATATTTCAATTCTTACAAATGCAATGAGGCACTAATGTGTAATAATGTGACAGACACGTATATCATATCTGAATTATAACACTCTAACCACAAGAATAAACACTTAAACACGAAGGAGTCCTGCTCTGTTAATAAGCCCTAAATCTGTCTGCTCCATCATCATATTTTGCTGAGCATAACCATCCAGCCCTGAGTGACATGAGGAAGCATCATACTGATAAGTTACGTGATCTAGCATATCTCCTTGTTGAACTCCATTCGCCCAAAGGAAGATGTATTGCAGCTAGACTAACCGACAAGATAAAACATGTGTTTTGCACAAAAATTCATATGTACGTGAGGAGTCCAGATAGGATATCTGCCCTTACCCCTCTTATCACAGTTTAATGCAGAAGTTTCAGTATGAGAAAAGAAAGTATCATTGGACCACTGGGACAAGCATTTAACACCAAAAGTACTTATGTACACAATGATTTGGTGATTCCGATGTCCAATATGCAACAATTTACAAGTCTGTCTTTTACATTTGCTGAAACCATGGACTAAACAGAGCCCTGTTTAGTCTAAGCTTTAACAGTGGAAAAACAAGTCTGTCTTATCGTGGACTAGGTAGATATATAGATAGATAGATAGATTGATGGGTAGACAGATAGATAGATAGACAGATAGATACATAGATAGATAGATAGATACATACATACATACATACATACATAGACAGATAGATAGATAGATAGTCTTCTAGGATAGACAGTTAGACAAAGTATACCTCAAGTCTTAAGAGTAGGAAGAAAACTTTAGCTTCCCAGTGGAGCCTATTAGCATCCAGTTAGGTAAGCATTGTTTTTAGAACAGGTAAATAAACATTCGTTTTCTTTACATTTTTTATGGAAGAGGAGGGCATAATCCACAACCACCCCAGGTGATGCCTCAATATGAAACCATATGGCGCTGTATAATGTGTGCTACGAAATGCATGAGGATGCTATTCATTCATCTTGATGGGAAAGCTGTAGGTCCATGAATACAATAGATTTACCTTGGATATGTTTGGAGAAAGTGGGCACCCTTTGAGTACATCATAATTGTTAACACTAATTATTTGATATTTTATGGTTTTATGCTGTTCTGGATTTCAATTCTGGTTCATTTCTGTCTATAAAAATTGTCTTCACTGCAGTTGCCTTGTTCATCATCTCATCATTACGTCAGCCTCTAGTCGCCCATCATATGAGCTGACCAAATATAAATTAAAAATCTGTAGCAAAGATGCCATACAAAATAAAAATATGCTGGATCAAATTTGATGCACTACCAGGTTTTTGTGGTGTTTTCTAATATCCAGTTCCTTAAACCCTCAGCTTCCCTGCTACTTATAATACTGCAATTGTATTGGCTGAAAATGTTCCCGCCCTTGGCTGTGATTGGCTGAAGCAAAGTGCATCCTAGCAGCAGTATTTTTAGTGCATTTTAATGTATATTTGACACTTTATCGTTAAGTTGATGCTGGTTATTTTTCTGAAAAAGTTATATTTATGGAATCAGTTAGTTATTACCTACTGTGTCTGAAAAGCAAAATTAGTAATTACAGGAGGACAGACTATTGTCTTGCAAAATTCAGGGCTGTTCAGTGAAAAGACTCTGTTTGCAAATTACCCCATAGGAAGAAAATAACCAAATGTCGTTTCTCGTAACATCACTCTTCATTGACGGAGGCCGAATCTGAACCTGAGGCGTGGATGCCACGTGCCCTACTCTTCTGGGTGGGAGGTTATTTACCTCAGGACAAACTTGAGGTCAATGTTTGTGTACACAATGAACTGTCTGTGTATAACACAGTTCACTGACAATACCAACATGAACAGGGAGCCAGGTATATCCAATATACCCCTAATTTACACCAAAAGTGAGAAATAATCACCCCTACTTCCCTGGATCTTAAATTCCTAACCTCTGAGCAGTACAGAGGGTAGATAAGATAAGATAAGATTATCGTATAAGATAAGACAAGATAACTCAAAGATAAGATAACTTAAATATAAGATAGGATAATATAATATAAGATGAGATTATCGCATAAGATAAGACAAGATAAGATAAGATAACTTAAATATAAGATAATATAATATAAGATGAGATTATCGCATAAGATAAGATAACTTAAAGATAATATAAAGATAACTTAAATATAAGATAAGATAATATAATATAAGATAAGATTATCGTATAAGATAAGACAAGATAAGATAAGATTATTGTATATGATAAGAAAAGATAAGATAAGATAACTCAAAGATAAGATAACTTAAATATAAGATAAGATAACTTAAAGATAAGATAAGATAACTTAAATATAAGATAATATAATATAAGATGAGATTATCGCATAAGATAAGATAACTTAAAGATAATATAAAGATAACTTAAATATAAGATAAGATAATATAATATAAGATAAGATTATCGTATAAGATAAGACAAGATAAGATAAGATTATTGTATATGATAAGAAAAGATAAGATAAGATAACTCAAAGATAAGATAACTTAAATATAAGATAAGATAACTTAAAGATAAGAAAAAGATAACTTAAATATAAGATAAGATAATATAAGATGAGATTATCGTATCAGATAAGATACGAGTAGGATAAGATAAGATATTACATTTATAACAGAACATAACTTGACACAACACACAACATGACACACAGAATAACATTATTATTTGGACAAAACATTAATAAGGCCTATTAAGACAAACGTTCATCAAATATTATCATATTTACAAGTATCACAATGTCATGTAAACATCAACTGGAAATGTCCATTATCAAAATCAAAGGGATGATGTATGATATTCAAGTTCGACACTGTGACTTATGCCTGGCCTCCTGACCTCCTGACCCCTCTGCACTGACTGGATCATCCCATGTTTTGATTTGATAAGTTATACCCCTCTGGTTGCTCATACCTTTGGCCTGCAGTGTTGTTACTGTAAATCTGTCATACTTGATATCCTATTTGGGTCTCAGCTGTGACACTATTGCTGTCAGGTGTCTAAATGTCTAGTTGAGAATGAGGCATGGATATTGCACACATGCTAGGAATATCTCTTGAGCAGATGAATCAGAGACTACAGAGGATTAATCCTGGAATACAGCAGTTTTAGAGGGAGTATGGACAGTTTTAGAGGGAGCATGGACAGTTTTAGAGGGAGCATGGACAGTTTTAGAGGGAGCATGGGCAGTTTTAGATAGAGCATGGACAGTTTAGAGAGAGCATGGACAGTTTTAGAGGGAGCATGGACAGTTTTAGATAGAGCATGGACCGTTTTAGAGAGAGCATGGACAGTTTAGAGAGAGCATGGACAGTTTTAGAGGGAGCATGGACAGTTTTAGAGCGAGCATGGACAGTTTTAGAGAGAGCATGGACCGTTTTAGAGAGAGCATGGACAGTTTTAGATAGAGCATGGACCGTTTTAGAGAGAGCATGGACAGTTTTAGATAGAGCATGGACAGTTTTAGAGGGAGCATGGACAGTTTTAGAGAGATCATGGACAGTTTAGAGAGAGTATGGACAGTGTTGGAGTGAGCATGGACCGTTTTAGAGAGAGCATGGACAGTTTTAGAGAGAGCATGGAAGTTTTGGAGTGAGCATGGACAGTTTTAGAGTGAGCATGGACAGTTTTAGAGTGAGCATGGACAGTTTTAGAGTGAGCAAGGACAGTTGCATCCTCAGAATGACTTTTCAGACTGATTGAAACATTTGATAAGAATGAAAAAACCAACCAAACATCTGGGCAATAAACTTGTTTTCACCTCTTTTGACCCAAGTTTACCCCATTTCTGTACAGTTGTAATGCTATTTCTAAATTTGTTCACTAATATGACCTATGTAGCACCGAAAAGATGATAAGGACATTAGGAATGGGCCAGAAAAGTTGGTCAGTTACTTTACAATCCTTCTGATTTGTCTCTTTCACCCCTGAACTGTTGAATGCTCGCTCTAAGACTGCTGTAGGTCTCATACACTGCTGGGAAACGAGTCATCGATACTAGGATGAGGCCTGTGCAGCCCCCAGTGAGTTATTGCTACTCACTAGGCCCAATTGAAGCTTGATGGGGTACGTTACATATTCCATAGAGTCTACATAGTGCTTACATAATGGAACCTTACTAGTTTCACAACATTCGGATAACTAAGATGGGATGAAAATGTAACTTAACACTTTATTTCCAGTGGCTATCTTTTAACTCTGCTGTTTATTTAAATTAGACATACTTCAAAATCAGCAAAACATCATTTTGTTTGTTTTCTTTTTTTTTCAATTAGGGCACTTCCAGATTAAGTGTCATCAAGTCAATATTGAGTACACTGAATCTAATTGCGATTTGTTTAATTGATAGTATAATTTCTTTCCACGAAGAACTTCTTATTCTCAATTAGTAACCTGTGTATAAACACATCAGGCCACAAACACAGACTGTTTAACTACTGACTTTACGATTTGTTACTTTGCTGTAAACAGTTGTAACCCGAACATTTTTGCCCAGGAATTTTGCTGCTGAGGTTTTGCACATAACCTTTGCATTACTCTCTTTCCTCGTGGTTTCTGTGAGCAATAGTTCATTGAACTGCTACCCCAACAGAGTTGAAAGTGACCACAGTAACAGGTCGCTTGCTAATAAATTCAACCACGAATGAAATACACTCAATAATTCTTTGATATATATCAAGTTATTTACACACACTGTCTTGCCATTATCAAAATGTCTTGGCACTTAGGACAACACCACTGATGTAGAAATAATGGATGAAATAATGGCGAAAAAGCAAGACAAGTCGTTGAAAAATGTTGTTAGTTTAGTAAGTAAATAAGAAACGTCTACCCAAAAACGGAGTAATTGGAAATAATTTCCAGTAATTCTACTCATAAAAAATTAATTCTCAAATACATTAAGTAAGACCATATATTTACTAAGTAAGAGTAAGTAACAGATTGAATAACAGAGTAAGTAACAGGGCAAGTAACAGAGTAGGTAACAGGGTAAGTAGCAGAGTAACAAAGTAACAGGGTAAGTACAGAGTAAGTAACCTAGTAACAGAGTAAGTAACAGGGCAAGTAACAGAGTAAGTAACAGGGCAAGTAACAGAGTAAGTAACAGACTAAATAACAGAGTAAGTAACAGAGTAAGTAATAGACTAAGTAAGCAAAAATTAGATCAGTGGGAAAAGGAAAAAAATTTAAGTATGTTAAGTGGGGGAAAAAACTTCCAAGTCAGGTTCTACAACTGAAAAGTCTTCCACAAACCTGTGGTGGCATGGATATTGAATGCCAAAACCCATTACTAAAAATGCGTTTGCTTTCTTGAGGAAACGTCCATATTCCTTCTCACAATTCCTACCTTTCAGTCACTTCACTAAGTGTTTATTATTCTCCACTTTCCTGTCAAACAACTGGTAACCCACTCTGACAGGAAGAAAACTTTGACTTTGACCTTTTTCCTATTTTTTGGGCGTGCCCGATTCTAACCTTTAGAACTAAGGCTTCACAGAAACATAGGAGGGTTCTATAATTGTTTCAGTACATAGAAATAACAGCACAAGTATTATACTACTGCATTTTTGTCATAGGTGTTGTTTTTAAAATGAAAATTGTCAAAACTGTGACATCAGAAGCTTTGGACATTGTTTTTGTCCAGTCTTGGTCACCTGCAAAATAATTTACTTTGAAATTCATCATTCCTCTTTCCATAATGCATTTCTGTTACAATGACATTGATCCTACTATTACCCTTATCTGTTTTATTCTCCCTTTCATGCCGATTCTACATGTATCTACTATATTCTTGATACCTGTTTCTATTAATCTTTTCATCCCCTGCTGTAATTCTATTATCCAACTTATAATGTGAACCTTACTTTTTTTTCTATCAATACGATTACAGTTAGTGTAATAAAATATGGTTGACTCTAGACAGCTGTGGTCACCTATTCCTGGCTGTAGCTATAACTGGCTATAACCAGCTGCTTTTGTCTACTTCTAGCGAATAGTTGGCTTACACCTACCGCCACTGAAAAATATAAACATTTGTAAATGTAGGAAATTTATCTGAGATATCATGATTATGTATGTGCAATTTACCAAATGGTGCTGCATGCACTTTCAGATCTGGCTTTGAGAAGCCAGATACAGCCAGACAGTCCCGTTTAGTGACCGGTAGCGTCGTACAGCAGACGTTATCTAGCTTTGTCTAGGTTCAATTTGACAGGCTGTTTTCAATGAAACTAACTGTACCTTACCTGTTATACACTTATATTATTCTTTCTCTATTATATACTCTTTTTATCTGTAGACTTTTTCTTGTGGCTACTGTATTCTTCTTTTAACCTGATACACCTGCACCCCTCACCTGCACCCCATCAGCCCACACACATAATATGTTGGCATTCACACGGCAGAAGGACCATGGGGTGTAAAAATATGATGGTACACCAGTAGGGTTCTTAAACTCAATGTTCTTAGCCCTGGGCATCTCTTTGTTACTGTCCATTAGGTATGTGTAACGCATAACAATGATTGATGGTTCATTATAGTTCCAATGGGAGTCGACTGATTGCACAAGAAGTGCACTAGAACAAGGACCGACAGGGCAATGACCTTTCAAAAGTAGGGCAAATAATAAAACTAGAAGTACAAAGAACACTATGTACACACAGAGTAATTCCACTTAGTTAGTTTGTTAGTTAGATGGAAAAAAGTTTCTGCACGGCTACAGTTTCGTGTAAATATCCCCCAAAAAAATTTGTCGTTAGATAATTATGTATTATAATACGATATACTTTAGAATGTTTTTGCATAGAGTAAACATATACTTTCTCTATGGTTTTAGTATGGACTATTCTGCACTTGATGACCTCAATGCAAACTTTGCAAATTAGATGCTCGTTATTGTCTCGGCAAATTTATAAATTATTCAATTTTATTTCATATAAATAGATTTTAAAATAAGGATGATTTAAACATATTGTGCAAAAAAAAATAACTTGTTTCCACCAGCAAGGTCATCAGGGTCATTCATGTCTGTGCAAGGCATGAGATGGCCAGACAGGCATGTAATGTATATATATTTATGTTGTTGAAATACGAAGGCAGTTACATGATAATATTTCAATGCAAAATTAGATATTTGATGTCTGATATGGAACCTCAAGTGACTTGCACTTTTGCCAATAGTGCAGTTGTCTTAATTGTAAGGTGAGGTGCTAGAATAAAGTACAATAAAAGTCTTCATTGTGAACTGGCCTTAATAGTGAGAAAGCCTTATGGTGGAAATCAACGGCATGCTATCTCACAGTGTTATGTTACATGTAACACTGAGATAGCATGATGTAGCTTTATCCATGATAGACAGACAGATAGATAGATAGATAGATAGATAGATGGTCATGATGGTGGTGGTGGTGGATTAGGGCTTTACGTCCTGTATTTTTGCACCTGATGGGCTAATTAGGACAGGCAGGGACATAGATAGATATGAAAAGTGCAGCCCTCTAATGCAAGTTCTTGCCACTATCGAGGGTTGATTGATGAGGTGAGAGAGAGAGAGAGGAGGAATCCACCTTTGTTACACATTTACCCCATGGGTGGGATCTTTTACTAGCCTCAGCATAGACACTGAGTACAAGGGACCCCCAATTTAATGTATCATCCTAATGACATCTAGTCGGGATGATGCTCACAAAAGGTTACCAAATGCAGTATAAGATCATAATAAATTGTAAATGTGAGTAAAATGACTCATCTGGTAATGATACTCTCACACATAATCTGCTGGAACATCTTATATCACTTGATGCCAAACACTCAGGGACTCAGAGCATCTTGCTTAGATATCAGCAAATCTACCAGCGTGAAAGGAGCTGGTAACTCCAATGGCACAGATGCTAAGAGCACATTGAGGAAATAGTTGGCATCACCGCTTGGGATTGGTGGCCTGTTGAAATGGTTAGGAAGCATTTGTATCACAAACATTCAGAAGTATCCCCTTCCACAGGGCAGGGAGTTTCCTCATAATGTCATTTCTCAAATTTCCAGATTTCTGCACGTTTTTTTGTTGGTTTTTTTTTGTAAAAAAAATGTTTCTGTGACTCAAGGTACTATTTGTGAGCCTAAATTTCTCAATGCTCCTGGTCTGAAGCTAGGTAGGCTTATACGACCAGCTGCCTGAGGTAGGTACTGGGCAGACGTAATGATGAGATGATAAAGGTTTATACAAATGTAGTAATAAAACTGGTAATAATGACAAACTATCACTCGTCTAGGAAAACGCATCATACATATTATATATCTTCACCTGACCAAAATTCAATATTTTAAATCCAGGGTTAGGAGTACCCAGGGGTAGAGAAGCAGAAAGAGAGACAGGGGTAACTAAAATAGCAGCTAACAAGATACAGACAGACAGAGCATGCAGACATAGACAGATGGCCATTACCACTCATGACCTGAACCACAGGTCATAACAACCAAAGCGACTGCAGGTATTGAGCTTTAGACACCATGAGCAAATATAAATAGGTTTGACAGATGAAGCATCCCCATTCTCCATAAACTACCAGCTGGAGAGTCAACATTTAGGTGTTATTACTAGCTGAAGGCATCATTAAGAAGAAAACATGGCGAGATGTAAGAAAACATGGTGTGGAAATATACTCCAGTCTAATGCTGACCTTTGCTGCTGCATGGAAGAGATCTGGGAGAAGGTGAAGTAATGGTTAAAACAGCATCCAGTGCCTCCAAGGATTTGTAATGCTCCTATCTGGTTGATATTATTCATTTACACAGTACAAATAATCTTGATTAGCTTGTTATCAAAACAACCAGGTTCTTTCGAATAATTGATTATTAAACTTTTTAGAAATTTTGCCTGACATTCAGATGTTCGAATGAGTCTAAAGTGGGTAAATGTGTAACATGGCCCACTGGCCCAGACTCCAACCCTTATCATCTCATAATTACGTCTGCCTGGTAACTAGTCATATAAGCTGGCTAAGCTTCAGACCCAGTAGCATTGGGACATTGTACTGTGATTCATAAAATGGGACCAAAATAAAATCGTTATTCTGGCATGATCATTGAACACATTCCGTCTTCTGTTTGCTTGGTCAATTACATATAACGTGAAAATTCCATAAATTAATGCCCTGCATTACAAATGTATAAGCCTCCTCAAAGTAGTAGTTGTACTTTTATTAACCATACAGCAGTTTTAGAGCGAGCATGAACAGTTGCATCCTCAGAACGACTTTACAGACTGATTGAAACATTTGATAAGAATGATATAATCACCCCATCTGGGCAATAAACTTATTTTCACCTCTTTTGACCCCTTTTTTGTACAGAGGTAATGGTATTTTTGCATCTTCTCCACTAATGGCCTGTATAGCACAAACAAGTATTTTATGACAAGGACATTAGGAATGGGCTAGAAAAGTTGGTCAATTACTTTACAATCTTTCCGATCTGTCTCTTTCACCCCTTAACTGTCCATGCTCGCTCTAAAACTGCTGTAAGAGGACGGCGACCAGAAAAAGCCTAAGCTTATCATGCAGGCTGGTTGGCTTTACAGAATCAGTTCTAACTATAAAAATAATGAAGGTCAATATCCGTTTATAACAGGTATGTAACCACTGATGAAGTAGTTTTCGATGGTTTTGTGTAATGCTTTTGATGTTTCGAAATCAAAGTATTGTTTGTCTCCTTACTTTCCAGTTGTATTTTTTTGTAAGAAGAATCTCCAGAATGTTCTTTCCGATTTTATGTAGCCATTTTGCCTTACTTTTTGCACATGCTTGTCTAGACAGCTGGAGCTAGCATGTTTATTCACATTCTGTGTCTATATGTACAAGTCTGTCACTGTCTAAAGATACTTGCTTATCCATTAGTCTTATCTAGATCTGCCAGTATCTCCATATTGCAAGCTGTCAGCCCCTCCTATACAGAGCCTCCGTAACTGTCAGGTCATATATCTATTGCATGCACATGCATCCATGTTACAGCATGTAGATATTATACAGATATCACAGTTATATCTACCTACTAAAAATCATCTAAGTAAAGTGAAAATTGTCTTAAGTAGCTAGCAGGATAATCTAAACAGCTAACTTTCAAACATTTTGACTTCTTGTATTTATTTTTACTCTTTGTAGAATGACCCTTTCTTGTCTAAAAGTTAGTCAACATATCTCAGTCAATGTCAGGTCTGTCATTAGTTAAACCACTACCTGCTTAGTCAAAGGCATGAATTGAATTGAACACTTATTATTACTATGATGCCTTCGGTTGGAAAAGAAACGAATACAATTGACAACAAAATCTTCCTGCGCATGAACTTCTTGGTCGAATTGAAGTCTTTCATCATTTACGATGTGCACAAAGTGACACAAACACCTGACAATAATAAAGACTGCACCTTCCTGTAATCCTGCTATGCATGCCATTTGGTTTATTTTAGCCGCCTGAGCTGCTTCTGCAAAGCCACGAACTGAACAGGACTGTGCACACCGTGAAAAAGTGACAGCAAAGAAGTCGATGGTTGAGCCAAACTTTTGTTTATATAACATAGAGGAAAATGAGTACAGTATAAAAGAAGAGAAAAGAGAATTTGGTGCAGAAAAAGTTGATAGATTAATAATTTAAGTCAATAGTGTCAGAAAACACATTTCCTAGAAGTAAAAAAAGCAAATGAATGACTAATGTGCAGTCAATATCCTCTTAAACAAACCAGATGTTAGCAAAAAATACAAGTAAAAAGAAGTAGTCTTATCTTTGCTAGGCAAAAAATATCATAGCATATCAAATGCATTGTTTTCTTCCTGTGCAGGTGAACTGTTTACTCTATCCTAGTAGACTATATTGCAAACAAGTCACCACCTATTGTAAGTCAGTGGTATGGACTAAACACAGAAGGCTTATACAACTGAATGCATAGTTTCTCAAAGAAATGTAAGTAAACAGTCCAGACAAATACTGTGAGATGCCTTATTGTCAAAAATGTAAGGCCAAATTGTTAAGTGCATGCAGAACAAGGCAAAATCACTCGAGTGTCTGCCAATAACAACACAGGGTTATATCAAGTTAAATTCTGAAGTCAGGTGCACAAAAATACAGAAAAAATAAAAGTTTGACAGAAATGGATTTCAATCTCACACCTGACTTACAAGTTTTTTATTTTATTTTTTTAATGAAAAATCTGTGGATCAGCTATGTTACTGGAAATATTTCTGGGACTTTCTATCTTTTTAGAAACAACAAACAACTGGCTTGCACACTACAGGCTTTCCCCAGACATGATATGCTTATTGTAGGATTAGAGATATATGTCCGCCTGTTTTTCTGTCATATTTTTGCTTATCAAAAAATGCCCACCAATGAGGTAAATGTGAAACATCACTCAATTTTGTTGAACTCTAGCAGAAGGTCAGCTTACCAGGCTTAGGCCCAAATGACGCTGGGGAAACAAATCTATCATTATAATTTTACACTACTCAGGTATGTGCAATAAGTGCTTAAACTTCATTGGGTCTTCTTTCATAATTTCAATCAACCCTGATTTCATAGATTTGGCAACTAAACTCCAGAGGGTGTCATGTGAATACAGAACTCACTGACTGAGGAATGGCTTTGAGTTTAGTTTTCTAGACTTTTGAGATTTGTCGTTTTGAGGAAATATAGGAAATGCAACACATACAATTGACAACAAAAACAACAAAAGGCATAAGTTGAATTGAACACCTATTTATACTATGATGCCTTTCGGTGGGAAAAGAAACGAATACAATTGACATCAAAATCTTCCAGTGCATGAACTTCTTGGTCGAATTGAAGTCTTTCATCATTTACGATTTGCACAAAGTGACACAAACACCTGACAATAATAAGGACTGCACCTTCCTGTAATCCTGCTATGCATGCTATTTGGTTTATTTTAGCAGCCTGAGCTGCAAGCCAAGAACTGAACAGGACTGTGCACAAAGTGAAAGCAAAAAAGTCGATGGTTGAGCCAAGCATTTGTTTTATATAACATACAAGAAAAAATGAACAGGGTAAAGAAGAGAATTGGACGCATAAAAAAAGTTGATAAAGTGTCAGAATAACATAAGTCAATAGAAGCAGAAAATTACTGCTAAAAATAAAGATACAAGAAGAATGACTGATATAAATGGTGCAGACAATAACCTCCCAAGAAATCCTATTTGCCAGATGTAAGTGAAAACCATTAGTAAAAAGGAGTGTATGCTAAGTCTTATCTTTGCTTGGCAAAAAATATCATAGAATATCAAATGCATGTTATCTTTCTGTGCAGGTGAACTGTTTACTCTATCCTAGTAGACTCTATTGCAAACGAGTCACCACTCTTTGTAAGTCAGTGGTATGGACTAAACACAGATTTGAGGCTTCTTCAACTAGCTCAAAGAACTGTAAATCAGAGTCCAGCCAAATACTGTAATATTCATTATTTATTGAGGACCTAACGAGTGGTAAATTTATACAATTTACCATAAAAAAACCAGCCTTGTCAAAGATATAAAGCTCAATCGTTAAGTGCATGCAGGATAAGGTAAACTTACTCGTGTTTCTGTCAATAAAATCATGGGTTATATCACTAATTAAATTCTGAAGTCAGGTGTTCATCTGCCAAAAAATTAAAAAAAGAAAAGATTGAAAGAAATGCATTTCAATCTCACACCTGACTGCGTTTTTTTTTTTCGAATGAAAAATTGATGGATCAACTATGTCATGCAAATATTTCTGGGTGCTCCTATCATTCAAGGCATGCTACAGGCTTCTCCCAAATCTGGTATGTTTAGCTATTTTTATTTTGTTAACTTGTACCATAAAATAACTTGGATTAACGAAATTTGTAAAGTCAGAAAATAATGTTTGTTTACATAGCTTTTATGACATATGTAATAAATATTCTGATTCTGAAAACATATCCTAACAATCTGAGACTTCTGATAATATTTTGTTGTTAAAAACGGCGATGCTCAGAATTCTGCTACTGGACTTTATTATTGTATGGCTCTCAAACACACCTACCTCCACGAAGGGCACCAATATTTATACTGTACAATTATCATTATTATTCTGAAGACAGTCTCTTATTAGACTTTTGATGACTTTTCGGAGTTAAAAAGAGTGATGCTCAGAAGTCTACTGTACATATGTGACTGCACTATTTCTATAGCTGTCAATCAGGAACTCTACTACCACCACGAAGTGCACCAGTATAAATACACAGTACATGCAGAAGGCTTCGTAAGATGGTGTTCCTTCGGGCTATATGGGGGCCTGTGGCCCAGCACTATCACAACACCACAGCATAAACAAAGATAGAAGGTTGCAGGTGTATATTTGAGGTAGACAACAGAATTCTGAGGATTCCAGTGAAAAACAGACAAGGAATACTAAGGATAGGGGTGTGGGTGATGGATGGTTGGGAGGGTAAAGTTGAATCCTTGCTCATCCACATTTTGATATCTTGGTGATCTGTCATATCTTTTACAACATTTGCCATGACAGCATCCTTAGCTGACATAGATGATCACTTATATATGTGGACATTGATTTGATGATTGATCATATCCATCCTTAGGGTGAATTGGATGGCGCTTCCTACAGCAAAATACATTACTAATATTAAAGTCTTAATCTTTGCAACTTATGGATCAGGATGGGCCAACTATCTAAAGTTAATTTATGGCTGCCTAAAAGGGGTTTTTTGATGAGCTATGCTAGGTGGGGTTTTGAACCATGCTACACATGCAGTTCTGTACATTTAGTTTCATTAAAAACGGCCTGACAAATTGAACCTGGACAAAGCTAGACAACTTCTGCTATACGGTGCTACCTGCCACTAATTGGAACTGTCTGGTTATAGCTGGCTACTCAGAGCCGGATCTAAAAGTACATGCTGCACCATTTGGTATATAAGATGAGAGTTATGCATATTTGTCTTCTTTTGTTTTTTAAAAGATGCATGTTGATTGCACATCCATATTTATGATATATTAGATACATTTCTTACAATTACTAAGGGTTACATTTTTTTAGGCTGTGTTAGGTTTAAGCTGATTAATATGTAAACCAGGAGTAGACAGAAGTAGCTTGCTTTAGCAAGTTATAGCTACAGCTAGGAAAAGGTTACAATTGCTGTCGACCATATTTTATGAAACTAACTGTACCCCTGAGTATTTTTCCATTGCATTCAGCATAAATTGGTTTTCAAATGAACGTTTATGGCAGCATCAAAATCTGTCATATTACTTAAAACAGGCTTTTATGGCATATCTTTGCTCTTTAGTATATTTACAGCCAATATGTCAGGCTGCAATTCAATTTACATGGGGGTCATAAATGTCATTGGAATAACATTTTGTAAGGTATGTAAACTTTTTGACACTTTTATGATCCCAATGAAAATAGTAATATGGCCAAGCAAATTGGCTGTCACTAGCATCAGATATACTACAGTTAGTTTGATAAATACGGCGACTCTAGCTGTCTGTAGCGACCTGTACCTGGCTGTGGTCTAAACATGCTCAAGCCAGCCGCTTCTGTCCACTTCTATAGCTAATAATTGGCTTACATCTATCCCCTGATAAATATAAGCCTTGGTAAATGTAAGAAATTAATCTAATAAATCATAAATATGTACTTTTAGATCTGGTTTTGAGTAGCCAGCTATGACAGCTTTGTCTAGTTTCAAATTGACGGGCTGTTTTAAATGAAACTAACTGTACATAACGAAATATTTGCACCGGAAGCCTGTTTTAAATTACACGACAGATTTTGGGAATGCCTGAACATAGACAACATTTTGCAGAATGCAATGGCAAATTACGGAGTATGTAAACTTTTGGGCGCAACTGTATACCACACGTGTGGTAGTCTTAACTTGCCCCAGAACAGACATCAAGTACACGGAACAGTGTGGACGACCAACCAGTACTAGACCGCAGTATTAATGCAAGCAATTTACACTAGGATAAAAAATGCAGAACAACTCACTAATGCCACATAAAAATTCACTGACCTAGCAAGATCATAATTATCCTATTTTACAACGCGAAGTTGCTGACCTTGCATTGTCTCCCTCCATTAATCATTACAATAGATTAGCGATTAATTCTGTACAATATGTAGGCTCTTCAGTTATAAATATTACGTTAATTTCATATAACACCATCTAGTTACCATACATTAGCGTAAATCAATATTTGCAGAATTTTATATTACTACAACTCATGGTGTAATGCTGCAGTTTTTACATAATCAATATTGGGAAACTGAGCAATACTGTGAAATCCCATTATGTTGTATATGGGCATAGAAATGAACTACAACTATGAATAGAATTATGCAATTGAATGTTATAGAACCTGTTTGTTTTGCTTTGATAAATGTACTTTTGGTAGCTGTGTCACTTTCTGTTGTGGTTTAATGCATAAAAATGCATGTTACTTTGGTGTTTTTTAGATAGCAATTCAATGTCTAAGTCGTCCAACATACACTGCAGCCATCCAACATACACTGCAGCCATCCAACATACACTGTAGCCACCCAACATACACTACAGTCATCCAACATACTCTTCAGCCACCCAAGAATTTCTTCAGCCATCCAACATACACTGTTTCAGTCATCCATCATATTCTTTAGCCATCCAACATATTCTTTAGTCATCAAACATACTCTTCAGCCATCCAACATATTCTTCAGCCATCCAACATACTTGTCAGCCATCCAACATATTCCTCGGTGCAAACTATTCTTCAGCCATCCAATATACACTTTATGGCCATCCAACATGCACTCAAGCTGTCCAACATACACCCATGCTGGATGACAATGATATAAAGCATGCTGATTAATTCACAGCAGCCGAGTGGAAAAAATAATAAATTAGTTATGTTTATTCAAAATGGTGAATACCGAACAAAAAAGATATACCAAAAAAAAATAATAATAATAATTAAAAAAACATGAAGGATAGTTCAAATATCTTCTTTGATGGATAAAGTTAAAATATATGATAGGCATTGAAAATATCTTAAGAGTATTTCTGGATTCCAGTTGGATAGATTTTTATAGTTGGATCCGTTTAGCAGAAGAAATATATAATTGGCCTAAATAGTGTAGATCCCAACCAACTGACGAGCCACTTCGAAAGAGTTTTACTGAAACATCTTGATAAATTCATGGGGATTACCAATTCTGAGCTGAGGTTTTAAGTTTGCAGTGTAACTCATCTGAACATTGTGTCAATATGAGGAATGCAGAAGTGGTGTTGTCGCACCAGGGACCCTGTTGACAGTGCACCGAGACTAATCAATAGGTCAGTACTTAAAAATGCATGGGTGGCTCCTAATAGCAGCAGCAAATAGCTATTCTCTTTCTTCATAAACCATTCAAGTGACAATGGACTCGATGAACTAATATATGGCATTGTATAAGAGCTATTGACAAGAATAATGGCATTGGTTGATATTATTTTTACTGTGCAGCATAATTTCAGGACACTGCAGCACTGAGTCCATCTTGACATACAGTCATTTTAATTTATGTATTCAGCCAACCAGCTTAATAATAAATAAAAACAGCTAAATTTGTCATCACAGATCCATGATAGCTAGTGATTGAAATGCAGTTAAACTTCCTAATGATGCCTGTGTCACATGATAATAAGTCTTAGATTCACTAAACACTAATTTATCTGACACACACTTTATATATATAAGCACCATATAAATAAGGAATTTATCACATCATTTAACCAAGGCCTAATTTAGAACACAATGCCTAATTTAGAACACAATGCCTAATTTAGAACACAATACCTAATTTAGAACAAGCACCTTCACACGTATATATAAATAGACACAGGTCACATGGGCAAGGACATGACGTCATATCCCAGCAGCTTCCTTCCTCTTTTGCTGAAGAGTCACTTCCAGTTTATAATGATTCCCTGTAGCTATTTTGAAATGTATGTTTCTAATTTAGGCCATGGTGTTTTATTTAGCAGGGGGATGTCCCCATCTTTCAAGAATTGATTGACTTATGACATTCTTCATTAGATGAAAAGATGGTAGTTTGTCACTTTAAAAAGACATTTTTGAACAGAGAATATTAGAGCAACTGTCAGATATGTCAAATGTGGTCACTTACATTAGATATACAATATAATAAAAGTATTTACTCAACATATTATCAATAAAACAAAATTCCATTTTGTACAGAGTTAATATGACACTGTGTTTATAATAGAATTAGCATTTACCTATCCAGTCTGAAGGACTAGTCTCGGAACAAACAACCACCATCGGTGCAAATTACAAATAAAATATTTTGATGGTTTTGAAGTTGTCTTCATAGAGACTAGAAGTAACTTTAAGACAGTTTCAGTAAAGAGGTGATTTCCAGAGTTCCAATGTCCAATCATAATAACCGAAATTAAACTGTGTTGCCTACCAATACAACCACCACTCTAAATAAACAAAGGATGGTCAAAATGACTAGGAGTAGTCATATAATTATGGCAGGCTAAGGTAGTCAATATGACCACTTGTCAGTAAGTGAGTACCAACATATATGACTATTTAATAGTCATTTTGACAATCCTCTGCTTATAGCTAATATTGCTCACCACATGTTGGGCTAATGTAATGTAATATTGTCCTTTATTTCTTCACATGTTGGGCTAATAAGGACAGGCAGGGACCATGGCAATCAGATGAAGGATGAAACAGCCATCCAACTTAGGCTTGACAGGGAATTGAACCCAGGTCCCAGTGGTTGGAAGCCCAGCGCATTACCACTGAGCTAGGCCCCACCCTCTAATATTGCTGTGATGTTCTCTGTTATATTGCTGGGATATTCTCTGTTATATTGCTGTGATGTTCTCTGTTTCCATAGTACCAATACAAGCCATCATTCTTAATCTGTCTTCTTTTTTCAAATTTTGAACTGGGAACTAATCAATTCTTAGCAATTAACCCCAGTTCCAATGCAAAAGCGCCATCACCAATGCATCCCCAGCACCACCCCATCCCACAGATCTATAGCTTTGGATCAATATCTTCATAAATCATACATCAGCTTTGATCCATTCCTTTGATCCGTGTGCAGACAGTGTTTCCAAGCACTGAACTTCAACTGTGTGGCCAATCTATGTGATATATCGCTTCAGAGTGTTATGTAGTAGATAGTTTGAGATCAGTGCTATTAGATATTTATGCACATAACTGTATATGTACCACTATAGTAAAAATGACACCAAATTCAACTTTCTTTCGCCAAAAACAATTAATGAATTTACATGTAAATCAGCTATAGACAGGACTGTTTAAATCAATTGATACAGCACATATTGCTTATTGTTTTATTGAGTAGATAACTCCTCCCAAATGCATAATTTATGCCGATGAAGGGATTAAATCAAGTAGAAATATAGTAGATGCAGAAAGTCAGCGTAATTTTGAAAATTGTAGATGTTAACATGAAACCGTGCATGAATAGCAATTTAGTGGATTACATTCATCTATGTATGTCTGAAATGTCGTCACCTTGATATAGAATTTGTATCCATTGACACTATGTGTGTAGATTTTTTCTTTTATATTCTCAGGCATGTTATTGAAGATAAGTGGATATTTGTTTGATATGCAATGTTTGGCAAATTCATGTCTCACTGGTGTTCGCTGTTACTGTATGCTGCTATGATGTGCACGTACATATTGCATCACCTATTATCTTATATATATATATATATATATATATATATATATATATATATATATATATTATATCAATTTTTTTGGACTGAGCATTAAAAATAGCTAATAATTTATAATTAGCAATAGCCAAATGCAATACATTATTCAATATGTAAATAGTATCTCCAAATTTAGTTTTATAAGAGTGTACTAAACAGAAAGTTATATATAGATCATAAGTGACAGATGTTAATGAGATATTAATCTAATTGGCATTATACCCTATGCGTTTGTCATAAATAATTACATATATGTACAGATAATGACCTATGTGAGATACTATGCATATATATGCCCAACGGTATGTTGTAAATTAACAATTTATGAATAGATGCATCACCTGCTGAATAGATATGGGCACTAATACTTTATATGATGATAATTCAAGCTTAATATCATTTGCAATAAAACTGTCAGATCCAATATGAAAGCACGGATGAATTTCTCCACGAGAATTATAACGTAATGCCATATGACGTAATATATATTGTGACATCATAAATTTAACAATTAATCAGTGATGTCACCTCATTGTCTTTTCATGTTCTACGGTAATTGTGCCCCCCGTAGGCTCTGTTACTTTTTAACGACTTAATAATGATTATATAACGACTAAATAAACTTTATTTTATATTAAGGTGGCAAGCATGCATCAGTGTGCCTATCCATACATCATATACATTGTAAAAGTTACTGTTGATTTAATGTACTAGCAGTCAAGGTAACTTAAACTTGAAAGTGGCATTAGATTATATGTCATAATTCAAATGCATATATGTATATAGGCCTACATTGTGATAGTAGTTACGTTTACAAGTTTTATAATTAAAATTTCAACTCGAAGTGATCACATATCTCTGGCGTGACTGTATGTAGTATAAATCAAACTATACATACGTTTTATATGGGGGTAGGTGCGGTTATCCAACTCGTTCCTACAGATTCTCCAGAGTCCTGAGTGGTGATGGGTGACATAGGACTGTGTAGAATTCCTGTACTGGCCTCCAGGGATGTGTAAAAGATACCAATAGTCAGCGCTGATGGCTGTTAGCATAAGAAATATCCCTAAGACAGTCAGTCCAGCAGTTCCAATAAGAATCCTTCTCTCTGCCTGGTCCGATTTCGCCATCGTACTTGTCATGCTGTATTCCAACCAGTTTGACCAACTGAACACCAAGCACAGTGCAGAACAGAGGTAGATAGCTGACTGCTGCTATAATTAGATGATGGCCAGCCAGTGGATGGGACGGGCTAGCGGTGCAGAGAGCTAGTACCTTGCCAGTGAGCACATTGTGCAGAAGTGCAGTGAAGAGACACAGCGCTTGAAAGTACAGTATACTGAAAGCGACTTTAACGAATGCAAAGTAACCCAAAATTAATGTATACACTTCATGGTGTTCTACAACAATCGATCTTATTTGTGTTACATTCAATATTTAATATCTACGCTGCAACCTGACACAGGTGATTTGTCAATAGAGGCCGAGCAGGTAGATACAATTTAAATATTTGACTAGCATCAATTGCTGTAGCAATTCAGTTTACTTCCAGTAGTGCATAGCACAAACAAATGTCTTTCACTGACTCAGTATTGCATAGAAGTGACTGGGTTCAATTCTGGTCCTTGGCGCACACCTTGTATACCTACCCACACATGTATCATATACAGTTTGCATGGGAGGGTGTACAATGTGGCAAAGATAATAGCATGAAAAAACTCGGCTACAGGACTAGCAATGCTATCCTAGTATGCCAATAATACATCTAGGCTATGGATCACCAGGTGTATGACATATACACAGAGCTAGTTTCCCAACAAATATATTAATATGTCATGAAAAATGTTATTTGCAGTTATCATGCAATTGGTCAAACAGCAATGCTGAGCCTCATATTAGGCATGCAATGTGTGCATTATTCCTCGGACAATACAAAATCATGCAGTATTATTACTACGGTCAGTTTCATAAAATATGGTCGACTCTAGATAGACAGCCATAGCAACCTATTCCCAGCTGCTTCTGTCTACTCCTAGCTAATAGTCGGCATACACCTACCACCACTGATAAATATAAATCTTGGTAAATGTAAGATATTTATCTAATATATCATAAATATGCACTTTTAGATCTGGCTTTGAGTAGCCAGCTATAGCCAGATAGTTCCGTTTAGTGGCAGGTAGCATTGTATAGCAGAAGCTGTCTAGCTGTGTCTAGGTTCAATTTGACAGAACATTTTTAATGACACTAACTGTATGTTGTTGTTTTTTCATACCAGTATATGTACTAAAAAAAATGTTGTCAACAATTGCATCTATCAGTTACAAGTATACACCAAGCAACTGTTCATATTAAATCCAATTTATGCATGATGCACATAATGATTATGCATTACTTCTAAGGAAATACAATATCATGCAGTGCATGCATTATGCCACTAACGTTATATATTTCACTACTGTATCTGCCACAATCAATCCACATACCTAGCAACTCCTCATAAATTCATGAATCATGTACATAAATAATATGCATTACTCCTCATAAAATACAATATTATACAGTGCATACACTATGCCACTAAATTTTTTGTTTTCAACAATTATATCTGCCAGATATCCCCAGCAATGGCAAAACAAATGTACTCTAGCTTTTGTCAGTTGCTAGGGAGGTCATTTTTGTTGCCTCAACAGCTAAACTTGGGACAGGGTTACCTATAGCTAAGTAAACAGACCTAATGGCCAATACATCATTCACAGTATCTCTATACAGACTCGGATTCTTTTATTTCTACAATAAAGACAACAATACATTACATAGATATCTTTGTATATTAATATCAAATATAAATGAGCAAGATTTGGGTGCAAATAATTGTTTAAGTTCCTTTATTCATGGCTATGTGTACATGGACTATTTTGTCAAGCCACTTGATAAGGCCAGTGTTAGAATAATTACGATTTGTATATATTTTGTGTGTCATATTAACAAAATTTATTACAGTCAAAACTCAAGAAGATACAAATTTATCTGGCAAGCGAAAGTACTTTCTTTTAAAAAAATACAAAACATTCACAACAAAGTCAAATCTCTGATACATTCTTCAAATTGAGGTGGTCTTATCAGTTTTGAGACAAAATAAGGTGAATCAAAAGTTAAAGACTTAATTCTTGGGTGTCAAATGTACGCTTTAGCAAAATAGAATAGTTCAATCAATTTCACTAGATTGCATTTTTACACTGTGTGTCGATCGTCAACTCACAACCCAGATACCTAATTATGTACATGTTTTGCTGGTTTACTTATCTAAAGTAAAGTAATCAATTTCTCTTATAGTCTATAGGCTGGCTTTTGGTAATAAAGGTCTAACAATGAAATTACAGAATAATTAGATGTTCATGTGCTGAGTTTACGCAATTCTTGTTCTGACAAGCAGGTAATTCAGAAAACTTGCCTAAACTAAAAAAAAAGAATAATTTTTTCTTCTATTTTTTCAGAGAAGATTTCTTAAGTCTATACTATACACAGTTTACCCAATCTTTTTGTTTAACTAGCAGTGTTTAAAAAAATCTATGAGCAACGACAGGTTGTACAAAAACATCACATGTCTGACAGACTGACACCTGACAAAAATCATTATTTTTTATTTTCTTTTCATGTTAATAGTTGCTCTAATATTGACAGTTTGAGCCATTTTATTGCATTATAAACATTCACAAATATATACACATGCAAGTTTGTGTCAAACGTTGATATGCAATGACTTAAAAAGATTTGTCTATATACTTAAAACTGATAATGAGCTAAAGCTACAGTGAGACATTTCATTTTATAATCTTTGGTTGTTAGTGTTTTTGTTATTTTTTTTCTGGAAAAGTGCATTACTGCGGACCCGGTTTTATGACCATATTTAGCGAGCCTCGTTGCTATGCCTATGACGTGCAATGTTTGAATTCAATGTATGACATCACAAACAAACGACAGGGGATTTTATTTTAAGGGCAAGACATCAGCTCCCCCCCCCCCCCACCTTCTTGAACCCTCGCTACGCTAGACAAAGATTATTCCTATTGTATGCTAGCACAAAATCTGCTTGAAAATAGTGATATTTTAAAGTATTTTATGAACACCGAATATGGGCATACATTTGGGTCCGCTATACTGCACTAAACTTTTTTTTTTTCTTTTTTTTTTTAAAGAATTATTTGGAAACTTTTAATTGGAAACATTTTTTGTTTGCCATGCCATTTCATGTTTGTCACAACTCTACACAGAGTCCTCTACTTTACATTAGTTGTTGTTAGGAAAACTGCACCATAGCAACTGGAAAGTCTGCAGCATGGAGATAACACCACCACAGGTGGCTTCAGGCTGTTGCAACACTTTGAGCCCTCTGGTGGTAATTCTTGATAACAGACTATCAACATTTGCATTACAGTCTCAGTAAGCAGTGACTCTATGAAATTATGTTTATGTCATTATTTTTTTGTCTTCAGATTATATTAAATGCATTTATATTAAAGAATAAGCACCTAAGTCCTCAATAAAAATCAACAAATCTCCATTCATGTTGATTAGGGTGTGGTGGTGGTGGATTAGGGCTATAAGCCCCAGTCACACTAGCCCTGAAGATTGTCTAAAGCCCCTGTCACACGGGCCGGTTGTGCCGTAGTGAACCCGTAGTATTACGTAATAGTTATGTAACAGCTCTTTCCGCCGGTTTAGCGGCAGCAAAAAGGGGCGGGGCAGCACCCGGCGGGTAACCCGCCGGGTTCTACGGGTAAACCCGCCGTGATCTACGGGTTACCCGCCGGGTTACCCGCCGGCTTTCACGGGTTACTGCCGGGTACGGCAAATTAGTTGACGGCTTCCAGGGGTAGCCCGGCGGCTTCCACGGGTTGCCCGGCGGCTTCCACGGGTTGCCCGGCGGCTTCCACGGGTCACCCGCCGGCTTCCACGGGTTAACCCGGCGGCTGGCTATCTCGTGGAATTTGCCAAAAATGTATAAATAGGGGCTGCATCTGTTGTTCTCCATCATTCTGTCTCCGGCTGCTGAAGAGGAAAGACCATGTACATGCATCAACCCCAACGAAATAGAGCCTTGCTACTACTAGCTGCTCAGGCCAATTATACACTTATTTTACAACTTGCTTGTATGGAAGCACTAGCTGAGGAGGAGGAGGAGGAGAGGAAGAGAGAAGAAGAAAGAGAACTGGCAGCCAGGAGGAGGAGGAGGAGGAGGTTTTGGGTGAAGCCTTGGCTGTTGAGAAGACCTCAGATGGGATATTATGATCGTCTACTGAGAGAACTGCTCCAGGAAGACACCCCAAGTTATACCAACTTTATGAGAATGGAACCAGCCATTTTCCGAGAGATCGTTGGCAAAATTGGTCATAGGATTAGAAAACAAAACAGCTGTATGAGGGAAGCTTTGGACCCAGGACACAGACTTGCCATCACCCTGCGCTATTTGGCAACTGGAAACAGCTACAAGTCCCTCATGTATGGCTTTAGAGTGGCCCACAACACCATCAGCTTGATAATTCGAGAAGTCTGTGAAGCCATAATTGCAGAGTATTCCGAAGAACTCCTGACCTGCCCCTCAACTCCAGAAGAGTGGAGAAAAGTCGCTGAACTATTCTTTTCGAGATGGAACTTTCCTCATTGTGTTGGAGCCATTGATGGAAAGCATGTGGCCATCAGATGTCCTCCCAAAGGTGGTTCCGTGTACTACAACTACAAGGGATACCACTCCATTGTACTCATGGCTCTTGTGGATGCTGACTACAAGTTCCTTAATGTAGACTGTGGAGCTAACGGAGCTGGATCGGACGGAGGAGTATTTAGCACGACAGTCCTGAGGGAAGCACTTGAAGAAGGGACCCTTGGGTTACCGCCACCTGAACCAATCGTTCCTGGTGAAAGACCTCTTCCCTACTTCATTGTCGGAGATGATGCCTTTCCTTTGAAAACCTGGCTGATGAAGCCACTGCCCCTAAGAAACATGACCAAGGAGCAGAGGATATACAATTACCGACTCTCCCGGGCAAGAAGAATTGTGGAAAATGCATTTGGGATCCTTGCAGCAAGGTTCAGGTGTCTCCTGACTACAATGCCACAGAGGACCAAGACAGTGGAATCCATAGTCCTTGCATGCTGCTGCCTCCACAATCTGATGAGAGTAAGGTATCCAACTGCCCAGAACAACATGGTGGACCAGGAAGATCCAGTCACACATCTAATCACCCCAGGAATTTGGAGGGCAGCTGGAGAAATTGATGAAATGCCACCACCCACTAGAGGCCATTCAATGACTGGTGCAGCCAAGAGTCAACGGCAGTACCTGGTAGACTATGTTAATTCAGAGGAAGGAAGTGTGCCATGGCAAGATGACATGGTATAATAAAGAAACCACAAAACAACCCCGGCCTTTTTCAAGGCCACCAAATCCTCCCAAAAGAGCAGACCATGTACACTTCTTGTGTAATAAAAAAAAAGTTCCTGTCTGACCCACACAAAATATTTTTTTGGTTCAGAAGTGCCGTAGTTGTTTCTTGTTCAGAAGTGCCGTACTTTTTTTTTTGTTCAGAAGTGCCGTACTTTCATTATTTTCATTGCAGTATAATAGAAAAAACTACGGCAGTTCTGAAGCAAAAAAAATAATACGGCACTTCTGAACAAGACACAACTACGGCACTTCTGAACAAAAAAAAAGTACGGCACTTCTGAACAAGAAACAACTACGGCACTTCTGAACCAAAAAAATGGTGTCTTCTTTGCTCAAAATTATTAAGTTAGTAACAAATTTGTTTGCTAAAGAAATATGAAAACAGTAAAGTGTGATAATATGCAATCTACTGAAAGATAGTTCAAGTGTATAATAAAGAAATATTGTGATCTAATCCAAAGGAAATATGAACAAGTTTATTTTGTACTAAAATATTATTATTTTTTGGACAAAGATAGAGGAAAGTTTGGAGGGTTTTGGGAACTTTTTTTTTTGATTGCTTGTTAACACAAATATGTGTACAAGGCGTGCTCTTTTGGGAGGATTTGGTGGCCTTGAAAAAGGCCGGGGTTGTTTGGCCTCGAAAAAGGCCGTGGTTGTTTGGCCTTGAAAAAGGCCGGGGTTGTCTACAAGTTGGTTGTCTACAAGTTGAGATACTGGCTCATATTGAGTGGTGTTGAGCTACTAGGTGGCATTTCAGAAATCATCGACGGAGGGCCAGAAGGAGGCAGTGAAGATGGTCCAGCTGCAGTTGCAGGTGGCCAATTCTTTTGTGGACTCAGGATGGTCGTGTACTGAAGCCCAGGAGGAGGAGGAGGAGGAGGAGCGAAGAACTGCTGCTGGTGCTGCTGCTGGTGCTGCTGCTGGTGGTGCTGCTGCTGGTGCTGCTGCTGGTGCTGCTGGTGCTGGGGTTGCTGTGGCTGCCTTCTGTTCCTCATAAGGTTTCCTTTTAATTGGAAAATCATAGGCATCAGCTGCGTATGAAAGTCATCGAATGTGTCCGTGTCCATCATCAGGCACTCCGCAACGATGTAGTCTCCCATCGCCCGGATTCTCCTTTCGTGGAGATCTACTGGATGACGAGGAGGAGGAGGAGGAGCAGCAGCAGCCATTTGATGAAAAGATGCCTGCAGGGCACCTGTTGAGCTCCTGGCCAATTCCATGAGCTCGTCCATTCTCCTTTGCTGATGGGGTTCCTCCTGGGGTTCCTGTCTACGTTTCTTGTAGGGGCCGCCCTTGGAACGCTTGGCAGGAGCTGGGGGGATATCCATGGAAACATCCGGGTCATCCGAAATCTCCAGGGGCCCGAATTCTTCTGCAGCACTGCTGCTGTTGTCTTTTGCAAGTCTTTTTGAAAGAACATTGCTTCCTTGTCGACTGGGAATTCTAGTGATATGGTCAACTAGAAATCCGAAGTTGGCACATATCCACTGTTCTTTCTCCGTGGGATTTCTCTTGGCAGTTCCGGATGGCCCCTGCCTCATAAGTTTTCCGGCACTAGTCCTGATGGATTCAAGCCAAGTCCTGAGTTGCAAACCGGTGCAGGGAACACTCAACTTGGCAGCCATTGCATTAAGGAGGGCCGTCTTCTTCCCGGTGTCCTTGTAATCCGATAGGGTCCGGTCATAAAATATCGGGTGGTCCCTGTACCAATCCGCAACTTCCTGTTCATCCTGGTGTGGCAGGAAGAGCTTATCCTGCTTCTTCCGAGGCTCATTTCCTCTACCTGAGAAAACAGGTGATACAGGACCTGCAGAGCGAGCAGGTGAAGTGTCAGGAGAAGTTGCAGGTGCAGAAGCAGGCGCAGGTGCAGGAGCAGGCGCAGGTGCAGGAGCAGGCGCAGGAGCAGGCGCAGGAGCAGGCGCAGGAGCAGACTTCTGGGACTCATCCGTGCTGGCAGCATCTGAGGATGACCTCGTGGCAATTTTTCGTCTCTTGGCAGGTACAGTCCGCTTGGCAGGTGCAGACTTCTTCGCCATCTTCTCCTTCACAGGAAGAGCACTCTTCTTCTTTGATGAAGCAGAAGATACTTCATCATCGCTGGCTTGAAGTGAAGAAAGCGATTTCTCTGTGTCCTCAGCAGGAACTGCAGTTGTCCTGGTCCTAGGTGCAGTACTTTTCTTCATCGGCATGATAAAAAATATTTTCTGGAGTAGTGTATTCTTTGTCTTCTCAATTTGGTAGCAAGATGCTGAATGATCTGATAGCCACTGGTCAATCTTTATATACTGCCTGGATAACGTACCCCGCTGTGATTACATAATAAACCCAGCTCATTGCGTCATTGCGTCGCATTGGATCCACACAGGATGACACTGGGCAAACACGATTGCTTGCTATGCAAGCCGGCGGGTTAACCGTGGAAGCCGCCGGGCTAACCGTCAAAGCCGTCGGGTTAACCGTCAAAGCCGGCGGGTTAACCGTAGAACCCCTCAACAAGCCGCCGGCTTTACTAAAGGGTGAATTTAGGGACGGTTAATTGGCGGGTTCTACGGGTCGCCCGCCGGCTTCTACGGGTCACCCGCCGGCTTTTACGGGTCACCCGCCGGCTTCTACGGGTCACCCGCCGGCTTCCACGGTTTTTTTTTTTTTTTTTTTTTCACCCGTGAGATTTCTACGGTTGTGCCATGCAAGCATGGCACAACCGGCTACCGGGGCCGGGTTTCGCGGCTTGGCCAAGGGTCCCACGGGTGCTTGACGGGTATCCACGGGTATCCACGGGTGGCCGTATTGGGGCCGCCGGCTTCGAGCCGGGTAGCGATTTCCGCAACTATTACGTAATACTACGGGTTCACTACGGCACAACCGGCCCGTGTGACAGGGGCTTAAGACCTGGAGGTGCTTTTGATCCTTTGCAGTTTTCACAATTTTTAGCCCTAATCTTTTGTTGCAGTCGCACATTACAATAGGTCTTCAAATGATTTTTAAGACAGATCTCTAATAATTGCACACCTGCCACAATACTAATATACAACCACTGTAAGACCATCTTTAGATAAGAATAAACTGTCAAAGATTGATAAAGATCACCAAAGATTATGTGTGACCATCGTACGACCATTGTTTGACCATCGTACAACCATCATACAACCAACTTGTCAACAACTAGAAGACTGACTGCCAACTGATCGGCAAAGGTCACACATCCTACAACCAGTCACCAATGATCTCAACTAGTCCCCAGTAGTCTTTAATCAATCATGCACCAGGTCATAGGTTATTGTGTTTTGGTCTTCAACTAGTCAAAGTTAGTCTTATGCCGGCCGTACCACTCTTTAAAGATCGCCCAAGACTATTATATACCAATGTCATTCAAGATTGTTCAAGACTTGTCTACGACCATGGTTCAACTACCTATGATCCATTTAAGACAACTAAGATAACTTTAGATTGTTGATGACTAATTTAGAGGTCGCCAGGTTTTTGAACATGTCCAAAAAACCTGCAACCAGTTGCACAACTATAAAAGATTATCTAAGACCATATGAGATTATAAATGACTTGTTGCAAGACTTCTGATAGACTTCTAAAAGACAGGCGATGATTTTTCAGTTGTAGGTTATCTTTTCTTTCTTAAGTTTTTGTAAGGGCTAGTGCGACTGGGGCTTTAAGACAACTTAAGATTTTTGCTACTAATTTAGAGGTCGCAAGGTTTTTGAACATGTCAAAAAAACTTGCAACCAGTTGCACAACTATAAAAGATTATCTAAGACCATATGAGATTATAAATGACTTGTTGCAAGACTTCTGATAGACTTCTAAAAGACAGGCGATGATTTTTCAGTTGTAGGTTATCTTTTCTTTCTTAAGTTGTTGTAAGGGCTAGTGCGACTGGGGCTTTAAGACAACTTAAGATAACTTAAGATTTTTGCTACTAATTTAGAGGTCGCAAGGTTTTTGAACATGTCAAAAAAACTTGCAACCAGTTGCACAACTATAAAAGATTATCTAAGACCATATGAGATTATAAATGACTTGTTGCAAGACTTCTGACAGACTACTAAAAGACAGGCGACTATTTGCAGTTGTGGGTTATCTTTACTTTCTTAAGTTGTTGAAGGGCGACTGGGGCTTTACTTCCTGTATTTCTACACACGATGAGCTAATTAGGAACCATGGCAACGAAATGATGGATGAAACACCCATCCAACTTTGACTTGACCGGTAATTGCCGTGGAAGTTGGTGTGCACGAGAGGTCATTTCTTTGGTGACCAATAAATTATTTCATGCATCTTCACTTCAGAAGAAAATTTCAGCCAGAATACTGGAATAAAAAAAAACATCAGCATTTGTGTATTAAAACCTTTATTCCACCGGAGATATTTTCCACATATTTCTTAAAAAGTTATTATAGTCGAACCTGTGTATAGTGAACACACCTTTAGCGACAGCCCAGTTACAACAAGAAATGGATTTTGTATTTATTCTTTTTGACACAGATTCGCATTTAGCAAAACCCATCAACACTTTCACCAACCATATACATTGTTTTTTGTTTAAAAAAGGTCCAGCTTTAATACCAAATATTTGTCAGTCCAAAATAGTTGGTTCTTTTTGGTCCAGCTTTAACAATAAATATTTGACAGTCTAGAATAGTTTGTTCTTTGTGGTCCAGCTTTCACCATAAATATTTGACAGTCCAAAATAGTTTGTTCTTTGTGATTAAGCTTTCACCATAAATATTTGACAGTCCAAAATAGTTTGTTCTTTGTGATTCAGCTTTCACCATAAATATTTGACAGTCCAAAATAGTTTGTTCTTTGTGATTCAGCTTTCACCATAAATATTTGACAGTCCAAAATAGTTTGTTCTTTGTGATTCAGCTTTCATCATAAATACTTGACAGTCCAGAATAGTTTGTTCTTTGTGGTCCAGCTTTCACCATAAATATTTGACAGTCCAAAATAGTTTGTTCTTTGTGATTCAGCTTTCACCATAAATATTTGACAGTCCAAAATAGTTTGTTCTTTGTGATTCAGCTTTCACCATAAATATTTGACAGTCCAAAATAGTTTGTTCTTTGTGATTCAGCTTTCATCATAAATACTTGACAGTCCAGAATAGTTTGTTCTTTGTGGTCCAGCTTTCACCATAAATATTTGACAGTCCAAAATAGTTTGTTCTTTGTGATTCAGCTTTCACCATAAATATTTGACAGTCCAAAATAGTTATAACAGGTTCGACTGTACAAGGTAGACATGATAAGTAAAGCAATATACATCAGGCAATTAAGTATAAAAAACTAACAACATTATACAACCAAGTAAATATTCTTATTTACACAAAAATTTCCTAAAAAACACTCATTAGCAATAACACTTTTATGAGGATGCCCCATTTAACAAGCTGTATGCAAAATATATATATTATATTTTGGGCTAAATGCAAAGCAAATTCTATGAGGCACAAAATGTTTAACAAGCTGTATGCAAAATATATACATCACATGTTGGCCTAAATTCAAATCAAAATCTATGAGGCACAAAATGTTTGATGTAAGTACTACTCGATCTTTTTACATCAGTGGATACAAATATGAAGTTTAAAAATTAAATAATTACCCTGCACACGTAATGCTGAATTTGCTAAATCTATAAAATCATCTTAATCATGGCACTGTATCAGAGCTCTAAAATTCATACAAATACAGCTATCAATAAATATGAAATATTTACAAGTTAGATGCCCTTTAATATCGATATTCCTAACACTTCCAGGACTACTTTAAGAGCTTTGTACAAACTACATTTAGCATGGCTCGTGCTCATTTAACATTTGCTAGGGATCATATATAATATTTTTTACAAGTTGGATATAATATTTTTTACAACTTGTTCTGGATATATTCATTAGGTAACTTTTCGTAAATTATACACTTTGTAAAATTTATAGTAGATTTGCTGAAACTTTGCTAATAATCAACCATATTTACCATACTTAATATGCACAATGAATGTCACAAATACAAACGTTTTGTCTCTAATATACAAACCAGATGAGGATTTCTGATATTTTCCAAACCTATGCTACAATTAGATGCAAACTCCGAGGTGAATACACATTCCTTGATATTTAATACCGAACTGCAAAGAATTGCAAACTATGTCTGACTCACGCACTTTTGAAGAAATGTATTTGGAATTTAAAAATGAACACTTCAGTATTAGCCTAAGGGATCATTAGCAAAAGCTGACTACTCTGACAAATGTCATTTACATATTAAGGATATATCAAAATTGAATTGTGGACCAGTGTATTCCGTCATATTGTTATATTAACACGAAGATAAAATATTATAAAGACTCTTCTGTGCCAAGGGTGAATTCAATGTTAATCCAATGAGCAGAAACATTTCTGAAACAGGCACTATAGATACTAACTTATTTATTTATTCATTAAGGCTCCCTTAAATTAAATGTATGCAATGCAGCTGTTTTTTTTTTTAATATCATAATGAATAATCAGCAATGCTGTAATCTTAATGTGTACTTTTATCGGATCATCAAAGTGTTTGGCAGAAACTCAGATTTTACCAACAATTCTAATCTAATGGGAATTTTCCATTTTAATTTCCAAGGAAAAATTACCTGTATATGCAAGAACAGTGCTTATTATTCTACAGGCTGCCTACGACCCGGCCTCTAATCGAGACTGGCATCTGTTATAGACCTTGCTTGTGATCAGGAAAATATGGTATACAAAAAATTAAGAGAATTAGAGTTAAAATATAATTTCATGATAAACGTCCGCATGCTGGACCAGACCAAGTCTAAATATATTGCTTCCCTAAAGAAAAATGGCCTTGTTTACTTGTAGCTATAGAACAAGTGGTGGTGGGGGTGGATTAGGGCTTCACGTCCTGTATTTCGGCACCTGATGGGCTAATTAGGACAGGTAGGGACCATGGCAATGAGACGAAGGATGAAACAGCCATCCAACATAGGCTCGACTGGGATAGCTATAGAACAAGTACGACTCTTTTCAGGAGATAAATACATTCCAATACACCACCTTCCACAAGTATTAGACCAATTAAGCGTGTACACAGTGGACAGTAAAAACTCATAATAGGCAAAAATGTTGCAGTACGGCTGTTAATAGATTTGTACTTCTAAAATTTTTATATCTTTACATCAGCTATTAGCTTCAACAAATTATAAATATCAAATGCTGCCAAGAAAGTATTGCTGGTACACCACCTCATAGGTTTAATCATAACTATTTTGTTTTGATCATCAATATCTAAGTCATTCTTCACAAAAATCCCATATCATCTCAATTTAGAAAAACTATCTCAAACCTCAATTATCAAATCTGCAATTTAATCATTTTACTTTCATGAAAATGATGAACAAATTCTATCAATTTACTTTAAGCATGATATAGAATTAATTTAACTGGTTCAATCCAGTATTTGAGATACAAAATCACTTGAATCGTACACAATCTGTAAATAACTATGAAAGTTTTACATGATCTATGCATCCATATCAATTTGCATTGATTGTTTCCAAATTCAGATAGTTTTCCATCCAAACACAAATCACAGTAATTCAAAACTCTTCGTGTATTTTTGTCCTGGGAACAGACAAGATGGCGGCACAACCATGCATTATTGATGAAATTACTTCTTGCCAATTCCAATGACAAGTGCTAGGGTGACGATCATGGCAAACAGGGCCACTACCACCATCAAGAAAGTACGGAGGCCTGCACTTGGCTGCAAGAATGAAAAATGAAGAACATCAATTATCGCAGAGCAATTATTTCATGTATCATGACTGGAACAAGCCTAATTATTTTACTTGATTAAAAAATGTTGTATTTGTTTTGTTGTTAACCAAACACTTATTTTTGTTTCAAGAGCTGTCTATAAATAATCTTTTTCACCATATTACCATAACATATAAGCAGATGTTCATCATACATGTACTAGATGTTTGGCCCAAACTAATAAGTTATACTGTAAGTTTTTATTGTTGTAATAATTATGTAGAATAGTCTTTCAAACTTTTCTTCTTCATCCGTGACATCATGAGGGATTTCATCAAACAAACTGTTAACTGCTAAACTGTTTTGATTAAGTCTTGGTTAAATGTCAGATAGGCTTTTACAATGCTATAGATGTTGTTTGGCTTGAGTATTGGTTTCTTTAGAAAATGAAACATGTAATTTATAGTGCAAACACACGAGAAAACTGTGACAGCATGCTCTTTGATTCAAGAGAAAATTGAGGAGTGATTCTACGTAATTATAACAATGATAATAAGAAGTTGTTATCACAGCAGAGTTAACTGTCGCTACCCAAGGACCTGATTTTAAAGGCAATTTCATATCTTTATAATTCAGAAATATTAGTCGGATGATTCTTACTGGTTTCGGTGGTGCACCATTGTCACTAGTAGCATCTCCTGCTCCTCTCATTTCGATTTCACTGGCAGCTAAAACAAGTAGTAATCAGAAAATCTTTAGAATACTATTATAAAATATATATAGGTACCATCAATTACCAGGAAATAGCTGACATTACATTGTTAACAATATTTTGTCACAAGATGTAAAAAAAATAGTTCATTGTCAATATAATATCATAGTATGCTGTGTATATAATTGGACCATATTATGCAAACCTTGTACATTTTATAATTAAGACACTAGCTTTGACAGGCCTTTCTGATGTCCACCTTTTGGTGAAATAAACCTTTTAGTCAATCTAACTCAATGCAACATCCTTATCAGCAAAATTGGATCACCATCATTGATCACACTGACACATTTTTTCACAGTTATCCCCCAGGTTTTTATCATCAAGTTTCAATTCATCAAATTCAAACTTACTTCTGGCCTTGCTTGCGGGTAAGCATCTAAGGATCAGAAGAATGAGATCAACGAGGAAGTAGACAATCACAAAGATAAGAAGAAGAATCAACATCCAGTTAGACATGATGGGCTCAGACACCTTCAGCTTCAGTCCGATGAATATCATCAGAACTGGAAAAAAGACCATAGAAACAACGTATTTAAATTTTGAATAGATTCAGATTGCATTTATTGAGTCCCTTAATAAACTTTTCTATATATACACATATATGAGTTGTTTAGAATTGGGTGGGTGTGGGTGTGGGTGTGTGTGTGTGTGTGTGTGTGTGTGTGTGATTAGGGCTTTATGTCCTATATTTCTGCACCAGTTGGGCTAATTAGGACAGGCATATACCATGGCAATGAGACGAAGGATGAAACCGCCATCCAACTTAGGCTCGACCGGGAATCCAACCTGGGACCAAGCGGGTGGAAGTCCAGAGCGTTACCTGTTTAGAATTGGGTAACCTTTCTTAGGTGATGATGCTGAAGGGCTTTACCCAACAAACCAATATTCAATTTAAAACTATATTTCATAGAAGCAATTCACAGCAATTCACTGACATGGTGTGTGTGTATGTGTTTGTGTTTAATGCTTCATCAGCACCTGTTGGGCTATGTGGAGGCTCTAATGGTTAAGGATGTTCAAACTTGGTTCCACTTATAATATTACAATTGGTAATATAGATTGGTTTCATGTCAAATTTGTAAAATACTATTAGCAGGATATGATGTAAAAAGACATGGTGTAAGTGGGAAGGTATTGCTGCAGAAATTTAATAACTTTAGTGAATATGGCCAGGGCTAATCAGGGGGGTCAGTTGAGCCCACTATGGGGTTCTCAATCTAGACCTGTATTGTGTGGTTTGTCTTATTAAAGCTTCAAGTAGTATTTACTAGCTCTGAATATCTGAAGTTTATCATTCTGTATGGTTGTACTCTGATGCAACTAACATTGACATTATACAACAAAGTATAAATTGGGATAATTCAGCATTTTCTAATTCTTCAAAGGTTAATGGAATTTATACTCGAATCATATTTTAATGACAAAATATAACATACGTCCAAGAACTTGGGCACTGAAGCCAAATATCCAGTGAACCAGATTGAAGAGCCACCTGCTAGGAGCTGTGGGGTCCGGCCGGCACATCCCTATCAGAGGCTGAAAAAAATCATAATTACAAGAGTAAATAATAGTTTAGTTTAAGTAAGCCAATATGTAAATAATAAATATCATTCCTAGAATAATGAAATTTATATTTTTTATTAAGATCTATTATATTATCACCTGACACTTACATTGATTATGGAGAAAATTGTGACCAAAGTTCCAAGATATGGATGGCACTTCATGACCTTGTCCTCTCCTTCAAGCTGTAAGAATAAACCAGAATCTTATTAACAATATGAGCCATGATAGTTATTTGGTCATATTATATTTTATTTATTTCAATTATAAAATGATATGTTATGTTTGTACTTACATCGCTCCATTCCTTTTTGTGAGCAAAAATTACAATGAACCCAAGGATGGTGCAAATCGTAGCCAGGATATTGAAAATGACATGGAACTGGAATAATACAAGAAAGGTAAGAACTACATAAATTGTACAATGTACCAAGGTTCAGAAAACAACAACAAATATGAAGTAGAAAAATATGGCATGCCAACAAATAAAGGAATTAAAAAAAAAACTATTTATTGAAAGTAATAGAAGCCATTCGCTAAAAAAAAAATTAAAAATTTCTACACATCCATTATACTTTAAATTACAATATTAATTGGGCTTGATACATAATAATGTGTGAATACTCAATAGGGATTGATGTCTTACAACATGTTTAGCTCATTTGAATCAATTATTTAAAATACTTAGTGGATACTATTGCGTTAAAACGAGCTGAATTGTTACGAAGTTTCAGCTTGAAGTGCATTAATTTTGGTTATCAATTATCATTTAAATAGAGAATTAATGAGGAGTTGTTCACTTACTGAAAACCAGACAGGCTTGCCAAAACCAGGGACATTAGTTCCAGGCCACATGTCTTTGTAGTGTCGAGCCAACATGATGGCAACACAGGCGAACATGACCCAAGCAAAGATCATAAGACATGCTGAAAAAAAAGATTTTTATTATTGACAAAATTATGTTTGTCCTAAATCCGCCACTGCAATGCAGTCATAATACCTATTAAAACTATTTGCCTCACAGTAATAGGGTAGAGAACTTTATTCATCACATCATTTTTATTACAAAATAGTGGTGAGCAAAAGTGGGTGTGTGTGTGTGATCAGGGCTTTACATCCTGTATTTCTGCACCTGATGGGCTAACTAGGACAGCAGGGACCACGGCAATGAGCTAAAGGATGAAACAGCCATCCAACTTAGGCTCGACTGGGAATCGAACCCGGGACCCAGCGGTTGGGAGCCCAGAGCGCTACCTCTGAGCTAGGCCTCCGCCCTAGGTGAGCGAAAGTATATCTGATGACGTGCCACTGCTTGTTCAATCAAACTGACTACACTGAGTCAAAGCAACCCACCACAACTGACCATGTGACGTAAGCAAGTGTAGGCTCAAAGCAAGCAGTGTACAAGTGGGTGAGGAGGTGGGCACCCGTTAAATTAAAATATTTAAAACTAACAGCAAAACCATCCGGCCCCAATTTAATTTTTAAGACCCTCCCTAGAATCAACAATTACTTGGGCAGCCAACAAACTTAGGGATTGGCCAGAGCTTTTTGTAACATCATGCCATCACATCAACACTTCCATAAGTCTCATGTGTGAACTGTGGTCAGTTTGATTGAATGCTCTATAACCTCATAGGCCATTGACTTCTGTACGAGATAGGGAGAACTAGACAGTTGGACAGGGCCCTGTGTTGGTCTGTGGGGTTCGAGGTCTTCACCCACAGTGTCATCACCCTTGCCAACAGGAGGCCCAGTATTTTCAAGGACTTAATTACCAAAAAAATCAAAGAATTTAGAATAGGGCACAGACGACCCGAAACACAAACAACTCATTAATTCAAATTATAGCAAGTAATTATGTTTGCCAAATTGCTAATCCACCTACCAAACATTGGGACCAAAATGTTGTCTTCGTAAGGGATTTTGTTTTATTTCTAACGTTAGTCACAGATTATATATGACTAGTTTCTTAGACTGAGGTGCATGAGTAACTGCAGTCATTTAATGTAAAGACCAGCTGAGATATCTGCCACCTAGGACGAACAAGTAATATACTTTTCATTGATCTTGCACAAAAATAGATGAACAATTATGCTCTTGGTGGCCACATCAGTGTACAAAAATAAATGAACAATTATGCTCTTGGTGATGACATCAGTGTTTATAAATATTTGTTTGGTGTTGTCATTGACGGCATTTTTTATGTTTGCTATTTGTTTAGTAACTACTCAACATCGGGGGTTGGTTTTTTTACAATAAAATTGTTGGAGGCAGTAAACCAATAAATACATTGCATTTGATGTATAAGCAAACAAAATACAAAATTGCAGAGATGGGTGGGTGGGTGATTAGGGCTTTACGTCCTGTATTTCTGCACCAATTGGGCTAATTAGGACAGGCAGAGACCATGGCAATGAGACGAAGGATGAAACAGCCATCCAACTTAGGCTCGACCGGGAATCGAACCCGGGACCCAGCGGTTGGAAGCCTAGATCGCTACCTCTGAGCTAGGCCTCCGCCCTGCAGAGATACAATACTACATAAAAATAGAAACTAAACAACAAAATAAAATGTTAATTAGTAGAACTCAGAGACACTATTGCATTTCTTGAAATACTTAAAGTGAAAAATCTAGTAATGGAAAATAATCGTTCCAAGATAGCATTCCAAATAGTTTTAACATTGTTGCGATGTCGGCCATGTTAATACGATGTTGTAACAACAGTGGCCAATATGGAAACTATGCTGGGCTGATTTGGAATGCTATTTGGGTTCGAGATATACAGCAAAAGATGGTGGTGGTTAGGTGTGAGCAGACTTCAGTAAACTATCCCTCCAGTCAGCAGTAGACTAATATAGCTTTCTGGAGACCCAATTCATTTTATATTCATACTGTAGCAGCCTAATTGGACTAGTTGTGATCTGTGGTGAAAAATGCATTTGGTACAAAAATATCCCATCACCAATGGTAAACAATATGTTTCACATACTAATAAGTGACATTTATATAATTCTTAACTTCTTGGGCCAATATGATGACGTATGAGCAATAGTTATATCCCGAATAGGAAGCAATTAACTTTTTTATTTTTGGTTAAAAAACCAACAAAAAATTTGCGTTATGGTATGGCCATTAGGCATATTTACTAATTTATTTGATTATTTGCATTGTTTTACTGCCCTTATTACAAAGAAAGGTTCAGTTTGCACTGGAGAGGGAGTTAACTAACAGTTTCGTTGGTTATATCTCTCTCAGAACAATAGCAAAACTTTTTTGGTAAAAGTTATTTCACGAAAGAGGGAGTTTACTATCATTTTTGTTGGTTAAATTAACTAACACTTGCATTGGTCATATCCCTAGAGCTAGGAATAGAAAAATTATCATGGTGGAGTAGTATGATCTGTTTGACATGAGAGATTGAATCCTTCTGAGAAACATTGTATGCAGGACAAATGAGGACATACTGCACCACGGTGATTGGGTATTTTTGTACCCACAGTAGGCCTATAAAATGTATAGTCAACATATATGTATGTTGCATAATAAATTTATAGTCAACATGTATGATGTATAATAAATTTATAGTCAACATGTATGTTGTATAATAAATCAAATCAATACTGAATTAATTTTCTTCAGCAAAGCAACAAATACGTCATCCAAAAGAGCATTGTGCAATGTTGCTATGATGAGTGTCGATCTCAGCCTAACAAGTATATAGCTGAGGTGGTAACAGAGCTCACCAAGTGAGAGACAATATACTAGACTGCCTGCTCTCCAAGGAGCAAATCAATTTCATGATAACAGAATTATTTATTAGTAAACAATACCTGTATATACTATATTTAAATCTTTCAAATGTATACCATTGAGTATGAATAAACATAATAATAATTATGGTCATGTACACTATAGTTGTAGTGATGTTAGTATCAGCAGCGGTTAACCACAATTTCTTGATTACGAAGCCTGGACCTTTATTATTTTTGAGCGGTCTTTTCTCCCAGGTCTATGTGTGTGTGTGTGTGTGTGTGTGTGATTAGGGCTTAACGTCATGTATTTCTGCACCAGTTTGGCTATTGGGACAGGCAGAGACCATGGCAATGAGACGAAGGATGAAACAGCCATCCAACTTAGGCTCGACCGGGAATCGAACCCGCGACCCAGTGGTTGGAAGCCCAGAGCGCTACCTCTGAGCTAGGCCCCCGCCCTCTCCCAGGGCTAAAAAAGACTGGTAATTATTTAAGATCATGAGAAGTTTTATAAGTCGCTATTACCCCGACCTTTAAAACAAGACCGCCTCTATTTTTCAGATCCTGCTTGTAAAAAAAAATTTATTGTACATATGTATTTTTGACAATGACTATCACATACCATGGGCTTTAACAAGCTTGTATCCAGAGGATCCGCTCCCAGTTGCTGTCACCTGAGTACTTGTCTCAAAGTTGACTGCCAAGTCCGAGGCCAGTCTTCCCGATGAAGAGTGATAATTTTTAACTGTCAAAAGAAAGATCCATCCCATCACAATCAGTTCAATGATACTAGTTCTGCACACTTCATCCCCTACAGTCGTGGCCAGTGAACTTGGCCATACCCACTTTGGCAAAGATCATCATATTTCTTGAAAATGAGCTATATCAGCACAAACAGCAGCAAATGGCATGAATATGTGTTTATTAATTTAGAATTTGATGTTTCGCGCGGGTTTTGGAAAAGTTGAAATTGAAACTTTCTTTGAAATATGATAAACATATTTTATTCGGTATTTGTGAATTTCTAATCATCCTAAACTGCCCAATTTTCATAATAAATGACAAGAACTTTCACAAAGGGTCTTAAATAAGTGTTTTAGAAGATTCTTACATAATCGCTTAAAAATAAGAAATATGACAAAAAGTTTGAAAAGCTGGTCTAGACAGGTTTATCAGCCACGGCTGTAGTTCTTCAATGACATCTTTTCTATTAAATGTTCCCTCTTTTGGCCATACCAAAGTAATGTTCTTACAGCAAATTTCATTGACTTGGATATTGTTCACTCCAGAGGACTTCATGTGAGTCCAGGACTCCCATTGACTACTACACTTCAAGGTAGTCCTCCGGCCAATGGGAATCCTGGATCAACATGAAATCCTCTGCAATTTAGTTTCCAAGTTAATGAAATCGTATGTAATGTACACCATATTTCAGGTAATTTGTATGCATAATGAGATGAACTGGGTCTGTTATATATGTACCAACGAAAATAATTC